>JAOTQQ010000002.1:14697785-14924087 GCA_026546715.1 Gallinago undulata | reverse complement strand
TTTTTGTGGTTGGACTCGATGATCTCTGAGGTCCCTTCCAACCACCACAATTCTGTGATTCTGTGTGATTCTGTGAATCTGTTTGGACATGTCAGTATTAAATGTGTTAATTCAGTATTATATTTGGAAGTGGAGAGGAGTTTCACAGGATCTCTTCAGATTATACCCAGTGGCAAAAGAGTGCAACTTAAGAAATTCTACATTACTTTTACACTTGAATGGGGAAAAACAAATGAAGAATATCAAGGTAACAGAAATTGATATTGCTGGCACAATTTTTATCTGTAATTACCCTCCTAGTTTTAATTTAACACTATTTTTGCACTTGACTATTTAATAGTCAATATAGGAAACAAAGAAAGGAGATTTCTGAAGACAATCTGTTTATTCATTTTATAGGTTTCTCTGATTTTATAAGACCTTTGAAACAATGTGTGCACTCAATTATCTAGCATTCAGTGTATCTACTGAGTAAGCAGACAGTTGTGGACTTCGGGGAATTTTCAAACACACGTGCTGTTCAACCTTAGCAATTTTCTTATACCTAGGAATTGTTTTCAGAAATTCCCATATAATGAAATTTCTGTTTAAGTTGATAGCTGTAAATGAGGGCATAGTTGCTTCATTTCCTTTTGACAATAAGCCAAATTCATCCCTGGTGGAACTCCATTGATTTAACTCTACTTGAGCTAAGCTACTCTGGGGATGAATTTGGCCCAGCTTGAGATTTTTTTATTCATCTTTTCTTTAATTTCCTTTAGCTTAGTAGTCGATTTAGGGCTGGTCAGAGGATTACAATGCAAGACAGGGGAAAAGCAAAACTTCTCTGCTCAAGAGTCATTTCCTTTTTAATACCCTACTGATTTAACCATGACTTGTAATGTGTTTCAGGTAGCCAAATTTCAACATCAATTTTGGAAGAAAGTTCACTATACTTTGAGTCTCCTTCCTTGGCTACTTCCCAAACCACCAAATCACCACCTACTATACAATGCACATATTATAAAAGGCAATGGAAATGTCAGTGCACTGGGAAATGATATACATAAACTGCAGTTATCAACTGGTGCCCGATATGGTTAACTTGAGCTCCACTGATTACATACCTCTTTGGCCATTATTTCAGATGGTGGTGGAGCTGCAAAATCTCAGCATCTGTAACGCCAAACGTATCTTCCCCCCAGCCACTGCTTGCTCTACTTGGATTTCTGAGAGTCTTGGGTGGTTTCTGTCCGTGCCAATCTTTTTTTTTTTTTTCCTTTTTTATAACTTTTGGTTATTGTGGGTTCACACCCAATAAGTTTCAAGATTGAGCAAAAGCTGAAAGCATCATTCAGCCAAAACCACTAGTGAGCTGTATGTGGTTTTCGTCTGAAACTGTAAATCAGCTACGTTCACTGAGGGGTTAGCAAACCTGGCCTGAATGTCCGACCTCTAGCAACTCTTTCAATTCAGGCTAGTTCTTGGTTTCATTACGAAAGGTTTGCACAGCTCTAGCTAAGCCCTCATTTTCCACTTTCAGATAAATGCTTTTTCAGCTGTATTTATGAGGCTTAAGAGTAAAAAAACCCTACCAGCTGTTAATGTTAATCACAAGTTTATATCATAAGCACATTCTGAGTCTTATCCTCTTTCCGTTCACGTCAGTGGCAAAGCTTTCCACATCAATGGCAGTAGGAGCAAATATCACAAAACATAGGAATGCACAGCCAGTTAAAAAGGAGAAAGTAGAGGTCTGCCCAAAACTAACAGAGCCAGGAATAGGATGCTGTACCTTCGAATGTTTTGCTCTATTTTCACATTCACTTTTGCGTCGAGAAGTATTTAGTGGCAATATAGAAGCTTCATGCTGGAATGGTTTGCTCTTTCTTATAGGGTGTCAAATTATACATTGGAGCTGGGTCTTTGACAAGGAACCAAAGCATGATATAAAAAATGAATGTCTGTCCCCCATACTAAGAAAGCCCAGATTCATTTGTTCTGAAGCAGCTGATGCCTGATAAATTTCTGGAGCTTTACAATGGAAATTAATATTATTTTACAAACTTTTAATTATTCCAGAAGTAATTTTATTTAAGAACTTAGTCAGGTCTGATGTGTTTGGGTTGTGTTTTTTCCCAAATCAAAACACGAAGGATTTGGTCTATATGGCTTTCTGCTACATTTGCCATTTGGGTTTGAGGTTTAGCAGTTCTCACTGTACCTAACCAGAAGACCAGCTCCATTGAAAACTTTAAAATCTGAACAAATGTTCTAGACTTGCAGATTGTGCTAATTAATGCTTTACAGGGAGGTAGAAGTGTAGATTTTAAGACTATAAGACAGGAGAGGTGGTTTCACTTTGTGCCTATTTCAGTGGTTTAATTTTAAAAATTACTCAAATATGAGTACTTATCCTAGTTTCCCTTGAAATAATATAGCTTACCTGAGAGGATGCTGTAACTTAGTTAACTAAAATGTTCCCAGATCTGTTGCAGTAACGTAGCAAAAGAATGTTTTGTGTTCTCACTCTATTTGTTTTTTTACAAAATGCTATATTTAAAACCTTTTTTCCCCTATTTTTAGTAAACCAAATCCTAAATAAATGTCACTGTTAATGCCACCATTAAAATACATCCTTGAGGGCATTCCAACATAAATAACAATGATAACAGTTGTATCTTTATGGAGCAGTTTGAATTTGAGGCCACGCTATGCCATATTTTCCGAAAGTTCTTTTCATGGATCCTTCTTGCTCGTGTGTCTGCAAACATATCTGTAGGTGCAGCAGAAACCTGTGGCTGTGTTTTGTTGCTCAATACCGTCTGTGTCATAGTTGCATAAGTGATCGTAGTTCTTTGTTAGAATGCAGGATGTTACCTGGAATGAGAAGTCTCCTCTCCTGCTGGTAGGCTCTTTCTCCTCATCCCCACAGAGAACAAAGGTAGCTTTATGAAAGGTCTGAATCTTGTTTATCCTTAACTAACCATAGCCGTGTAATTGAGAGTCATAAATGTATTCTGGCCCTTCCCATCTCTCTGCTACTCACTCACTCATTGCATGGAATGCTAAAGTAAATTCTTGGCTGTCTGCAGTGATAGTCCTGGTTATATGATTCGGTGTTTTGTTTGGTATTAACTTATTTCATTTAGCCTTCAGTGCAGCAAAGGAAAAGGTGACTGCAGAAACATTCGCTTTTAGAGTGACTTACCTGGAGTTTAATAGGCCTGGAGTTTAACAGAAGTTAATGAATTTTTATGTTTGGAATTATGGTCTTTCATCTAGCAAGGAAAAAAATGGTGAATCAGAGGAAAACTGAAAAAAAACCCCAGGGTCCTTAAATGTCAGGATTAAATAGAGAGCGTGTGGGTACCCAACAGAGGCTGGGAGAAACACTGAGGACTAAATGCTCATCCATCCAGAGGAAAAGGGGCTGTATTTTACTTGAAGATTTAGCAGCGCCCTCTGCAATGTCCCAGGTTACCCTCTGCCAAATGAGCATCTTCCAAGCCCGGCTTTCTCCACAGTCTCAGATGTCAAAAAGCTACATGCTTCCCCTAAAATGCAATCAGTCCCTCTAGGATCCCTCTAGGATTAATAGGAAAATGGGCATATACAATAATTTTCAAAAAACAGGTTAAACTGCATGCTATCATGTATGTGCAAGCTCATGTGCCATCATTGCATTTCTCTTCTTATGTTTTTAAAAATAAGTTTAATCAGGAGCCCAAATAATTATTTCAAGAAGATAATATTTTTAAAGTCCAACTGCTAGTAAAATCTGAAAACTGAAACATAGCCAGTTGAAATGGGCAAAGAGAGCCCCAGAGTAAAATTACGCAGTGTTTAACTGTGTGAAACATGTCTGGCTGCCCATACACAGTCACAAATAACTCTAGGAGAATGTGAAGGACTCGGGCTGCCCAGGGAAAGGAAGAAAAATGACTATTTATTATATCAATTAAGCCCAAAGGGAAAATGTCATAATCAAGGAGTCCAGAGTTTTAGGCTTTGATTTAATTTATTTTCTAAATTTTGAAAGAAAAAGAAGCCCCAATCTGATCTTAAAAATGACGTGTATTTATTTTAAATGAATGATAATAATACAAGACTGCTCTCTTATTCTTCTGAATTGTGTTTTCAACTGCTGGAGTCCCGCCCCGAGACCCCTTAGCGTCCACATTAGCAGATCCATTTTCTACCCTTAAACTATGTATTCTTATCAAAATTTTAATTCTCCCAAGCCTTAAAAAAAACCCACCCTGATACACTGTGTATTTTATATGCCAAATTATTCCACTTTAATGGAAAAAGAACAGAAATGTTAAGGAATTCATGTGTATCTGAGTTGTGCACATCAATCTTCTAAGGCGGCACATAACAAAGGTCAGAAATAGCCTAGCGCTGTGTTTTGTGTAGCGCATCATTCTATGAAGAAAATGTGCCCAAGTTCCTCCTAAAACATTGTTTTCAAGCATGGTTACTACTGAATATATTTCTAAATGACAAGGTTTATTTGCCTGTATTTTGATATGTTTAGGGGAAACTCAGGCTGACAGTTAGAGGAGGCAGGAAGAGGGAACCACAACAAGTTCCACCCAAACACAAAATGTCATCTCTTCCCTAGTGAGGATCCAGAAGCATCCTGATGAAAAAAAGAGCAGACATTTAAAAGTTTCTGACATGTGTCACAGATGCAGCCATTGAGCCACTGTTCCTGATGTAGCTCGAAATGACAGCATCCAAGCCATTGGAACTGGCTGCAGGACATTCAAAGTTTGGTGTGTGTCGCATTTAATCCTTGTCATGGCACATCTAGAGAATAAAAAAGACAAATGGACACAGGCAGTAGAGATAGTTCAAAAAAACTTAAAATAAATCTTCCCAGTCTAATTGATATTATCAAGCTGTGCTAACATTTACCAGCCACCAAGTAGACAGACAGGAGGTCAGCACCCTTTTTTTCTGCAATTTTCCCCCAAGTCAGAAGGATAAGTCTTTCAAGCTTTCTCTAAGGGTGACCCAAATACATGAACTTTTTACTCAGAAATAGCACTGACTTGCCAAAGATACTCCTTAATAATCAAAACATATAAAGACAAAAAAGCTTCAACCACTGATGAAGCAACTTGTTGTGAATGGCCCGTGTTATTTATTTACACTAGCTTAAGATCCAGCCAATAATTATGATTATTGTACCAAAGAGACGACAATTTATTGGACCATATACCTCTGGATATTTTATAGCCTTCATTTCTGATTATATCCTTATAAAGTTGAGGTGCAGGCAGCATAAAATAACATTTTTTGAGTTATCATATTGACATCTTCTTTCAAGTAGTGCGCCTTTTAAAGTTGGCCCAAAATGTTTGTGTAAATAAAACTGATTGTCTGCAATGGCTCAAGGACTGCAGCAGAGATCGCTTGAATCAAGAGCTTCACATGTAGGTTTCCAGAGAATTTATAGTCTGCAGCCCATTATCTTGTCATTGATCGCAAGGGAGAAGTGCCTGCTCCTCATCTAACTTCCAGTTTAACATTGGGGGTACTTTTCCATTTAGCAGCCTGGGAGGTGAATACAGAGAATTCAATTTTAGCATTTTCCAAATACAATCAGCCTCTGATAATGCGAATCCCCTGGCAAGTTGAAGTTGAAAAAAAAATAAAAAATCTTTTGTATTAAAAAGTCAGTGGTACCTACAGGCTATTGGGCTGGTTTCTGCTTAAACCTTTTGGCTACCTGGGCATAGTGATGAATGAAGCATGGGTTTAACAGTGCTTCCTTCTGTATGTTAAAAACACTCATAAGACATTCACAACATCATAGGGAAGGTTCAATGAAGGAATGTGCTTAATATACACATTTTTTGTATAGTTTTATTAGAGGATTGAATAAGTATATTTGGTACCACCCATTTATCATATCCATCACATTGTTGGGAAGGAATGTTGTATAGTTTTGTTGTCTAAAGTTCAAAAATACTTTTGAAACTGGTTTTTTGCTCTTTATATTTGCTTCCAACAACAAAGCAAAAAGCCTGAAAACACTGTAAAAAACATGTATCAGTATATTTCTATTCTCGACCAGAAATATGAAACAATATATCCCAAAAGACCCTTTTTTTTCCTCTCTCGTAAAACATAACTTTAGGAGACATCAAGTTAGTGTGCTAACTTGGACCTGAACTCTGAATGTTTTGAGGTTCTCCCTTTGACAACTTTGATACTAATTACAGTGACATTCAAACTTTGTTGACCTGGTTGCCCTCTGGAAGAAAAGGATGCTGAGAATTGGACTTGTCCATTTCACATGATTTCTTATGCCTTGGAGAATATGTTCATGAGGTGTTCACCTGGTGAATCTCGTAGCGAATGTGAGGCTCAAAGTTCAGTGGGGAGGTTGCAGCATGCACCAGCGCTGCTGAGGGATGGAGAAGGTAGCTGCTGGCTTGTCCACAGAGACTGTGTAGGGCAGATATTTCTCTACAGCACCAGTGAAGGGAATAACAGGTTAGCTTGAAGCTCTGTCCTTTCTGCATGTAACAGGTAAGATGGAACTCCCATGGAACATTGGACTTGCCTCCAGAATTCTCCTCCTGCAAGATGCACCGTTGAGGCCTGCAGGGATACCGGAGCAAAACCCAGGTAATGTGTCTTTCTTAATGGCACTTCACAGAGGAAATAAGCCTTGCCTGTGTTTCAGCTGGGCCTGACTAATAGCATAAATGTAAATCGTTACTATTCTACTACGACCAGTCAAGTTGCATCCTGAGAGGCAGACCACGCTCCTTTGTCCCCATTTACAGTGGCACAAGGTGGTTCCACTGCTGGCAGAGAATGACACTTGGAATTGCTTTGCATGGCTGTGTGTGTCATGGAGGTTGATGCAGAAAAGCCTTGGAATGGGAGTGTGGGGTGAGCTGAGATGGTAGACTCTTTGCTCTTTTTGGTGACACTGTAAAGTCCTCCTGTTAGGCTGCTTGAATTGTGGAAATGTTGTGGCTGTACATCTACCTCCTCCAGCAAAAACTTCCGTATGTATCTTTTTCTGCATTATGTTCCTACACACAGTGAAAGTAACAATTTAGAAGGTAACAACAGGAAATTAAACTAGCAAGAAGAAAGGTTTAGAGGGGAAAAGGCATGGGCAATGCCTCGTTCTTTTACAGTAATGACAACGATTAACAGTATGAAAGGGACAAGTGGGTGGGAAAATATTTTTTAAAACAGTTTTTTATAATAGTGGGAGCTATAGTTGGTAATCTTCATAAATCAGGTAGAGGTGTTTAATGATCTTTGGTAGTAACTGTGTTCCACGGGGCAGAGTCAAGATTGGGGCAGAAAGCCCATTCTTCAGTTTGTTTCTTCATTGTGCATCGTGTTCCTGCTGAAGACAGGACGGGGTTATCCTTCCCTTCTATCATAAATGAGCTGTCACCTCAAAGGCACTAGACTAAAGTGCAGGAGAGACTCTTCATTCAAATTACTGTGTTGGATTCCATATGCTCATTTTTGTGTCATCGCAGACACGTTTGCATACTCGACAGCAACATAAATTCATTATTTCTCTCTGCAACAGAAATTCAGTTTTCTTTCTTGCCAGATAATTCCAGAGGATTTATGTAAGTCAGGGACTTCCCATTTGCCTTAATGGGAGCTACCCCGCACTGCACAATAGATCGGTGGCACAGCAAAGGAAGATAAGTCAAAAGACCCCTAGAGAGCAATGTTGATTTTAAATACTTCTCTTTTGCTATAATAATCTCCATAGCATCCTATGCATTATGAAATGCCTGATTGAGTTAATTTGCTGCATTGTAAAATAAAGCAATAATTATCATTATTAAGTGTAATTAACTGTACATCTGATCACTGTGAAGGATAGAAAAAGACAAATATAGCATGAAAACACTTTAATATCATAATTACTTGTCCATTTGTATTGCCCTTGTTAAATATGCATACAATAAATTCTTTGATTTAACGCATTGAGCTATGTTGCACTTTACTTATCCTATGCTGATCATAAAGACCCAATCTTTTCTAGGAACATTTTTTGGCTCTTTTTTTTTAAATGGCAGCCTGTGTGAAGGAATGAAAGCAAGCAGCCCTTGTAAAGCTTTTGGGGGGCCCTCCATAATGTCCCCCATTTCCTAGATGTGTACTTTTTAGGAAATTTTTTTTTAAATGTTTGATGATATTTTATCTGTAGAGTCAAGACTTCCAATGGTAAATCTAGTTCAACAGAGATTTATTTGGAAAACAGTCCTTGCTAGGAAAGAGGAAGGAAAATAAACTTGTGCTTTGCAGCAATAAGTTACAACACTTTCGACCAGATTCTGTATGTTAACAGAGCAGCCTCAACTGCAGCTCCACAGTGGAGTTACTAGTTCTACTGGTCTGTTGAGGACCCTTGATACCAGCCCTGGTTGTCTGGCTAGTGGAAAGAATTAGAGTTCCAAATTTTTTGTAGCCTTCAAAATGTCAGTCCTGGAAAAAGCTTTCCCCTTTAATCGTCATAAATTAAGAAGGGCCAAAGCTTGTTAGACTTCCTAAAACTAGATAAAATGGCCTGGATCTTTTCTTCTTTTGGGAATTAAGCATTTTTGTCTGCATTGATTGAAGAGTCTACATTCAATAGGATTGTTTGGGAAATGAGTTAATTAATGAGAAAAGATTTCAGGATTTGGCACTTTTATAGGAATGTCACAGACTTAATGGGATTATTGACCAGGGGAAGAGGTTGCAGGACCTCACCATAGGCAGTTTATGTAAAAGAATCCATTTAACTTGCCTCTGAAATGAAACCACTGTAATGATTTCTGAGATCTGCCTCTTGTTCTGGTCAGGCGCCACCTCTTTTTCTTCAGCAGTGTTATAGCAGCATTGTTTGTAGTATTTTCTGCTTAACTCGGAGTATCACTGAGTCCCAGAAGCATCAAATTTCCAGTTTCCCTTGCGATCTGGTAGTGATGCAGCTGAGGTTTGGGGGTTGTTTTGGGTTATTTCTATAACAGTCACTCCAGTAGGGGAAAAGAGCAGTTAAAAACATTTCAGAGGAGAGCATCTGGAGGGGCACTAGTGGGAAATTTCCCCTCGAATGGGTAAGCAACTGTGTTACTGTGCTTTTTCCTGTACTCTCTCACAGAGGTTGGTTACCTTTTTTAATATAATAAAGGATGAAATGGTTAAATACATCACAGTTTTGCCAATAATAGGTGTTGGTGTATAAGTCTAACTGGCAGTCAGACTGCCCAGGTTATTGATTTTACTGTCTAATGGCTGAAAGAGATGTTATCTTGATTAATTAGAAGTCAAAAACAAATGCATCTTGCTTCTATTAGATCTCTTGGCATTTGCTTTCTTTTTTTTCCTCCCTTGCCAATGTCGTTGTACGTGTATCTTTAAAATGTTTTAAACTAAAAAGCTATCAAGGTCAGCAGTATACAAGCCCTAGTGACTTTATTTCAGCTGTCAATGAGTTCTTAAAGCATACACTGATTTTGGTGGTGGAAGGTAGTCTTTTGAAGCACAAGGCTATTCATTTAACCTCAACAAACGAAAATCCAGTAAGCTATTATTCTTAGTGCTCTTGAAGTAACTTATCACCTCATTATGCTATTGGGCAGAAATGCTGACATGGTATCTGAGTATTACTTTATATATTTACTGGTGCTTTTACAGGAAAAAATATTTTTCTTTTTTAGAGCAGCTAGTGTTCTGCAAACGTGTTTAGTGCTTAATGTGAATAAGCTTTATAAAGTCCTTTGGAATAATGAAACATAAAAAAGTAGAGAATTTTCTATCAGCTCCTCTGAATTATGATCAGTAAGATGATAGATAAAATGATAGATGATAGGGGAAAAAATGTCATGATTAGTCAGCAATAATAAAAACTGTAGAGTTATAATAATTACATTAATAATCACTTCCTGGTGGTTTACATGTTCTCAGAATGTCAAGCACTAAGGGAAAAAAAAAAAGAATCTCGCTGCATTTATAAACAATTTATATCTCACAGAGTTTACTTCAAGCACATGAGCAGTCGTTTGTTTTTACTGTAGTTTTATTTGTGTTTAATATGAGCATGATCTAGAACTAAAATTACCTTACAAAGTATACAGAAATATAATATATTGCACATGCTGTTGTGAATCAGAGCGAAATTGCCATGTTTGCATTTCAGAACTTTAGAAGTGATCCTTGCTGTCAGAACTGGTCTGATTCTGGAAATTTTATAAAAAGATCAGGGACACTGTTCATATCTTTTCAAAATCTTGGGAATCCCATAAATGCAGTAGCTTTCCGCTCACAATAGTGCATAATGTATAATAGAAAAACAGAAAGTGACACAAACTTTTGCATCGTCTACTGAGCAGATGGTTTCCATGACTTCCTGTCTTCTTACTCGCTCCACAGTATTTTAGCATACAGTTAATCTGTTTATTGGATTCTCAGTTCTCTCCTCTAGGTCTTTCCAAGAAAGACAGTGTCTAAAGAAATTTGGACTACAGGACTGCACAATTTATAAGTGTGGCCTGGTTGAAGTAGCTAATTTGTAATGTTTCAGGCTCAATTTATGAGTGGTTTTCCCCACAGACTTTACCTAGAAAAAGTGTAAAAATCTCAAGACTTCTAGCCAACTACAGCCCTCACTTTGCTTGGCAACTTGGTTTTCACAAAAAACCACGACAACCCAGGAGCCTGTTCAGTGCAAGTGTTTTCTGAAATAAGGATCTAAAAGGACAGGATGTCAATCAAGGCAGCCCTGTGGTCATTTTAATTGCCATTCTTACCATTTATGCAGATCCACACAACCTCTTACTGTGCTGTTGAATAAAATGAGAAGTTACCAGAGCAAATGTAACATCCATGGCCATCTTTTGACTATAGGCCCTGCTGAAATATTGACCTCAATTTTATTTAGTTGAAATTCACAGTATGATTTCAGTAAATTTAGTGCTGCTGAGAGCTGTCAGATTGAGTGCATTGGATAGCAGGTTTAGGTAGTGGTAAGATTAGCTATCTTGCGTTGTACTGCCACCGGTATCCCTTGTCTCCGATCTGAAAGAGCTTCATCTAGGCAGGGGTATAATTCAGTATCTGTTTTTCATTTGAAGACTACCTGTGAGGGGGTGCCTGCTAGTAACGCTGAGCCCCGTGCTGGAAAAACTGGACTGAAATTCACTCTATATAATGTGTACATAGTATATATATGATGTGTATATGGTTGTTTTCATCCAGAATATACATTGACTCCCTACCCTGTTACCAGCCACCACAAGCATTTCAAATTCTTCAACAGCCAAGAACTGAGCTAACTGGAGGGCAAATTAATGGATACTGAGGACTGCACACCCAGGTCAGCTTTGCGATCATCAGTATTTTTATTACTTTAACCTCTATGTGGACAGGACCCAAATTGGTTAAGAATTGACAAGTTCTGTCACAGCTTAGAAATTCCAGGGTCTAATCTTTAAAAGAAATTAAAATGAAAACAAACCCCCAAAATACCACACACACCAGCAGATGCTTAAAGCTCTTATGGTTGCAAATAAAATATTGAATACATATATTATATATATATTATTTATATATACATTTTTGAAAAATGAAAAAGAGTAACTGGTTTTGCTCTAGGTGGTGCATAGGAGTTTACACCAGCTCACATCACGGCACAACAAGGTGGGGACCTTGAATAGATATGTGTCCAGGGCAGGAGGCTGCTTTAACGTGATCCTGAGCTCCAATGGAGGTGGGAGCGTCATGTTGACCAGGTCCTTTCTTTTCCTTTGGCACTTCCCCTCACTCCTTGGACGTCTCCACCCTTCATAGCAGTACTCCTGAATTCCTTGTTCCAAAGGAACTTTTTTTTTTTCGGAGCGATGTCACCCTCCATTTGTGGGATAAAGGGAAATAAAAGCTGTAAAATATTTATTCTGGAAGTTTACATGGGGGAAATACAAAGTCTTTCTTCTGTGTCTCGGAATGGCTGTCAGAAGGCTGCCTCAGCTGTTAAGAGGGGCCCAGCTAATGCAGGCAGGTTTGCTCCGGCTGCCAGGGCTTTGAGTGACAGCTATGGCCCAGTGCACATCCTCTGAAAACTAGCATCGGGGAATGACATACAGTTTGATAACATAAGATGCTTAGGTTTTTTGGCTCAAGTGAGATGTTCAGAGCTAATAGCCCCGTGAGCAGAGTTTCAGCTGTGATCTGTACCTTGAGATATCGGTTGTGTCTGGCTCAGGAAAAAGGAGAAAGAATGAAAGCTTATTTCTAGAAAGGTTTCCGATGAGCAGCATTTGTCATTGAAGGGGAAGATGGGTATAATTAGCTTGTCAGTCTAGTTTGGGCTGAGCTGGCTTTCTGTGGTAAGAAAGATGGACTAACTGCCAGAAGAGCTGACAGGCAGTCGATAATGCAGCAATTAATGTCATAAATAATTCTGGAACCAATTATATCAAAATGGACTCCAAGCTTTAAAAAGGAACAGAATTCCCTTATTCTTCCTGCTAACAGCAAGAAGCAGCTTTCATTTTTCTCTATAATTACTTTTCATTGTATATAGCAATAAAGTAGGGCTTTTCTGTCCATATTTAAAACTTGTCTTTCTTGCCTTCCCCCACCTCCCAAACCCTCTTTACCCCATAGGACAAGGTTGCTACAGCAGATCTTCACTGAGGTGAACATATAATCTTTTCACGTGGCTGTTACATGATAATTTCTGCTGCACCTAAATGACTAAGAGCCAAGTTTTCTCAAATGTCGTGGACAATGACAGCAGAAAGCACCAAACAATGGCATTTGGAAATAAAGACATTTGTTAAATAAATTGATTTGTCTTATTATTTTAAAGGTTGCTCTGACTTGCTTACAGTGAACTTATTGATTTATTTTTTTTTCCTCCCCTCTCCCTGTACAGTTACAGCTATGGAATCTGAGCCAAGCTGTTCCCTTTATGCTGCAAACACAATTCAGAACAGCCCTCTGAGTTAATGGGCATTCCCTTACAAAAGACACCGAGTTGCAAACACTCTCTAGAGTGATATTCTCCTTAGCTGTTTCTCCATGTGCTGTAATACATATGTAGATAACACTGGCAAACCCCCCACAGCACTGCTTTTGCTAATAGTCTTTTCTGTAGTCTCATCCGCTGCTTTTTTAAAAAAATGGACTGTAGAAGTAGTGAATTACTGTAGCATTCGTTCACAGCTTTGTTCCGAGCCTGACAAACGTTTCCAACTTTTCAACTATGGTGGCATTTACTCCTGGGAGGTTGGGGAAAACAGTTCATGAAGTTCCCACTGTTTTAAAACCAGAAACATCTGTTGGTGTCACATGCAGTTTGTTGGCAGGGTCCAAGAGGAAAGAAATCCTGCAGCTGATCAGCTCTCTCCTTAGCAGTAGGTGTCAGTATGGTGAGTGGTAATTACAGCAGAGGGTTTTAGAGCACACACGATAATTAGGCCGGCTAGCAAAAACATAAACACTGACTTGACCATACTCAAAGCCAGCAATACATCTGCTATGTCTGCGCATTGTTTCAGTCCGTGACAATAGAGCCCATAACTAGTTTAATCAAGCTTCTAAAGGAACAAAGACTTTCAGATTTTGGATATACGGCTCACTGTTTTAGCAGGAAGAATGCGAGAAGGAGTGAGAGCGATCTGTGGTGTGCAAAGCCCAGCCGAGCAGAGCTGGGTCCCCTTCCAAGCCCCACTAGAGGGATGCTGCCGAGGGACTGCCGGGAAACCGGCGTGTCTGTCATCACGGTCCCCCCACGCCAGAGGGACAGGGAGCGCTCACCTCGCAAAGGCAGTGTGCGTATTAATGCCTTTAAGGTCTTTTTAAGCACTTGGAGATCATCTGTAGGAAAGGGTGATGGAAATTCAGTATTATTGAGGGGAAAGACCATCTGTTTCACATTTCATTAAGAACTATATCCTGTTTCTACTCTGCAGCCTAGCAAGGCCTGAAAACAAGGAACTCTGTTTAAACAATACTACCTCAGTTAAACTACAGCGTATATAAATTGAACTCAGTTTTGGTCCAAGTGACCCACCTTTTACTGCTCACACAAAATTTAGAAGTAAGATTTTGGCAGAACCTTTGTGGGTCAGCTCTGTAGTCCTTCAGTGGTCTTGCTGTCATCATTTTCTTTACTATGCTTCGGCATTTCTAGCAAAATTACTGTCTTCACCTCTCAGATCATTCAGTGCACTCTTTCTCTTCAACAGAAAAGAGGTTCCAATGCTTTCCTTATATTCGTAAGAATGATTTTAAGCATAAAGGTAAAATCAATTTCATCTAGTCTGGAAAGAGTGGTCTAGCAGGTAGAATTGCTATTTTGTCTGCAGAACTCCTACTGACCTTCTTTCTGGAGAAATTTAGTTCCACGGTGAAATGGACTTTATAAACAACCTGAGTGATTTAACATGAAATGGCAAATTAAATCAGCTTAATTTACCACCATCATCTGTGATGCTACCCCAATAATTCAACTTTTCTATTCGAACCACCAATATCATTGATGCTACAGTAGGAAACTTAAGGATAAGTGAGCAATTACTATGTTTGAAACAAGTAACAGATTTCCAGTACATCAAGAAGGTGAATTGTCAAAGAGCAATTACTATTACCTAAGACTTCTAGTATCATCACTTGTACTTCTAACAAAAGTACAGAAGGAGTTTTTATTTTATTCTCAAATAGTTTTAAATAATCATTTTTATTTGGTATATTTCAGTGATTCTTAAAGAAAGAATGGAAAATTCTATGAGATATTTCATAGTCCTGAAAGGCAAATACAAGGTAAACTAATGGTACTACTTACTTAGATATTCTGCTCCTTTATCCTCTAAATGCCTGAAAATAGCTCTTTGTAGAGGTGAAGTGCAAAATCCAATGGCTTTAGCACCTTGGTTTAGCTCAAGATGGGAGATATTATCTAGCTTTATTCTGTGTGTGTCAAGGTGTTATGTGTTTTTATCTATTGCTTGAATTTAAACACTAAAATTCCAAGCTCTTATGGCTATTTACTACTGAGACCATTGAAATCACACATACCTGTTATAACTTAGTGAATTTATACAATAATGACCAGGTTTTCCTCATGAGCTTGCATAAGCATCTTTCTGGATTGAACTTGGGGTATTCAAAACATATAGCACCCTGTGTCTGAAGCACAAACACAGCAACGGTGGCGTTGGAGTAACCGCAGAGGAAGAGGAAGGTGGGGAAAGGGTAAGAATTCAGCTTCAGTAGGTAGATGAAAGAGGCTCACAGACATCAATATAATTGATGTGAGTTTCAGTTACTTTTTATTTTTTCAAATGGCTGACTGATTTACATAATCACGTAAATTTTTAAACATACTCCTCCTCTTTCCTTTAGGTCTAATTAGCTGCCATTCACATCAGAGTTGGGTTTCCTCTGCCTTTTACCTCAGACCCTCTTTTGCTGTATCACTCTTTGCATTTCTTAGATCTGGCTTGTCAGAAGGGCCCAACGTGTCCAAACAGCGACAGATTTTCCTGCAGCTCAGTTCTCTATCATGCAGCTAATTAAGAAGCCAAGCTGATGGTAAGGAGAGGATGGAACGGAAGGAGGGGGTGGGGGAAGAATAGATGAAAAAAAGTCTCGCTAGTTCAGCATATCTAGATCTTTGAAATCTGGTTGTGTGTATCACAGGCATTGATTCTGAGGGTTGGAAAACCTGGGCTTCATTAGGTACTTAGGTTGTAACTGAGACACTAACACTGTTCTCTTTGGAGCATGAACTCGGAGGGCAGTGACTTTTTACGTGAGCTCGTACAGCAGTGTTTCTGAAGGGATTTTTCTGAATGACTTTAATAGAAACAGTAAATAATACAGCATGAGCGCACAGGATATGAGTTTCTCCCTAGCATTTTTGTTATTGAGAGGAGTGTTTTATCTTCTACGGTGTCTCCAGCAGCCAGACTAACATACATTTAGTTTTAAAGCATCTATCATACTTTATGGCTTTGGTAGATAGCTGTGCTTAAAATTGTTTTGGTTCTTGGTATATATTTTCTTTACTTTTCTACATCTTTCTAGATCAGTTCTTGAAATTGCAGGAACAGTCTAGTTGAGCGTGGGCTAGATACTCATAACAGCAAAACCTAGCACGTACCATAATGTAAGCAGGTTGATGAACCTATCTTTGGTTAAAAAGAGGAGAAGAATGAGTCTTGCTGAAGAAAAAGAAAGAGGGAATTGAGGCAGGTGTGTAGAGTGCTGTCTGCTGCAGCATACAGGGACTGTTGACTGCCAAAGTAGCAGACTGGGCCAGCTAAGTTCTGGGGGATGATGCTAGCACTTCTGTTGATGGTATAGGCTCCATAGAGAGCTGAAGGATTTGTACTATTAAATGCTGCAATTTGTTTTATTTTTTTTGCAATTCTTGAGTAAAGAGAATTGATGTCTAAATTGCTTTTATTATGAAATTGCACATCCTCACTAAAACTCTGCTCTTCGAGTTAATTATAGGTTTGTAATAGCATTGACTTTCTTGGTTGTTGAAGGAAACTTTAAAAATTAATCAATCCAGTGCCCCTCCTCAAGATCTTTTCTAATGCTGCTACAGAAGTTACAGATTTTTAATGTTTTGACTTTTGAGGAGGAGTAACGCACCACAACTTGAATTCTTGGAATCAGCAGTCCTGTGTTTTTCTGGATGAGGAACAATGTCATCTTGGATGAAAAGTAAAAAAATGTGGTCTTAGGGAAATCTTCAGCCTGATTATGGCAGAGGAATCTGCTAGTCTGAGGTAAGACCCAAGTATGAAGCTACACTGAGATTCAGGGAACTGAAAAAAAAAGAGACCGCGGTTAAAAGGTGTACAAAGAAGTGCAAGTAAGTGATGCCGAGACTGACTTTTCTCATTAAAAGTAGAATCTGTTGATAATATAGTGCTAGCTACCTTTCTCTCAGGAGAGGTAATGCTTGCATGCTGTTCTTTTAAATGGAGTAATAGTAAAGTCACTAAAAGAATTAGGGCACCCTGGAAACATAATGATGTTATCTCGTCCAGTTCCTCTTCAGAGTGGAAGGTAGAAGGGTGTTAAGTTACTACCCAGAGTATTTAAACATTTTCCTTTCAGGGACTTTTGCAGGATTAATGTAGATATCCAGTAATAAATTTGAATTTCACCCATGTTTTCTCCTGAGGTGTCTTTTTTTTTCTTGGCAGACTCCAGGTGAGGTTAATTGCTCCTGATTCAACATTAGCAGGATTATGTTTTCTCTCCTCCTGCTGATGGGGTTCAGTTTCTTTCCTTTGGTTAATGTGTCAAACACCAATCCACTTCCCTCTCCCCTCACCCTTTCCAGGAACGAACTGTGCTGAAATACATAAGACAATAAGAGAATACACTGTATAATCAAGAATGAAAAATAATATCATCTACCGCAGTAAATCATAGCCAAACAACACAGTTATAATAGAAATACCTTTCCTATGTCTGATCCACTAACACATACTTAGTCAGATAACAAATAACTTATTCTTGGAGAGAGTGCCCTGGATTTGATTTATCTCTGAGTGTAAGTAAATATGAAAAGGCTGCCAAATCTGCCTATATAAATCTCAGCTATCTCAAAATGTCATGTATGGGGGAAGTGAAAAATTAAGAAGGTGTTTTTGTCCTAATAGGGTATGGAGGCAAAAGGTTCTGCTTTTAATTCTTCTTAGGGATGCTATTTCTCTCATTGATACCTGGGAAGAATTAAAGTGGAGTTGGAAAAAAAATGAAATATATGTTGCGCCAAATTCTAGTATTATTTTTGCTGATGTAAATCTGGAGTAGATCCACTAAAGACTCTGGAATTAGTCTGGCTTTGTCCCAGTGTAGCTGACAGCAAACTGAGAGCCTTTCAAATTAAATAATGGTTAAATCTCAGCATTGTTAAGATTTTTCATTTTGGTTATAGTGGCCATTGTTTGTTTGAACAAATGGAACAAAAAGAAATCATCTGAAGATACTTATATACTGCTGCACAAGTGAGAATAGAAAGAAGACTGGGCCAATGTGAAAATCAAGGGTAAGAAAATAATTTCCGTAGCCATTGTTTGCATATGCGCCTTCTCATCTGGCAGCATCACACCACACTTAAGGGTCCGTTTAGACAGGAAAGAAAGAGGAGGCATGCAGGGCTGGATTATGCAACTTTAACTCAAGTATTAAGTAGTATCATAACTCAGGCATAAATCCCGCCGGTTTGTGAATTCTCTCTTTTATATTTCTCTCAATTCAGTGGACATCACTGGAGTTACTCTTGACTTGTACCAGCGTGGTGAATGTCAGAATTAGGCCCTCTGTCTCCTGCGTGGGCTGGTGAACTGGATCCTCCATGTGACAGTGTGCCAATTAGCTTGAGGTACTTGTGAGCCTCAGCCCATTTGGGATTCAAAGGTAGTTTGCTACCTCCGAGGTGGGGGGTTTTAGTTGAACGTGTCATCCTACTCAAATTCATTAGATGAAAAGTGAGTATCATCTTACATTACATAAGTTCAGCTGGAATGTATACAATGTCAGCAGTATGGGAGAAGAAAACATGTGTTGAATACATCTAGTGTGTCTTGGGTCTCTGAAGGTCACTCCACTAAAGTAATATATAGTGCTAGTGCTAGTGGCTCAAGGTCAAGTCAGCTTGCTTTTCATAATGCATAAACCTGAAGCTCGCTCAGACACCAATCATCTGACCTAAACCTTGGAACAAATATTTTACTAAGTAAATCAGTGAGCATGCTGGCATTTCTATTAACCTTCAATGCACTGGTGACAGAAAATGAATAATGATAAATAATAACTCAGGCCTGTAAATCATGCTTAGCATCAGAGGAAAAAAAAAAAAAAAGGAAAAAGAAAGAAAAAAGAAAAAGGTCTGGTGTACTACCATCTGCTAAGCTGGATGAGCCTGTAGGGAGAAACCCACAACAAAGGGAAACGTGCTCTCTCCCTCCCACAGCACTTCCCTGGGCTTAAAAGTTGGGGGTGGGATGGAGGGGACTGTGCAGAGAGAAGAGAAGGAAACACTTGAAAGTGAAAAGCTGAATGTACACAAGCTTCAGGGAGTCAGAATAAGAAGTGCTCAGTTACACAAGGTGGTAGGATTGTTTGGCAAGCCTTGAAGTGGATGAACTCTTTTCTCGTCCTCCTCTCCCACTGTCTGACCGTCAAGTGGCTCTCTGGTGGTAAACAGAAGAAAACAGACCTACAGCAATTTACCAGGGCTGAGAAGCTGCTTGTTTGTCTTCCACAGTGCTCTTTCATTTCCTTTTCTTCTGTTTTTCCTTTCAGTTGTTTTGCTATCAGTCAGGGTCACTACAGCCATACAATGGCCTTAAAACAATTAAGCCCATAAAGTAGGAAGAACTGAAGCACATTTAGCTACCCTCTCCTACCCTGTGACACCTTTGAATGTTTCGGCTTCATTCAGGAGTGCTGTTTCTCATATCCTTTGGGTTTTTAGTCAGTTTAATTTTAGACAATACAAATCTGAACATTAATTCATTATAGAGTTTGTAACAATGAGAGCTTTTTTAGCTGTGTTGTTTAAATCATTTGAACTTCACAGATTCGTTTAGAATGTTTTCTTTTTTTTCCCTTCTGAACTATTTTTGATCAAAAAAAAATATAAGAAGTGCTGATGACTCCATGGTTCGAACTACATGTTGTGTTGAGCTCACCCCTCTAGCTGGGAATGCATTTGTAATAGATTGTCAGGTTGGAGACCCTGAGCACACTTTGTGCCCCCGCTACAAGGAAGGGAACACAGCATGCATCACGTCGGGTTGCCGCTGCCAAAAACCACACTGGGGTCTCATTGAGCAGCCTTGTCCTTTCACACAAGGGTGTGCTCTGACCCTGGGATGGGAACAAATATGGGAGCAGAAGCACAGGCTGATGTTTGCTTTCTGCAGGATCACAGCAGAAGGTATTCTCAGCACCTGTTAGGGGTTGATAGGAAGAATGTTAGAAGTTGTGGCTGGGCACAGTTTGTTACCATGCTTCACAGTGAGCTTCACTCAATGAGGAATGACAAAAAAAACCCCAACCAACCAAATCTAACCCAGATACATGAAGAAGAGTGAGGTCTAACTCCTGAGAGGAGCGGATAAGCAGAGTTAGGGGACTGAGTTCATATCTCAGTTGAATCAATTGAATTCATCTTTTGTCAGAAACGTATGTAGGACAGAGTTTGAACTTTTCAAAGAGTAAAGGCGTTATTTGCCTTCTAAGGAATTCAGTCTGAAATGCAGGCAAGAGCCAGCCAGGACATTCAGGTTCATATCTGAGTTCAGACTCCCAACAGGTCTTTGTCAGAAAAATACCAGGTGCTTGAATCTAGCGTTCTTTTTGACCACTTCTCTCTTTTGACCAAATTAAAAATAAGTGTATTGTTCACCAGCTGGACTTGTGTTACTTCCAATGATTGTGCTTAAATGATATTCCCAATTGGATTACAGTAACATGATAACATTACTTAAATACAGTCACCATCTGGCATTCTAAACAAAAAAAATGAGCAAGTCTCCACTGCTCTAAAAGTATTTTGTATGTGTATGTAAAATTCTATCTTGGATGCAACTCCTATTAATTTAGGTTCTTTTCCCTTCACATGAATTTCCTCCCTCTATGGTGCAATTCTATGTTGCCCTTTTGCCAATAATGCTCTACAATATTCTTCATGTTGCATGGTGAATGGCAATATCATGCCCCTAAAATAAGTACATGATTTGCTAAACACTATATCTGTAGCAAAAGAAATGTAAAACTACCTAAGCCTAATCTGGATAATTCGCAAACCATTTTATTCTCCTGTTGAAGGGTAACGTTGGCTGTCTGCACAGCAGCTTTCATTTCAGATTGGCTGCTCCTTGGTCTCCATTGGCAGCAGGGATCTGTTACCACCACTGGCTTTCCCAGCCTCCTAATATATTTCCTTATAGCTTTGCCTATACTTTCTTGTTCATGCTTCCTATGATAGTAACCTTCATAACAGCATATTACTTTCCAGAATGAAGTCTAAAACAATACATACACCATGATGTGAGTAAATCTGCCCTAGTGAGAATGTATTAAGTAGGTCTATTTATTATCTCTTTCTAGAAACCTTCTTTCCTGTCAAATATTGCTAATCGTATAGATATCAGTTGCCAGAAGTAACTCTTGCTATCAGCATTTAAAATGTTTTATCTTTAGTGCTTCTGTTTTGTAACTGAGCTGCTTCTGAGTGAATTGCAAAAGTTGCTATTTATAATATTTGTTGTATCATCTATTTGTTCCTGAGAGAAATTCAATTTACTTACACAGATGAGATAACAATGTAGCCTAATTTCACATATGAATGAAAAAAATCATTCAGTCATTTCCAGATTTGTTTGCTAGAAGTATTTTTAGATGTCTCATTTTAATTTTTTTTTCACCTGCATAGGTGGTAATGCATGGAGAAAACAATGAATATAGTTATGTCAGTTTGCTTTTGTTTCCAACTATTTTGCTATCACAGCATGTTTATTTTTAAGGCCACTTATTTTTTTGTAGATCAGTTTCTGCATAATTGAAAATTTTGCATTGTAGCATTGAGACGTGATAAAAGACAGCATTACCACCTCAGGTTAGGGATGGAAGCCAGGAAAGATTGCAGCAAAGGAAAGCAGTCACACACTAAATGAAGGTATATTCACCAACAATGATGGACATCAGTAGTAGTAACTAGAAGATGACTCCTGGCACTATGGAAAAGATAAAACACTTTGTAGATAAGAACATGTGCTACGCAGCTCCAGCTACATAGAGAGGGAAAGTAAGCTGTGCCAGGTCCTGAAAAAATACAACTTTAAAAACCATCTGCGTGTAACCGAAGCAAAACTGGTTTTGAAGTAGGTGCCGCATGGATCATAGTGGCTAATTATAATGTAGTAGGTTAGTCAGTTTATCTCCACACCTAAACCCTTACTTGATTCACATGCTATGGAACACAAGAGAAAGTATGGAAGGCCCAGTATTTCTGTTATTGCCAGACACCAAGCGTTTAAAACCAATTTGGAAGGGGAATTTAACATAAGAAAATTAAGTGAAAAAGAATATAAAGCAGCCTCCTTGTGCCAAACTCCAAGCAAGTAGAATGAGCAATAGTCAATTTCTAAACTTTGGCTAAAGTCTTTGTTCTATTAAAGGTCTGTTTTGTGAAAAATATTACAACCTCAGAAAAAGACATCAGCAGATTATTCCACTAAAATGCATGTGTGGACACCTGGCACTTGGCACAGTGGCACTATGGACACTTCTGAGATAAAACTTATTATCCTGAGAAATTACATAGTTAGCTCCTGTATTAATATACATGCATTTTGCAGATCTCTACAAGAAAAATTAGCCTTATCCCAAAGGGATCATCGCTAAATATAATTTATTCTGTCCTTTGCTACATCCTGACTTGCCCTTGAGAAGGTATTGCCCATTAAGCAAAACTAAACTTAGCTTGTATATGTTAGGTGTCTGATATTGACTGTTCCCAGTAAAAGACTGACAAATTAATTTCAAGTCTTAACATTCTGTAACAGGATTGGTAACATAAACCTTAGCATCACTGTCCTCATATTTTTCTGAACAGAATAGAAATAATTTAACTGAGACTGAATAAGCTCCAAAAAAGGGTAATAAAACAGGTTGTGAATATGAATTTATATGATTTTCTTTGTACTTAATTCCGCTCTCTTTTGCCTCTTTCCTGAGGTTTTTCACTACTTGGGGGAATTTGTTTTTTAATTCTATTTTGTGTCTGAAATGAACTATGGCTAAAAATAATAATTCAATTACTAAACTGTCAACAATAAGCAGCTTTATATTTGTCTTAATAGTAATACCTAAAATCCGCAGAGAAGTTTTGCCTATTAGTTTAAGTGGTAAAAAGAAATTAATAGAAATTACCTGCTTTTTACAAATTAGGAAACTAAAATACAGTGAGTTTAAGTGGTTTGTCCAAGGTTTCACAGCAATCCACACCACAAGCATAAATTATTATTTCTATTAGCTGCAAACTATAATGAAGAAATGAAGATATTGTAAAGGGAGAATCCCAGTTTGTTTAGCTGGCAAGTACTTAGCGTGATATTTTTTTCTTTCTGACCCAGTTGTTGTCAGTTCTATGCATTTATACACACTCCCGGCAATGAGAGAAACCTGACATGAGTCCAAGTTGAAATAAGTGTGCACAAATGAGCACTCTCACCCTTTTTTTAAATTTTTGAGGAAATTGCCCCTAACCAGCTGTAGGCAGAGAAGGCAAAAAAATTCCTCAGTATTTAGTATTTACTAACTACTTTACAGTAGGACTCTATCGATTTTAAAAGTCAGTAGTTAAGATCTGGTGTGTATCTTTAACCATTCAGATTTCTATTGAAAGGAAGGACAGTCTGCTGAGCAGAGTTCTTTGGGGACCTGGGGATTACTTAATCACCGTTATTGAAATCTTAATACAAAGCTTTAAAGTATATTTAACTGTGTGCATGCATATAGTAGGGCTAGGGTGAGAAGCTGAAACATTTCATATATATATGAAATATATATACGGCATGCATGAATGTGAGCCGTAGAGGTAGTTGTGATTTGGTAGCAGACCTGTCTACAGTTATGTGCTCCTCATCACATAATTGGGGACCTAAATTTTATTGAGTATTGTTAATAGGAGAGACAAAACTGATCCTTTAAATCTAGCCATCCCTTTTCCCAGTAAATTTGCCATAGTGTGAGTACATGTGCGTAATGAAAAAGAAAGTTTTAATAAGAGTAGGACAGAGTCTTCTGTCTTCTCATGAAAACCATGTTATATATGGAAAACTTTCTAGTAACTAACCATTATCATGTCTATAAGCAGACCTGCTTGCCAGTTCTGCTGAGCTCATAGAATGAGCCCTAAGTTTTTCCTGGAAATACATTTTGTGTTGGGAGAGGAGTGAAAAAAACCTGGAGTTTTCATAAGGAATTGAGCTCTGACTTTTAAAGCACCAGCATATTTTTTTTTCCTCCAGTGTCACCTGTTTAAAATATACGTTCTTTTCAGAAAATAATAAGTGAGAATGGTGCTACACAAAGCTTTTTTGCTTTTTTTTTTTTCAAAATTGCCTGTCTCCAAATTTAGGTTTATAACTATAGCTGATATTATTTTTTTAAACACAAAACTTCAAGCCCCCATTATAGGTTTCTTTGCTCATCAAATTGTTCAAAATGCAGTAAGGAAGAAGACAAATATTTGTTTCATAACTGAGACATGTCACAACTGGTTGGGGTACATCTACCTTATGATTTAGATATACAAAAAACATTATTTTCTACATGATATCTGTGCATATTTCTCTTTAAAGAATTCAGTAGTTTTGATGTTTGGATAATAATTGTTCCACATAGTATCTGTCTCTGCACCCCCAAAAATGGATTTTTCCAAACATGAGAATCAAGCGCTGGGATTAATATTAGAATAGAAAAGAAAATAAATGTCTTGTGATATTGTGTCTACTTAGTTTACATGTTTGAAAATTCCCAGGGTAATAATATACATTTTATCTTCTAGAACATCGATGTGCTTCGCAAACTTTCAAAATAATACATCAAGTACTCAAGCCTCAATAGGCCCCGATCCACACGAACGTTAGCTGTACTTTCATTAAAATTAAATAGCAACTTCTTCTTTTGCATTGATGGGTCTATGAGTGATAGCCCTGAAATTTGCGTCACAAATAAACGATTGGCCCTTCAACTATTTCACATGTCCTTAATGACAGACAAATGTGATGTATGGCATCCACAGACATCTCAATGAACATAATCATGATATCATAATATATCATGTTACACTAGTGTATGGTCAGATCACATAAATTACCATCAGCAGTGTGAGGATTAACAGGGCTAAATTATATGGATGCTGCATGGAACAGTTGGGTGCATTATGCTGATGCTTTGGACTTTAAAATGTTAATATTGCAAATGAAAGGTACACTTTGTGTATCATAAATCTAAGTGTCTATTCTTCCTGTGTGCTCAATAAATACACTTCTCATCAACTTTTAATTATGCTGTTTGCATTATTCTGTCCTGAAGAGGATAACACTCTGTAAATCATCCACTTCTAATGTACACTACAGCATAAGTTTAGTTAATTAAACCATATATTTTATTAGTACTTGTACTTCCATCTTGTAAAACTGCTGGGAAAAAATAATACAGAGAGGTTTTTATTTATTGTAGATGAATTTAAGGTGGCATTAGAAAAGTTTATCAGGGTTAGATGTACATATTGCTGTTGCCTGGTGGCTTACAAATATCCAGTCTCAAAAACTTATTGTCTACCTATTGCAAGAGTGAACAAGTTGACTTTCCCATAGAATCACTTCAGTGTATTTAATGGTCAATATTATCAGAACTGAATCAGATACATGCTTATCCATTTACGTAATTTATTATGTTAACACACCAAAAAGAGACTTCTCTTGTAGTGAAATTCATTGTTAGTGGAATTAGGAAATCCTTTCTCTTCTTCTTCCCTTTGAATTTCCACTTTTTTATTGGACCCAGTGTTACCTCCTGTTTTTAAAAGCATGGTTTTCAGAGCAGAGCATTTAATGGCCTAATGTAGGTGCCAGTGCAGCAGGGAGACATTCTTGTTTGAGGTTTCCAGGAGATGCCATGATACATATGAAAAATAGTAATAAAATATTGTGCGACTTGCATAATTTCGTGAGAAGTGTAAACACTTGCCATAGCAGTTACATTAGCTGGTTTCTTCCACGTTTGCTTGATTTTCAGACAAAAATATGTAATTCTTATTCACATGGTGGCATGAAAGCACAAGGACATAAAAGGAAAGGTAAAACTATGGTTGACAGCCATCAAAAGCGCTTAGAAAACTTGTGAGTTTTAGGGAGGCTTTTAAATGCTTATAAGGAACTGTAGCTCCCTAGGAATAGTGGTGGGATATATACTTGGTTCAGTCTAAAACAGCGTAAGAAGGTTTCTTTTGTTAAGAACAATAAAAGCTTCTTTTTCTCTTAACTACTGCTGAGGCAGTTAAGAACCCTGTATACTTCTTACACCCCTCAGGGTGCGTGTGTTTTATTGATGGAGCGGACTCTTCTCTAACCCCAGCGTACGCTGTGCTGTGGCTACCATCAGCCTGGCCTGGAGCTCTGAACCAGCATGCCCGACTTTAAAAACACAAACAGCAACGCCACGGCTTTGCTGCAGACTATGACATTTACTCACGTTATTATCACCAGCCAGAGAGGGTCATAGGAGGGAGAAACTGCTCTTTCTTTTGACTGCGGGGAGAGGGGGGGGGTTGTGCCCCCCTGAGGCAGACGCCTCTGTAATGGATGCCAGCTGACCGGGGCCGCTCGGTGATATTCTCCAGTCGCAGAGCACCTACAGCTTTGATTTCGTGCACGTAGGGCTGGGGTGTGTTGGGGTCTGTGATCCTGAAGCATCGGTTGGAGACCGAAGGGAGCGGAGCGTGCTGGTGGTGGGAAACCAGCCTCTGCAAAGCCCCTCCGCTTCTCTCTCATCAATTTTTACAAGCAACCCCCCCTTCCATCTTCGAGGGTGTTTTAAACGTGTTTTCCTTCCATGGGCTGCGATTAACTGAAATGCTGCGAGAGGGGTGATTTCTGTTCATAAAGCGGCTGGGATGTCTGGAAATGTCGGAGTTTTGCTCCGAGTGAGGGCAGTCGACAGCGCCTGCCGGGGCCCTGCTCGCGCCATGTCACGGGCTCGGTAGGCCCCACAGATCACCACGTATACGGAGCGTCAGGCTTCGCTCTGAATGCAAGTGCTCATCTTAAACAGGGAGATTTTTCTCTCTCTATCTGTCCTACACACACATATGACCACATTCATTATTCCTATCAGCAGAGCTGGGATTTGGGGAGCTGGGGAAAGTGAGACTGAGGAGTTAAATCCTAACGGGGATTGCAGGGCCTCAGCTGGAGAATCTCCACAGGCTTGGAGCAATCAAATGCAGCTGAGGCCAATTTAAAACAAAACAACAACAACAACAGCAAAAAATCTGCCTGTTCTCATGGCAGGGGGAAACAGGGATTTGCAGAACTGTTCTCAGAACAATAGCTCTAATGGTATAACAGGCGTGCTCGGAAGTTACCCCGTTTTAAGCACGTTAAGGTATGTGGTGAGGAGGATGTATGCGTGTGCAAGTGTGTGTGAGGAAAAGCTGGGTGTTTGTTTGAATAAGAAACCCAGAAATAAACACGTAACATCAGAGGACTTTTTCATTGTTTAATCAGAGTGCCATCTGATATTTTTTATAGTGGTTATTTTCTGGCCCTGCCATAAAACCTGAAGGATGGGGGATAAAGAACATCTGTTGGGGTTTTTGTTTGGTTTTGTCTTTTTTTCAATATATGTAGTTTCTCTGACCAGTGAAAGCCCTCTTGTTTTAGATTAGGTTTGTTCAGGGTGATGAAATTCAGACTTTTTTTTTATAACTTACTGATTACATTTCCTGTAAAATTTAACAAGTAACACAGATATGCATTTAGTAGCTTTCTTATGACCAGTTACTGTATTTAGGATTTGAGCTTTGGCAGGTTGAAGTCAGTTATGCAAACCAATGGATATGCACCTTTTTTATTTTTTTTCCTTTTAAGTATATCTACCAGAACTAGCATTTTGATATCAATATTTATGCTTAAGTGGTTTTTAATCTTCAGTGTTATAGTTATTTAAACATTGCCATTTCTGTTTGCAATAATGTCAATAGACTGATTTGTTAGATTTATGTTAAGTGTGTAACAAATCTTAACACTAAATTTTAACTGATCCTTTCAGCAGTTTGAAAAAAGTTTCAACCTTTTTTTTGTGTGTTTGTGTGGGAGGGACTTAGGTTTTTCACATTTGCTTCAGTTTTTCTCTGCTTCCAAGTAGGATAAGATAAATCTCAAGTGATTATATTACCAATCAGATCACGCCATCTTACACAATCTTAAATGCCCTGCATGTATTTGGTGTCATTGTAGAAGAGAATTCATACCTGAATATCATGGTAATTGTACTCAACAGAAATCTACGTTTCTGATAAAATTACAATTTGTCTTCTATCTTTTTCTTCTTTTTTTTTTTTTTTTTTTGTGTAAGGAAAACCTCAGCTGTATCCATTCAAAGCTTTCTGAAGCTTTGTTTTTCCTTAGGAGATGTCCTAGATTTTATTCTTTAATGTTGTTCCTGATTTATTGAATGTCCATGTTTCCCTGGATAGTACCATCTTTTGAGTTATACATCATCGGAGTGACTCATTCCAATGATGTATTGCATTAATACATCATCAAAGCGCCTTGCTCTGCTGTTGCACTAATGATATGTTAGTATAATACATCATCAGAGTGAACTGCACTGATGATGCATTACTTAGATGGTGATGGCTTTCTGTGAAGAAAAGGTTGAGGAGCAGGTTCAATACAGTCACAGGAGAAAAATTAGTCAATACACAGTATAACTGTTTCCCTGGTAGTGATGCTGATGTTAAATTAGCACCATAGCCCCTGATCTGTACCCTTGCAGAAACACTGGGACATGCATTATCCCCGAAAGAGGAATGAATTCAGAACACTCAGCTAAAGGCTTTTACAGAAGAGAGGAGAGGTGTAACTATACATATCACTGGAAAGCTAAAGGTTATACATATAGCTATAATTACTGGCTACTGAGAGATCGAATGAATCAAACAAGGCCAAGATAGGACCAAAGTCTACATACATTCAGAACCTACCTCTCTGTTGGAGAACAAGACACACAAGAAGACAGAGATATAAGGGCCATAAATATGTCATCTGAATTAAAATAGATGCCATTTAGAAACCTCTAACAGGAATATTGAAGTATTCTGAGACAGCTAGGAAGGCTATGCCATAGTATTTTTTAAAAAACCTATTAATTATGTTCTTGTTTTAATCATGCCATGTCAGAACAACAGGCAGAACGTGTCACTGCCTCAGTGCTGTGTACTCTCTCATGAGCTCCACGTGCTCTCTGTTAAAAGGAAAAAATTCTGAGTTAGGTGTGCACAGCTGGTATACATAGAAATTAAAAGACATTAAAACTTTTGGTCTTCAAGATGCTTAAAATTGACTTTGTCAGAGACTAGAAGAAGACAATTGTGTAGTTATGACTGAAAATCCTCCTGCAAAGACAGACTTATATTATGCCAGTATCTTTCCAAAAGTGACATTTTATAGACATTATCTCTCCAGGATTTTTTGTTTTGGGGTTGGTGGTTTGTTTTTTTTTTAATACAAAATTATATGCTCTCCTTATTCTTTTTGTTTAATTAGGAATAATGAGTATTGGCTTTCTTGCCGCTGGGGTTGTCTGACTTTAGAGAGGGCAGTTTCCTTTTCCCTAATTCTGGTAGTGTTAGAGGGTTCCCAAAATTATTTCTGGAAGAAATAATTCTTGCCCTGGAACCATACTTTGGCTGGGCCAGCAACATATTCAGCTCCCAGCCTGGCTAGCTTTCAGCTCTGAAACTGTGGGAGAAATTTCCTTTGTAATCATGGTTTCCACTCTGTCATCATGTAGGTGATTTCCACCTTAGCCATCGCCCTCATGATCTCCTTCTTGATGCCAGACTGAAAAGAAAGAAAATGGCTGGCACTGCTTTTGCCTATCCAGGCAGCCTTGAAGAGCAGTGTAGGTGGACAAGCATGCCATCGAGGAGCACAGCAGTGTGCGGCCGTGCCTCCTGACAGCATGAAGGGGGACACTCTTGCCTGTCTCAGCAGTTTCTTTACAAAACCGTTTGAGGTCTCCTACTTTTGGCTGGTTCTCACTGTGTAATATAAGCCTCCAAAGTAGCCCTTCTTCCTTCCATTTCTCTCCTGATCATCTATCTTGTACAACTTGAAGAAAGACAGAGTGAGAATGGCTTAAGATACTCTTTTGTTCTCTCTCCCTCTTTTTTCCTTTTATTCTCCCCTTCCTTTCCTTCTGCCTCATTTGTTTCCCACTTCTGCTCCAGCTCTTTCTTTGAGTAGGTGATTGCTTTTAACTTGAATTATGTGTTCAAGATACCCTGTAGATATGAGTTAACTTTTAAAGTAAACCATATTGTACCAGTTCTTAAAAAGCCACAATACTTTGTGGCAATATTCCCAAGATATTTATCAATGCAAAAAGTCATTGTTTTTCATTACTTTCAAATATTGCTAGACTGCTCTCAGGAATTGAAATCACTGTTTCAAGCTTTTATTTGGAAATGAATGCTTCAGAGCTACTCAATATTTCTATCACTATTGCAGGTATTTTCAGAACAACTCTCTGTTCTGGTCCTTTACAGTCTCCTCATAAGAAACAGAACAATAGAAAAGATTTTTTTTTAAAACATCAGGAAATTAATGAACTTATTTTGTGTTCACAGATTTCTGCCATTACTGTTAGACAAAATAAATGTGATGGTGTTGCATAAAATGCAGCAGAAACAACGGAGATATTTTTAAAATTTTGTTTTCAGTAATATTTTCATCATTCAGATTTAGTATCTGATTTGTCATGTCCCATTTGTGGAGTTGAACTGAAAGTCAGATGATATTGCAAACACTGAGGCTTATTTAGGAAAACTGCAGATTCCATGAAAAATAATGAGGTTCCCACTAGATATGTAGAAAATATTCCAAACCTTTTACCTGAACCTGTTTTCTTGACTTCTGTATCCTAATTAGTGGTAATGACTTTTAATAATATAAGAGCTAGAACATATCCTTTGGGTCTGGAAAAAATAAACCTTAGTTTTTAACGCGACTCGTGTTTTGTATCTTCCAAGACAATCTGCCCTAACACAGGGCAAAACAAGATGTTCTATTTTTTTATAAATAAAGCTTGCTTTCTGTAAGATAGAAACTGCCAATTGCAGAAATACACACTTTGTTCATAATTTATAAACAATAAACACTCCTTTTGGCAGGCTGCCATGCAGTTCCTTTTCTGCTCAAGGTCTAAACTGTGAATGAGAAATGATGTGAAAGTTATAAATGGTATGGCTGAGGGACCTGGCAGGATTTGAAGTGATACTGGTGCCAATCCATATCCCCCTTAGACTCAGTTAGGATAGGCCAGTTCAAAGATGTAATACAACTTACTGGAAGTGACTACATCAATGAAATGTAAAGTGAAATATATAGTAGTCTTATTGCTATGTGGTAATGACAGAACATCTTCTGTGGCTTTTCTCATTCCTGCCTTGAATATTGTTGTGGAGATGCAGATAAGCAGTTACTTGTGCCTCTGGATTTCAAATGGTTCAAACTTCCATTAGCTTTGTGTTTCTAAGAGTGATGTTGCATAAAATGAACATTTTTGGAGAAAATTGGGGGGGATAGGCATCAGACATGCCATATCTGGTAAACTGTGAGACACTTATTGCTTTGAACCTACAACTGACCCTTCTGAAGCAATTTGCTTTCCTTCTCTGGCCTCAATGGCCCTGACTTAATTATGGCTGTAGCTTGGGATCACCTCTGGTGTTGTGTCTGTCCTTCCTCTCCTGCTTGCCCTGCCAATACAAAGGGGATACCCTATTTGAAATGGATACCCCAATCTGTCCTACGTTATGTGAACATCATGCTTGGGCATTTTATTTGAGTTAGTGGGCTGCTTTTCCTGTGCCAGGAATCCCAACGCTTATTTCCTCCTGTTTCCTGGGGTGTGGGGAGGTGCTAACCATTTAGGCTTTTCTATTTGGCTTTTTTTTGAAAATGTTTGTACTTCTTTCAAGTGGTCAGCCTGTCACACTGCTCTCATACCCTTCCTGCACCTGAACATTTGCAAGGCTGCACTTAAGAGGTCTGCAATTTTTTTGTGAGCTGGTTGGATTTAAGTAAGCTCTTGTATTTTCTTGCCTACTCTGAGAGTTTTCCTGGGTATGTTTGTAAAGCCTATTGCTACACTATAGCAGTATATTTGTTTGACCTGGTTTTCTGACAATACACAAAACATGTTTGTCTTCTCACAGTTAGTTGAGTGAATTTAGTGAATTTTTTGTAAGTGTTGACTCTAAGTGAATTAAGAATCTGAACATTGTTTTTGTTCGTTTGTAATTTACCATCTCTATTCAAATTCAGTACATCTTTCAGATGCAGTGTCTGCTGCTTTCCCACTTGTGTCACCTAATCTGCTCTTCCTTTATAATTTATATACTGGAATTGTAATTCTCCATTGATTCAAAATCAAAAAGCCCATTGATTTTTGTCATTCTACTGTTTTAGAAATGGTTTGTTACATTGACTAAAGGCCTGAGCTGAAGCTTACTGAAGTCAATGGAAGTCTTTCAACTGATTCTTAACAAGCACTGGATCAAATTCTGAAATGTAACTCTTTATACTAAAAAAAACCAACAGCAAATTTTGTTCAGAACATCAGTAGGGGAGTGCTGTAAGGAAAAGATCAAATTTGTGTCTACACACACATTTTTTCCCTCAGGAATGTTCCCCTACAATTGTGGGCAGCAGTATAATAAATCACTTATCTGATTAAAACTGAAATAATTAGTATGCAATTATGACAGATGTCAGGCCCATTAATATGTAAATATTCATAAAATACCTGACAAATTTCACATATGCAAGAAGAAATCTTTAAATATGAACATCCCACTGTGTTTGCTGAACATAAGGGCAGGAAGTTTCTAATTCGGTTGGGGAAAATAGCAACATGTATTTCAAAATAATTTTGTTTTCGTTGATCAAATACACATTCCCAAGAGTGAACAATGTGCTGTGATGTGTATAAATAAATAAAGTCTTTATGTATCTCAGCACTTCAAAACTTAAAATGTTTACTTAAAATTGGCAGAACTAATATAAATCTGAGAGTTATTCAAGCTATGATAACATAAAAATAGATATATACTTATGCATTTAAGAAGCTGCAGTTTCTTCATCAAGCTAACTAGTTTCACTAGTAAATAACTTACTAATTAGCAATCTGGGTTAACTGTTATTCCCCCATCAATCATTACTTTTTTCATTCATTGATCATTCTGTCTTAGGAAAAGTGCTCCGACTCTCTCATCATGTTTGTGGCCCTCCTGGATTTGCTCCAACAGGTTCATGTTGTTCTTCTGTTGAGGGTCCTACAGAGCTGGATGCAGTGCTCCAGGTGGGATCGCATCAGAGCACAGAAGGAGAATCACCTCCCTCAACCTGCTGGCCATGCTTGTTTTGATGCAGGCCAGGATAGGGCTGGGTATCTATGCTGTGAGCACACGTTGCCAGCTCACGTTTAGCTTCTCGTTAACCAACACCCCCAAGTTCTTCTTGAAAAGGAAGACCTAAACTGCTCTCAATCCATTCTCTGCCCAGCCTGCTAGAGCACTTGTGGGTGAAGACTGAGGCAAAAAAAGTTGTGGGTATCTCATCCTTCTTCATATCTCAGGTGACCAGGTTTCCCATTTCCTTCTGGAGAGGGTTCGCATTGTCCCTAGTCTTCACTTTATCACCAATATACAGAGAGAAGCTGTTCTTGTTGCCTTTTATGTCCCTGGCCAGATTTAACTCTATCAGGGCTTTAGCTTTCCTAACGTGTTCTCTGGCTGCTTGGACGATTTCTCTGTATTGCTCCAAGGCTACCTGTCCTTGCTTCTACCCTCATTTGTGCATTTTAATTTCTCCAGGAGCAGGAAATTACTTTCATGGGCTTAAAGAATCTTCTTTTTGAAGGTAAAGCAAACTATGAAATTAGATGATTATGAGGTTGATATTTAAATATTTAATTCATTCCCATAAAGCTCTAGATGCATTACAGTTAGAAGAAGCCTGTTTTAAGATAAGCAATATAGCCAAATAGCAGAATATATATATTAAAAAGGCAACAATTAAAAAAAAAACAAACTAAAACAAAACACAACCAACCAACCAAACCCCACCCCCCCCAAAAAGACTACAAACAAACAAAAAACCTAAACAAGTCAGAAACTAATTACTTTAGAAATACGGCCTTAGGTTATAAAGAAAGGGCAAAAAGAAACTACTTAAAGATTTTTGTAAAGGGAAATAAAAAAAGGGGAAATGAATAAACAGATGAAAATTTGAAGAGGGAAGTGAATTCTGTCTGTAGCCAAATGCATCAAAAGACAAACTAAAAACCAAGTTGTTAATATTAAAACCAGTTTGGTAGGTATGAAGCCAGTACTTTGTTGCATTTGTTCTCTTGCTATTTGCAAGCAACTCCTCAATATTTTACCATGAAATTTTTGATTTTCTATTGAACCCAGTTTTCTTTAAACAAACTCTTATTTCAGATTTTTGTGACACATTTTTTTTTATATTGTCAAATTATAGGACTCCATGGAAAAAGCTTAGCACTTAGACAAGAAGATTGTACTGGATCTGCACGGCATGAAAAAAATACTATGAAACTTGATTCAAGGGGAATAGGAGCTGTTAAGATAAGCATTTCTTGTTACTAGCTTAGCCTAGTTGATATTTCAGGACCAACTTGCTGTACCTACTGCTTTTTTACAACTCAGACTTATCTGCCACTATTTCAATATCTTTCCTCTGGTAATGAATCTCCCCACACCATCCCAAAATGTCATGCTTTGTACTAAGCTATGGCATTTCCAAGCAAACAAATCTCATCACAGCTTTGATGCCATTTACTGAGTGCCCATAGTGTGTTATTCTTTCTTTACAGATTCTTTTCCCTTACATGATACAAGGCATGAGACAGTTTCCCCGATAGGTACCAACAAACACAGCCCTAATGTATTGGTGTTGCTCTCCAAGTTCAAGGAGATGGACAAAGTGGCATTTCAGTCACGGGCAAGGATTGTAACCAAAATGACAAATTAGGCCTATCTAAGTTTGTGTTATTCATACGTTTCTAAATGATGCTTGTTTCTGCTAACAGGTTTCTCTAGTATGCTATTGCACTAGATTATGGAATGTATATAGCCATCTGCAGTTAAAATACCTAGTAATAGTTTCAGTTCTTCATTTTAGTGTTATCTAATAGGAACCAACAATTTGTTTATCTTGCTATTTATTGCTTTATTTAATGTTTGAAAGAAGAAATATCATATCAGCCAAATGCAAGACAAATAATTTCTGAGGCTATAATATCATGAGAGTTTAGTACTGAATGTTGTTCTTACTGGCAATACAGAACTACCATTATTGACATTATTACTGACTGCAAAAAGCTTTTCATGAAAATTAAAATATTTATATTATGACTTTTGAGTCCTTGATTTCATATCTGATATAGTTGAAAAGCGTAACTTACATGAAACATACCTGTAAAAATAATAAAGATGATAGGAAACAAATTCTGGACTATAATGTTTCTCATATTCCTTTCATTTCAAGAAACAACAAGAGAAATATTATTTACTTGGTTACAGAGGAAGTTTATAGGAATAAAAGCAAGATGAGAAATTATTATTTATATTATTTATGTGTATTACATGTAGATTTCTGTTAGCTATACATCGAAGCACACTCAGAATTACTTTTCTCATATTTGGCTTGTCTAAACTATTACAGCTACAATGGAATAAAGAGCACTAAACTGAGTGGTGTAACTGATGACATTTCCTTGTTAATTAGCTACATCTGGAATAGAAGCCTTTTATGAAACTGAGTACACATAGCTGTTGTTAGCAAATCTGAAAGTGTTTGGCTGCTAAAATGTATCACTTCAGTAAGAGTAAAAGAGGTAGGGGTCAATTATGCTAGAAAGTTTTTGTGTATTGAGTTATAGTCAGATGGGTAAAGCAAAGGGCCTGGCACCAGTGGCTAGACATGAAAGTCTGAATGAAAAACCATTGTATATGATTATTCTGATTGAAGTTTGTTGCAAACCAAGCTATAGAAAAATATATTTTTGTATTAAGTAGAATTATTTTGATAATTAGGCCATTATTTACTTTACTTTTTGGCAAGTCCGAGAACTGATTAGACAAATACTGTTGATGATTGTTTAAAGATTTTTAAAAGGCTCAAGTCAAAACTAAACTTAGAGATTGGTCTGCAATATATGGCTGTAAGCTGCACTTATGAAAGACTGCTAACGCTACATTTTGTTATTCTGAGATACGGAGGTGGAAGAGATAATATGTTCCACATTGGATTGCAAGTCTGAGAGCCAGGCTTGAACTATAAAATGCTATTAGTTAATCCAGGTGTAAACAGGTATCTGATATTTTGGGCTTAGAAGTTCAAGGCAGTATTTTTTTGTAATAAGGTGAAAGCAATACTGAAATGGCTAGGTAGCATGACATCATATAAATTTCCCAAATATTTCCCCAAAATATTTTCTTGGGGTGGGGGGTACAGGAGGGGATGACACATGCTAATAGAAATTAAAATAAGTTTTAATTTTATTCTTTGTAAGGTAGAACTCTGACTTACCACTTCAATTAACTGTCAGTTTTCCAGATGCAATTTGTAAAGGTTTTCCTTTATTTTTTTCCTAGATAATTTTTTTCCTACACTATAGAAAAATGTGAATAATCTTATTAAAATGAAAGGATTTTAAAAATATGAACTGGAGTCATACATTTCAATATGCTTCTCATGTACACACACACCCACACCCACCCCTTTTTTTCTTCTTTTCCCTTTTTTAGGGGAAAAAAGAAATCTGTCTAACCTGAAACAGATTGTTTTGTCTGTATGGGATCTTGTGTAGATTTGATTAACGCTACACTGTCAAGTCCTTAGGGTCAGGGCAGATTGTATTAGAAGCATGACAAGTAGTTAATGAATTTGCATTGACTAATCCATACAAAGCTAAAGATTTTTCTGTCAGGATTAATGTCCAAAAAGAGTAGGACACACTACTTGATACATTATCTTACACTGAATCATACTGTTATTGGACATTAGATTAAGGAACTATGTTATTTTGTCTCCTTTCATAGATACACAACTGTTTTACGGTACGACACTGACGTATAGTCATTGCATTAAGAATTCATTTAACCATCAGTAATGCCCTGTTATAGTTCCTGTGTATATGGTATGTGTATTCCAATAACTGGATAAGTACTGAGTCTTGTAAATGTTCACCTTCTAGAATTTCCAGCTGTGTAACCATTCAGGATGAAGCATGGAGTCAGAGATGCATGCTCCAAATTTTGATCTATGCCTTCAGTTTGAACTGAACTGTCAGAAGACCTGGCAATGAAAAATATTTTATGTTTTCAGATGCATTGCTAGATACATTGTAATCAAAAGAGTTGCTGTTTCTTAAAAATTTAGTGGCCTAAGTGAAAGGAATACTCAGTGACCCTGTGATATTTCAGGAGGCAGGATTTGGTGAAAAGATTTGCTGGAATGATTTTTCTGGGGAAATTAGGTATGATAGTCTTGTCAAAATGAGCCAGCAGCTCCTGAGGTAACTGAAGTAAGAAGTTGCACAGGAGTTGGCAGGCCTCATCAAAAGGTTCTCCTAAACCAAAAAAGGTGGTGGGACTGGTAGCCCAGCTGAGGTGCTTTTACACTAATGCACACAGCATGGGCAACAAACGGGAAGAGCTGGGAGCCATTATGTGGCAGGAAAGCTATAATGTAGTCACCACCATGGAAATGTGCTGGGATGACTCACATGACCGGAGTGCTGCAATGGATGGCTACAAACTCTTCAGATGGGTCAGGCAAGAAAGAAGAGGAGGAGGGGTGGTCCTGTGTGTTAGGGAGGGTTATGAATGCTGGGAACTAATCGAGGGTAATAGTAGGGTTGAGTGCCTATGGCAAGAAATGGGGGGAGAGCCAGTAAGGCTGACATTGTGGTGGGATTCTGTAACAGACTGTTGAATCACGATGTTGAGATAGATGACACATTCTATAAGCAGGTGGGAGAGGTCTCAAAATTGCTTGCGCTAGCCCAGGTGTGAGACTTCAACCTACCAGCAATCAACTGGGCACACAATACAGCTGAGAGGGAACTGTCTAGGAGGTTTCTGGAGTGTGTCGGGGATAACTTCCTGACACAGCTGGTGAGGGAGCCCTGCTAGATCTGCTGTTTGTAAAGGGAGAAGGACTTGTGGGGGCCTTCTGTAATGGCCTTTTACTCACAGGCCATTGTGACTGCTCAAACTATGTATGGCTTTTAAAAACTACCTGACAGAATGAAAGAAAAGTCCTTCAAATGCTGTGAAGTCCAAAGTGATACCTCTAGCTCGGGGATTTTTTGGAGGCTGGATGAATGTGATAGGTATTTATGTGCTTTGCATTATTTCATAAGAACTGGTAGCAGACAGAAGTTATTTGATTATGAGTCTGGCTCTCTCTACCTCTGGCATCTAAAAGAGCAGGTTCAGATCCTATGAAAGAATATCTGTAATGAAGCCCTCTTGTTTTCCCCGTGTTGTATGAAATAGCTACATGTTTTAGTCAACTAGTTAAGTTGCTCTTTGGGAAATGTTTTTTTGTCTGAGGTCCAGGTTTAGTTTACTGCATATATGAAGTCATTGCCCAGGAAATGTCTGGCAACATCTAAAAAGCTTGAGTAGGTTCAGTGCTGCTTAAAGGTATCCAGAAGAATAATATGGTAATATAAAGGCTAAAAATTAGTTCATGAATAATATTGGCCTATAAGATAAGAGCAATGGAAGGTTGTAAATTAATATTTAGGGCACATTCTTCAAAAGTGGAGAATACTAAACGTGATTTACCTTGCTAGTAAAGCTGTTGGCTGTGTGGATTACATTCATCATTATCACTTATTATAGCCATCTCAAGATGAATGTCACAGGCTGACACCAACCATTCGGTTCCTGAGGTGAATATGATCATACACTTCTCGTAAATAGTACTCATTCATGTCTCCAGCTTTCTTATTTTTGATCAAGTCCCTGCTGTAAATATTAGTTGCCTCCTTTTGTGCCACATGGTACATCACAGTGCATTTAAGTATTGTATTTAAGTGCATTCACAGCTTCTGCAGTTTTTTTTTTATCTGTGTACAGATCTCTGTAACTTAGATAAATCAAATGGTAACTGTCTCTTCAGAGAGAACTTCACCATTCCCATCTCTTGAGAGCCTCCTTAGGCTCTATTATATCTGTGTGCTCCACAGTTTCCTATTTGAGACCATGCAATTAATCTATGTCAAATGTTGTCTGTCTTTATACTATCTAAATGTTAGAGTTATTTTTTTTATTGTGTTTTTCCCAATTGCACATATACATTGTGAAATCATTGTTTGTGCACCTCTTTTGCCTTTGACTTTTTGAGTTTGGTGGGCTTGATATTCAATTAAATTAGTATTGTTTCCAAATCTGAAATATCAGCTATTACAGGGTACGAGTTAAAACCTTACATAATAGAATTTTACAGGATATATGTTTGAGGGGAGTACAAGGAGAATGAACTTTACCTTTGGTCTTTAGAAGAGCTATCACTTAGTTTCATGGGATATTGAGAAATCTTGGGTAATCTTCCTTTGCCAGGGTGCCCTTTCTAATGTTCTGTAGCTATTTGACAAGAATAGAAAAATCTGTATAAGAAGAGTTGTGCTGTGTCAGAGCACTACAGATAACATTGATATTTGCATTCTTTTAAGACGTATATAAAATTGAGTCAAATGAGGTAATGGTGCCCCATTAAACTTCTGGCAGCTGTAAGTGGAAGGAACACTCAGAAGCCTAGTGGCAGCAACAGTTTAAAATACTTTATCAAGGAAGTGATGCAGTACTTAGCTTTGCCAACAGATTCAGAACTACTTCTGTGCTTAACCCATCAAATAGTGTATTTTTTACATAAGTTTCTGTTACTTTCTTTTTACATAAATCTCTGTATCTATCTTTTGAACATATTTGGTATCCCACTATATAAGAGAGAGAATGATCTCTTCAGCGAGAGATGATATCACACGCCTGTCTAGTGTGGTGCGGCATCCTGCATATAGGGACACACGGAGAATGAATTTGTGATCTTGGTCCATCGAGGGAGTTTGTTGCTGCTCTTCATCAGTTCGCACAAACTGCCAAAGCCAATGTCTGCATTGCCCTCCTTACATCTAATGCACTTTATAAACTCTGGGGATTACACCAAGCTTTTATAACTGGCAGCATGGCATAGCAAGGGAGGAAGGCAAGGGGAGGAAAAAAGATATTAAAGCTTCTTACTAGGACACTGGGAGCATCGCTCATCATCAGAACTGTCCTTGTGAAACGGTGATCCTTCTAGCAGCCCTTGGAAAGTCATACTTTGCCACTAAATGGAAAACAACAATTATGCTCTGATGGATGTTCAAGATTACAGTATTTCTTATTTTCCATTTTTACAGTTTCAAATAAATGTCTCCCTGGTTTCCTGCTGTCTTACTGCTCCCACAGAGTACATTCACATGAGTGAAGTCCTTATGAATGCTCACAGATTTCCTAGACTACCTGTGTTATATCTTTTTCTACTATCATTAGAAGCCAATATTTCATTTACATCTCTTTCCTCTGAAACCCCAATCTCCTTCATTTTCTCCATTTTCTGAATTTTAGAATCAGGGTGCATTTTTCCATCTTTCTTATTTACCTGTAAAAAAACTCCTTTGTCTTATCTTGCTGGTTTTTCTTTTTAAAGTTTCACTCCTGCTTATAAGCCACAACTGATACTTCTGCTCTTATTTCATACCTCAGCCCCTGTTGGAAAAAGTAACATATCTCTACAATACTTTCCTCAAAGAGACCAATTGCTAAAGCTCCCTCTGCAAACCTACAGTGTTCTGTTCTTTAGCCCATCCTATTCCTTTGACATTTCCCTACCTAGAATTTACTGACTGCTCAAGGAAAAAATTGTCAAGGTGCAGACATATGAATACCTTAGGTTTAGTTTTCAGATCCTGTATATATTTTTGAGGGACTAGACTAAAATCATAGGTGTGTATAGTCTGTGTGTTATAGTTATTTATTAATCCTTAGGTACTTCCTTCCTAGACTGGTTTTGAGAGCCCTAAGTGAGATGTCTAAATTCCATATTGAATGCGTTGGAATTGTTAGAAATCTCATCACAGCACCTGTAGCAGGTACCCTACTGAGTGGGAACATAAGGGTATAGGAAATTGAGAAGACAGGAGTGTCTGACTTACATGGAGATATGTATCTCCATAAGGAATGTGTATATCTTCATAAAGACATATCTACATAATGAATGCAGTGTCTTAAATCCTTTCTGGGTTTTAGAGGAAGAGCATGCCTTTAGGATTATATGTATCCCAAACAGAGGAGTTTCAAACCTAGTTTCAAACCTAGTCTTTCCACCTCCACAGAATTTATTGGCTCTTTACTGGAATCTTCCATTCTTTAGTCCTGCATAGTGTTCTCTAGCCTGTAGGTACCCTCCTGGCTTTAGGGATAAACCACCCATTTTGCATAAAAGAATTACAGATTCATTGGTGGACTAAAAGAAAATGATCCTTGCTGATTATTATGAAGTGAATTCAGTTGTGAAAAACTAAAACAAAGCCATGAATGGAAGCCTTAGTTGTTCTCTTCTAAATAATTTGTTAAACTGTATAATTACTAACATAACCACAAACCAAAGAAACTGTGATACAACCAATGATTTTCTCCCTCAAGGAGATCCCTTTTGGAGGTGTGATCTACAGAACAATCCAGCTATGAGATTTTGCATCTTAAGTATTTTATGGGTTCAGATGAATTGGCTGCAGCTGCATTGGTGGTAGTTTGTAATTCTTCTGTGTGCATTTATAAAATCATAATATATATAAAAACAATATACTTACACCATATTCAAAGCTTTGTCCTGTTTTTTTTTATTAGTATTTTTCAAAAACCTCTGTTAACATCTCAATATAAACGTTCAAATGAGGATCAAAGAATATGTAATGACATATAATTAGGGTCTCTGGTGAGCATGGCATGGTTTTAAAATATCAATGAGCATTATGCAGAACTTATTGCAGAATGGGAAAGACTGGTGAGACTTGCAGGCCTGAAGTGTAATATGCAGTAATATGATGGGAAATAATCACAGAATCATCATGGTTGGAACAAATTAAAATTAACTCTACCAATTTCTTTCAAACGGGTCGTAATTTTTCTCTTTCAGTATTGTAGCAACCTTTTACAAGTCTAGATTTGATGGTGATTTCTTTTTATTCACTAGTTTTTACACCAATAAAACATGGGTGGTTTCAGTGGAATATCTCCCAAATTACATTAATGAAAGACAGAAGACTCATTTCATACACAAAATAAATTTTACACACCACTTTTCACTTACTTGTTGTTTGTTTCATGTGGTATATTGTCTTTTTCAGTATTTTTTTTAAATTTCTCCTTCTTTTATCCTTGTAATCCTGTGTATTTATTGATAGATGTCTCATTTGTCGTTTGTATTGATATTGTCTTGTTTCCCAGAGACACTGGGAAAATAGCTAGAAGACATCTATTCCTGAAAGACCCTTCACTTTCCTTTTCCAACAAATAGTTAAAAACACAAACAAAGAATGTTAAAAAAGATATATAGGTGGATCTCTATGACTGTCTCTCGGTATTTCTAATATGGAGCTCTTAAGTCCAAATCAGATCACACTTCCTTATGAGCAGCCGGTACCATCTCTCTGCTGTCATGAGGTCATGTATTGAGAGTTTTTTGACACAGCTTCTTTAAAAGTCTGTGTTACCAGATTTATTTTTCTTCTTGCCTAGTAAGCAGCATTCATTATTCTCCTTGTATTGCAGATCCCTTTTGCTTACTTTATTGACTTTGTGCCTTTATCAGAATCAGCACAGCTTTTAATGTAACTAGTAAGCCTGTCATTAGGGACTTGATGGAAGCCATCCTCAAATTGTAAATAAATTATACTTTATGTACGGCCATTATCGTCTTTCTCTAGAGGTTTCAATGGCTCCAAGCTTTTGTGATACAGACCGTATCCCTTTAGGCAAGATATCCCTTCAGGATATTTCCCTTCAGGCATGATATGCTGGTTGTAGTCATTACAATATTACTTTGATTATTCTCTAAATTACCCCTCATTACTGTACATTTTCTTTGCTATTCTCATTACAGATGTAAACATTGTGTGTCTTGTGTTTTCAGTCATCATTCCATTCAACTCTTTAATATACAGCTTCTCTCAGTGAGTTTTTGATAGTTAAAAAGAAAAAGCCATGTTTCTAGCTTACGTATGTTAAGTTTAAAAATGTAGGGAAATCGGAGTATGGTTTGTTATTTATTTGGCTACATAACTAATTAGCCAGAATAACACATTAGAGGCATCTTTATGGCTCTGTTGGGAAGTATTATGAAAGAGGCCTTGCTCTATGGCTTGATTGTCAACTGACCTGTGCTCTGCCAAAGATATAATAAGAGAAGTGAATTCCAGAGGTGAAGAGCTTTTGCTGAGAATTTCCTGTCAACATCCCCTGACATTTTTGTTTAGAGACTCAAGTGTTCCAGCTGACCTCAGCTGTCGTGATGGAACACAAAGGGAGAAGTAGGTTACTTAATTACAGTCATTCAAAGCCTTGCCGATGCTTAACAAGTTCTCAGTTGTGATTCCCATTGGGTTACACGATTTCATGGACATGAATGCTATTGTCTGTTACATCACATCCTATGGGACCATATGAGGATTTATTATGGAGAGTAAAATTTGTATGACAGCATCTTAAGCTGACATATTCATAAGGTTCTTATGACCTTAATGACTTCATTTTTAGTTCTTTTTTTAATATAAGAGTTATGCCCCTAGTACACACGTGACATTTTTATCAGTACTGGTCTGTAATTTCTCCACTGTTTTTAACAGAACTCTTGAAGATTCACAGAAATTTGAGTCTCCATTTTAAAAGATCTTTCTTCAGTGCCTATAACAGTCCAAAGACCAACGTCAAGTGTTCCTCTTGTCATCACTTTTCATAAGCCCATAAGTTAGACTTCGTTTCCAGCAATGTTTTCACTCACTGCCCACATGTAATGTAGCTTATAATCTGTATGCCTCCCTTCCTCTTTCCCACCCACCCCCCCCCAAAAAAAAAAAAAAAGAAAAAGAAAAAGAAAAATTGTTGAAATGGTGATTAGTGTTTAAATTTCTCAGGAGCATTAGCCATGCTTTCAGGAAGAAACCTGGCACCGTATAGAATTTCAACATTATTGTTCTAATGACTGACTCCCACTTTGGATGACAGACCATGCAACTCACAACATTTTAATAATAACAGCTATTTATAGAGATAAATCTTTCCTTATTGTTACATCGACAGTCAGTAAGCAGTAGTGGTGGTCATGAAAACAGAGTCCAAGTTAGTCCATGAGACAGACAGTATCACAACTCTCCTTGAACCATTTCAGTACTGGATAGAGTTTCTCCTCTAAGCAAAGCTGGAAGCTGTGAAGGATGATGATATACTTTGATCACCATCAGAGATGTCTATGTGTCATCCCTTTATTTTTTGTTTATTAGTTTATATTACCTTTATGTGGCTACATCTAGGATGTTGACAGGCTAAATTATGTCATACTAAGAACATCAGAATTGATCAGGTATGACTTTTCCACCCTCTTTCAGTGAAGCAACAAATCTTTCCTTTTGAACTGTAAGGTGCGTTCTGCCGGGACAAAGAAAATGTTTAGTCTAGTCCTTATGATTCTTAAAGAATAATTTTTGAGGTGCTAAAGCGGCTACATGCATCATCTTACTACCTTTTATTAAACATTGTGTAATTAGTATGTCATTTAAGTTGTATATCAAATTGAAGAAAGCCTTCAGTCTGTTTTCCTGGTGTTGTCACTATAATCTTGAATAAATTTTATTTGCCACGCGGACACATACTTCATAAGAAAATAAGTTCACTTACCATAAGTTAGTTCTTTGAGATGTTAGAGTACCTATAGCTCTTCAGTTCTGCCCCACATTGTGAATCTTTGAGAGCTGCAGTAGCAAGAAACTCTGAATTGAGACAGAACTGTGAAAAAGTAAAGAACATTATAAGTATAAGATAGGATGTCACCCTTAAAGTATAAAGGGGTGGCTTCTTTGGAGGAATTATGTACCACAGATTTTTTTTTTGTTTGTTTGTTTTGTTTTGTTTTGTTTTTTGTTTTTTAAATAACAGCGCTGTTTGAACAAGAACTTTAAATAGGCATATGTAAAGCATCATGCCAAGAAACATTTTGTTGATAAGATCTTTCTCCAATAGACATTCTTTAAAGCTTCCTTTGTTTTTCACTTTCTGTTTGATCTGCAATGGGATAGTTTAGTAATAATTGCGGCCTTGATTTATACACAAATGTCAGGAAAACTATATTTCTTTTCTCAATAATTCTCCTAGTTGGTGAGGGCACCATTTGAATTAGAAATTAAAATATTGTCTCCTGATAGAGACAGTAATTGTCATCACTGATGAATATGAACTACCCAGAAGAGTTCCTGCTTAACAATCAGGAAATGACTCAATTTTGATGTTATCTATGCTTGCTAGAAACCTGAAAGAAATGCCTCCTCTTTTTGTCTTTCAGTATCAGTGTTGTATCACGAATGCATGTTTCAGTCTTCTAGGAGTTAATGGTTAATGGGAAAATATCACTTAATCACAAATCAGCTTTGTTTTTTTCAGTTGATGGAATTTTAGTTTGTTTACTTTTTATTCTCCCTTTTAGAATGGTCTCTCATCATGTCAGCTTTAATTTGCATGTAGAAATAGATCATTTTACCTCATTATTTTTTTGGCTAACTTGAAGTGGAGTTTCAATCATCATATAAAATGAGAGAGCTCTTAGTCACGTTTCAGAATTAATATATAAAATCCTGTCTTTCCCCAATGTTCTTTCTCATGCGTGCATGTACTGTCAGATTAGAAAGTAATTCAAGATTAGTGAAACATGGTCAGGTTGATTAACAACCAACAATTAAATCATTCCCCAGTGAAAGACCTTAATACTTTTTAATTCTTGCTATTGGGTTGTATAGATCTAGTACCTATTACATAGGCTGCCACCAGGGACAAAGGGAATAATGTTAGCTGTAGTTTGTCAAACTCCAGCAGAACATGCTGGAATACCATGGACGGTGTATTTGTAAATGTCTGTGATTCTATGCAGAGAATTACATTTATGTAAAATAGATCAAAATAATAATATATGATTATTTATATCAATGGAAATTTTATGCTACAATGGTAAATTTGTACTCGGATAACAAATTTTTACTTTGCCAGAAATCAAACTGCACAGGTTTACTGATGTGTATGTGCTTTACCCAATTATGTAAAATAATGAGCACCCATGTGAACCTTTTGTGTAACATAAACTAATCACAGTAAGAGTGCAGTTATCAACTGGTATAGAGAAAGGCACATGATGAAACCTAATGTTGAAAGATTTAAATAAGCACTGCACATATGACTACATATGATATGCCATTAATAAATTGTTTAGAGCACAGAATGAGAACTTCAGGAGGAAATCAAAGATTCTGTATATTTCCTGTCTAATGCTTGCTCTCACTGCAAATCTTACTTGGAATTCACTCTTAAAATGTTGTCTTTTCCTATTTGAGGTTGTGTGAGTGAGCAACTGTTTAAAATTTTTCACTGCCTGTTGAACAAAACCTAAATCAAGTACTGAAAAATTTAAATTATTCTATATTTTCTAACTTGTGCAGTTACAGTTCAAAGCCTGCTAGATTTGAGACATAGCAACAAAAGTCCTCTGGCACATGCAGCACAGCCAGCATTGTGGCAGCGCTGCAAACTTTCCCTGTCTGATCTGTCAACCTCTGGAGGGCATGATGCTCAGCAGCTGATAAAGTGCTCTATGCTGAAACCAAAATTATGGGTTCTAATGAACCTCAGAAATGCTGCTGTCTTTGAAATGTGACTCCCTGTCCAGTGAGAAGTGGGCTGTTTTCACAATATTGAACAGCCACTGGATGATAATGACCTTCAATAGCTACAGCTTGGGGCTAGATTTGAGTTTGATACTAAGAGGTGAAAAGCTTTCAAACTCAGTACCAGTCCCTTGAGCTATTTAGTCCTTCCAATGACTTATTTCTTGGTAAACACAAATCCCCTTTGTCCTCATCATGCTTGTTACTCTGCGGCAGGTTTTGTACAGGCTTTGTATCATATCTTTTTGGTAGATTTTCTGTGGATTTGAACCCTATTCTACTCTCATTCACATAATCTGAAAAAAAATAAATAGTGCTCTTGGAATGAGTATTTGTTTCAGAGCCCACCAATGTCAATTAACTCTGGCTCTGCTGGATTTTGAGGAGTCAGTGAAAAGAATTTGGGCAGCTGCATATTTCTTCTTCCTTTTCCTCAGTGCAGCCCAAAACTCAAGCTCAGTGGTGTGATGTATATTTCTCAGAAATACTACTAGTTAAAGTCAATTCAACTCTGTTGCCAATGTTGTGGGTGAAAAATATATATTTAAAGCAGTATGTTGATGAATGGAATAAAGAAGCATAATCTCTCAGTTTTTCCTAACAGCTCAGATTTTCTCTTTAAAATAGATACAACATTCTGCCCAGAATTCTTCTTTTCTCCTTGTAATTTCTGTCTTCCTCTTGATTGAGTAGGTCAGTAATGTAAACTGATAAACTGCTGGGAAACATGATGTGGACATGAAGACTTTCATCAAGCTCATCAGTTTAAAATGGCCTCAGGTGAAAAGCATGTCACATGTATACCTACATGCTTGTATATTTACTTTGTATTGATTATTTGTTAAATATTTTCATCATAGCTATAAAATAATGAGGTACATACTGTGCCCATGTATTTAGATGGGTATACTGTAACACTCTTCACACTAAAAGCTACAGCCCTAAAGCATCTTAAGCAATGTTCATATTGAATATATCCTTTTCTTACCTGGAGCAACACCCACATGTGGAGGCTGGAAAGTGTAGAATGTTTTTTTCCTTTGAAGATTTCCTCCACTTTTTTTTTTTTTTTTTTAAATCACTGGCTGATTATTACTGTATTTAGACCATGCTTTGTCTCTGCACATTTACTCACTTAAAATAGAGTCCTCTTACAAATAGATTAATTCAGATCCATTCAAACATAGCTTGGCTTGTTATACATATTTACATTGTACTTGATTGTAAAGACCCTAGTAGACTTCAAGCATTATCAAACTAAGAATATAAGCCATAAAACCTTGTCTGCCTTTGTTGTTGTACTTTAATTCTGTTAATCGCCCTAGGTAAAGATTAGCTGCTGTTGTCAATTTAATTCAGCTTCAAACAAAGCAACAAGGTCACTTTTTTTTTTTTTTTTTTAAGCAAACAGGATTGAGTTGTCATGTAGTTCTAATAGGCAGCACAGGGAATCATTAGTCCACCTCAGCTCCCTGACTGATGGGCATTTCACTTCAGTCATCTGACTGAGCACTAGTGGCCCAGTACTATTGACACCGTGTCAGAGCTGAGAGAAGATGCCTTAATCGGCTCAGACACTCTCTGCATTGATTTGACAAGTTGCTGTAATGACCTTCTTGTTTTTCTGAAGGATTACTGTTTACCCAGGGAGGTGCTGCTCAGTGCATGTGCTGCATCGTCATGGAAACTATTATTGTTGCGTCTTGATCCCATTAATGCTGTGGTGTGTGACACTGATATGAGACACTGAATATTTCAATGAAGTACATTCCATCTCAATAGTGCTAATCACTGACCATTTGTTAGGCTTACAAAATTTGCAGCTCATGCTGCATAGCTTGGCCAATAGGAATTAAAGCACCTAGGCTACTTAGGGTACTTTCCTGCCTTGTTTGGGTATTTTATGAGGTCCAGGTGTCTTCTCTGAAGGAAGAAGGTGTCACTGTTTATATTGTTTCTTTGTTTTCTTTTCTACCTTTTGCTCTTTGACTTAGGTAGCTTGCCAGTAATTTAAGGTGTTTCTTGTTGAAGAAAGAAATAAGAAAATCAAGATGGGAAGAAAAAACATCATACTTCAGACACGTAGGTCCATCAAGGGAAAACAGTATGTTGGGGAGGAGAGAGGTAGGTGATGCATGGAAGTTTTTCTGGACCATGTTGAAAGTGTAGCAGCCTATAACTAACATTTTTTTTCTCTATTTCCTTGTACATTTAAGACAATGGCAAGCGGAAGTCTTATCTCATACCTTGTGACTCTAAATTCTCCCTTGTTCAGTGCAAGTGTATTTTTCTCAGCCATTTCCTTCGTGCATTTGGTGAGTATGTGATCTAGTTTCTTATTATACCACATTTGGGAACAGACACATGGTTCCACCTATGATTTAGGCAAAAAAGACTGAAAAAGAGCCACTGATATGAAGGCAATAATTCTAACAGGTTAGTCTGTAAGACATGATAGCTGATTTCTTGGAAAAGTTAGTATAGCAGGCTGTCTTGGAGGCTAGATTTAATGATTAAGTTGCAACAGAAGTGGTTGTTCTGACAAATTTGAGCAATTTCCTGTACATCGATTTTTGATGAGAAGAAAAGAAAATCCCCAAAGTTTTTCACGTGAAGAATCATCTTTCATACGTGCCTCAGTAATTGGGAAATATTGTTTGAAAACATGTCGATAGAAGATGAGCTCTTAGCTAGCAGCCATGAGCTGCGAATGAAAGAATGGTGCTATAGAAGTAGCACTTTAGGAAAAGGGGGGTTTATTTGAAAATTAAGAATTATTTTAGTTTTATTCTTCACTCTTCATCTTACAACTTGCAAGGCTACCCAGGCTGTTATATCTTAAGATACCTGACTGAATGAGATGTTGAAATTGGTGTCTAGCTGCAGTAATACCTACCCAATCCAATAAACAATCTTCCACTCATCAGCTAATAGTTTGGGTTATCGACAGATGTTTCTTATTGACTTCCTTGTTTAAACTAATGAATAATGAAATACCTTTCATAACATTTGAGAAAGTACTGAGTAGTATTTCCCACACCATGCCATCAGTTTTCATGTGATCACACAGTCATTAATATTTCTGCTTTGATTCTAAGTTTTCTTGGCAAGATATTGTCACAGTTTCTTAACACTTCATTGCACATTACAGTGTGCTGAATGCTCTTTGTGGCATTCTCCTTTGAGAAAGATGTGCAAAAATCAGAGTCTTTGAAAGATTTGTTTCTCAGAACACAGACTAGGCAGGTTTTTCAGTAACATTATCTGGAACCAAAAGTACAAACACCTAAGTTTTTTCCCATTGGTTAATTATTTCAAATCCTGTGCTAAGGTCAAAGGTGGTTATGCTTACATTTCCCTTTCTATGGAGAGGAATAAACCCTTCACAATTATAGACTGCCCCAAAATCTTTTGAGAAGAGGTATTCTTGAGAAACAGAATATGTGTTCCTGTATTCGCAATCATAGTTATTTCTTGGTGGCCTCTGGGGCCCTTCTTAACATGCGAAGTGTTCTCTTCAAGTTAAGAAAATTTGGGTTTAGGATCTCTTCTTTACTTGAGCCAGACTAAGTTTATAAAATGAATACTGGATTAGAAATTATTTGTCAGGTTCAGAGCCTGAGCTCTTTTTGCTTGGAACTTCCTAGTCCTTCATTGTGACAATGGATCGCAGTAGTTTAGAGTTGCCTGGCAAATGCATCTTGCAGTCCGTAAGCTCTGGAACTAGACAAGGTCTGAGACTCTAAGGAAGTATTGTCTTCATTGCTTGACTTTCAAAGGTGCAAAAGTGTGCTTGGTTCCATTACACAGAAGACAGTATCTGACTGGGAGAAAAAAATGGTTCCGTTATCTTCTTCATTCAGCCCAATATACAGGCAGTTTCTTGTTACATAAAACAGACAATAGATTCGAGGAATTCTTTCTTCCCTGATCCAAAAAACTTGCTACACTCTTATGCCACACATGCTTACTTGCTTAGTGAAAATACAGCCTTAGGTTGTCAACATCAAACAACCAGGCATAAATAAATCTAATTAGTTGTAGTCCATATTTTAAAATTTGTTAGGGGTTACACAAAATAAGACAAACTGCAAGTAGACCAGCTGCTGCCTTGCCTCTGAATGAGTCTGGAAGATGAGAAGATGATTCTTCCTGCAATCAAGCTGTAACCTTGTCTCAACTGAGCATGCATTTCAAATCTTTATTTTATTTTATTTTATTTTCACCAAAAAAAGAGGTTTTTTTTTGAGGTATGACTCAGTTCTTGTATTGATTGTGTTTTTCACTTGCCATGTCTCAGCTGATGTAAAGGTCTGCTCTATCTTAGGATAGTCTTAGAACACTGTTATGCCATGTATTCATGAGGCTGTTCCATCTCTCCTGGCACCTTTTTAAAACATGGTCATAAGATGTGCCAGTATTTGTGCCACTATAGAACTGGTGAGAATGGAAAATAGACCACTAGATACTAAGATGTTTCTGTTTATAATGCCTTAGGCCTTATCTGCAGTCAGACTGTTAGAGGCTAGGTTTATACAACTAAAACAAGATCGGACAAAGAACTTGTAAAAGTAGAATGATGAATATGTTTTTATTGGCACAACAGTGGGCTGCTTACTATAATTTCAGTGGCCATCTGAGAGCATTATTTTTGTCTTTAATATCTTATTTCACAGGACCAGAATATTCAACATGAACCCACAGAAAAGGCAATGGTGATTTTCCAAAATAAATACCTCTTGCAGTACACCAGAATTTGCATTAACTGCACTGACTAGTCCCAATTTGAACAACTACTTGTTGCTGGCCAATCCCTGTAACAATTTTTATCAGGTGAGAATTCAATAGCCACTAGATTTCCACTCTGTCCTGATAAGAATAAACTTGCTTGCTGAAACCTCCATATTTTCAATCAGAAGTTTCAATTGCCAGTCTGGTAGCATTAAAAGACTGCTTATATCAAGGTTAAGATTATTAGCAATATTTAACAATATACAAGATATAATGGTCATTCCAGCTGTGTGTTGCAAACAAAGTATCTAATTTAGTTGGTTCTGAATTTTCTTTTATGATGATTCCTCTTGTTTCTCATAGCAGGGTACCAAATAGTCTCAAATAGAAATTTGATCAGCTTTCATTTTGCTGTTTGAAATCAAGTATCCTTTAGCTATCCAACTTGTCCAAGATGAATAACGATGAATTTTGCCAGTTTTCAATAGATCTATGTTTCATCATGCTTCTCAAAAGCTCTATTTCCCTTTTGTACCTCTTTTCAATTCCACTCTATTGTACTTCTGATGGGGCAAAAACATACAATACTTCATATGAGGGCATCCTGTTGAGCAGCACAAAAGAGTCTCAGCTCTTCCAAATAATTTTTTTAGGCTTTTATTATTATTATTCTATATTAATTGCACTTCATTTAGTAGTCATAGAAAATAAGATTTTCCCTAAGATATTTCTGTTGAAGGCAGTTGGGAAAGTATAAATCTGTTAGCAGTTAGGTGGAGCTCCTGGAGAGTAGGAATATGAGCAATTATTCTTCTAAATATTTCATTGAAAATATAACTTTTCTGGCACACTTAAAGCATTTGTTTAACTAAGGGGAGTTGGACAATGAATTGTTTTGGGTTTTTTTTTGTTTGTTTGGTTGGGTTTTTTTATGGAGAGGATATACATAAATTATTGTTTGTGGGTCTACCAGATCTGCCATAATTAACATTGCAGTGGGAAATCATTTTAGGCAACCATAGGGAACAGACCTAAGTTTCCCTGTGTCTTTTGGCAACATACAGTATCATTGCATAGCAATCATAGCAATAAAAAAGTTTTTACTTTACAGACCATTATTTTTGCCTCTTTGTTCAAAATTATGCTTTTTTTTTTTCTTTCCCAAGGTTTTTTGGTTCCTTAGTGCACTTGATATTTTCCCTTAGTTGTATTTTTCCCTTATGGAAAGGGACAGTACAAGCTGTATTTAATGGCAAAAGGTTACTTACAACTTTGCATCCAGAATCTGGACTGTAGTTCAGCTCACACCCTTATGATACTGCTCCTTAATCTACTTTTCATATATAATCAGGGTGTATGCACCGTTCTTTTTTCAGCTGCACACAACATGCACTCTTTAGTCTTTTGCTGCATTTAGTTATTGAAACCTAAGCTATGACCATGCCAACAGGTGTCCAGAAAGTAAACAGGAGTGTGCTCATGAAACAGCATTTGTGCTGTGGTAGTTACAGCAAACATGGTAGGTGAGGTGTAGCTCAGGGCCCTGGGCGTGATGGGGGCATGTGACAGTGCATTTGGGGGTTTAGCATGGTTTTGGGGGTTTGTCCATGGCTGTGGCTGCACAGTTGGGAAGCACGTGTGCTTCCTCACTTTTATATAGCTCTTTTATATATGTAACCTTTGCTGCTTCAAGCAGGAGGCCTGAAAGTATCCTTGCCAAATTAACCTTTCAGGTTGCCAAAGGCCTGCTGTAACTCCTTTTGAAACCAAGAGTTGGTATCATTCTTGCGGCAGCATTTCTGGCTTGACTTTCCTCTCCCATGTCAGTGTGAACAACTAATAGGCACTTCAAACTCAAGATCAAGTTTGGATTGTTTCCGTCCATATTTGTGTTACTATCTTTGCTTGCATGCTTTTGAAAAATTGCAATTTTTTTGATGTTTTCTTATTCCAATCCTTTTGCAAGATTTCTTCTAAAGTTATTAAATCATATTCTATATATGGTGAGGAATGTGGGTGGGTTTTTTCCTTTCTTAATATGTCTAAATAATACTGTTGATTTATTAATTTGACTGTTTCACTACTACTTTGATCTGTTTCCTTTGCAACTTTTCCATTTTGTTTGTTGCTATGTTTGCTATTGAATTGCCTCATCTTTATAAGTTAGTAGGACTTTGAGCAGAGTATGGTGTTTTCTGCTCTCCCTTTCAAAGTCTCATTTTGAGAATATTTTCAATACCTTTTAATATCCTAAATGTCTTAAGAGCAAACTTGCTTAGATTAACTATTTGCAGTTTTACAAACACATTTTGACAACACTGAATTTTTTTGTGGTGAGAGAATGTTTGGTGACTTTTCTCTGGCTATGTCTATATACTACACATTCTAGAGAACAAACATTTTCTTACCATTTTGTGATGGACCTTTCACATTTGCTGTTGGGATGGAGCAGCCTTACAATTTTTCAGTGTATTCTATCACAGAGCAGAGTGATAAACCTATCAGCAAGGAAAGGGAAAGACCCTTTACTGATACTGTGGCTTGCAGTTCATCGTGAAGTGTCACAGAAAATGTTATTTATGGATTGTGCTGACAGTGGCCGTAAATAGAACTATGTCTGTTTTACATCGCTGATGAGCATGTGTATCTCATAGCTCTTGATGCACACTGACTTCAAATCACTTCTCCTTATCTCCTTCCCCTGTTTAAACCAACACAGGTTTTTCTATTTCATTATATGAACGTGAATTAATACTAAGAGGAAATATGAGAAGTCATTTTTATCGCATATTTTTTCGACATGCAAGTCTTCTTTGACTTCTTAGTAAAAATTAACAACTACAAATTCCATTTCATCTGTGAACCCTGTTATAGATTGCATTATTCACTCAATTGACTGTAACAGTTAAGACGATTACCATCTGTGATCTAAATATATGTTTATATTGGAATGCAGAAAGTATTTCATTATTAATGCCTCCTTATAAATCTAACTCTCATTTAGATGACAATCAGTTCACTTTATGACAACCAGAGTGTGTTCCACTTCTTGCTTGTGTTTGATCATTGTGTGCAAGTTGCAGACTCATTTAAAATGTCTTTGAATAAGGCATACAAGTTTGCATTAATCTTGCATTTTCCTAGGTAAACCACGTGTCAATAATAGATGTAAAATCATGCATTAACATATTAATGGCAAGTTTGTGTAAAGGACTATGAAATATTGTATTTTAATCAAGAGGAAAAAAAATCATTTTCTTTGCAGTAGTTGGAGTAACTGTTCGTGAGTATAATTTCTCAAAGCTGTGGAGAATCCATTGTCATTTATTTAAACAAATATTCAGTTAAGCAGAATTTTTTGGAGGTTTTTTGATGCATAAGGGCAATCAAGTGGCCTCGTCTCAATCTTATTTGATCTTTCCTTTCAATCAATTTACAAGGCTAGATGGATTTTATACTACTATAATTTCAGTTTCTGACTGTCTGCCATGTTAATATATTGATTTGTGTAAAAAAAATCAAGCAGAGTTAGTATAATTTACAGAACATTTCCTGGTCCCTTTTTCTGGTGCCCTTGCATTATTGTAGAAAACTAAGGAGACTGGGAAACTGCATATTTCTTATAGTGATGGAAGCCTCTCCAGTTGGAATTAGGTGGAGCCAATGGTGTCCTACTAACATTTCTGAAGCTGCCCATGGTCAAAAGTGATGCAGGAAGAAAGAAGGTGCACTGATGGGATCATCAGGATCATGACTAACTGAGTATCCCTTTTGGCACACAAACATCTAATAAATGTAAGGTGAGTCCTTGAAGGTTCTAGGCTGTACTAGAGCTTGATATTGCACTTCCATTACTTTCAGAAGTTTGTTTCTGCTGTATGTAATGAATCCATTCTTCATCACTCTTCCCCAAAATATTTGCCAGTTCTTTCTTTATTACAACTTCTGCATTTTCTCATGTTTAGAAAGTTGCTGTAACTTGTGTGTTCTGCAGTGAGAAAACCCACTGCCCCTTCCCTTCTAACGAATGCCAGAATTATCACAAAGCTATGCCCCATGAATAATGTATATAGACCAATTAAATGAAACTGCTGTATTAGTTCTCATGGGACATATCTGGTGAAAACAACAGTCTTGTAGGCAATGGCATTATGTTTTGACACCTGAAGCTAACCACATGTAGCTACTTGTAACATTTTGAATTATATGAATTTATACCTTTTGTTTTCATGCAAACATAATTATTGTAATTCTGAATTATCTGTGCCTGAATGCATTTCTTTGCATTCTCTGAGGCTGTAAAATAACTTACACTGCCAATTCTCAGTGAAGTGTAGCGGTCATGACTGATGTTAGATTCACTTAGGAGTAGGAGTCCAACTGAAAGTTTCTGAGTATGAAAAGACATAGTGATTTGATATCTCCATTTCAATAAAAGTAATATCTTTAAAACAGGAGGCTCTTAAAAGTTTTATTGAAGTTGCTGCATTCATGGTGCATGAGGAAATCTATTCCTCTGTGAACATGACTCCATCACCGGCTGTGAAACGCTAGACGTGTAAAGCTCCATCAGCCGTATAACTGGAAGAGCAAAGTGAGCACAAGTGCTGAGACATCCGGTTCTCTGAAGCCTTGCCAGCTCTGCTCCAAAAAAGGTACAGATAGAAATCCCTGCTGCCATGGAAATAACAGTCCCGAGCAGGTAAGTCTGTTCAGCATAGTCTTACTTAACTGTTCAGATCCCCAAGCTGCTACGAATGTATAACTGTGCTCTTCATAAGCTTAAAACCAATAATCCACAAAATCAATTTATTCTCTCAAGAAGACATCTTGAGATGAAAAGCTGAAATTCAGCTTGCTTATAGTTATTAAACCACATATGGTACTTTTTAGAACAGCCAATGGACAGAGTAGTCCAGGGTGGGATTTTCAAAAGTGCTTAAGTCATTTAAGAGCATAACTGACACTGCAAGTCTATGGGATTTACACTCTTGCACGCCTCGGGCACTTGATTAAAAAAAATCCAATTTCATCAGGTAGTACTCTGGACTGTTACTGTGACTTCAGTTTTCTGTTGATTCAGCTATGACCTGCTGTTTCAGCTCTCTCTGCAGCTCTCATCCTATAATGTCCTATTTAGGCAGGCATTTTCAATGATCTCGGAGGGTATATCATGCAGTGGAATGCCCATATCTCCCTGGGTCGTTCTTTTGAAGAGATCAGCTTTGGATTGCACGGTTTCATAAAATGAAGACTATGTTTTAGAATAGGTTCATGATGGGTGTAGCATTGACCTAGGTTTTGTTTGTGGAATCTGAATAAAGCCATAATTCAAACAACAATATTGCCTTTCTTCATGAGATTAAGAGGCTTTGATCGTTTTGTGAATATGAAGACTTTTTTTTTATGGAATAATTTTAATAGCAGCTAATATATATTTTTTTTTATGTTATTGTTTTTTGTATTTTGGGTCCCATTACCATACTGATAACTTCATTTCAGCATTAGTGCAATAGTAAAAGCATAATGGCATATAGAGTATTTCACCTATAGGTCACTACCTCGAATTTACCAAGATTATTGACAGAACTTATCATCTGACAGTTGTGTGTTGGCCTATGTGAAAACCGGTGATTCCAGCCTATGTTTTCATGTTACAAAAAAAGCCCCAGCTTCCTGTGCTATTCTGAGAATACACTTAATCTTGAATTAGTGATACATCTAAGACACTTTGTATGTTTCCTTCCTCCACACTCCCTGGTCTTTGCCTGTGCATTTTAAACCCCAAAGCCTTGAGTGGAAGGGTTCTCTCCCTCTGCCATGTTTGCACAGCATCTAGGGCAATAGCCACTATTACTATCCAATTTCTGCAACAATCCAAGAAACTATACATGGGTCTTTAATATGCAGGTTTATTGTTCAAGCTAATAAATAAATATGTTAGGGCATTGTTTCCATTATTGCATACCAATTTCAGCAGTCAACAGACAATCAACATGTGTGTGACCTAATATACTTGTCATGTCAACTTTAGAAGAACTATCCAGGAGCTAGAGGTTGTTGCCTGTTTTAGAATATTAACTGAGAACTCCTTTGTGGAATAATCAACTGAACATAACTTAAATATTGGCTGAGAAACTCAAAAATGGAGGGGGGTGGGAGGGAAACCCAAAGCTAAACCAGACTTTGTCGATTTATATACTTCCCTAATAGAAGTCTGTCATAGGAAACTTCAATCCAGTTATGACCCACGTTACATGCTTCCTTTGTCCAGATATTCCATAAAACAGAAAAAAGTATTTGTGCAGAATTTCAGCATATTAAGCTAAGGAGTATGTTTTATTTCTTCTCAGAAAAGCAAGAGCTGTCGTTGCCTCACACAGATCCTAAGCATCCAGAAATCATCTGAAGCCCTGCTACACCTGATGTTTGGGGCACAGCTGTGTCTTGCACTTAAAAGCAGAAGAGCTGCATATGCAAAGTTTTTGCAAGCAGCTCAGAACTCTAGCTTATTTTTCTTCTTCACAGCACTCAGCCTTAAATTAAAAGCAGCTCTGTAAACACTAGCATTAAGGGAAGATTAAATATTTGAGCCTCCTTGTTAATTGCAACTTTTGATTAAGCTTTTCCTTGAAGTTGGCACCTACATGATCAATTTTGTTTACATCTGGAGAAATTTAGAAGAGATATATCGAGTGAGCCAGTAACATCAATGACATTATTAGGAGAAGCCTGCTGGCACTGAGCATTAGCAAAGGGGAATTCTGGAATGTCTCTTTTTGTAGATACTTTATTAAACGGAGGAGACAAACCAAACTAGTCTCTCAACATTTAGATGAGTCACAGTGTCACTATCATCCTTTCAAGAAAAGGGAAGTCAAAAGAATTCAGGTGCAGAATGGCATTTATTGATTTCTTCTTCAAAAAGCCACATAGACTATATGTGTTATATAGAGTATATTATGTGTATATTCAAGGACTTAGAAGTTAGCTTCATTTTCAAGTCAACGAGTTGCTATCAAATCAAGCTACTCTGTTGTTTATAATCTTCTGTTTATGGCTTTTGTGTTGTTGAGTGTAAGTCAATTTTTCCTCCAACTTTCTCTACTGCCAAGGGCAACAGAAGGGTGTTTATGTTTGTTTACATTCAAATTATGTATCATATCATGAAGGATATACATCCAAGTGCAAAGCACACACTTTAGTGTATAAACTGTACCATTGCACTGTATACGCCTTGAACATCACTTGCTGACATTATTTTCCAATTTTTAAAGAATGTGCACTTTTATTCTATGGTGACAGTTCCTTTCACAGTCCATTTTGTCAGAGTCCTAACACTTCTTCAGGTCTGCCTGTAGATTATTTTTATTGATGTTAAGCTTTGTTGATCAGAAACAGTGTGTTGTTTTTTTTTTCCCCACAGATTATCTTTTTTCAAAACTCAGGAAAGATAAATACAGTAATTACACGTAATAATTAGAAAGCATATAATGAAGCAAGCATTTTAAGATTAATAAATAACTGAACATGAGCCTGATAGCCTGCTTAATTAATCACTAAACTGTGGAACCACTACAACTTATATGTCAATCCAGAGTCTTTTAAGGAAGTGATTTGAATCAATTGCTAATGAAATTGAGAAATTTAGAAGCAGCTTTCTGACTTTCAAGTGACAGGGCTCATATTTAACTCAAGAAATGTGACAGTTAATGACAACATAAAAGTACTGTAAATTATTTGCCAGATCATGTGAGAATTACAGAGTCAACCTATTGAAATAGCTCATAGATGATCAGTGTGGAAATAAACAGTCACAATGACATATTTAGAAATCTATGATGCTGCTTAAAATATGAGATAGTCTGTCTGAAATGAGCCAAGGACGTAATCCTGCAAGTATAACAATATATATATAACAAGTATATTGTTATAACAAGTCTCCCACTTTGCCACATAGACAAATTTACTCTTACTACTGTTAAAACTGTAATCCATTAGAAATTATCATTATCTTTATTAAATCAATTACTTTAAACTGCCAAAGTAATTTCATGGCTAATTCTTCTTTTTAAATGTAATTAACGTGCTTACTCTTACTCGGTTATTTAAATTTAAATGATTCTGCTGTTGAATTTGTTTCCTTAACTTTGCACTTCCAGCCACACTTTAATTAATTAAAACTTCATCCAGATATAATGAGACAGTTATTGTGTGTTAATGAAATATCAACAGAAAGTGCACTAATCAATAATTAATTTAATTAAGGTGTATATGAGACAATATTGCTATATAATTAACTGAAAACCACGTAACACATGCATATTTAAATTTTCATTAATAAGTTTGTTAGGAATTTTAGGTCATGCTGTTTTATGGATTCACATGAGATGTATAAAATTAAAGTGTTTGTCAAAGAGATTCTGAAATACACATTAAATGCAGTCCTAAATCATTTTGACAGTCATGTAGCAAATATAGGCATTTGAAACCACACTAGAATGAGAATGTGCCTTCTTGGAAATGAGATAAAAATCTGCAGGAGATTTCTTTTAACCTTTGAGAGTCAGATATGTAAAAAAACCCTATGAGATGAAGTTACATGTGAGAAAACATATCTATACTTGAAAAATGTGCCTTAGAAAAGATTATGAATAATGGAAGTATTTTTGCAATTCAACAGCTAAAGCTGGATCATCCCACTAACATGCTGTTCAGGCATCCTACTTATTAAGGACTATCTTCTATTAATATTGATGAAGCTATCTCATTTTCTCATTGTGAATGATTTTTTTATGAGAATTTACCAATGAATCTGCTATTTAAAGGTGCTGCTAATTTGATACATTTGCTAAACTTTTAAATTTCAAATGAATAATACTCTTCATGTTTCCTGTATGTTCAAAATTATTACAGTTTGTGTTATTAATGATTATTTGATTTTATAGTGACTATTATTAGCAAGGTATTTCAGATCCATAAAATTTTATAATTAAAAAGACAGTCTCTTCCTTGGATATCCTAATCACATTCTATGTACCAGATCTTCAGCATGAAAGTTTCACTTTACACAAGATATTTAAAATTGGGGTACATGTCTGACTTTCAGGCTGAGAGTCTCCAAGATAGAACCTCGTTATTGTATATTAGCAATTGCTAATGAGGAGTTTTACAAGGTTAAGTAATTGTCAAGAAGACTAGTGAAGTTCTTCACGACAGAGTCTGATCATAGTTAGCAGATGGAAGATTGAGAGATTCATGATGATGAATGTCCTCTACAAACTGCAGTCCCTATTTTGGATCCATGTCAAATTTTTAAGTTGAGTTAATGTGCATCTTTATCTTCTCTTTTGGTCGAGCATATTGATAGCTGTACTGGTTTTGTTTAGCAGGAGACCTTCAGCAATCTAGGGAGCATGAAGTTTTCCTCAGCATAAATGAGAATTTTTTTATTTTTGTTTTTAGACTTTTATGCAAAAAAAGCAGAGTAGGAAGGAATCTAGTCAGTTCAAGTTGGTGGTGATTGGTTCAGGCTATATATACTTTAAAGAAGGTGGATGTGAAAGGCCAGTGTTTCCTACTGGAACAGATTACAGATGTCAGTGCATTCTATTTTTTTATTTCAGGGAGAGAGAGCATTTCTGAGTGGGAGTAGGCAGTATGTATTGTAACAAGTCTCACATATTTATTTCATTGCTTTTACAATTTGCGCAGAGTGTTAGCTGGCAAGGCTACTACACAAACAAAAGTCTTGACAGCTGCTGAAATCTTCGGTAGAGTTTTTTTTTCTTCTACTGTATTCAAAGATCTCCAGATTTCTTTCTTTGTTGTGTTTTTCTTTTTTTTTCTTTTTTTTTCCCTTTTTTTTTTGGTGGGTGTTAGAAGTTAAAAACTGTAAATACCGTGTTGCAATTGCTTGTTACAGGCCACAGGCTTTGTGCTAAGCTCAGAGTTGTTGGGATTTGTCGGGACCTCTCTGAACTTATGTTTTGGCCTGCCTGGAGAATGTTTTATCTTATAACAGCTTATGTAAAAATTGGGTGGTTATTTTTCTGATTTGTTTTAAAATTGGCCTAGCAAAATGCAATTGTTTTTTAACTCGTTATTGTGTGTATTTTTGTAACTGATAGACAACAATAGCAAGTAATTATTTTATGTAGGGTTAGCCATCTATGGCCCTAGAATCAAATGCAGCATGGAGGAACCTTCACTCAGGAGGTACATCTTCACCAGGACCCAGAGCACAGGTACCAGCCTGGAATGGTGCCAGGGCTGTAACTATCTCACCAGTTAGCTGTTTGGGAGAATGCAACCAATTTGGGGATTAATAAAGGGAACAAAGAACTACATAATCAAGACTGTCTCTATATATAGTAAATTCGGATGTAACGTGAAGTTTCTAGCCAATGAAGAAAGAAGAAAGTGTGAAAATAATTTTGGGGGGAAAAAAACACCTCCAAGTCAATCTTAGAATGAGGAGGAAAAAATTGTCAATACCAATATTGGTCAATACCATGCCCCTCACAGCAAAGAAAAAGAAACGCCTACCATCAACATCTTAATTCTATTGAAGAAGCTGTTTACATCCCAATTTTGCCGTAATACACCCTGCTTACATAAATTCTCAACTCCAGGACCTTAAAAAGTAAGCATGATAGCAGAGAAAGGGGTATATACAGGGAGTGTGTCTAATAATGTCAACTGTATTATTAATATTATTAGGATTTATTCTGTAATACTGATCTTTATTTTCTTTCTTTTTCCATATCTTTTTCTAAGGAAATTCTGCCCAATGTTGCTGATGTCTTGTACAAGATGGAATCTGGATGTTTTGTGCCTCACCCAGATTCTCCAAACTTCCGTGAGTCTTCATGGCAACATACGTGGAAATAGATTTACTCTTGCACTGACCTGTGACTGAATGTTTTGGCTCAGTTCCATGAACTGCAATACTTCAGTTTAGATCCATTTGAACCAAATCTAATGATCCTATCGTAAATGTCAAGGTTTTGGTTTGGGGATTTTTGGTTGGTTTGTTTTGGGTTTTTGGGGTTTGTTTTTTTTTCATTTTGGATCACGAACACTTGCAAGGCTTTTGATTAAGAAGTTAACGTTTCAATGAATTTTTTTTTTTTTTTTTGCTTATTAAAAAAATGCTGGCAGAAAATACTCCAGTCAGTTCTACTAATGGTATAACACACTTACATAAAACTATAGCATATTGCAACATACCCAACGCATACAATTCCATATCAGCAAACAAATGGGATGAAGTAATGTTTAAAGAGGTATTTGGAGGTAAGATAAGTATTTTTCCCAAGAATTAGCTCAATCCTGTTTTGTAAGGAAAACATGCCACAACATGTTAGAAAACATGCCACAACATGTTAACTTTACAGTTATTGAGCTACAATAAAATGATTTTTTTAAAATAATTTTTATCAATGTAGAATAAAGGTGATGCTTATTTTCATGACTTATGAATCACAACTTTTGTCTCAGGAAGAGCTACAAGCATATGGTAAGAAATAGAAAATAGGAGTTTAAAAAGAAATTTTAATGCTACCTGTTTGGTATTATGAAATAAGTGCATGCCACTCTTTTGCCATTTATTGTACAGGTGAGCTGCTTTTTTAACTGAGTTCAGGTTTCACTTGTAAGAAGGGAGAGTTTTCAAAATTTAATTTGCCTCTTTCTAAGGTGTTTGAGATAGAGGGACAATTAATTGTCCTCAGTAGCTCTCTCAGTTTTGGACAACTACATGACAACTAAGTTACAGTTGCTAGCTAATTTTAAATGGCTTATGTTAGGTAAGATGAATTTTCACCTATATTGCTTGCATATTCAGTATAGGGTTGGAGGTAATTTAAGTTAATAACAGCTGGTATTATTTTTTTTTAAGGTATTTTGGGTTGCTGCAATAGCTTGAACAATAGCTTTAAAAACTCCTCACCTTACTTCTCTGTCCAACTGCTGTGAATCTGGATGCCCGTTAATTATATGATTAATTTTTTTACATGATTAGCAATGTAGTTTTTTGTATTGGAGTCATAAGGCAGTATTCTATATAAGCATTGATTAATAAGTGTTAAAATATTTCAAATGGATGCTATTTACACAGGGATGTCATATAGCCACATGATTATATTGTGGAAAAATGTATAGGCCTTCTTATTTACACTTAGTGCAAGGAAAGATTCCAAGCTTTCTATTTCAAAATGGTTTCAAAAATACATTTTTTATAGAGTATTGCTCAGTTTTTAAAAATAGTTGAGCAATTTCTCCCCCAGCTCCTCTCCACTTTGTTAAATCACAATTTTCAAACACTGGTCAGTACTTTCCCAGGAAGCTGTTAATCACAGTACTATGTAAGACTGATTTCTAAATTCATTTTTAGAATGTCATATTCCTATTCAGCTTTTAAGTTAGAATATACTAGTCCTCCCTTGGCATCTGAACCTGTTATTTAAAGTGGGAAGTAATGTAACTGCAGCACGTGAGATTGTAACATCACAGCTGAAAAGGAAGAACCGACCCAGAGAGCTGTGCCTGGCTGGCTTTCTGACCTCTGTTAGAGCTCACATCAGCTCCTGTAAAGCGTGAGTGGGATCTCACAGCACGGGACCATGAAGACTCCATCCAAAACTGAAAGCTTTCTCCTGCTGGCAGGTTTGCTGCGCGACTGAGCCCCCAGGCACAGCCACCTCCTGGCAAATGCAGAGACTCTGGTAAGCTCCAACCTCGGTGGGGGGTGACTCTTCCCAGGGAATTGCACTGCAAACTTGAAGAGTCCCAATAGTCTAGATCCAGTGTTGTTCTCAGTATCAAACACTTGCTGCATTTTAAGAATATAGGTCTCCTGCTCAGCTCTGTTAAACTCCAACTTGGTTATTTTCAGGTCTGCATTCAGTTATAATTGCGTCTGTTTTACATACAGGTTGGTTTTCCACTTGAACAGAGAGTTTCCCCTGCAATGTGTCTCAACATGCTACAAATACTGCTCGGTACAAAAAAAAAAAAGTCTTCCTATCAGTACAGAGACAGCAAGCTTTGAGTACTCATGGCTCTACAACGTCCCTCGGTGAGAGAGGGAACTCAGATGTCACCTGAAATTCAGCTAATAGGAATTTCAGGCTCTGCCTGAGCTGAATACTTAACTTGCCTGTTCTCAAAATCACATTTAGCACAGGGAAAAGGATGTATACGTGTGACTTCATTACTCCAGGAAGACTAGTACCTTCAGAGAGAATTGGGCAGTTCCTTTCGGAAGCAGGAATGCGGCAGAGAGAGGCAAGCCACTTCCTCGCAGAATCTCTAAATGTATGGTATAGTTCAGCCCCTTTCAGTACCCACGAGCCAACATTCTTTAACCACTGAGCATGCAGGCTTGTTCCATTCTGATTTTGTGACTTCCACCAGCACACTGAAGCCCCCCTTTTTGAAGCCCTTAGCTGTTATGGCCTGTCAATTACAAAAAAAAAAAATGGCAGAGGTCTCATTTCCTACGGCAGCAGCTTAATAGAACCCCAAACCCCATTATTTTTTTTATCCATAGTTGAAACCTCACTACTAGTAATATCTCAAGAAGCTCATTAAAGAAAATAATCCTTACTCTTTTTCTATGGAAATAACCTTCACAAGTTGTGATAGTAAATTGCTTCAAGTAGATTTAAGGGAATTGTGTTGTCCTCAGTTAAATGTGAAATAATAATGCAGTATCTGCCACACAGAACAATTTATTTTATAATTGTAAAAGTAAAGTCAAAGAAAACTTCCTCCCTACCCACTTGCTGTAAGAATGCAAAATATGTAATGTGACGTGCGTTTTTCCCCTATGTGTTTTGCTCTTTACCTTGGGATCTAGTGTTGGGATAATATCTGTGGAGAGGCAAACTTTTTTCCATTCTTTTATTGCAGATGCTGAGCATGAAAATCTAACACTAGCATAGCTTTTCTTCCATGCCACAGCAAACTAAATATATTCTCTGAGATAAAACAAGGCAGCAAATCTAGGACAGCTTATTCTCATGCCTTGTAGCAACTGGAGTGACATACCACTCTTGTTGACCCATGTCAGAAAAGACAAGCTTTTGCACCAGTCTTAAGATCTGTTTGTGATTGCCTGTTTCTCATGAAACTCATATGGTATAACTCAAATTCTATAAAATAGTTACTGGTAGATCATGTTTCTTGTTCTTGCTGCCAAAACAGCATCCCTGTTTCCTTTTTCAGAGCTTGATGGTCCACTTAGGCTCTGTTTCTAAACCTGTCCACCTTTTGCTTCTCATCCCAAGAAGATACTTCTCCTCTTCAAAGCATCATGCAGAAATGTGAAAAAAATGTTGAAGGAGGATAAAACCACTGCAAATGGTTCTCGTAATATCACATGTGGATTCTATTATTTTTATCTTTTTTAATGATAAATATTTTCTGGTAAAGAACTGTAACATTCTTTGCCATACATAGAGCCTTGTAAGACCCTGGTAAGGATAAGTTTTTTAATGCTCATTGACCAAACACAAAAGGGCCTTCCCAATCAGGCCAGCCCATTTGGATAACACAAATAAATAAATAAATATATGTCTCTTTATAGCTCTAGCACATGAGAGCATGTGCTTACTCTGCCAGGCTCCCCATCTAAAGTTCCAGTTCATATTACATCCTGGGCAGTTCTGAGAGGACAGATATATTTCACTTCCTGGTGCCAAAGCAATATATCTTAACTGCTCTGTTATGATGCTGTTTATAGTAAAGGTAGCATGAAATATAAATTACTACCCAGAAACAATTTAACTGTAAGGGCTATGGGAAAAAAAAAAGGGAAAATAAAATCTTCAATTTTTTTTTACTTTTCAAGCCTAAGGATAGTAGCATGACATTAGTCCAATTTACTGGGTATAAAACTAAATTAAATCAATGCTTGAAGCTTTCCTTGAATATGCCTCAAATTCAGTTCATCCACCATTATTGAAAAGTATCACATTTAAGTCTTAATAATTCTTTACACTAGAGTGCTATTAATGTCATCGTTATTATTATACTTCCTTATCTTCAATATATTATAGCTGCTAGAATTCAAGTACAAAAATCAATGGGAGATTTGCATTTGATGTAAAATATTCTAATCTATCACAATTAATTTCCTTCCCTGAATTATGTTAATTATCCTCTTCCCCACCTGGGAAGAAACCCTTATTGCATTCTTGGCTAGATTTAGATCTAAAGCTGGTTCCCTGGAGTGCAAATCTTTGATAAAAATTCCATACTTACTCTCTCTTTTCTTCTCTCTTTTGTACACACAGCACAGTGAGAAATATTAAATGAAAGGTTTGGTTTGACCAACAGTTTTTGAATACAGAGGACATCTGGTCTTCCTTTAAACAATAAGAAAAAAACCCCAACCCTCCCTCTGTTCTTGCCCATGGGCAATTAAGCTGTACATACGTAATTTCAAGATTAAAAGCAGCACTGAAAACACACTCATGATTGACTGCTGAACAGTTTAAACACATCTAAAGAAATATCTTTGACATGCAGTTTTCTTCCAGCTCTTTCAAAAATTGACTTGCCTCCTCCTCTTCCTAACTGGAGGAGAACTCATCCCTGAAAGTCCTAGAAACTCTTCTTTGTTACAAAATTATTCTAGATAAATGATCAGTTATTATTTGAGGACCTACACTCCTTCCAGTGAAAAATTGAATGTTTGATTTGTCATAAGTATAATTCCTTTAATCTGTTGACAATCAACATCATGCTAACCTTTGCTGGCTTTTCTAGGCCTTTCCCCCCAAAGTAACAGAGTTTGCACCAGTTACCACCAGTTGCATTGTTTTATGTACGTCTTAATTATCTCTGGTTTTCACTTTCCTCTGCAAATTTTGCTTTAGGAATCCCTCTTTCCATGCTGTATCTCATGTCTGACTGACACCATGGTCATTTCAGTTTAAAACATGCTTCTAAATTCACTGAAATCTTTGTGGTCAACACTTTTATTCTCCTCCAGTTTTGCTCACACAGATGAATCTCATAGTTCCTGGTCATGAACCCTGGCCAGTCTGAGACCTTGAAAGAGGCATATATACCAAAGAAAATTGATCCATGGAAAATAACAGTTCCATGCCAGGTCTGTAAGAATGGGGCTTTAGTCTTCAGGTTTAGACTGGTTATATATCTGCCTCTTTGCCCATTTTTAACAGCTTATTGACTTGATTGTAAGGTTACTACCAAGAACAGAAAAGAATTAATACTGACGTTTTCTCAAGTGCTACGTTTTTTTCTCAGTTGACAACTAGGAAATTTATATTATTTAATATTTTTCCCACTGACTTGCAGTTAGTGTATGAAAACTTTCTGGTGCAATTTTTTAGTTCCCCTTTGTACATTGGATCTGGGGAAATTTCATAAAAGACCAGTGAAATGTCACCACATCTCTCACTAGAATTTCATTTGCAGTTTGACTAAGGTTATGAAGACAAAATGCACGAAAAAGTGGTTCTTTTGATTGCAGCCAAAAGATATGAGGAAGGATCTATTTCTTTAAACATGTAATTTTACTGGAATGTGTTATCTTGATAATTTTGCTTTTGTAAAGCTATCATCTACACAGAGTCACTGGTTCAGAGGTTAGTTAACACAGGAACTATTCCAGCAATGAAGATTCTGCTAGGCTCAAAGTTCTCCCGGAATTCCTAGCAATTACATTTTTGAACAAGGAAAATGATTGCTAGGAACCTACAGGGAATAAATAGAAAATCCTCTGTACTTAACCTACATTTATATACTTAAAAGGCAATCTATTAGACAAATAACAAAAATACATGGTGTTCCACAAGTGGTTTTCCATAAGTATCCTTTCATGCGGCTGAAGTTCATTAAAATAAAAGATTCTTCTGGTGGCAGCTTGATACAGTTCAAGCAGACACCACTGGGGTAGTTTGATAGGGAGGCTTGGTAATACAGAGCTAGACTTATCACATCTAGTCATATGGTCGTGGTAGCTCAGAACAGTCTTCATAATCAAAGTAGCAGCTCTGGTGAGGAAGATGTTCATTAGAGTTGGATTTCAGTTCTTTACTTTGAAAGATGCTCACGAGATGCATGATTGGAAAATTGCAGCAGCTAAAGCTTTTGCACTGATTTTGAGACTTCAACTATATTTGCAATTCATATTTCAAAGCATACAACTGCTGCTAACAAATGAGATGTGGCTTATTTTTACAAGTTCATGCTTTCAATCATCTCTTTACTTTTGGGGAGAAATGAAAAATACCTGTCATTTCTTTATTCCTAGGGGTATCAGAGCAGTTGGGAGAGAAAGTGGTAATGCTGGGGGAGGTGACCAAAGAAGTATTTTAATGCAAAAATAGGACCATGAATGTGTAGAGAGTCATGAACCACATTTTCATTTTTGATGGAAAAGTACCTCTGGAGATATCATACTCTCTCCCTGTTTCTTCTGTTGGTACATACATGGTCCATTGCCCATGGCAAAGGGCAATGGAATTGCATTGGTGCTGGTGTATCACAGCATACTGGTAATTTCTTACGCAATTGGAATGCAAATATTTATCAGCAACGTGGTGGGGAAGACACAATATTCTGGTCTAAAATCAGTGTTAATCATCCCTTTTTCATGGTTGTAAGTTAATTTACAATCAGTTTCTATGTGTATATAATGTACATATCATAAAAGATGTGGAAAATTTGTCCAACTGTTTAAAAAGAGCTAAGACCTCTGTATGGTAAAGGTTATTTTTCAGTAGCTTTTGAAACTGCAGAAATTCCAGAGAACTTGAAGAATGCCCATCATTAGAAAGAGTGGAGAGGATGAGAAGTACTGTCAACCCCAATGCTGACTATGGACAAAATAAGGTTTCTGTTGACATAGGGCTCAATTGAATTAAAAGACTGTAGTGCAGATCAACAGATTTTTATGAAAAACACTGAGAACAAAAAGGGTAACATTTGTAAGAGGAATATTGAATGAGAAGACACACAAAATCTTCTCTGGATACTAATGCAGCTACTTCTGGAATATACGTCTGAACTTTATGTCAGTTAAGAAAAAAAAATAGAAAAACTGGAGAAGGTAAAAAGAAACGCTAGACAAACGGTTAAAGGTTTAGAAAATGTTGTAGAGTAAAAGAGTCCATTTGGTTTACAAGAACATGGCAAAAGGACTGTCTGATATCATTTGCAATTATATTCACAAGAAACAAGTTTGGTAGGAGTTGCAATGTTTCTTATTTCCTTAGAACTTCCACTCTGGTCAGAACAGATTTTCATATGCAGACTAACTGCACAAATGTAATGAAAACCACTAAACATGAATTTTGACTGATTTTTTAAAAAAATGAATAGTATTTACACGTACTGCAATGGATTTTTCATAGTGAAAAATTAATTTTTTTTACCAAATGTCCTAAGTCATTGAAAAATTAATTGAGGGAAGTCTCAGTGAAGGGTCTGCAGTCAATTTGGGAATCGGGTGACATCACCAGTATCCAGAAGATGTAAAGGTATAAGGAAACCAAAACTAGCAATATGCACTGGCTGAGCTGGGAATTGCTGTTGCTCTCATCTAAACCCAGAATGAAACTGTTTCTGTTTTGGGATTCTTCTTCCCTTCTCAAGACCTCCCTCATCATCCTTCATTACCTGGATGATCGATGAGTCATTTCTTGATTTTTTCACAACTAGATTTTGTTGTGTGCAATACATCCATATATTAATTGTCTCAGATGCTCAGGCAGCAAAAGTTTGAAGTGTGTCTCTTGTTTCCATGCTACATACATGTGAACCAAATCCTGTGTGATAGATCATGATCAATGCCTGTGCTTGGTTGTCCAAGCAGCAGCTCTTTTTGAATTGCCAATCTTATCTTGAAGAAACATGTCTTGTTCGGTTCAGAACCGGGTAGCTTATCTCACCTCTGAGACTGCACATCAACCTGAGGTCTGAAGCGAAATGGCTTCAGTGCTATCAGATCAATTTGCTGTGAGCAGCCCACATCACCATACCAGCACACATAATTCAGCTGGCTTTGGCAGCTTGCTCAGGAGAGAGCCAGGCCTACATTTGCAGGAGCACTGAATTATTTCTTCTCTCTGGAGACGGAGAGTCAGAAAAGATCCCTTCAGGTCAGGGTTGAGGACTCAAAAGGAAGCCAGCAATGAGGCAGCTAAATTTTACTTCAGTATGCTGGGCATTCAACACTTTTCAAGGCTAAAACAGTGAAGGTCAGGAGGCTAATCTTCTCAAAAACAGATGATCATAGAAACTAATGTGACACATCCAAAGGCTGCATGTGGCTTCCTGATTATCCTACTTAATAATTGCTTTCTCTTAAAGTATCCAGACACATGTTTGATCAGACCAAGAGTTTTGTTTTGATTTTCCTTTTTAGACAGAAATGTATTGCCTTTCATAAGCTTATTTCATGGTAAAGACATACTTGACTATTTTTGACATTTAGCATGCATGTAGCAATATGGGTGATACATTGTTTTCCTTTACTACTGACAATCAAGCTTTACTTTCCTTTCTGTAGCAATAAAAAGTAGCTTTAGCATTACATCTGTCAAAATATTTACCTCCTAGGCCACCAAATTTAATATCAGGATCTGTTTAGTATTTTAATTTCTATGTTATCAATAACAGAGGAAAGCAGATGACAGTAAGACGGTATATTATGCATCTCAAAAGTTGCAATAAAATAACAATTTTGATTTGAGGCATATCTTGGGGTCTCTCATTAACGTTTTCAGGTAATGTCAGAGTGACAGTGATGCTGACAGGACTAACATATCTGACTGCTATGTTTCTTTAAGGTAAGCGCAGCACATTTCAAGGACTGCTTTTAATTTGAATCAGTTTGTTAGGGATTGACAAGTGTCAGGTGGGTTAGTTTTGCTTGATTTTTAACCCCAGGTGCCATGAGTTGCTCTCAGACAATAAATAGGCACATAAAAGGGCCTTTAGAATTGTTAATAATTATCACTCTGTTAGTCAAGCACCGCAGAGAGACCTAGGAGTGAACAAGTCCGGAGAAACTACTTTTTTCTGTCTCCCTCTTTTTTTTCCCAGGTAAGCCTAAAACAGCTGGTGAAGGGGAACTTGTTTGGTAGCTTACCTAAAACTCATTTGATAGCATCATCATCTGTACCCACTACTGTGAACTAGATGAGAACTGCCCTTTTGCACTGGGATATACTTAGTGTCTTTCTGGTGTTTTAAATGCAATTAATACATGAGGTATGTCTATGTGGGATGGGGGAGGAAGGATAAAAAGAAATCACAGATTACTCAAATGCCAGAGATGTTGCATGAAGAAAGCATTATGGATGAGAGATGGTTAGAATTATTTTTCTAGGCCCCCACCCTCCTCATACCCCTGTTCTTGTTACCAGCTCTAAGGCAGGGAGTATCTATTCTCCTTTCACTTACCCACATACATTGTGTTCCCCATGGAGTTTTTCATCTTGTCGTAGAAATGACACTTTCAGGGATATGACTGTAGAGGCTGAAATGTTGATTACCTATCATTAATCATTTCTTGAAATACCAGTCTCTAAAGGTGTTAGTCCTCTGGTGTGCATATAATATGCATGGAGAGGGACAGACTGATAGGGTGTGTGGGACAGGGGAGGTAGAAACAGTGCATATTTACTCTTGGCAATTTTGTCATTGATTTATCCTTTTGTGGTCACATTTTAAAAATATTGTTGACTTCCCACTCCTTTTAATTAATTAAAGGAGTCCTTCTCATTTGGTGGTGCTCTTAGCTGGTTTCATTAATATGTAATGAATTTCCCCTTGCGCCTTTACTGTCAATGTTTGAAAGGGAAGGCTTTATACCATCAGTCTGGAATCCCACTTCCCTCTCAGCTGCTTCTCTCCATATTGATGGCATACAGGATAAACAGAACAAGTTAATTTGTAATCTTAGATAGAAAATGATAGCTGCACTGTTTCTGTCATTGAGCACTCTGCCAGTTTAAACAGCTGATTAGTCAGCTTCTGTGGAATCGATCTGAATCAGTTCCACCTGCGTGCACCCACCAGGAGCCACTTTATTGTAAATCAATCATTCTGAAAACATCTCACAAAGGGGCCAGTCCTCACTAACAAGCCATCAATTTAAACTGTCTATCTGGAGCACTCTAGAAATTAGAAGTGCAACAAACATTTATTCTAAAATTATGGAGAAGTTGTTATTTTTTTTAAAATCACAGTCTGTAAGTATTTGGTGTTGGTGGTGATTTTCTGACTTTTTTTAAATTATTTTATTCATATGTATCAGATCACTTTTCAGAAATCCCAAAAGTGTGGGTGCTTTCTCATAGGAAAAAACAATAGGTTGGGAATTTTAACAGCAATGGATGGAATGGATGGCCTTTATTACAAGAAGATAACATTAACAGTAACTCAGAGACTTTATATCCTGCCCTTGTGCCCCTTGGGTGTTAAGATCGATCCCCAGAGTCAGAGAAGTTCTCCTTATTCTTTGACATGATGAATTGCCAAATTTTGCCTGTGCAGAGAGTGGGTCGTCCAGTTGGCAGTGGTTGGAGAAGCTGCCCCAGGGGGGAGATACAGATATACAGCTTGGTCTCCAAACTCTTCCTTTAAGACACTTCATACTACCCTAAATAAAAGAGAGTGGAGAAGGTATATTCTACCTTTGGTGGTTTTTGTTTTTTTTTTTTATTGGCCTGTCTAGGCATTTCACTTATGTCAACAAAAAAGCTGCGAGAATCATGTTTTCAGGGTGAGTGTATTGTTTAGAATCTCTGGAGTCTTATTCAGCTTGAGAAAAAAAAAAAAAATATGGCAGCACTTATTTTGCAAGGTGTAGTGCCAAATACTGCCTGCGACGTTATGCTGTGTAATTACACATTGCTACATGATTGCATTGTCAACACTGTCTCTGATTACAAGGTAATTGCTTAGTTACTAGTTTTGATGCAAAGCCTCTCAGAGAGTTGCATATTAAACAAGTGTCCTACTCCTGGAAATAGAGTCAAAATACAAGTTCAGTGAGACCTCATGTGATTGTATGGTAACTATTTTGACACTCAGATTGTGCTGGGTCTGATCTATCTCTGATTAACGTTAGCTGAAAACTCATTTATTGTAGGATACTTTGGCGAGATATCTCTTATCAAACAGTATAGAGTATTCACAGAAAGTTTGGAGCTCTAACTTCTCCCTCTTGAAGAGTTTGAATGTGAGATGGTTTCATACATTTTACATGGCTACACATGTCCTTGTTTTCCAGCCCCTGTGTGACTTTTACAGTTAGTCTCTCTAACCAGCCTTACTTATTTTTTAAGATAAGCATATTATCTTGTTTTGATTATGTGGATGTCCCACCAAAATGTACCACATTAGTATTAAAAAGTGGAGTGTCAGGAATTTGGGCGACATGTCTATTATATGTACTTTGCTAACACTCCTTTGTGTGTCAATCAGATGTCACTGGGGGAACAGGCTGTGCCTCTAGATTAAGGCTGCAGAACATGGCAATTCTCCCTTCCCCTTCCCGAGTGCAGATATTGCCTTTCCTTTCCCACAGTTCTCATGGAGCTTGGGAAGCTTCTTCCTTCTCTGTTGCAGAAATTCCCTTCAGCAATCTGTTAAAAGGGAGACAGGCGAGAAGCTGGGTATCTGCCATCCCCAAGCCTTGTCTCCCTCTGGGTTTTAGGCCACAAAGGGACAAACATTAGCATATGCCGTAATCATATCCTTAGGTGTTGCATTTGAGATGCACTTAGACCATGGAAAGATTGATATTCCTTAAATTTGGAAGCTGTGCCAGAGCTCATTGGTTTCTAATCCAAGTCATCAAACAAGAGAAACTACTCTGGCAGGTAGGTGAGCTGTTTCTGGGCTTGCGGAGGACAATGTGAGGGGGAGGTCCTCTTTCCTATATAGGAAGTTTGCATGTGACTTTTGTGGTGTTAGCGCTTTGTCATCTTTCTTCAAAGGAATTTAATCTATCTTTCCAGGTTGACCTCTTTTAAATGAGACTTCTGTTCCTCAGCTGATTTCCAATGCTGGTTTTGGGTAGAGCTTGTCTGGCTGTTTGAGTCTGTAAAGGTGGTCTGTTTGAATTACTTCCTCTAATATGACAGGCTTGTGCTGCACAAGCAAGAGACCGCTATTTGGTCTTATCAGTCAACTCACATTTTCACACGAGTAATATTTTCTCAGTGTTGTCCATGCCTTCTATTTAATTCATTTTGTACTATCTGATCATCAACAAAATCCCTCAGCTCATTTGTCATCGTGATGTTTGTAATGACAGGTTTTGAGCCGAGCAGGAGTACGAGATAGAAACTCTGCAAGAATGGTTATGGTTTCCTGGAGGGGAAATGATTTCAATCCACAAATGGAAAAAAAAACCCACCTCTTACACCTAGTTAGGAAAATAATTTCTGTATGTATATTATTTACTGTCTTCCTAGTCCCTTCACAGAACTATGCTGTGTATGTCACCCCTGGCTCCTGAGATGGTGTTGTGCTATAGACACCTGGTCTGTGACCAGGGCTCCTAGGATCTACAATAGAAATAATAACATGGTATTACCTATGACTAAGTGTGGTTTTTCAGTTCACAAAAGTAATACTGGCAATAATCTTCCCAAATTCTGTGCTTTGTCTCCCTGATACAGTTGCCTGCTCTCTGTCACTGAGTTCTGGGTCCTATCTATACAGAAGGATATGGCTTTAATTACCATTTCGGTTTATCACTGCTATTTAAATATGACAATATTTTACAAGTGTATACTCACTTGATCCTGGCATATGGAATGCCTCACCACAGACACTTAATGATCATCATGAAAGCTGTCTCTTAGAGACAGGGAGAAGGAGGAGATATTACAAAGCAAGGACTTGTCTGCTTGTAGTAATCCCAGGGTAAAGGAAATAGGAAAAAGGGTGGTCTGGGACAGTTACGCAGCTCACATTCAGTACAGAAGAAACACACGCAAAGCAGTTTTAAGTAGTGTAATTCTGATTCTGAAACTGCAGTACAGTTTAAAGAGAGCTAAGCTATGTATTTAAGCACAGGTTTAATACAGTAATGGCATAAGCTAGTGGAAACACTGATGTATTAGTGAAACCCTGACACAGAACAGTTGGGGCAGCTCTGGTATCTTACTGTTCATCTTATGAGATGAGAATGTATTAGTAGGCTGATATTGGTAGTTCTGCACATTATCTTTGGTGTGTTGCGTGAGTTATGTAGTATCTGCTGGGTGCTTACAAGGATCTTGTTTCTCTGTGCTCTTTACAATAAGGCAAATGCATTTCAGTATCTCTTTCCTGAGTTATTTTTGACTAATTTGGACTTTTTTTTTCCTCTGTGTCCTTTATTTGTTGGTTTTGAGTGCTTTGTACCACCTCGTAACTGTTGTTATATTTTTTACTACCATCTTGCTGCTAGTTAGCAAGAACGTTATACATTGATATTATTGAACTGAATGCTCAGGGGGTAAAACAAGGGGTAAAAATTTTTTTGTTAATGACAGCAATTTCTAGAATGTTTAAACTGGAAGATGAGGATAAAGAATAGTGGAAAAACAGTTACTTTCAGATTATTTCATTTCTTTATTGCAGGATGCCAAGTTATCATAAATCACAGTTGTAATGACTGCCTTAAACTTGTACTGAATTGTAAACGTAAGTCAAAAATATAATGAAAATTACAACTACTACATGGTGAAAAAGTATTTTAATATAAATAGATGTCATTAGGTTATTGAGAGAGATTGGGCTAGATGCCTACAGAGATCAACACAGTAGCTACTTCTGAAACTGATTGGCAAAATCTCTCTGGAGACTCTAGTCTGACCCTGGTGGCTGTCTTACTGGCTGTTTTTCAGTGCATTTCAGGATGAAACGGGACAAAAGAACACAGTGTAATATGCAGAGCCATCTATCTTCCCTTCCACATCAAATAGTTGATGCATTATGGATTTTTTTCATGCTTTTGATCAGGAAAAAAGTAAGGTGACTAGCCAAGGCAGAATAATGTTTGTGATGGGGCAGTGTGATTTTATTGAACAAAACAAGTTGCATTTTCTTTGGAACCCTGGAAATCAAGATCCCACCAAGGGATGTTCATGCTGGCAGTCTGCAAGACTCTGTATCTCTCCTAAGATGTCAGTTTCTTAGCATGAGATGTTGACTTCTTTAATATAAAGCAAAGCCTTGGGCACATCTGCCATTCCAACAGCTGCCAGAGTCTGGAAAATCTGCATTACCCCCCCCAAAAAAACTCAGAAGTGCAAGGAGTTGTATTGCAGGTACAGTGAAAGTTATTAGCATGATGATAGTTTGTGCACAAGGGATCAAAAGGCTCCATCTGTTCTTGCCAAAAGGAGCCAAAGTAGAAAATAAAAAAATTCTTACTGTCTTTAGTATATAAGGTGTATATTCCCTTGGTTGGCTTGCTTAGATTTCCAATGTAAAAAAGACATTGAGTAAAATAGTATAAAACTGCCACAGTTTTAAGCTATATTTATCCATACTTTCTCCTAGTCCATCAGTGGTTAGAATGCTTGGTCTTGCAGCTCACCCACACTCTAACTGCAGATGTAGTATAGCATTGAAAGTGGCTCCATTATATGCCATTTGGGGCTTCTTATTTATTATTTTGCAGCATCGATTGTGCTCAGTTTGCAAGCAAAATAAACTATATTTATTTTAAATGGCAATTCTGCAAATTCAACTTGAAGCTGTTATTCCCAGTTCCCTTTTTGGAACAGTATTTTGACCCTGGCAATAAAAGTTGAGAATTGACAGAAATTTCCATAGCTCAGTTGAAGCAATTCTCTGGTCCAAAGTCTAAATAGAGAACATATTTCAAAATAGTGTGGATTATGTGAGAACTAAAAACGATTGTGTTCCAGTCACTGTGGTATTTCATAGCCAGTTGAGCTACAATAATAAAAAGTGCTAAAATGTACTTGTATCAGTCAAGTGAGCCGATCTAATTTAGTATATGTGTGCAAGAAGAGGTAAGCAAATTCTGTTCTGTTATTTTGGTTTAAGTCTTTCATTATTCCATTGATTTAAACTGAATTGCTGTGGACTTAGCCAGTGTAACTGTGATCATGTTTGGTTCTGAAGTAAAACTCGGCATTGACATGAATTATGACTTATAAATGATCAAGCAGTGAAATTTAAGGTCTTTCTGATCAACCAACACTTGATAAACTCCTTATCAATGCTAATCACATCCTGACACATTTTCACCCAGACTACTGTTTAGTATATGTAGTAATTTATTCCAGGCTGTATTTTAACAAATTTGGTGTCAAGTGGACCACTTCAACCTCCTTTTTGCACTGTACTGTAACAGTGTTGTGTGGTTTAAGAGAATTGGAACTGAAGACTGAAGAGCAGCAAGAATTAAATAAGATAGGGTAAAGATTATAAGATAGGGAATAAGATAAAAAGGCTGTGTAATCTGTTTAATTTTAAAAAGGCACCAAAAGGTGTCTTTAGAAGCTGTTCTGTCATATCCTTTGCTTGTATTAGAAATCTGAATGTAATATTTATCTCTGGTGGAGACTTTCATCGAAGGACTTTGATTTACTTATTTGAAAAGAGATATTTTTTACTTTTTTTCCCCCTCAGGTCTCAGCCAGTAATTCTTTGGGTGAGATGAACTAGTCTCTGAATTAACAAGCAAAGAAACAGGACTGCTCTTGGGAGCTCTGTATTTCTGTTATTTACTGATATGATATTATTGGACTAAATGCAGAGCTGTGTGAAATGCAGAGGAATAGCTCTCTGCTTAGGCATCCAACATAGCACTCTACAAAAGACTACTCTATTAATTACAAAATATATTGGTCTCACTAGCAAGAGCAACAAGACTGATCAATCCTCCTCAGCCATGAAAAATCAGACAGTCTAAAATGCTAGTATGACAACAATGTATAGTTTGGGACCTAAGAAGTGTAATGACAATAACAATAAAAATCCCCATTTATAGGGCACTTTATCAAAGAAGCATCTCAAGGCACCACACAATAAAAACATACGAAAATGAAATCAAACAGAGCTGTGGGTTTGATTGAAGGGAAATCATTGATTCTTATTCCTAAAAGCATAATGAAAAAAAAATCCTTCATCTTTTGAGGTCTAGCATAAAAATTAGAAATATTCTTTGGAGCCTTAGTACAAATATGCTGGAGACAATTTCTTTTCTCACTGATTCTAGATTTGTTCTGGTGGGCTTCTGAAACAGTAGATTGAAACTGATTTGGAAAGTATGGTTACTACTTTCTAGTCAAAAAGGTAATTAATGATGATAGAAATAATGCCTTCAATTTGAAGAACAGTGCAAGAGTTTGGCTCAGGTAATTTCTGATTTTTTATCCATTTTCTCTCACTCTTTTTGTTTTTATGTGCCACCTTCTATCTTTACTTCAGATTCAGGCAGGTAGCTCTGCTGTATGACTGCACCAAGTGATATAAGGAAAAGATGAAGAATCAAGCTCTGAGTATCTCCAGAATGGCAGTAGGAACAGTTACAGGGTGTCTCGCAATAGCAAATTGAAACCAGCAGAGAAAACAGGCACTGATGGCTGAATTCAGTCAAGTTTTTAAACTTTACAAGAAAAATATATGGAGTCCTTGGCAATGACCACAGAAAACCCTCATCTTCCTTTCAGGCAACCAAGAGCATGCTTCCTTGACAGGTAGCAACTGCTGAAATAGAAATCAAAGCTTTCTTGGCTCAAAACCTGTGCTTCATGAGCTTCTGTACCATGAAACACAGAGACCAGACAAAATTGGCAGGATGCTGAGTCCAGAGACTGTCACAGACTTTGTGCTGGATTTTGTGGGTCCTGGTCACATAAAATCGGACAAACCAAAACTGAATCAAGTTCCTCCTGAGGTTGAAGGTCAGAACATGTGACTTTACATCTCAGTTGTGATATCAGTGCAGCTGGAGAAACCTGTATGCTAAAAAACTGCTATAAGCTTCCTCTGTGCCATTTCCTCGGATGTAGCATGGATTGGCAACCTATGACCACCAACCTCTCAAATGGTTCAGGTGGCTGTCTCAGTCCTGAATTGATTGATGAAGCAGCTGTGGAAGTCTCTGCCTGTTCCCTAACAAAATACCAAAGGCAATCCTCACTTCCATGCTCAGTGGGATGCCTATGTCAACTGTCAGGTGCAATGAATAAGCAATAAGCTCAATAGAGCTCTCCATCAATATCCTTTTCCTCAGGTTCAGCAGTCATTGACATTTCTCCCATGTTTGCTTGAATAATCCATTACCTTCAGTCATCTTTATTGGTACGAACCCAGACACTGTGTAGAAAAGATGCCAGGTGAACAAAGACATCTGTAAAGACAACACCATTGATAAGTTTCATCAAACTGATCAGTCCAAACTGCATTAAATCTGTGTGAATTCTGTCTAAGCAGCACAGTTCAATCCTAGAAACTGTTTGCTAGAAACGGAAGACAGATGACTATCCAGGCAAATGGTGCTTACGCCAGGTGGCAATCTAAAAAAAGAACCTGGTGATCTGTGCAAGGAATGCTGTCTTTTGTTCAACAATGTAAAGCAAACATTCATACAGAAAAGCCTATAAATAGGTTTGACTTGTCCAAATTTGAAAATAAATTTCAGCTCTGTATACATTAGAGGCACCTGCAGAGGAGCAAACCTGTTTTACTAAAGGTAATGAATAAATATGCTTTTTTTAAAAAAAAATATTATTATCAAGACTAATCTCCAGGCTATTAATTTTTTTAAACACTTTTTTTTACTCAAAGCATATTGTAAAATGCCAATGCTTGTGGCTTTGGACAAGTTTCTAATAAGCTTCTGTAAACCAGAAAAAGAAAGAAACTGATTCCTGAATGTGTTTTGGAGCAGTTGCAAACACTCATTGAGCTCATTAAACATTCTTTAAATACCCTTGCTGGAATATTAGTCACCATCAAGAAGTATTATGCTGACTGTGTGTACTGATAGTTAGAAATTTTACCTCTAGATACATTATAGAGATTACAGTAGATTTTCCTTATTCTTTCTGATTGAAATACACTGATACGAACAAACTTGTATTAACTCTACTAACCTGGTAAGGGAAATTGTGTTTCAGATCTCTGGGACCATTTTCTAGTTCTGCATCATTGCAAAAGTTTCATGGAGGGTTGTTTAGGCTGACTGATAGGGCATATTCTGAACAGTAGCAAGTGTAATAAGGAGTCCTCTCAGGTTCTTTCTGAGGCAGAACGATCATAAAGGAGCAGATCCTGGTCCACCTGAATGTCATCTTTGGCTTGGCAATGTTGGATCCAAAATACTGACAAGCAACAGCCAGCCTCCATAGGTATAAAATATTAGCTAGTTTAGATGATTGTTTGTTTTTTCTAATTTGGACTGGAGAAAAAGCAATGCTTCACTGAGGAAAATATATTAAAACTCGGTTTCACAAAGTTCACCCTGGGGCCCAACCCCTGCTCTAGATTTTAAGTCCCACTTTACATTCTTTTCTTATATGTCTATAATTTATATACCTTTTCGTGACTCACAGTTTATCACCATGTAGGACCACCAAGAAAAAAAAACTATTTTTGCCCCACTGGCTTTGCCGAAGCTGTGCAAATGTGCAATGTTTCTTTTTGCAGTCATTCATATTCTGCCATGGCAGTTATATTGATCTGATCAGTTAGAGAAAACATCAAAAATTTTCTCCCTCCAGAAACAAAAAAAAAATTGCCAGATCTAATGTTTTTCCTATTTAGTGATGACATTGTTAGAGATGAGGAAAGATAGGGAGGGACTCTTTATCAGGGAGTGCGGTGATAGGATGGGGGTTAATGGTTTTAAACTGAAAGAGGGAAGATTCAGACTAGATATTAGGAAGAAATAGGGTGGTGAGACACTGGAATAGATTGTCCAGAGCAGCTGTGGATGCCCTATCCCTGGATAGGGATGTTCAAGGCCCAGGCTGGATGGGGCTTTGAGCAGCTTGGTCTAGTGGGTGGTGGTCTTACCCAAGGCAGGGCGCTTGGAACGAGGTGATCTTTAAGGTCACTTCAAACTCTAATGGTTCTGTGATTCTATGACTTTCTGCCCCAAAAGAGTGGGCAGAAAGTATACAATTTGAGAAATCTACAGGTTAGATTTTGAAAGGCAGAGGTCCTTTAATAACTGATTTTAATTAAAAAAGACTTCTACTTATATCTTTTAACACACCTACTTTTGCAGTATAAGCTCTTTTTAATGACAATGAAACATATGCAATGTTTATGATCTGGTTTAAAGCCATTTTAAAATGAGAAAGTTATTAAAACATGAGTCATGTTGCAGCTAATAAAAAAAGAGAGGAATCACAGAAGCAAAGGCCCAGTCAGAAAGCTGTGGCTCTCTAATATTTATTCTGTGATGCTATTAAAGGAATCACAGAGACTAAACTTTGAGTTCTCTACCACAGCCTGTGCACAGGAGGAATGAGATTCAGACTAGACACATACAATTCATGGGACTCTACATTTAAGTCTTCCATAACAACTGTATCTTGAAATATTTCGATGAACTGAATACAAGTCAACAAATTGACTGCAATGCAATGAATGAGTTGCAAATTAGCAAATTGCCATTTGATAGAACATTTAATGAGATGATATCTAAGCAGTAGGTGCTGTGATACATGGCACACCAGTGAGAAGAGCCACCCCTAGTTTGGGGCTTGAAAGCCATGGGGAGAGACTCTGGGGCATGTAGCTGGAGCAAGGCCACATTGCTGGAGAGAGGGATGGGAAGCTGAAGTAGCTAAGAGTCCTTTGAACTAACTCTCATAATTTTTGTAGCTTTAGTTGATACCAGGAGGTGTCACCATTGGCACCAGCACAGAAGAACCAATAAGGGGAAAGAAGGAGGGGTGTGCACCAAAAGGGAAAAAAGGAAGAGGTTGTGGGTTGTTCGTTGTTGGTGGGTTTTTGTTTGTTTGGTGTTTTTTTTTTTTATGCATAGGTCCATCAAAACCTGGCAGCTTGCAGTGATGGGAAAGATACATAATATGATAAAGCTTTGTAACCGACATGTGTGATTGAACAAACCAATGAAGAGATAACATTTGAAAGCTTTACAGCTTGGAAAGCTGTTAGCAAGCTGGTGTCCCCTTCATCATTTTTAATTTTACTTTTACTGCCCTTCATTTGCTTTGACGGGTTGATGTTGCCATGGTGCAGTTGAAATTCTCATAAAAGTGCTGTTACCCTTTCAAGATGGCTATTTTTTCCTAGGGTTTATACCACATTTTATAGTTATGTCAGAAGGTTTACTTGGTTTATGAATTCTCCAAGCTCTGAGACTGCTCTAAAAACTCTGGGTTGCAGTTCAGCTTTTGCCTTTTAATTTGTGAGATTTAACAACCACTACATCAGTGTGTTATATCCCTACATAATTAGAAAACTCATCTTAAATGTATCCTTTTGTTAATAAGGGTAAACAAAATTTCAGCTTAACCCTCACCTCTTTGATCTGTACTTTCTGTAACAAAAAAAAAAAGCAACGCTTTTTTTTTTCTGACTGAAGCTATGTGGTTCCTCTTTATAGTAATCCCCCAACTTTTAAATGATTTATCTCATGTAGGAAAATAATTTTAAAAGGTCTTTCTACTCCCTATGAACTACCATACCCAGTGTTCACAGAGATACTCTCATGCTTGCAGTGGAAGCTGATTCATGTCAGATGTGAATTGGTCCCATGGTGCTTTTGCAATCACAATTAATTTCCCCTTTGCTTGTTCTGTAGCAATTCAGGTTAAGGATCTATGGAGTGAAACTCTCGTCAATGGTTTTGTGAGTTAAACTTTTTGAAAGATGTTTTTTAAAACGAATGTACATGTTTTGATAAACCTGAAAGCCTGTTAGTCATTAAGAACTGTGTTACGTGACCCCTACTTAGTGTGAACAGGAGACAAACTTCATGGCTTGAGTGGAACTTTGGGGTGGGAAATGACGGAAAGGGCAAGAAGAGACTTCTAGACTTTACACTGAAGTCTAGTGTTGAGGAAAGATATGCCTTAGAAGGACAGCTGGTAAGACTGATTCATTAATTACCATCACTGTGATTGTTTTGAAATAAAAAGTTAATTTGATAAATACTCTGTAATTGGCTTTCATAGAAATACTAGTGCTAAAGGAAGGAAGGAAAGTTTCAAACACAACTCTGTTGAATTGGTATTTATTGCCTTCAGCAATGCTTCAGTGGCACCTGGCCATAACTTTGAAATAATCAAAATTTTCTATGTGCTCAGACCTCGTTTAGTCCAATTTCTGGCACTAACAAATAATTAAATGAATAAACAATGTTTAAACATCAAATAAGAGTTAACAAGCAAACAGAGTAAGACCCAGAATTGGTGTCTTACTACTACAGGTAGTATCAGATACATCAATTCTTCTGAGTAAGTACCTTGGTGGAACAATGTGTTGAAGAACAAAATTTAGGTGTAATTTCATGATAGTGTGAAGAAAGACAAAACAAAATCTCAGATATTTACACCTCAGCAGACCTATACTCTATAACGTCCAGCTCTAATAGGAACAGCTATTATTATTGCCTTTCACTGCTTTGCTTCTATTTCCTTCCATTTACCTGTTTTACGCTGTAGTGTACTCACTAGTACTTTCACATATATACTATATTTGTGCATAGCACAAGGGCTGTTTCCTCACATATGACTATATTCTCTAAGCGATAGAAGAACTCAGCTAGCTTTTCTGCATTTATTATGCACTGAAGTAGTTTTCCCCAAAATTTGAATGATACATTTAAAACTCTGTAATTTAGAAGAAAGCTTGTCTTTGAAAACCAGATTAGAAAATTACATCTAGGTGTATGAGTCAACCACCTATAGATTTAATCAGGTCATCTGGATAAGGAACTTCTGTTTGCCTCTGTTTGCACTTGTAATTCATGAAGGAGTGAAAAGGAAGTGAAAAACAAATGTTCTACATTCAAAGATATTATTACAGCATGAAGTGGGTTTTTCCTTCTAAGTTAATAGGTTTGTGCCCATCACCTTTGCCAGAGTCCCATGCAGCTCTATATTGTTATTTTGTTTTAACTGAATGACAGTTTAAGTGTCACCATAATCATGATCTGTCCTTAAAACTGTGTCATTTTATTTTGGTCTCTTGTTAAATACTTTCCTCCTTAATTGCCTTTTCATTCAACCAGAAGACTTATAATGGCAACCCGAGCATAGCTGAAAAACAATTCATTGTATCAGTCACAGACTCTCATAATGGAACACCTTAATAAGAGCAAGTTCTGTACTTCTTGAAGGCACAAGATAAATTAGGTTCATAGTCCATTATTTGAACAAGGGTATCTGACTTATGGCAAATCTATCTGAAAGAGTATTGTAGAATTGTATTTTATCTTTAAGAAATGTGTTTTCTAAAAGTAAGATATTTACTTCTGTTGCAGTAAAGGATTTAAACAGAAGAATTTCTCTCTAATGTTTGTTGAATCATACTAGAATGATGAGGTAGAACAGAGCCATACATCAAACAACCAATGTGAAAAACTTAGTGTTGTATTTTATTTCAGGAGGGAAGGCTGAGCGCAGAATGCCCAATGGTTTTGCCAAGAGCACACTCTCTCTTCCTTATTTACCAAGCTATATATACAGTGAAGAAGGTGACAGCACTCTTAAACTTTTTCTACTGCTGAAATTTACGGATGCGTACATTTACTTTTTCTTTTGTAAAGAATATCTCAACAGCAGTGCTGGAGACTGCATTTCTCTAGCTCTGTAAAACAGCTATAATGTAAGGAGAAACAAGACCATTAGTGGTTTTTTTTTCTGTAGATGCCCCATGAGTTTGTCTTCTTTGTGAAGTAGAGAGCTGAGAATGACAAGAAAACCAGACTTCTCTTTTCTGCTAATCTTGAATTTTTGGGCTTTTCCTTGCTGTGTAAGAACAACTAATGAGTGTGACGGGTACTATTTACTCTGGTGGCCATTTTCTAATGAGGAGTCTTCTACCTTAAGCATTGAACTGACACTGAGAACTCAGTCCGGCATCATCAGACAACAGCTGGATTTTAGTATGACCTGGAAGGGATTCAGACTTAGTTTAACATCTGAGAAATGCTATAATGCACTGAAATTTCCTCTACAAGTTCCTTTGGTTTTGGCTCAAATAACACAGTCAGATTCAATCTTCTTGTGTAAACACTTGCTCCTAATCTTTACCAGAAGCGTCAAGAGGTCAGCCAATCCTTTCTTGGTATTTCTTGATCCACAACTAGGATACAGATAAGATTTGAGGCAATCAATTTCTCTTTATACAAAGTTTCTTGAGGTATAAATGGAAAAGAGGCTTATTGTGATTTTTTGATCCTTACGTTGGTCTTACCAACCCCTTCATTCAACTACCTCCATGTCCTCCATTGGCATTTTGAACTCCTACTTCTGGCTACATGCCACTTAGAATAAATAGATGAGATGTCAGGCAAAAAAAAAGTGTTTATTGTAAGGATGTAGCTCTCCATTCCTGCTATATTATGTACTACTGTAATTCTCTGTACAATTCTACCTTCTAAATACTGAGCCAATGAACTGTGCTCAATCACTCATGGTCATAGTGAGAAGACAATTCTGTAGGCTGACTGCCAAGACAGTGAGGTAAAGTGAAGATTTAGGAACAAAAGTAAGATAAGTCGGTAAACCCTGACTGCAGATAGAAGCAGGGGTTCATAACCATCCTACTGTTAACAGGATTAAAGTTCAGTGGTGTAGTTTCTCCCTCTCACGGACACAGAGTGCCTACTGGACCAGGTGGAGATAATGTACCATATTCACCTTCTGGTAAAGCAGCTTTAATTCAGAGTAGCAGGTATGTGATGCTGTAAGTATTTACAGTGACTATTGGAAAATCTGCAATAAAAATTATATAGAGAGAGAATCAGGAAGACCAAGAAAAGCCTTACAGCTTCTGGGTGCCTTTCTTCTCTTTCTCTCTTGAATAGGGAAACAAAGCTCATTTCTTTCCTAAATGCAGATGCTGCATTGCTGTCACAACCTGCAACTTCATATTCTATTTCCTTTGAGCTGCAGATACAGACTTCTGTAAGTGAAATTAGGAGGGATTTGAATCCATGTATAATTATTGCTGTTATTACAAGACATCTGACATTTAAAATTTAAGTTTATGAAACCAGTTTGGGAACAGAATTCCTGAGTTGTGAGAATAATTAACTCCTTCCCTTCTTGAGACTTCTGACTTGCATGTGGTATTCCTCCCTCTAGTATTCCTCTGTGCTTTGAGTGCCTCCTGGGTCAATCTGTCTGCCTCTGTCCACTGGTTTAGGATGACAACAAACAGCTAACACATCTTCTGAGTGTTGCTGCTTCAACACGTGGGACTCTTCTGTAACAGAAGCTTGCAGTAAGTTCATCTTTCTGACTTCTAAAAGTATATTTTTACTAACCAAGATTTTTTCTCCCATTTTCTGGGGAGAAAAATGCATCTTAATCTGTACAAACTAAAATAAATGTTGTATTTGAGGTGGAAAATGGTTTTCTGAACAGATGAAAGAGAGATTTTGATGCCTGATACATTACAGTATGATGAACAGTCTAAAATGAACATGGCCATTAGATATGTCATGGTCTGTAGTTGCAATAATGAGTTTGCCTGTAAGGTAGATGGGAAATTTCATGGAGAACCCTCTTGAAAATGCCATTAATGACAGTTTCTAAGATGTAAGAAAGATCTCCATAAAGATTACAGCCTAATGTCTAGCACTTTGAGACATTCCAGTAGGAGTACTACTTTTATTAGACTTTCATTAAGTTTCTTCATGGTGATAGAGACTCTTACCATGATGTGGAAATGTTACCACAACCTCTTACGATTTTGAGTGTTTATTGTTACTTTTGAGTAACCCTTTTCTCAGAAGGGACTGAGTCCTGTTGTTTTAGCGCTTCTGTATATTGACAAGTTTAGTGGATGTGTGAGGTGGTTGACATGACATTACTTCTGCAACTGAATATTTTATAATACTAAAACTTCTGCTGGCATCCAATATCAATAATATGATTCAACACAGAAGAAAATATATGGTATCATGATGGGAATTGAGGCAATATTATTGCTGAGAAAAAAACCCAAAACACTAGCCTTGATTTTCCTTCAAAAACTTAACAAAAAAAGCATTATGTTTGCCATATTGATGATATAGACCACATCTTATGCTTTAATAGCATCCTGTTGACCTCAGTCATATTGATTAAATGCACCTGTATCATGAATGGCAATCAACATCACAGCAACAGTTGAACATACAGGCAGCTCTGCTAGATCTATTTTATGTGCACATGGATGCTAATGTAGTGGGCCTCTGATCTGGAGGTTCATACACTGGAAATAATAATACTAAATAGTCAGTGTGTGTTTGTTTGCCTAAAATACATGCTTCACTAGGTTTGGGCAGTGATAGAGTTTTTTGAGATGATCAGTGTTCAGAGGCACGAATGTTTGTTTTGCACAATTTTGCTAGGCTGCTCTAAGTGAAGGATAGGTTAGTCCAAACAGTAAATACAAGGAAACTGCCTTGTTTCATTTCTGAATCCTGGGATAGTAATTTTGTTCTCGGCTTTTCCTCTCTAGCCTCTATTGTATTTTGAAGTGTCTGTGCCTGGTTTTATATCCAAGGCTTCCTAAGATTGGAGTTTGGGGATCCTGGGAGTGTGTTTCTGGTGAAGATTTTTTTCTTGAAGGAAATTTATCATGAATAGTTGGGTGGATTCTGGTGCAGCTGAAGTTTCTGATACCAAGGCAAATGACATTGCTTGAAAATGATGGCCATGAAATGCAAGTACATTGCAAATCACTCAGCTGCAGAGTCTTGGAATAAGAGCTCTGCAGAGCTGATGTATGGACTGATGTTGCCATTTAATGTGGTTTCCCAGCAAACCTTTCATAAAATTCATGACTGTAGCTGACCTCTGTTACTGTGTTCCTCTTAAGGGAAAGAAAAAAAAAAAAAGGCTATAACCCAGCTCTCTACGGCAGTGCACTGAAAAGTGACGTGTGATGTGAAGCAAGGTGAGGGGAATCATGTTCACTTCACCACAGACACTGGAGGTGAGCCTGTAGTCAAACAGTTGATTAAATGTCACAGCATATTCGACGGTCTCCCAGGCTGACAAGGTTCTATTCTGAGCAGTTTCAAACTATGAGACTCGTTCAAATCACATTTTCTACCAGCTTTACCCCACTGCCAGCGCTGCTTTACACTTATGAAAGTAAATGCAGAGTCGGCCATCGGCTGCCAGCAGGAAACACACAAATATGTTATTATTACCACAAAAGAAGAGATGAGCGACTTCTTACAGTATTTTGCTCTTGTATTAGATATAGTTATTCAGCTTCTGATTTATGTAGGTCTGTCTGCGAGTGCCTATGCTTCCCAAAATCAGCAATTCTGGCCTGTCCTAAAAGGTCTTGGGTTCATGTATAAAAACTGGTGTACGGTTTTTCACTTCCACTATAGCTTACAGTCAAGGCACAGATGCTGATCTTGTGTGTTAATGAATGCCACAGCAAGCTGAATCTGAGGCAAAAGGACTGTCTGGCATGGCAATGTGGTTTAACCCTAGCCAGCAGCTAGGATGACACAGCTGCTCACTCTCACTTACTCCTTTCCCTCACCTTTCCCTGCCCAAGAGCGGTAGGGAGAAAACCCCTCATGGGTTGACATAAAGGCAATGTTTGGAACAGTAAAAGGAAAAAAAAATAGTAAAAGAATAAGCAGAATAAAGTGATACAACACAAATTGCTCTCAGCACCCAATGATGGGTTGCCCAACCCGTCCCTAGGAATGTTCACGGATTCCCGTCCCCCAGCCAACCTCCATTTATTTACTGACCATAACCTCTACGGTATGGAATATTCCATTGGGCAGCTTGTCCTGTCTGTTTCCTCTTGCCTTCTATGGGAGGCTGAAAAAGTCCCTGATTAATGTGAATATTAGTTAGCAACAACTAAAACACTATGTGTTATTAGCATTATTCTCATACTAAATCCAAACACGGCAGTTAAGTAGAGAAAAAATTGACCGTATCACAGCTGAAACCAGGACACATGGTCAATTCTGAGCAACAAATAGTGCAGATGGGGGAAAGTTTAATAGCTAAAGGTGCTCAGGTACCATGAAAGTGGGAAGAGAGGCAAAGAGTATCTAGTCAGACAGATGGCATATACAAAGGGGAGGGAAGACAGAGGCTGAAGAAACACTTATTTTCTTCCTTCCTTTGTGTAAAATGGTAAATCAAAACCCACCTCTCTTTCCTAATTCTCTGTCTTCAACTTCCCACCCTTCTCAGAGTACCGCTTTAAATTATGAAAGCTGAGAAGTTGTAGTCCTTTATATGTAAAGATGATTCCCATATTTTGGGAAATTAACAGCTATCAGTGCACAACTTTGTCCCTATAGCACTTCCATTCTCTCAGATCGAATTAATAAACAAATGTGAGCATAATGCTTTTCTCATCATGTGAATCTATATACCCTCTTGATGAAAACAAGTTTGGAATACAAATTGAGGGTACTATGCATCTCCTCATCACCTGTGTGATCTTGGTACCCACATTATCTATCAGGAGAACATGCCACATTTTATTTGCTTCTCTCGGAGAGTGATGTATTAGTCCCTAAAGGTCTGTGGCACAATTGAGAGCAATTGCTTTCTTCTCCCTAAATCCACCTTGGTTCTTCCAGTGGGTGTAATGAGGGAGGCAGGGTAGGAAGAAGATATAAGAGAGAACATATTTCCTTAGGGGAAAGGAATATCTCTTGTTCTAGTTCAGTGACAATGAATTAATGATGTACGGTTTGCTTGTTGAGTAATGTGCATAAAGTTTTTTCAGACTAATTACCAAAATTGTTTTCTGCAGTCATAATTTGGTAATATGTGGTGGCAACTGCAAGTCAGAGCTTCCATTGCATTTCTGGCCCAAACAAGCTGTATGTATAGTAATATGGTGAAATAGTGTAAAGAAATTTACAATATAATTTATTTTTTTTTTTATTCTACTTCTGTCTGGGCTATATAGTCCCTGCCTGTTGTTTTATTTACTCCATAGCTATTCTCATTTTGTAGCTATTTCCTTTAGCTTGTAGCTCTAAGGTCAGTCTAAGGACAAGATGTTCCTTCCAGAGATGAGTTGTGAACAGTAACAAGCAGGCTGTGTAAATGCTTGGTTTTTTCTGTGTCATTCTGAAAACCTAGCTTAAGGAAAAAAAAATAAAAATTTCTTCACCTCAGAATTTAGGTCCTAAATTAAGATTTTGAGGTTCACATCTTTCCTTTGATGCCTCTGAGTAAATTACCACAGTATAGTTACAAGGTGATCCAAAGCCATGCCCATGTAAATTGTAACTCTTCAGGTTGAGGCTGGTTTTTGTAGCCACTAAAATGTATGGGACAGAATTAACTCATTTATTTTTCTATTTTGCTGGATGATTTTTTTCAATTATTTCAGTCATTGTTTCTATTTTTAAAATAATGTCTTGATTCATAAGCGGTGCTACAGACCTTGAATCATGCTGGAATCATCTGTACTTTGCTAGGACATTAATACAAGTGTAATAGTTGTGCTTCTAAATATTTGCTCTGTGAGGGCAGAGGATTTTAACATCCAGCAAGAACAATTGATTGATAGAAATGGAAAGAGCAGTAGCACCACACTCGGCTCCTCTTTCTATTTCTTCTTCTGGACAGTATAAATGGGCTGGTGGTGCTAAATGCCTTCATTCATAAGTGAGTACAATAAAGATTAGTCTTTAATTATTTCTGGCATATGTCCTTTAAATTCAAAGCCTGTAAATCGCAATGGGCAAAGGGTAATATGTCTTAACAGGTTACACCTCCCAAAGGATTTGTTGATTGACATCAAAATTGTTTCCCCTCCCTCTCTCCTGACTGACAGAATGGCAGGTGTGAAGTGATGGCAGTGTGCTGTAATAATGTGTCAAAAGACCTTAAATCAAGACTAATGTGGCTTCAATGATAAGCTCCCAAACGTTTATATGGCAGAAAATGGAACTGTAGGGCAGATCCATCTTGGGACTATTATATCTTTGCACTTCCTAAAAGCGCTTTTTAGTTAGGGTCCTTGGATGATTATGGGGCAGAGGTTTTAGAAGTATTTCTTCTTACAAAGTCATAGTGAGGAGAAAAACATTTCTACGCTTACTGCTGTGAAGAACTTACTTGAAGTGGGTTTTTTTTGCACAGTGATCTTTCAATAGAAATGTAATCCAGAACCTGAAATAGCTAAAAATATACTTGTTTCAGCAGCTGGTCACTTCTGTGAACAAAGCTCAACATTTAACGCTTAAAAAAACAGTAGAAAGGCATTGACCATAAATAAGGGTAAATACACAGACAGTTTCAGGTAAGCCACCTCTGATGTGCAGTTTGTACAGAAGTTCCTGATCTACAGGAAAACAGAACTCGCAGTCAAAAAGATAATCGGTCATTAAATCTCCATTTTATTCTACAAGAGTGAGTCTTTGCGTGCATAAATATAAAAAATTGAACAAAATAGCACAGAAGCTGCTGAAGTCCAGTTAAATGGTGATACAAAAAAAAACCAAACCAAAACCCAGATAGTCACTGTAAGGAATCCATAAATGGTCTGAATTCTGCCCTAAGGGGCAGACAGATGTTCTCTCTGACCTTCCCATAGTTTCAGATCAGAGCCTTTTTCTTCAGTTTCTGTGTTTAAGGGCACTTGAGTGGAGTGAGCGGAGTACTTGAGAATACCAGATTCAAATTTTTGTGTACAAAACTCAAAATTCTTGTACATGTTGTTACAATGTCTCTCAAGACAGAAGGAATTTTTTTTATACAAGTTTAGCCAGAATGTTATGAATTTTAATGAGGAAAAAATGGCAGTCCTGCTGATTATTTTTTTTCTTTGTAAAGCAATTTTTGTGCATTAAAACTGTAGGGCATTTTAAGATAATCGTTATCCAGAGAACTTCATGCTGAAACTATAGAAAATCTGCAATTGAATTTTTGGTAAAAGTAAAAGTTTTTCTGAATAAAATACGTGCAAATATATATATTATTTATATATATAAACAAACAAGAAAATTGTTTTATGATAGGTACAGGGCATGGGCTTGGGAAGACAGAGATTTTTTCCCTTCAAGTTTACTACTCAGCATTTACACAAGTTTCTAACAATGGATGGAAAACCACCATTGTTTAACAAATGGTGTGAGAGCTGATATTGCAACGTGCTGACCAGCACAACCCAGTTGGAATTGAATGACTAATACTGTGTCAATGAGGGGAGTGTATAAAGGTTAAATTAGAAACTGAGTACAAACACCAGAGGCAAATTATTGCTTTGCCTTAGATAACATTCATTATGGGTAAGAGATGAACCATGTTACCAGGGCAGTAATTCCTCATGTGCTATTCCTGATCTGTGGGAAAACAGAGGTTTTAGTTTATATCAAGTCTCTCTAAATAAATTACACTGAAGATAAAACAATTTAAGATCTTTACTTAACACTTTCATACGTGGTCTCTTGTTTCAGGCTCAGTCTGCTTGGTGACAACTAGGACAAGAGGCACAGCAGAGCACGTCTTCATGGAGAATTCCAAGGAATTTTGTACTTCCTCAGGGACAGCATTGTTCAAGGGAGTTTCCCAGAAGGTCTGTATGGAAATCTTGTAATTAGTTCTCAGCTTTACGATGACAGATACTAAAAAGAAAGAAGGACTTGTATGATAATATTGCGTTCTTGAAGAAAAAAACCCTTGTTACTCTATGGTTTCTGGATATGCTTAGTAAAGACCTCTCTTGCAACTCCAATGGCCTGCTTTAGTACTTATTACTGATGAAATGGGTATGAAAAAATTATGACAGAAGGCAAGCCAATGCACACAAAAAATGAAATAAATAAAGTGAAATAAAGCAATGAAAAAAAAAAGGAAAGCCAAGATGGTGTCTTTATATTACAATTGTAGGTCAGTTTAAGAAAAAATACTACCCTGAAAACTTCTCGCTGACTGGCTGCAAAATAATGGTCGTGACAACATTGGAGAAACCTTTTCTGTCCATCTTTTAGAGCACAACTGGGAGCTATTTCTGACAGAGAGCAAGAAAACAGCCAATTCCAACTTGGTGCTGAGAGAAATTGAACCTCTGGGACGGGGAGGTAAGGGTCTGTGGTCATATACATAATTAAGCTGAATGCAAAATTAAGACTTCATAAAAATTATTGAATAAATAAGTTGGCTTGAAAGTAAGAGTATTAAACAACAGCCAAAACCATATCATAAGTCCTAGGGCTTCCTCAGTACTACAGCTGACAACTGGTCTAAAAAGAGACTGCTCAAATTTACCTACAGCCAATAAATGACAAGGCCACCAGCACCCAAAAGAAAGCACACTAATGTATGGTCAGTCATTTGCATTCTATGCAATATTCAAATGACAGTACTCTGCCATGTGTGTGGAACAGTGTGCCTGGCTGTGGAAACATATTTCCTTTTCACCATCCAAACATTTAAACTGAAAAGAAAAAAAATAAAAAAATTCAAACCCATTTTTCAATTTCTTTCCTTTTCCTTATTGTTCTTTTTAACTAAGACCTCCTTACCATGTTTGTGGAATAACAATAAAAGTTGGGAAAAAAAACCCAACTGTTAAAAATTGGCCTTTTTCCCCAAGGAAGATTTTTTTTCCCCTGACCCTTTTTGGGGGCTGTGTTTATTTTATTGTCAATTTTTATATAAAACACTGCAAAAACATGCAGTGTGGTGAGGTTCAGCCATTACAGGAAATGTTTCTATTGGTAAAATACAACAATATTCCTAAACACTATTTTTCCTCTGAAGCATTACTTAACCCTTAGGCAGTAGATTTAATCACTGAGGTGAGAAATGGACCCTTTTAATAAGGCTTTTAACTACACATCTTAATGAAACCTAAACAAATGGTGTTCCCGCTACTATGTTGGTTGCGTGTGTGTTTATGTATACTATGAAAGCAAAAGAAATATTTTTCATACTTAGAGATTTATTGTTCTATGGTAATTTCAAAACAGCACCGGAATATAAACAGACAATTCTTTCTTTTTAAGAACCACGGTTTGTCGTTGTTCTTCTTTATGTGACTAATGACCACCAGGAAGGGCTTCACAGCAGCTTGGTTTGTTATTAGATACAGAAAATACGTGGGTTCGCCTACAAGGACAGTGTACACATTTTAAGGTATGTTTATCTCTATTTGACTTGTTTGTTGGTTTGTTTATTTGTTTCTTTAAAGACATCTCACATCTCTGACCTCTGACACTGGCTAACCCATGCTGTAGGCTGTGAAAATGGAAATATCTTACACCCAGGCATTCACATGCTACTCTTATCTACCCTCCTTTCTAATTCTGGTGCATTTTGTGCTCTCTAAAATCAGTCTGTTTCAAATATGAACAAATCTGTATGTCAAACCCACCCTCTTCCCCACAAATGCAAATCTGAATATGAAAGTCAGGACCCGTGTACATGCCTAGTTTCTGTATGAGAGCATTCTGCCTAGCTGGAGAAGTGATTTGACTTCTCTGTATTGTATTAGACCACTGTCATTAACGACAGAGGTGTCATTTTGATGTGATCTGTGAGGCAGTAGAAGCTTTGAAGTTGAAAGATAGAATAGACATGGATAAATTGTGCTCTGAGTATGCTGCTATTGCACCATTATTGCTGGCAATTATTTCACCAAGTGACACATCTGATAAAAAGTCACCCGCCTCGCTATGGAGAGAAACCACAATTCGCTGAAGCGCATGGTAGATCTGTCGATTTTAGAGCTTGACAAAAAGCTCATTAGTTTTGGCCTGATCATTCTGCACCAATCTTGAACTCTTTTGCATTGCTTCCCCTCCTCCTTGTGTTTTCAGTTGATTTCCTTTTCTGAGACAGCACTTTTGCTTTTCTGTTTTAATGTTTGTCCATTTGCTTTCTCTTCTCCGTACCCCTTTCCCCGACGCACTCCTTCTTAATGAATTCTTTATATGGCTCCCCCTTCTCTCACCCCTTCCTTAGCAGGAACAGTAAAGTGGGGTTTTAACAACTTTTTTTTTTTTTTTTTAATCTGCAGGGAATGTGAATTGTAACTTCTCCAAACATAAAGTAGCATATTGCAGGTAATTAAATTTGAAATTAGTTTTAAGATCAATATGGAATACAGTTTTGTTCCTTCAGCTATGTTCCATGGGCTGCATTCTTAAGTGGATTAATATTGTGGGGCTCCACCTAAGTAAAGACTTCAAAAAGGAGGAAACATGTAGAGCTACTGCCAAAATTCCCATTTAAAGTTATTTATGTTGATTCCTTGGATGATGATATGTCTGGTGTGAAGAAAAAGGAACAGGAGCATGCAATCAGAAATCCTTTAAGAAACTGTGTAATCGAGAAAAAGGTAAATGAAAATCCATTTTAAGTGTGTAGGCTACAGGGTGAGATAAAAGGTGATAATTTATCATCAGATGATTTTATCTGACTAGCAAAAAAATAAAAACCTAGCCAGTGGATGTATAGCAAGAGAGTAACTGTTAGAGGATGAGCTGTATGTAACTGACCTAAGGCACAAGTTTTGAGGAACAGAGGCAAGGAAAGTATAGAGTGTCATAGGTTTAAGAGGTTCGTCCTATTTCTAAGCTGAAGAGCAACTTTGTTAAGAACACAGGCTTATGCTCTGTGCTCCAATTATTATGTTTTCCTGAATATGTGAGCTGTAAAAGAAGGTGGCCTCAAGCCATCCACCTTATGAAAAAGTCTTTCATCACAGTACATCAGAGCTGGTCTTCCATAAAGGGGTCACAGGGTATGTGGCGTAGGTTCATTCCACCTAAAGTCAAGTGTCTCGGATATCCAGTTGCATTAGGCTCCCTTCATAGAAAATCAAGACTGATAATCATCTTCAAGGGGCAGTTTATGTTAAATCCCTGCTGTTTGCTGGGACAAGCACGGCTCTTATGCTTACTAAGCATGCTAAAGGTATTAAGAAACGTGATAATGGTAGAGTCCATGGAAAGCAGCCCCAGCTTTGCAGCATGGTCTGTGAGACTTGGACAAGGCCATAGGTCACTGTCCAATAACATAAGCTTTACCAGGACTGTGCTACTCAGTTTGGCAGTTTTAAATTTTCAGTCTTACAGACAGTATTATTCGTGCTCTAAATGAATGGTCTTGGTCTAATCCTTGTTATTATGTCTTCTATATAGCCAAGGGACAGGTGATTTAACAGTCCCACTAGGAATAGGCCTCCAGGTCAGAGGTGTATTAATGAGGGAACTGCCGGGGGTTGATGAGCTGATCCTCTAACAGGTTGATGAGGCTGCAACCTCTAACAGCACCAAATTGATTACAATGGACTCTATAGAAAAAAACATCCAGCTAATAACTATGCAAATCATACTGCAGATGCAGCTATTAGCATGACTGCAAGCACTTTTGTTTCTTTTGGAGGGGCCTGTCAAAGCCCGGGCCATCTATAAACTCTCCAGTGGTCACTGTAGCACATCACAATGTTTGAAAGGGGCAATAGGAATAAAGTTTACATCCATTTCTTCCAGGACTCGTATGCTGTGCCAGCTGAGGTGGAAAAGATCCTGTTTTGTCGAGTGCTTCTCTGACGTTCTACAGGTGTTTAGTAGTGGTAGAAAGTAATACAAGTATTAAAACTACCACGTACAACTAAGCTTTGTTATTGGGGATAAAACTGGGCACATTCCGCTACTAGTACTCGGTACGATTTGCATTAGAAAAGCATGGTGTAGTTAAGCAGATCGTATCCCTGACCTTTTTCATCCTGAAAGGGATCTGCAGGCATATCTGGGATATTTCTAACAAAGGTGGATGAAAAGATAAATAGAAAGTATAGATTTTCATATTGTTTATAGAGACATTTTTGATTTGTTAGTTGCGACCAAAGAGTGTGAGGTTGATAATTGACTTGAACAAAGAATGTAAACTACAAAGAACAATAATCCTCTACTTAGAGCTTCTACTGCACCCAGCAAGCAGTCGGTTTCATCCTGGGCAGAGCCAGGCTTTTCAGTGAGTTTCGAGATGTCAAAGCAGCATTACAAAGCCCAGCCTGCTGATTTCACTGCAAAACACCCCGCAGGCATCCAAGCACACATTAACAGAACTGGTTTTTGAAAGCCCAGCTACAACAAAATGAATCAAATGGCTGTAAGGAGTTTCATTGCTTGGTGCTATGATCTTCCCTGAAAAATCTTTGGACAGAGTCCAAGTACGAGAAAGCATCTGCGGAACCTAAAGTGATGAAATAATGTGTCCTTGCAGAAAGTGATCCAACACTGCAGGGAAAGATGAGTGCTGAAGCAATCAGTGAATTTAAAAGGGTTTCTTTGTCACACTTGCCATCCACGCAAACGACCGAGTTACGCAGCTACACAAATCTCTACCCAGCACCAATTCTACTCTTACTAAATCTCTCCAGCTCCACTGTCAGATGTAATTGTCTACACACCTAAACTTCTCTTTGTTTTCTCCTTCCTGGTTTCCCAGTGAGTCCATGAGTTTTGAAATAATTTGATTATCATGATTTGATAATTTGATAACTAGATTTGATTCCGTAAAATGTTGTTTCTCAAGAAGAAATTCATCAGGGTGGGAGACTATGTGGTAGCCTAACCTGATGACTTTATGGGTGTCCTTAAATTCCACTGTTTTGCACATTCCTATTATTTCTCTAGTGCATCTATGTCCGTATGCAGGATGATGAAAGGATGGGAGTTCATGTCATCGAACTAGAATATTGCAGAAGCAGCAATGAAGTTTGCACATTGTGAAAAGAAGGAACAGAGGTGGCTATTCATGTGCAACAGGGGGATAGAAAATGAATTTTACAGCACACTTCAGAAAGTGCATCGAAAGGAAAAGTTATCTTTGAAGCGATCGCTTCCTCAGTGGGAAAGTATTATATATGTGCAAATCATGGCCTTTCTTGGCCTTAACTGGTATCACCAAAGTTATCGTATGAGTAAACCAGTCCTGTTTCTGAAAATTCCAAATGTTAAACCATTAAGGTTTTGTCTTTAAAAAAGCCCTGCATCCAAGCTGTAAGCCTGGCATGGAGGGTTACCTAATTCAGCCTGTACACATGAATTATGCACCCTACATCTAAAGTCTTTGATCCGTGATAAAACCAACATTTGCTGATTTGTTTTGCACTGTCCGTTGAGATAAATTAATTTCAAAATGTACTTTATATTGTATTTGATGTCTAACTAGAACAGTTTGCTGGATAACACTTGAATGTGTGCACTGAAAAAAAAAAAAGATATGTTTACAATTTCTCAATAATCAGAAGTTTCAAATACAATATACTATTTTACAAGTGTTTAAGTTAGTTCGATTTGCAAACCTCTGTGGTGAGTCTAAGAAGACAAAGATGTTGGAAATAAGAATTTATTCGTCCAAACAGGAAAAGAAAGTGGAAACTGAATAAGGTCATTAAAAAAAAGTGCTCTGGAGTGTTCATTTCTCTCCAATGCATCCACTGGGACACGTTGAACTCACTCTCCCACTGACTGCAAGATCTTTTTGACAGAGACTGAAGATGTCTGCTTACTGGACACTGGTGTCTGGTTGCTGGAAATAGATGAGAAAGTTAAAACGAGCAAACTGCACTCAGAGGTCAATGAAAAATTTTGCATAATGGATATTCTGGAAATAAGTTATAATAATATATATGTGTTTTCAGGCCTAGGGGGAGGGAGAGTGTTCTTAAAGAGGTCGATCAAGCACGTATACCCAGAAATCATGCTTAGGAGCTTAGCTGCAGAAACTTGACATACTGCAAGTTCTCGTGGATGGATTATTCAAGTGTTTTTTTCTGACTTAACCAAGACTGCATAAAATCTTTGCTGATGAAAAAAAATAATGTACTTCTGTGGAGTCCAGAATGATTAAATGACCAAAATGCCCTTTAGTCACATTTACAAAAAAAGCAGAGCACAGGTTCCGATGCTCTTTACCAAAACCTTTTGCTACAAAAACCTCAGTGCTGAGAGCCCTATAATGTATAAGGGTGATCAAAAGTGTCACAAAGCTTAACTTCATGACTAAGGGGGACTATGTTATCTCTTAGGTGACTCTAGGAGGTGGTCAGCAGCCTAGAGTGCAGGCGGTGGCCTATCTGTCACCTACTATAATGCCCAATAGTATCCTTTACATTATTATTCCTATATTCTTTGTACACAAAGGCATTTTTAGTGAAGTTGTCTACACTTAAGAGCTCAAGGCGCAGGATTAAATTGATTTATAACTTTTTCAAGGAGGTTATGAAACACAAACTGTATACTACATTCTGTGCAAGTCAATATTGATTAGAAGCAGGGGGTCTACATCTGTACTACCAACCCTCTGACACATATTTATTCCTCTAACAGAGTTGCACCCATGAATGACACAGCCCACTATCGGCTTCTGCTGCTCAACAAGCATCTCGCCACAAAACAAAATAAATCAACAACTCTCCAAAATGCTCAGAAAGCTGAACTTTGGCTATTGGAGTGTGTGTGTATATACGTCTATATACACACACACATTCTCCTTTCACCTCAAAGTGCCTTTCTGTTCTTTCTTAATTTATTTATTTATTTAAATTACTATGTGTCAGTCCCACATATTCAGGGAACTGAGAAATTGAACTGATTCTATAAAAATCTGGTTTTCCAATTTATGTTGTTCCCTCAGTGTGTTACAGACAGGATACCTGGTGTAACTGCACTGTGATGCACTTTGGTTAAGTAAATAGGACTATAATATGAGGTGGCATCAATTAACTGCGTGGGCAGGCAAGTGGAGGTTAATGGCCACAAACCCAGCACATACATTGCCCACACCCGGTCCATTGTCACGTTTAGCAGATACTGTGCAACCATGGTTTGCTGACAAGATTCCCATTTTTTTCTTTTTTTAGATGTTAGCCATGTCTAAAGATTGTTAAGGTTCAGGGACAGAGAGATTATCACACGTTAACGTTCATTATTTAGCCTTTAAGCTGTAAGATCTAGGAAGGAAGCAGAGTTCTGCTGTGGTCTATGGAAAAAAAGAAATAGTGTTGGTAAGTTTGTGAAAGCAATGCATCATGTCACAAAATTCTCATCCCTACCTCTGTCATTAACTGATTCTATTTCGCTGTCACTGGCGAAACTCGTGAGCTTGCAAAGATGAAAGCTGGGATGACTCTAATGCACACTAACTCTTAATTGGTTAAGGCCTCACTTAATAAGCGCTTTGATTGTCTTTCCCTTAATAATTAGAAATGGGCCTGAACATCCTCTACCTTTGAAGTGAGAGATTTACAGGCTTTCTTAAATTAGCCCTTTTTTCCAGGGGCTTCAGGTGGGACAAAGGGTGGGGTTGTGTTGAGTAAGGGAGGACAGGGAACAGGATCATTTTGTGTGTGTGTTGTTTTTTTCTGTATTGCTAGAGAAGCTTATGGCAAATGTTTGACTTTTTGCCTTCAGGCTGAGGCAAAGGTTTGTTTCACAGTTCCCCTGTCCCTTGGTGGCACTCCTGCAGAGTACAAAGCTGTGCTTTTGAAATCGTCTCATAACAAAATTCGTTTTTACCATCATATACAGCAAAAGGCAACTGCATCCTAATTAAAGTCCTGTGACAGAGTATCGGGACTGCCTCGTAGCCCAGAAAAGGTGTGAGCTGCAACCACTTGTTGACTAGAACTACTCTATCATTTCACAGGACTGTATAGGATGCTATTGAACTAACCTTTGTATTGATCAGTTAACAAGACTGTAGATACACAACAAAACAACGTCTTATCTTAGCTATTCCATGGTTGGGTCTGATTTAAGTGTTTTTGACAGCAAGCTGTGCCATCTAAGAGTCAAGACCCTAAAATTAATAGCAGGTAGTGACATATATGCATAGATGCACATATACACCTCCAAATGCACACACGTAAATTCATGTGACTACGTATGGAAAAATACCTCATTTGTGGTTATGGACTCTTGTACAGGTAACAGACACCTGATTAAACCTGTGATGAAGAATTATCTTCCCATCTTAAAATGGGTACCTGTTACTGGTGATTTATTTTGCTGTCCCTCACTTCTTTATTAATTCTTTATTATTCTTCTTCAGTAATTGGAAGTCAAGATTACTAGTTAGTGCTTGACACCACAAAGCGATGAGTCCAAGGAGTAACATCTAAAGTAGATCTAGAATAGGCCTCCATGCAGATCTACTAAGATGGAGTAGTTCTTTCATTGAATTGTTCTAGATAGACATTCTATATAGTGAGAGTATTTAAGGATGGTTTTGGCAGATGCACTCAGTGAGGACTGGACCAGTTTGCTTCACTGATGTTGGTGCTGAGCCAGTTTGTTACGCAGTTCTCCATAATCATGCACAAATACTGTTGTGCTATTGCGTTGTTGGTTTTTGTTTTCCCCCTGAAAAACTCTGTTTGCTTAGGAAACACCAGTGTAGCCATGCTATACCAAGTTCTTTACATTTTTTTACCTCCGAATTAGGTCCAGAGTAACTTTTTTTACTTTTTTTTTTAGGTTTTTTGAATCCTTAACTGCATCTTTTGCAGTGTTCTGCTCTTCTTTCCTCTCCATGATTCAGAATCGAACAAGGTTTATTACACTGTAGTGGATTACAAATCACTGTGGTGATGCTGCTGCACAAATTAATGATGTCAGCTTTAATGATAAGGTTATTTTAAATAGCAGAATGCCTACCACATGCACACAATGTCGCAGACTCCAAAAGCAATTTTTCTTAAATTTAAAAAAATACAGTCACGTGTAGGATTATACCTAGTTCCTGCGCTGCAATAGAAGCAGCATAGTTCAAATCTTGCAAATAACTTCTAAATGTACTTGTCATGAAAGATTAGAAAATCTTTGGACTGCTTAGTGAAATTATCAGTCCATCATAATCTGACCTAACAGAGATAAAAAAGTGCCATGAGATGTTCTGTTCAACCATTTAAAGTAGCTAAATTATACCAGATTCTAATTGTATTTGACTATATAACTGGTGTTAGGGTGATGTTTGTTGTTACTACAGAATTATTCCCTTACAGCCCTCACAGCATCCTCCACAGCAGCTGATATTAATTATTATTAGGAAGGGGCTGAGGGTTAGGAAGGGGTTGCTCTTAGTTCAAAGTATTAATAGCAATGGGTTTGTGAGTAAAGTATTATTCATGACTTGATGATGCATTTTGCATAACTTTATGGGACACGGTCTCAAAGAGAAAAAGAAAACACAGCAATCTCTCCTTCTTTTAGAACACAAATACATAAATTTTAATCTGAGAAAAATACAAAATGAAACCATGTACAAGTTATGTACAAACCCTTTTTACAGGACAATATATTTATCACTGGATATTACATATGACAAAGTCAGGTAGATCATTTCTGAGCACCAGCATTTGTTCTCTCTCACCAACCCATAATGCTAAAAAGTAAAATGATGAAGTCATACTCCTTTTTCCTTAATGAACTTTTAAGTTAAGATGATAGCTGGTTCTCATTGTACCCATCCCCGCTCCCAGATTATAACTAAATAGACACACAGTCATCAAAATTATATTGTATATATCTCTTTGCTTTTGTGAGTTTTTTTCTGAAGGAAGAAAAAAAAAAAAAAAACATCAGCCTTGACCTCTACAGAAATGCAAAAGTTAAAGTTATGTCAACTTTTCCTTTTTTGTTTTTTTTTTATTTTTTGCCAGAGTTGAGATTATTTGCATTGGCTAAGAGTGTGTGTCCCAAGTTATACCATGGCAGAAGCAGCATTTTTTAACTGCTACTTAAGGAAAACTGGAGATAACTTCTGCTGACCTTTTCGTGTGGTTCCTGTTAGCTATTATCCAGTCAATAAAGTGCTCGTATACCAAATATTTGGTTTCTGAAAAATCTATGTTTTCTATTACATGTATTCAACTGCCTATATGTTGTATTGTGGCTTGAATTTTTTTTTTCCAGTTATCAGCTCCTCTAAAATGCATTGACTGAAGCAGTAAGAAGCTTTCTCTCAACCTCACTAAGGTTCTAATTAGATGCAGTATTACTGTGTTTAGCTTCTTAAGTTAGATATTGTTCTAAATTAGGCTCAAAAGTGATAAAAAAGTATTTTCTATTTTCTATTTTCTTCGTTCCCTCTACCCCTTCTCATTTTGACAGCTATCAGCAGTAGACCATTATATAAAACAGATATATCAGACCAGCAGTCCTATTTATTAACTTCAGTGGAATTGACTTGGTTATATAGACTACTGCACATTAAAGACTATACAGTTTCAATGTGGCTGAATATAGCAGAGAATATCAGTGCAGAATAGATACGTTACTTGTATAAATATAGCTTTGATAAATGCTGGGGCAGAATTGTCAATACCATAGCCCTAAGTACCATCCTAGGCAGTGGCCACAGCTGAGCAGCTACTCCATTCCTTTCATTATTTCAGGTGGGGGCTGTACCCACACCTACTAGTATTGCTCAGTATAAAAGTACTGCAATTATGTCTGCTAACTAAATATTAGGATACCTATCATATATAATGATTTTTTTTTAAAAAATCACCTAATTCAAACACGCTTAGAATTAAAAAATAAAAATTAAAAAAGTGCTTGATCATACATTGGGGATATTGGTAGTTCATATGGCAGGGAGAAGAAAACAAAAGAATTTCCCCTAAATTTTTCTATGCCTCTGCCACTGACTTTGACAGATATTCCCAGGCCAATTCTCTGTAACACAGGGAAAGGATTTCAGTTTTCACTTTGTCCTGTTCATTGCCTTTCACACACTTTGTTATTTTGTTTAAGCAGCTTTAAAACTAGATATGAAAGGTGAGAGACACACTTCTTTTGGTGCTAAAGAAATTCACAATGATAACAGCTGAAAAAAACGCAACCAACCAAACAAAAAAGCAAACCCAAAAATCACCACCACACATACCCTGACCTCAATATGTGCTCATTTCATTTCAAATACATTGGGATCCACAAGCCCTTACAAACCTGCTTCTTGATAAAACCATTTAAGCACCTGCTCTGTGTTTAATGGTGAGCCCATGTGAGCCAAATAGAACAGAGCAGTTGCTAATGTGTTCATGAATTCACTAGTAAGTGATCAAGCAGTGAAAACATGCATGATTACCCATTTGTAAATTATTGCTTTTTTTTTTTTTTGTCATGCATTAGTTTATGCATCCAATTATTGCGGTTGTTCTGAGATGTAGTTTACACCCACACACACTTCTCAACAAAAACAGTCCTCTCTGAACGAGGATATGTTTTTATACTTTCCCCTTCTTCTAGTTGATGAAGAGTTCAAGAAATGCACGTCTTCTTTATACTGGCCAAAAACCACAACAACCACTTTGTCCACCACCACCCAACAGCTTATAATAAAAGGTTACAGATGGTACGTAGTGTCTCTTGTACGTTATATGCAAACTACTTTTTCCCTTTTCCACATTTGGTTGAAGCCAATTAAATCTTTCCACATCCATGCCACCTGAGTCACTGCGTGGCCTTTTTCTTTAAAATTCAAAAATGGGGGGGAAAAAAAAAAGCAACTTTAGTGTAGCTACACCTGGTTTCTTGTACAGCTACAGCAGCCTGTGAACTGCTGAAGACTCATCAGCTCTTTGAAGGCATCTGTGTGGCTTAATAAGGCTACACAGGGTCCTCATTATCCTGAAGCTGGTGGCCTTCATCTTGTATAAGCAGCACTGGCTTTCCCATCAAAGATTAATTGGAAATTTGTCAGTTCTGGGTTTTGGGCTTGCAGGGTCCTTTTGTGTTACAGGTGGACTAACGAGATTGCCCATGAGCCTGTCGTACTGAACAATTGATCATGCCCCAGATCAAGGGTTTTGCACTTTCTTCCATGTAGGTCCTACTGTTTGGCCATCAATGATGGTTTGAAAGAAGAGCTGTTAAAATGGATGTGACAGTTTTAGGAAGTTTTTGAAAAGTACAAGAACTGTTTTTCCCTTCCTATTAATACATTATATCTCTATCATCTTATGAACAACAGTAAGACAATCACATTGAGGCCCTTAAAAAGTCCCATTTAGATGTTGAACATCTTCTTTTCTTTACACCTTCACTTTTACTGCGCTTGGCACTTGCCACCCAAACACCACCTTGTCGGAGGACAGTTTGGTCCTCTCATCTTATCTTATAATGCTGATGGCCTTCGGGGGACAAATTAAAACACTAGTCACAAGACAGCAGGCTTTCTGGCAAAGTGGGAGCAGCATGTGCATGGGTGAGAGGCGGGGCCAGGACCCCACACTCCTTCTTCAGCAGCAAGAGAGGTTTCTGCACTCTACTCTCAGTGCACAGGGAATAGAACTAACAGGGGGGGGCTATTTTTTGGTCAAATGAAGAGGAAACAGCAAGTATGATGCTTCCATGTACTAGCCCCTAAGTCATATTTTTTCTTTTTTCTCTTTCTTCACCAGCACCCCCTCCCCAAAAACTATGATCACCTTGTGATGACCCTATATCAACTACACCCCCTTTTCTTAATGTATATGCATGCGTTTATGTGTGGACATGCATATATGCAAACATACCCAGGCGCGCTCTCCATCCAATACATGAGTCACCAAAAAAAAATGTAATTGTTTATCCGGAATTAATTGTGCATGCAATTCATTAAAAAAACCTGAATTATTTTTTTTTTCCCCCTTTTGAGAAAGAATTAAGAATTATTAATAAAGATCAAAACCTGATTTCTATGTTGGCCACCATATGGTCTCTCAGCTGTCGCTTAGGCCGCTTGCTTTGGTGTAACTTCATCCATCCAAGTATTGGTGGTAATCTTTAATGGCTGAGTGTCAGAGATCTCCCACAGGTTTTCTACATATTCCTCCAGCTAATTGCCAGAGGACAGTCCTGTGTCTTTGATCATCAAAAAGAGGAGTAGGAAAAGATTACTGATATATGCTTTTCCAAAAATGGAAAATGCAAAAGCGTAACTAACTATACCTGGTTCCTCTCTGTCTCGCTTGCTCCCTGTAGGTGTTGTTCTGTCTGTCATTACATATAGAGGTACATGTGCATGAGTGCAACCAGATCTTGTCCTTTATTTATGTACAGCTGGCAGCATGGGATTTTTTGGGGTGTGAGAGTAGTTAAACTGGACAGAGACACACACAAACGTTAGCTATGTAGGAGTGTCGTATTCGATTCATTACTGTGTTTTACTCAGTGAATGCTCACTTCTGAAGGCAGGACACTCAGAAATGGCACTGTATATGGTAAAAAGTATAAGACATAATGTTCTATGCCTTGACAGTAAACAACGGTTTCTATAAAAAAAAATAAAATAAAAAATTCACATGTGCTTGGTGAAGTTGTTGAACACAAATTTCAAATATTCTCCTGTACTCAGGACCAGCTTTTTTGACCCCAGTTAGAATATGATCACAGTTCATAAATGAAAAAGGAGCGCTGACTTCAAAGTAAAGGCTTAACATGACCCAACGCAGAAACTGGATGCAGATTATAACATGTCACTAGCTGAAGCAGCAGAGATCGGAAGAACTCACCAGAATAATCTTCTGTTTTAGGGACTGTGAAATGGGTTAAAGTTGTCTAAATAATAATGGCAAACTGCTTAAATCATTTTGTTACTTTTAGGAGAGTGAAATATTTTAAACAATCCAATTTACAGATACTGTATTAACAATTCTTGTTATTGTCTTTAAATAGCTATTCTACAAAATGTAACAACAAAGTAGTCACAGTCCAAGAAGTCACTCCAGAATAAAGCCTATTATTAGGTGTTAGTGTGGTTATAATTGTACTGCAGCCAGTGGACAAACATTAAAGCTGAGATAGTTTAGCTTAAATGTTGGATTATATAGTGGACATCATTGTTTTCACAACTGCTTGGTATTTGTTTGATTCACTGATATTTCTCTAATGATAAAAATACCACAGTATGTTTTATTGTGGTGGTTGACAATTCTGCAAAGTTACAAAGCCTAAAGTGTACTTGCACAATGAAACCTGCCTTTCCTGACGACTGGGTCCTATGTTTTTTTTTTTGTTTTTTTTTTATTCACACAATTGTGTCAGATGTTGCTAATTTGAGATAGAGAGAGTTACTAAATCATTTAGAACATCAAATGCTTGGGTGGATAGATACTGCAGCACAGATATGAAACATCACATTTTTGTCTGATGGCTATAAAGCTTGTTGGCAACTTTGTGAAACTGCTGACACAAAAGGCACCCATCAAAGGCCTTTTGTAAATTATCATAATAAATACATTCATTACTTTTATTTTAATTTATTTGGTTATTACTGTACTGTTATGTGTGGTGTCCCAGCAAAGTGAAAATAAATTTTAAAAAATAATAAATAAAAGCAACTGCTAGAAGGAGATGTTGCTTGGTGCAGGAATTAACTAACTGAGAAAGGTATGTTGTGAGAATATCGAGCTGAGGCTAAACCAGTTTTTATCCTGATCTGAACTCACCGAAAGGAGGCTCGGTGTGCCTTTTACCAAGGTATGAGCTGTCACCAAAGTGCAAAGATCTGGAGCTAAACCTCTGTGTATATCAGGAAAAAAAAATCTGAACCAAATAAACAAGCCTGATACAAGGCCATCAGCACTTTTGAAGTAAGGAACCAACAAAATATGGTAGATGAGAAGGTTTATGCACTCTGGATTAAAGCACTGTAATACATGGCAAATGAAGAGGAATTGCCAAGCTCGCCTTCTTCCTGAAATTAGGCAAATGGCTAATGGGAAGTGGCATGGGATCACCAGATTTGCCATTTATAGCAAGTGCTGCCTATGAGCACCTTATCTACTTGGCCCTCGTTTTATGGTAGTGATTTTCACTACTCTGGTGTCACAGAAAGCTATTGAGGACGCTGGGCTTGTGTGTGCACATAGAGGGCAGGGGGACACACTCTGTGTGTGTGTGTGTGTGTGTGTGTGTTAGTTATTGGACCTTAACATAACTGGTGACTAAGGTGATCTGTATGTAGTAATAAAACAAAAAATATTTCAGAAGAGTGTTACATGTACAAAAATATGACTTTCAACTTTGAAAATAAAAGTTCAGTTTATTAAGAGCTGGTGTCAATGCTGAACAAAATACACATCCTCCAGTAAAGAAACATTTTGGTGATCTTTTTTTTTTTTTCTTCTTTTTTTTTTTTGTTTTTTGATTTACTAAAATACAAGTTGGACCTTTTTTTTCCTTTTTGTAAATATATCATTTGCCTCCCTTAATTACATGTCCTTATAACTGTGACCATCATTCTCCTTTAAGCCAAAAACCGAGGTTTGTTTTTTTTTAAATTCCTAGGAGTCTGGCCACATCCGCAGTTTTTTTCTTTTTTAAGGGAAAATACTTGACAATGAAAAAAAAGAAAAATATATTTTTTCTAATAAATAAAAATAATTTAAAATGCTAGAGGCTATACATGACTAGTTTTGATTATGTTCATTTATAAATGAAATATTTTCCAAAATACGTGGAAGCAATATTAAAGGCAGACAAACAAAGATCTGTCTACTTTATTTTCCCATTAAGCTTGCCCTTCTTAACGTCTCCATCAGTGGTTCAGCATGTAAGAGGAATAAATGTCACATCACCATTCATGAAGTTTGTCAGGCTTTAAAAAAATAGTTCTGGCCTCGAAGGAGTCAACATTCATCTTCAACTTCTCTGATTGGTGGTATCAAGCTGCTTGTCGATTTATATTGATTGATCTGATTGGCCATGTGAGTGCTCATGGGCTTGATTTGAATGTTTCTGGGATAGGCATTATCCGGTTCATCTGTAAACCATTTCTTTTCTGCTAAGGAGCAAAATGGGTAGAGACAGAATAAGGAGGGAAAATGAGAGTTTTAATTAGTGAAGCACATATACACATCAACACAAAAAAGAAAAAATTAAAAGGAGGGGGAAGCAGTCAGTAAAGTTTATAGAGAAAAAGCAATCAATAGAAGGTGACTTTGACTAATTACAAGCAGTACAGTGCATTAGATTAACACCTCTGGAAATACTTTTCATGAAAGAAGGATGACATGTTTGCAGATTTGATAGTAGAAGCTAAAAAAAAACCTGTCAATATGCTAGTTTGCTTGTTGAATGCAAGAGTATTTGTGTGGGTTTTTTTTTTCCTTTCATGCTCAGGTGAACACCCTCGGAATCATTTATTGAAAAAATGATACAAATAAAGGGCTAAACCGAGAAGCCAGGAAGAGCAGATGGGGTGAGGTTAATGCAGAAAAGAGCACATGAGTCCATATGGAGAGGAGCACCTAAAGAGTCAGGGGCTTCTCTGAACCATTTCAACCTCAGGGTGGCCGCTGCCACCGGCTCAGAAATCGTGCAGGAGAACGTAAAGAACTTTCCACAGTTGGTGCTAGAAGAAATAGGGCTTGCATTCATGCTGCCAGATGGCTGTGTTCCTGCATGGGATGGCCATTATTTGCTACTGAGCAACCTGGTTGCCTGGGTGCTGCTGAACCCTCCGGTTTGGGAGGGGGCATGGATGCTGACTGTAGTAAGGGCTCAAGTTAATCCTGAATGGATTGGCAGTGATACGTGACAGCAAGGCAACTTAAGCAAGGACTTACTTAAAGGAAGATTAGAAGGGAAGTTGTTTTTTTTGTAGCTTTGGGTAGTGTCTGTTTCCATGAACACGGGAAGAATTTTATGGTACTGATTTAGGATGGGCTGTGAGCAGCGTGGAAGGGAATGAGGATGCTGAGAGACTGCAGCATTGGCACCAGTCTCCAGCTGCTTGTGATTGTAACCACTATATTGCATGGTTCATAGGTGGACAAAAACTTCTTAACATTCACGAAAGAAAGAAAACATCAAAAGTATTCTCTCTTTAGAGAGCAATAACTGCTGTCATTTCTTAATTACAGGTGTGCAACTTTACAAGATAGCTCCATTCAAAGACTTAGAAACTCCTGGTGTAAGAGTGCCTCATGGCCATCAGGTCCTTGTGCTTTGACAGCATTTGTGAACAGGGGTCTCCATTCTCACCCTCTGCCCCCAAATTCCAGAGGTGGTTGTGCAGATCAAAGGACCCGTGGTTCTGGGGATGGGATTCTGCAACTGGGGCATTTTCATTATTACATGCAAGGTTTAACGTGTGGCACATCACAGCTGCTGCTCTCATGAGTATGCAGTACTCATTCCCACGGGGAACCCAAAATTCTTCAGAAGCTTGTGTCTCGCTTGCATCATACAAACTGCCACTTTTGCTTACCACTGAAATGCTGCCATATCTGGGTTAGAAACAGGACAGGAGTGGAAGGAGTACTCATTTTAAATAAATAAACAAATTCAAAAAAAATAAGCAAAGCAAAATCCACCTTGGAAACCCAAGGATCGAGCACAAAAGCTCAGGATGTGCAGCACAGAATAGAAACTGGAAGACCTGGAAGAGTAAAGGACAAATATCTGGGCATAAACACGGAAGAATAAACAACTAGCTTTGAAGGTAGGGCATCTCAAGAAGTGGATTGATTTGCAGAAATACTAGACCCCTCAATCACTTTTCTGAAGATGAAATTTAAATACCTGATACAGATTTTAAGCATCTACATGCAACACCCCCCGACTCCCCAACAACAAACCCCAAAATTATGAGGGTTGTATCCATCTTTTTTTTTTTTTCAGATACATTTGTTACCTGTACTTATGCTTTTTAAAAAAATTAAATTGAAAAAATGAATCATATTACTTATTAGTTGCTTATTACTGAAGATGTTTACATTTATTACAACACAACTACTGTGCTGTTTTTCTCACCATTTGCTAAAATGTATTTTACTTCTTAAAATATCCTACTCATTTGCAACCAGGGTAAATAGTTCCCTGCCCCCTTAAAGTTGCCTGAGTCTGAACAATGTTCAATCTCCCATCTCTCTCTCTCTCTCTCTTACCTATTATAATTAAGTTCCCTTTGATTTGAACAGATTGGACGATAGGAATTCATAATGTTACATCCTGCACACTGAAGCTAACTGATTAAGTGCTTTAAATTATTCTTCCTGACAGAATGATAAAGTTACAATCTGTTCAGAGATGATCTACAGCTTGCCAGACTCCTACCGCTTCTTTCTACATTCATTTATCTTTTTGTCAAGCAGTTAAAAAAAAAAAAAAAGCCTCAATTCCATAGATCTTTTAAAGTCATCAGAACATCTGAATTATTAATGAGACTTTAAGGGAATGGTTCCTGATGGGGGTTGGTTTAAGAAAGGTTGTAGGAAAAAAAAAATCTAGGAATGCGTACACATCAAAATAATTTCAGCTCCATTTAAAAAACCATTTAGTTCAAGTGTGACACATGAACCATTATGCATTTGTGGAAACCAATTTTATGTGATCTACGATTAAACTAACCTTTCAGAGAGGTGTAAAGTGTGATGGTTATCATGTTTTAAAAGCCTTGCAAGATCACATAAACAATTTCAAACTAACAGTTTTCTAATGGTTTGTGTTTAAAATGATTTTGAGGCAAGCTAAGCACCGTGAACTTTTATCTCTACCTTCTTTTTTAACATATGGTGCACAAACTTTCCTTACAAACAGAACTTGGTGCAAGTTAATTCAATCTCATAGCAAGAAAGGGGAGAACAGCATGATTACTGAGGATCAGGGATGAACTGCACTGTATTTCCCAGTGTAAAGCACTTCCATCCCCTGCTTGCCCTGGAATTTTCCAAACAAGACAATTTTTTGTATCTTAATCTTTACAATAAAACTCATATCCGGGGAAGTGATCTTTAAAAAGACACCAATAAGTCTCTTTTTTTGCCTTTACTTGCCAAATAATAAATACAGAAAATAAATAATAAATGCAGAAAGTGGTAGAATCTAATTTCTTTTGCTGCTTAAATTTCCTTTCACCAGTGCTGTAACCTTGGTCCAGGCATTATCATCTCCAGCAGCAAATGCTTGGACTCAGCTTTATACCTTTCCTGTTCCTTTTCTGCTCTTAAAATTGTCTTTGACCACATAATGATGAGTCTCCTATGAAAGTCCATCAACCTCTACACTTACTTACCTTTGAAATGTGAGCTTGACACTCGTCTTTACACTTGGCCCCTAAGATATTCTGCTCCCAGCTACCAAATGTCCTTCTTGAATCCCTTACGCGCTTTTCAATCTTTTTTGTTATGGCTTTGATATATCTTCCATAGGCTTAGCATGGATTTATATGTATCTTAAACAAACTACTTACACTTTCTTTTAAATCAGTCCAGAAAACCTTTTTTTTTTAAGTTGTTATATTCAACAAACTTTTTTTTAGTTCTCTGTCATGTTCAGTCTGTTTGTCTCCCTTTTGGCATATGCATATTGATCCTTACCATATGTGTTTCTATGCTACAGTCAGAACAGGCAGAGTTTTCTGCTCTTGGTTTGGGATTTATTTTATTTTTTAAGAGCTGTTCAAGAGAGTCCCTGAGAGTCCTGCTATTTGATGGGTTTGCTTTTGACAGCATCACCTGAGAGATGTTGGAACAGTTAAGTAACTTCATGTATCAGAAAGCAGAAAACATTTCCTTTCCTTTCAAGCACCTGTGCTTGCAATGGGCTATCAGTGCCCCAGTGCATCCATGAAGGTTCTAAAGGCATCATGCTCTTATTACAAATAAATAAAAATTAAGATCTTGTGTAAGAATGTTCCCTGAAGCATAAGAAGATATAAATAATTAAAGTAAAATTATCAAAATACAGATTTCTTCAACTTGTGTAAGACTAGCCATTCTCTCTATCAGATTTATTGTTCTGGTGCTTTAAAATTTCTGTCATTAATTCTGGACTGAGTAATCGCGTTCGAATAAATGTCACTGTGAAAGACCCTCTCTTTAGAGCAGAGGCAAAGAAAGCACTAGCTAAACATGACACAAAGATTTACTAATTCTCACTATAATCCCAGGTTACTTTACAATTGTTTTAAGCGTGCATTTTTTTTTCTTCTTTGACACCTGCAGTTTCAAACGAGTCTGTATGTATGTGTTCATGTGCCTCCCCCCTCCACACAGCCAGCTGAAAATTCTCCCATACAATTTGTTCCTGCACGAGAAAAAAGTAATGAAAGTTTCTCCACCCACCTCCTCAGCAATTCTTTGTTTGGCAGATGAATATTTTACATGTAGCTGGCATTAAGTAATGTACAGGAATAGAGAGAAGAAACTGTTCTTACTTTCTGTGAAGTTCTCTATTTTGCTTCAAGGAAACTAAAGTTTGAGGACAAAAAAGCTATTGGGCACATACTCTTGTTGATTTTTAACTTTTTAAGCTAGCAAAAGCCTCACTTTTGACAATGGGAATTTCACTGGAACATGCCTGACTCTGCCAGTTTAGGTTGGTGGGAACCCATGGCAAGAACCTGCAGGTTTGCTAGATACAATTTTTTTGTCAACACTCAGACCAACAAAGTTATTAAGAACCTAGTTTCTATTGTTGAAACCATGCTGGGACTGCAAAAAGTGGCAGGACCCTCATTTAAAGCTTTAATATGTCACCTCTTGACATTAGTGTTGCTTTTCCACTTTCAAAAACTAACAAGGGTAGTTACTGAGAATATTTGATTTTGATAAGTTTCCAAACAAATGGAAGGTTTCCTGTTACTTTTCAAGATAAAAAAATGTGAAAACATAACATAGTTGATTTAAACATTGCTCTACTTGTAAGGCCCAACTTCCCAATTTCATTAGTGTACCCATATCAGGAAGTCTTCGTCACTTTAATAATTGGATCAATTTGACTATAGTTAGCAGTGAAAATTGCACACGGTATGACTAGAAGTCAAAACTTTAAGACTTCTGACTTTAAGATAGAAGATGGAGAAGAATTATAATTCAATGTGATTTGAAGAATTCAGATTTTCATCCCTGTTAGTTAATCCTCTTCTATTGCTCACAAAATAAACAAGTCACCTCACTAATGTACGTTGTCTATATTTTTTTCTATTTGAGCTGCACAGTTATACAAATACGATTTTTTTGGATAAAATCATTATGTAGTATGTGACAAGTGGCTTCATATTAACACCCTTCCTTCCTCTGCTAAATGGAAAGCAGATAAATCATTAATGGAAAAGCATTTTGGTGTCAAAGCCATTAACATTCTTCCAAAATGCATAACTGCTCTCGACTATCTTCAGTCAATATATTGCCAACATAAAAAGATGCTCATGAACATACACAGGGGACAGGGGAATAGGGAGGGGAAAGCAGGGAAGGAATTGGAATGAGGAATGTGAAAATTAAAGTAATGTCTGCACCAGGGTAGGCATCTTCGCTGAGCAGGAACCTGGGTGTTTCCAAAAGGACACGTGCAATTAGAAAGGCAAGCAGATGAGAGGATAAAAAAATAAAACAGGGTTGAGCAACAGCAGCAGCAGCAGAAGCAGCCAGTTTTACTTCTGGTTTGGAGGGAAAAAAAGGCAAAAGAAAACCAACAAAACAACCAACCAAACAAACAAACCAATAACTGAATAAAGTTTGTAACTAATTTTTTTTTTTTTAATTTCACAAGTTTTCACAAGGACAAAGTTATAGAAGGAAACCCACAGCAGTTGCTAGGTCATGCAGAACCATTAATTGTCATACCTTGGCCCATTCTATTCATCCTTGTTGCACTTTAGAAAAAGAAGTAAGCTATGTAAGTTTTACAATGCTTTTAAACTGTCATATTTCCTGTTGAGCACTTTAACTGGCACATCCTTGTAGTAATAAATATTCTTGGGGCAAAACATGATAGCTTTCTTTCCAAAAAGAAACACATTAATTTGTCTTTATGATGAAGAGCAACTGTAATAGACTCATTTGTAGGGAAACATCCGTAATTTGCAACGTATTTTGCTGATAGGACTTACAGCTGCATTTGAATGTACAGACACATATATACTGTATTCCAATCATTATGCTTAACACGGCACAGTGGTACTTTCTGTAGCCCACTTACATTGCTCCAGGTTTTGTCAGTAAAAGTGCTTGGCTTCATTGTCAATTCACACAGCAAGCAAATCTTCAAAATTATCATGCTTGGGGAAGGGAAAGGTAGAAAACAACACTAACCATAAAAGCACCTTGTCTGGGTTGGCAGTTACAATGCTAATCATCACTCCCACGTCCAAATATTTCTTTTCTGTCTGCATGCTTTCTTGCTGGGCAGCCAGGGAAGGTGGTATGTGTTTCTGGCCTCCCTACCCTGGAAAACTCTTCGTATCACCTAGAACTAGTTCTATATTTCAAAAGGCTGGCATTTGAAATTAAAAAAAAAAAACAAACAAACAAAAAAAACCAAGCTTGAAGTCTCATTTCTATGGCTGTCTAGGATAGGTTCTCTCCACCACTTTCTTTAGTTCCCTGCCACAGTTTTTGTTTGCCTAGGTGTGCCATTGATGAGAATCTGCAAGAACTGGACCCTGGCAAGTGTGTAGAACATGATGCCTCAGCAAAGTAAATATTTCCACCTCAGCCCTCTTGTTCAGGGCACAGCACCTTTTCTTCCCAAATGGGAGAGACCTGAAAGGCACTCGGTCGTCTTCCCCTGTATTCCTGCCTATTGGCAGGCACCTGTGGAAAAGAACCAGCTAGAACTTGAAGCAGGATTTCTGGAGGATCTTCGGATATCAGGACTCTTGTTGGAAGATTTATACCACCACTCTAACTTGGAAAAGTTAAACTACCATCTGGGGAAAGGAACAAAGTCCCTTGAGATCTGATACTTAAGCATAGAAAAATGCTTGCTCTTTTCTGAACATTATTTATTCTGTACATAAGGTGACTAATTCACCTTTTAAAGATGTAAAAGTCCCAGGAAGGCAGTTTTTAATGACTTACATCCAATATTTATGATACATATGGCTTTTTATCCCAAATGTCAAAAGTGAAAGAAAATATAGCTATTCATGTGGCAGTATAAATAGACAGAATAATAATTTAATATGCAATTAGACTCTTTCTAAACTTGAATTAAACCACTGGAGTTTTACAACTCCATGCCCAGACAACTTCAGTGTTAAAGGGAAAAGACACTATCTCCAAAAGGCTAATATTTTAGAGAAAGTCCTTAAACAAGCAGAAAAGTCCCTGATGTTGCTTTGGTATAAAGCAGGTGCGTAACAACAATCTATACAAAGAGTGTAAGCCCTATACAATATAAGCTTTGAGAGTGAAAAATCAGAAGGGTTTTTTTGTTGTTGATGTTTTTTTTTGTGTTGTTTTTTTTTAAATGGGTTAGTTTTATAAGCTTCAAATAAATGTAACAACGCCTGTAAATATGACTATAAAAAAACCTACCACAGCATACATTATCATATCTGCACTAAATGGCTTTCTTTGTGTAACTCTGACATCAAGAGCAAGTGTTCATGTTAAATATACTCTGTTTTCTGATATGTAGAGTAACTGCAGTGAGTTATTTATGTTTTCAGTGTGCCTATGGGTTTAGAATTTTGTTTCTCCCCTAGCATCATAAATAACTTTTGGTCCGTCTGCTTTGTTGCTGTTGTGCTTAAGGGTTTTATGGTGGTGAAATAAAAATGACAATCACATGCACACTGTCATACATATGCAAAATATGTGTACAAAAAGGGAGAACTCCATGGGAAAACAGGGAACATTACTGCTGGAAACATTAACTGGGGGGGGGAATGGGTGGTGAATGCAAGTTTCACACACAGTGGGAGCAGGTACACATATCAAAGTCTATCTTCCTGCACATACTTCTGTTTTTCCCGGGAATCCCTGGTCTTGGTACGGTTCGGTCGGTTTGCTGTTGATGGGATGGAGTGAACTGATGAGCTCTTCTTACTGGAAGAATAGGAGGAATGGGAGGAATGAGAAAGACTGGCCCGGGACTGGCCAGCGTTGTGGTCAAATTGCATCAAACAGAAGATCAAGTCTGTCGGCACAAGCTCAAATTCATACGGGGGGTTTGTGATAACATAACTGAAAAGAAAGCAAGAAAGAAAGAGAAAGCAGGTTTAGATTACACTTTAAAAAATTCTTCTCGAGTTATCTCATAAACATTTGCCCAGATTTTTGCATTTCTGCTTCCCTCAGTGTATACCTAATATTAGCTCACATAATACCCATTATGATTTAGGACCTTACTATGTCAGACACCACTTTTTGTGTGTTTTCTGTTGCACAGGAATAGTGTCTGAATAGGATGTTCTTCCAGTGAGTTCACGTCATGATTTTTCAGAGAAGACACCATACAAATCACACTCCTTTCTCTAGCTGCACTATAGTGCAATGACTCTAGCAAACAGATTTACACATTGACAAAAACCAGTAACATACCCACCGGCAACGGTATTTAAAGAATGGCTGAAAAGCAGGGAGAGGAGGATTTTAGACAGTTATATTTAACTATATATTTACTTGATATTTATTAAAAATTTAAATACTGAAACCCTACCTTCAACTAACTCCCTTTCAGGGCACAAAGCGCTTAGAGACCTTGCTGCTAATTTTTTTCCTATATGTGAAAAACATATTTGAGCAAGGCAATAGGAATTCTCTGTCCAAGTCAGAAATGAATAAAAATTGACCATGAAGCTCACAACTTCTTTCCAAATTAATCCAGTGCTCATAAGAAATCTCGTTTAGCTGCCTCAGGGACAGAAGTCACTTATTAATCTAACAAATAATCCCAAGTATAACAAGTACAGTGCAAATCTAAACTAAAAATCATTTTTTCTACCCAGTTTGTCCAAATCCTTACAGAAGAAACAGCTTTGGTGGGCTGCAGGGTTGTTTATTGCCGTGTTCACTCAATAATGATGCTTTTTGTAGAGAATGAAACAGTAGCAGATGGTAGATTTGTGATAGCTCTGGTATGGGTCTGTGTGTGTATTTCTGGTAGGCACTTAATTAAGACACATTTCAAGTAAGCTGCTAAATGGCCTTCAGTTTGCAAAGATGGAAATGTGGCTGCTCTATTTAGAGCCCTGAGGTCAGCCTTGATGCTGCTGAAGTGAAAATACAGCCTACCAAGAGAAGGGTTTCCATTTACTGGAAGAAATTATTATTAGATACACATAGTACCAATGGGAAGCCCACAGGAGTATTTTCTGAGCATCCAGGAAAAAGAAAGTCTAAGTACTATAATCTAAACTATCATCCAGTAACTTACAGCAAACTGAAGACCTTTCCTTGTATGCAAGCAGTGTATCATCATAAATCAAACAAGATAAAGATATGTTCCGAAAATTAACTTTGAAATATTTTTATTAAAATTAGCTAAAAACTTATGCTATGATATCCAGCCTATGATTTAAACTCAGCTAAAGGGTCATCACGAAGTCCTCAAAGAGTTAGCTTTTGTGGCAGTTATGTACAAAATGAAGTTCTTTTTCAGATTTATTACAGGCGCTGGATCTTCCTCACCGAGAAGACTGAAGAAGAGTGAAGCAGAGATGTTCTAAAAGACTGGGCTTACCGTTTAGTGCATTGGCTGGGAGTACTTAAATGTGCATCCCTTAATCGATAAATTCCAAAGCAAAGCATATTGTACGTTTTCAGTGCTTTACAAAATAGATCTCCATAACAACCTCCGTCCTAGGAGAAAGAAGAGGGAAAACAAAAAAAAAAAAAAAAGAAAAAAAAAAGAGATAACAGCACATTTTTTTTCCTTTCTTTTCCCTGTTAACACAATGTCAAGGAACAGGAGTTTCAGTATGAGCCCGTACAAAAGGGGCAATATTTAGTCAGTCTGTTGTTTGTCACAAATGAGAATCTTTTACCCAAGGAAATGAATAATCTGAAAGTTTTATTTCAAATAAGTAATTATGTAAAGTGATCGTTATTTTGCAGAGCCTTGGTCCATGAAATAATGGTAAATTGGGAACAGTGAGTGATTTGCTTTAAACTGGAAATACAAATTTTTGTACCAAACAATGCATATTCTACAAATTACATTAACTGTGGTATTAAAATTGTTGGTATTTTTGACCCTTTTCTGGAAGTAGCCATACTGTCATCTAGACAAATAAATACACTGGGGAGCACAACAGAAATTCATATGCTGATGGGTTAAATAGATAATAAATATCCCTCACTTTAAAATAATGATGAAATGTATGCCATTTTTCATAAATAATATAAAATGCTTTGATTAGCAAAAAAAAAAATTGATAATTTGTATATCTAAGATATTGATTCTCAAATGTAAATGTATTCTACCATCATGGATGTAATGCAGGTGAGGCTCTGGCGAAATAGCGTTTGAAAGATTGGTTCTGCTTGTTCTGTTTGTGAAAACCTTACACCACTTGCACGCCCAGGTGTTTTGATGAGCTCTTAGTCTCAGCTATGAATGGACTTCTGCGTGAACTGAAAGCCTGTTTACTTCTAGCTGTGTATTCTCATCACCCTTAATCCTTAACCTGGGATTCCCTGTCACTTCTGTGAAGAAGGTCGCTCCATTCGTTTGGATCGGAGTTGGTGAGCACAAGGTTAATTTATGAAATTTCAAATCCCACATCATTATCATCATCAAAGCATTTTTAGATACTTCTTTATCTAAATGCACCATTTTTTTAAAGATGGCCTGCTAATTTGGTTTTGGTTTGTTTTTTTTTTTAATTCACTCTTTGGATAGTGGAGTCAAAATGTCAAAAAATTAGGATTTGACAAGAATTTCAGTTCATCCAGAAACAGCAGAAAACAAACCTTACAGCTTTGTTTTCGAGCTAACAAGTGTATTTTAAGCAAGAACTGGAGACTCCATGGAAGGACTAACTAAGATTGTCAAAACACAACACAGGTATAGATATTGCTGATGTTTGCAATGGATGATTATTAGAATGGTTACATTATCCAAGTCATTCATTTCTTTAGCTGACAACTAAGAAGGGCCACAGGATTTTCTGCCTGGAATATCAACCAAGGAGCCTGGGAAGTCATGCAGCTTCTTAAAAAGGTAAAAGCCCCATTAAATTAAACAACAGAATGAAGCTAGATTTCTAATTCAGTCCGAGAGCAAGCAAAGAGACCGCGGAGCGGCCTTGGTCCTGCCTTTCCCTGGTGATCTTACCCCTAGGTCTGCGAAGGGCCCATCATACAAAGCCAACTGAGCAACTCGACACCTGTCCCTGTTTGCGAGGGTCTGGGGCGTGCTGTAACCTCCTCTCAAGGCGTTCTCCTCAGCAATCAGTGCTTCCAGCTCTGGTGTGGCTCCTCCTGTTACCAATGTCCGTATCAGCGTGAGGATATTGTCATTGAAGTATGTCTGCGGAGATAAAAGAAAGCTCTTTAAGCAAACACCATTAAAGTCACAACTGAAGACATCCAAATTACAACTTTTCTGGGTTTCTGCTGTTTAAAGTTCTTGGCTGTCTCTTCAAATAATTTTATGTAGAAAGTGAAAAGACAGCAGCCTCCAATTACTCTATTTTCTTCTATCCCATTAGGCTCCTATACTAGATCCTTCCTTTTAAACACCAATTCAGGCTGATTTTTATTAAAGTACAAAAAATTTGAATGATTTATGTTTCCTATAATTGGTGTTAGTAGTGATGCAATGACTGCTTTCCTTCTCATTGCCTTCATGTCTAATAATGGGCTTTAGGACATGTAATTGTAAAATTCAGACCACATTTAAAGCTTACACAGGCTAGATTGCCTTTTTACTCTTGTCACCAATTCGTTGGGGAGCTGCCTTTGTGCTGCAAATGTCATTACTTATTACTGTGGCTGGACTCTAGCAGTCTAACCGATGGATTGTACTAAACATCTTATTACGAGACTTGACAGTGTTCAGACATAAGCATGTATCAATTAAACATCTTGAGTTCATTCCAGATAAATGTATGATGAGTTTGGGATCCTGGTGGTCCTTTTAAAAAACTCTAGGGTATAGGGTAAGTGTGGTTTATTAGGGAAGATTTACTCCACACTGACATTTTGCCAGCATCTGTAGCACTGCTGGTCTGTCAGGCAAACAATGGGTATTTTAAATATTAATTTAATGCCAGATGAATGACTTTCAAGTTCACTTAAAAGTATACTGGTATAGTTTGGAGATACTCGGTTACATATCAGCAATGTAATGTACTGGGCAAAAAATAATGTTGAACAAAAAAAGGAGATGCCGTCGCTTACGATGTCACCAATGTCTGTGTTTTCAGAAGCTTTGCAAGTGTGGGGGACACACGAGAAGGGAATGAGCTCACTGCAGAGTGCACAGGATTGACATTACTGGATTTCTGGATTCTATTACTAGATTTGGGACTTTTGTTGAACTTGGAACAAATGTCTGTAATCCAACCAAGTAAAAATGACAACTGAATTCTCAAACCGTGCTTGTGGTCCAAAGATAATACTTTTTAAATAATCCTTTTCAATGAAATTCGTTGCTCTATCTCTATAATGTAATTGTATTTAATACATGGGTAAACTGAGGTACAGGTTGAAATATTTTATCCTGAGATCAAAAAGCAGAACAGGCTTCCTATCCGTGTTACTTTGATATTCTTTCTTTGTATAATGAAACTTCAGTTTTATTGTTCACTTGAGATGACAGATAAAACAGGAGAAAATGAATTCTACGTGGCAATGTTTTTCACCGTTAGATTGAAGTTTCATAACTTCAAGCTTCTCTGCTTATTTACACAGGCATGTATGCCATTCACCTGTTGACTAACTTAAAATGAGAGGAACATATTGTTATTGTTATACATGCCCTAAAGCAAATATTTGCATCTCAGCAACTCCAATTATTTTAAATTAGCTGGGTAAGACACTACATATTTTAAGTACAAAGTGTAAGGAGGTGTCTGATATTAGTAGGGGTTCAGGAAGATTCAGTTAGTCTAAAGCACCAGCTAATCTCAAATCAGCTCTTACATATGCGGATGCACTGTGTAACAATTCAAGTGTAATACTCAAACCTTTCTTAACATATAGAAAAATCAGTATGGTCCCTTGCAGGACTATAAGTCTGGAGTGGCTACATGATGTTTAATAGGAATTTCCAAGGTGAGAGAGAGACAACTTTCAGGCATGATTGTTTATTCTTCAATTACTTCTTTCTTGATGTCCCTGAGATGAGAATCAGAGTTGCCCTCTTGGACAATTCTTCCCACTGTGCTCTACTTTTCCAACATGGATGTACTCAGAATAAGCATTAAAGTCTCTTTCCTTAGCCTTTATCAGTGTATATTAAACTAAAATAAACTAAAGCAATTAGCAAAATTCCTTTGCTCCTGCAGTTGGGCAAACATGTTACTTGGCACCAGATTCATGGATATAAAACCAAATTTTGCCAGATTGTAGGCACTGCAATTGTAGAAGCTGGGAAAGCCCTTTCAGTAAAAATGTGCTCCAACATATTCTATATGGCACTTGAAGCACACATCTTCACAGAAGTATATAATTTTCTGTGGTAGTATCTTTTCTCAAGCCCTTTATTCAGTAATTTTGATCCCTTTTTCTTCTCTAAGTTGTGATATTTAGTGTTATTCAAAAATGCTGTTCTCAGTTTCACATGTATAAATCAATATAGAAGAACATGAAACAAAAGTAAAGCATATCTTTACTGGCAGATATTTCAAGTCTGGTTTACAATAAGGCCAACTACGGTAAGAAATGTTCACAGGCTCTAAGACTGACGGATGCTGGTCCATGTAAAATAGTCTGGTTTTATAGACTGCTGGCTTGCAGTGATTGGTAAAATATGCAAAAGTCTAAAATTGTACTAATAATTTTATTACTCTTGAGGAGGTATCATTAGGCCAGCCTTCACTGGTTTCTAACTCTCTCTCTATTCTGTAATTCAAATTATAGCAACTATAGCCAGAATCCAAGATTTAAATACATATAGTCTTAGCTCATCTGAATTTTGTACTGTGCAAGTACACAATTACCCCTTATCATAAATTCAGTCGTAGCTCACTAGAGCATGATCTACTGAGAAATTATACGGTGGCCATATCACTCATTTTACTACATATCTCATATTAGACCGAGAAATGAAAGCAGTAGTAAAATAATGTATCAAGTCAGGCACCTGTCATAAATTCATTACTATAAAAAAAAATATTATAAAATAAAATTAAATTAAATACCTCCCCCCGCAAGCTTCAGTGCAATTAAGACATAATGGGTCCAATTCTGACTTATGTCATGTGCCAACCAGGAGTAACTCTGGGAGCCATACACTACTAAGAAACTGATGCAAATGAGAAAAGAATCAGATCTATTGTTGATGGAACTGAATGCTGTCACCAAAGAAAGGCCTCCCACTGCTAGACAAATGTTAAGGCAAAGCTAAGACACTTATTAGCAAAGGAGGCAACATTTATTTTGGAACAATAGCTTAATTTGGGTTTCATGCCATGACTGATGTGGATGTCACCATTTAATCAGATGTATGAGTGCAGCCAAATGAAGGGGTTTGGTTTTTTGCCATCAACGAGCGAAAAGATTCCAACTTTCAGGACATTGCAACCTATCAGAAAATACCCAACCATAGGCAAGAATGGATGGGTGAATCGGATGTTGTAACTTGTTACCTTCTGCTAAATAGAGTTGCTTCCTCCTGTACTAATATATTTAACACTCCTCAGGAAAAACCATTCCGTCCATGCTTTCAATTGTCACAAAAATCAGACTCCTCTCATTATCTCTTGCCAGTCGGGAACTGGGGGACACTGAAAAGCTGAAGTAGCTGATATCCATTTCCTTTGGAATAATAATACACTGAAATTAATTTGAGAGTGATCTTCTACTTGCTCTGTGGGAGGGTACATGGCCTGGATATGCCAGTACTTATAAGAAACCGATCTACGGAATGTCTTTGGAAAGGTGCTGCTGTGCTTAAAGTAACGAGACACTTTCCAGGGATGGCAGCAAATCCTTTTTGTTGACTGTAAAATCGTAACTGAAGAAATACTTGTTTGCTACTGCTGTTAACTGAACCCCACACCGGACATCTGTATGACATCGTTATAATCAGTATCCGGAATGAGAATGTGAAATAGGTGTAGTCTAAACACAGAAAAAAAAAAAAAAAAAAAAAAAAAAAAAAAAAATGCAACATATAAAATAAAACGGGGTAAATAGCAAGGAAATTGTGACATAGATATCTGAGCTAGCAGTGCCACCTAGCCTGTGCTCCGGAATTGTAGTGCAGCTCCTTCAAACGTTTCGGGGATGCTTTCCTGTTTGTTCAATCATTTTTTAAAGTATAATTACCAAAGTGCTTATGTTTTGCAGTTAATGCTGTCAAGCCTTTTGAACTAATTGGTCTTTAACAGAAAATTTTACTGAAAATTAGCACATCTTTTAATAACATTGCTTTAACTTTAATAGCACTTTGCCTTTCATTTATAATTACTCTAAAATTGTCATTTTCCAAGTCATATTTGCCATTTTTTTGTGTTTGCTTGTGGGTTTATATGGATTTCTTTTAAGACGACGACTCCTCCACTGCATGCAGTTTTTAACAGCACTTTCAAACAAATATTTTAACTTATTTTTCTTTTTCGGTTGGAGGAATTCTGTTGAATTAATAATATATATGTAAACCTGAGGAACGACTGAGCTAACATCAGTAACTTATACCCATAATAAAAGGGCCTTTGAGACAGAATCAACGGCAAAAAATAAATAACAATATTTCACAGTTTGAAAATCTATTGATTCTAAAAATGTTGTCCAAACTTTAAAGAAGTTTGCACTTTCATTTATACAAAGAAAATGTAGAATTTAGAACTATAGAACGAAAAATCAAGACCTAAAGTTCTAGCACAAGGAATAAATTCTAGGGTATCAAATGTTGAACGGTATAATCCGGCCCTGGAGATGGTTGCCTCTAACAGCACCCCTCTGACAGTACATCAAGTCTATTGTCAGCGCTATGCACGGGAGGGATGCCCACCTGCCAGAACTCCTGTGGTTCTCAGAGCTTCAGCCCCAAAAGGAATAACAGAGAAGCTTTCGCTCTCAGGTCAACTGTTCAAACCTTTGAAGGCACTGTGTCTTGATAAAAGTGGTTTCCTTATATACACAAGATTTTCTGGAATAACTATCTCAACAAGACCCAGAAAAAGAAAAAGTACTTCTCCTCAAAAATTTGTTTCTCTTAAGATATTCTATGTCATGTGACTTTTTTATAGCTGAAGATAATCTTTTTACAAAACATCCACATTATCTAAAAGGTCCCTCCAACTTGTTTTTTAGCCACGTTCAATTTGGTGATGAGAATGGGCTTTGCTACTCAGGAGCAGCGCCACCTTGAGACTGACAGACTACCTGCAGTCTTTCCCTGGGTTTGCATATGCTATGACCAAACAAATATTAATATATCATTCAAGTGTCTGATGGCAGTAGATGCCTCTTCAAGGACATAATAATGATTAGCTGGCCCGGTTTAACAATAGCCACTGCTTAACACATGAACCATGCTTACAGTCTTCACACACTAATGTACTTCAACTGGAGCCTGGAGAGACCACCGTTACCAACTCATCAAAAAGACAATGCCGTTTTTGAGCTCGTTATTGTCTTCTGAGCAATGAGCTTCGAACCACTACACTGTGAATCACAGGCTTGTGGAATATATTGCCTTTGCTGCAGAAGACAAACTGCGGGCAGATAGCCTGTAGATAGCGCTTTGAAAAGTAAACTTCATCAAGCCTTTTATCTTTGAAATAAGAAAATAACAGACAATTTCAAATTCAAAACATCTAATACTGTCATTTTATAGGAAATAACACCAAACTAGCAGAACGCAATGATCTTCAGCATTCAGATGTGAACCGGAAAGTGATAACACGTTTTCTAATCTGTCATTCATGGGTAGGGTTTAGTCTACTACTTCTATAATAATAAAATTATATAAAAGAAAATATTAATTTAACATGGATTAAAACTGTTTAATTGTTATTATTCAATAACTGATACTTTAGCAAATTATTTTAAATATAATTTATACCTCTTTATCCATATACACAAATCTATATGTATGTTTGAAATAAGGCACAGGTCAGAAAGAATACTGTATGCATGGATATTATTCCACTTTCTAACCTTTCTTACACCCGTTTTACTACAAAACCACACTACTGGGAGAAGAGATTCATTCTTAATGTAGCAGTTGAGGCATTGTACATTTGCATGGTAGCCCATATGAGGAATTTTCTTTCCAGAGATATCACCAGAGATCATAAAAATTCTATAAAAATTATCAATAAAAAACTGTGAATTACTAAGTGGATTGAACAATGAGCTAAATCCTTTTCTCAAAGTGAGCTGGCACAGGCCAGCACAGTGTGAATTATTTCCTTCTTACAGAATGTCTGTGCAATTAATAAGATAGAAACATGACTGCAGATCTCACAATATGAGTTAAGATTTTGGGTGCAGACTGCGGTACTGGCTTGAAGTTAGGCAGAATAAATAGATGCTGGTCCCTAAAACCAAGTGTACTCTAGAAAAACAAAAGAGATAATATACTGCAAGTAGATTAATTTGTGTGAGTAACGCTCTTTTCCTTGGAAAAGAAGTGAAAGGAACATACATCCTTCCCATGAGAATAGGGATAGTAAAGGGAAAACATCTCACACATCTTCCACTGTCTGAAGGGTCAGGAAGAATTGTACTTTTCCAACTCTTTACTAGGTCTTTGAGGAATAAAAGATAAAATAACGCTACCACCGATCAGCAAAGTAGTGAAAGAAAAGACAGGATGGTGAACAATTCTAACTGACTGAATCCTTTGCTTGTCTTCTTGATTAGTATTTTTTCTAAGTTAGAATTTTCTACTCTTGTTATCACATTTACTTCTCTGGCTTCAGGCTGCACTGTCCCTGACGTATAATATGACCACTTAGATGTGAAAATGTATGAAAAAAAGACTCCATTGAAGAAAGAAATTGCAGAAATGGCGGGGCACGTTGTCAAAAACTAAAAGTTAGTAAAAGCTATCAATGTCTAAAAATATTGTGAGGATTATATGATAAGCTCCACGTAAAAATTTCTGAACAGTCATGTTCCACATACTTTTTATTGCCTCATTATTATCTACAGGATATACCTTTGCACAAGAAAGCCATGGAGTCCACAACATTTCACTCTCTTTTTGTGCTGATGCAGTGGCAATACGAAGAATTAACCCTTGTTTTTCTAAGATCCTGGAATTGCCATCCTGAACAATTCATTCAGGTACATTGATTTAGATAATGATGTGAGTAGATAAACAGTTCTCAGTATAACAATTTGGAACATTCATATGAAATTATTTCCATTTGTAATGTGAAAATGTTAAATATTTTATACACAGAGATTTTAATTAGAGAAGGTACAGAGTTTAAGTGTGCTTGTTTAGGCTTTCTCAATTTGTCAAGTCTGCAAAATATGGCCAAGAACTTACAAAAAAAGTATTTTCTCAGTTTACTGCAAAGTCCTAGGCTGCATTAGAATAAAATTTTATCAGTGTAGACTGATATTATTCATCTGTGGATGGAACATATGAGGAATATAGCAGGGAATAAAGATATGAAATACAGATACATAAATATGAAATACGAATAAAATATCAAATAATAAAGAGCACTGTGATATTTTTTCTTAAAAGCAAAAAGCTTCAGTCTGAGTTTAGGTGAAGGTCAGACTTGGTTCCTTTAAGGAAATCCGTTTGCTCGTTTCTAATATCATGTGTGCTTTACAACAGATGAGTCCCAGTACTATGGAACTCTATTCCATGGGGAGCTCAGAAAGCCTATGCACAGATTTTAAAAAGACTATGTCTCTGCTACATCTAGCAGAGGTTAAGGTCCCTCTGAAAGAAGTGCAGCTCACACAGAGCAACACTGGACTGAGAACCTAACCAATATATGAAGCAAGGGAGGATGAGAAGAAGCTTGACCAAGGTATTTGCTTCAAAACTGTATTAAGGCTGCAAAACAAAACCCTTCCTGTAGACATAACCAAAGGCCACCATCTGTAGTTTCTGGCATGTGCTTATGTTTTGATTCACAAGACAACTCATGTGAAAAAGAGATTATGACCTCTCTTCACGCAAGTAGAGTTCACGTGATGTGTACGGTAGTTTTTGTACAGTTCTGCCAGTGTCCCCCAGCATTCATGCTCAGAGCATTGCTCGTGGCTACAGGAAATTAAAAGCTTAAAACACAGATGATGCTGTCTGACACGAACAGTGACCATAGGGACTGACACACTGAATTTGGTTCTGGGTTTCAGGGGGGAGATAAAACATTTTTTTGAAAATATTATCCTTAAAGCCTGACATGAGACTCCTTGCTTTTAAAATTGTGTACTAATGGTAGTCCTACATATTTCAGTTGTTTTAAGGTCTCCGAGTCCAACTAGAAAATGACTTAGTCTTTTGACATCTAAGAGAAAAGCTTCTTCTCCTGATTACCTGTGGAAAAAGGACTATGCTTTCATACTCTTTCACAATATGTCTGATGGAAGGGAATGAAAAAGGTTTTGTTTGCTTACTGCGCTCATGAGAGAGTCCAGCACACTGACAGCAAATGCAGTTCCACATGCGAAGGGCTGCGTGAGATACAGTTCTGTGTCTGGATCATCGTCATCGTCTTGGTCCAAGAACTGAACATTTGAATCATTTACTGAAAATAATAATAATAATAACAAAATCATAAGGTGCTTCTGGGTCACCAGCATGAGACGGCACACATTACACAGTCAGAAAGAAAAAGAAACGGCATATGTCTGGAAACACAGACTTGTGTCTTTGACGTCACTGAAAATGAAATCAAGATGGATGTGAAGATGTGCATTTAAAAATCTGTCCATCATTCTTGTAAGAGGTGACTCTCTTGCTCTTGAGAGGTGACTATCCCTTTGCTGTAAAAGTAGCTTCGTGGTGCCATCTGCCTGCACTCAAAATGAGATGATGGTCTTTTATATATTGAGACAATCTTGGTCTTGGTCGGATACAGTGGCTCAAGCTGTATGTGTGTGCAGTGAAATGTTATCACAAGATACCAAGCCTGAACCCCGTTGTAAAATAAAGGCTGTCCATAAAACTCTGATATAGCCCACAGGCATCTGTTAGATGTGCTGCTGTGATTCTTACTGGAGTGGTGTTAATGCACTTACTGCACAAAAGAGGATAAACTGTCCCGTTAACATGCGTCTGTCTGAATGAATGAGCAATACTCCAGCTATTCTCTTGCAGCGCTGCCTTTTGGTCAAAAAGACGTTCTGTCTCCAGAACGTCACTTCCTAAGCCACAGATTCTATATTAGCCAGTGTGAAAAAGAATCTACATCAGGCTGTTTTAAAGAAAAAGACCAAACAAAACAATATTTGCCATTTTTCTGGCATTTCATTGTCACAGTTAAGCTCTCTGCCTCCACCTCATTCCCCTAAAAATGGTTGTTTCCTTGAGATCAATGTATCAAGTGGATCATATTTCATGAAATATTTCATTTCCATATTAGTCCTCCTCAGGCATGAAAGCAGAGACCGCTTAGCTATGCCATTGAAATACCCTTTAACTTACTAAATGACAAATTAATTTCAGTTTCCATGCAAGGAAGGGAAATGAAGAACTTTCTCAGAGTTTGAAACTGCACACATTGACCGTGTGTCTATTCCCCACGTGAACCCGTGTCCAGAGCCAGCCCAGCGAGCTTTGAAAACAACAGCAGAGCTGCTCTTAACTTTATCAGGTTTCAGCTCTGGACTTCTTAGGTTAGAAATTCTTCTGCCTGCTATTCAATCTTCCTTCCTATACAGTTTCATTTTCCATCCACTCCGTTTCCAACCTGTATATACTACTGTGCTTGCCATGCTTAGCTTACAAAACATGAATAACTATAGATAAAGTCTCGCGATGGCTGTCTAAAAGAGATGAGGATTGCTATCCTCCATTAGAGCCCTGTTGAGCCAGTACTTGGCCACAATCATTCAGACAGGACCTGAGATGAAATGGGATTTAAACTTCCTGACTTCTCACTCCCTGATGTAACCATGAAAACATAACAGCTCAGCGTTGTAAATGGAGAAGCGTTCTGCCCTGGCAGTCAGAAGAATTTCATCCTAGCGAACACCAATATCCACAACACTCCTTTCTTGTACAATGGCTATCCATTTATTTTCTAGATTCTTGAGCAAAATAGTATTTGAAAGGCTGACATATCATTTCAAAATGTGCTTTTTGAAGAGTGTGTGCCTTACTTTAATTTGCTAGGTGAGAGTAGGCACTATTGAGAGTGGCATTCTTTTTCCACTTACATCTGGCAGACTAATACCTGGCTTTGATACCAGCTTGCTAGCCAGGAGTGGTGTCAGTGTCCAAGCTACTACAAACCTAACGTGAATTCTGCAAGTGCGGTTTTATCCTCAATATTTTTTATCTGCCTGGTGGAGGTTAGCACACTAGGATTTTTACGAAAGGTCTCCGGGCGAGGTGAGGTAGGTTGGAATGTGCTGTGCTGCTCCATAGGAAATGCTCATCAAACACTGCTCACAAAAGCTGGAGAGGGAGCAACGCAGAAGCTTGGCTGCTTTTTAGCAGCTCCAGAACCTCTGCCTCTGAGAAAAGGCTTACTCCCCAAAATAAAGAAAGAAATAGCTTAAGGGAAGGTATGATGCAGGGGTTTCTTTTCTGGTATCTTTTACTTCTTCTTGGACTTCCTGTGAGAACTGCTAAGGCATGTCCACCAAATTGACAATAAGCTGAAATAACAACAACAAAACAAAAAAAAAAGAGAAAGAGAGAGAGAAGAAAAGGAGAGAAAAACTGGGGGGGGGGAGTGAGGGCCCGGGAGGTGGGGACCCAGGCCAAAGAAAATGAATTGGTGAGAAGGTGCTATGAAAACAGCCGGCAGGTCAGACGAGTGTGATCAAAGGTTTACTGATGCTGCGTGAAAAAAAAAATCATTAAGAAAGGCCAGAACGAGACAATCAATTTCAACCAGAACCACAAATAAAACACATTCAAAGCAGTGCCATGAGGGTAGCCCCTCTGATACAGCCAGATAAATAAAGAAAAAGCTGATGACAGTAGGAACAACAACAACAGAAAAAAAGACAGTGATGTGAAGGAAAAAGGCACTTCTTACCCAGTTCAGTTATCATTAGAATGTGGGTTCCACTGTTTTTTTCCTGACTGATTGAAACCAAAGGCAGAAGTTTGCCAGGCTTAGCTAATAAGTAAAGTATTTAGGGGGAAAAGAAAGTACAGAAAGAGAATAAAGTAAGGGAAAAAGACAGGTAAGGCTCTAAAAAATAAAACTGAAAAAGAAAATAAAAGGACAAAGGACCACAAATCAAGTTTGTATTTGCCATGAAAAAAACAGAACAGCTTCTGCACTTCACATCACACCACTTGACAACATAAATACCCACAGCTAGAGTAGAAATCAGAGCCTGGTTACCTACCATCATCGTATTCTCAGGAGTAAAATGTCTCATACTATTATACAGAGTTTTGTTACACATGATTAAACAGTTCTGGACCATGAAGAAATAAACAAATGGCCTCTTACTATTGATTAAATGCACAGGAAATGTCTGCTCATACTTAGTGTGGTTTTTTGATTTTCTAACCTTAGCCCAAAGACCGCTGCTTATTTGTTACACTATGTAAAAAGCATCTTGTCTGATAGTGTTTATTTAAGAAAATGGAGAAAACCCAAAGGGAAGAGGTAAATATATTTCAGTTATTCAAGTAAAGTGAAACAACTGTTACTAATCTTTCTTTAGAGAAAGTAATTCAAAACAGTTATCAGAACAGAAAACATAGAAGTGTATGATACAGTATAGGTAATTTTCCTGAGATTGCATAACAGGGAAATTACAAGAAGATATGGGAATGTACATGAAAGGATAAATGGTAAATTTTCTTACCTAGCTCTGTTATAATAGGGATGTTGGCTCCTGTTGTAATGGATGGTTGGCGTAACAGGCCATGGACTGGACTGTTGTCTGGAGATGACCTATCCATCCCAGGGGGTGTAAAACCTAAACAAAAAGGAAAGAAAACAAAAAAAAAATTAAAAAGATAAAGTTTACACAGGAAAAACTATATTTAAAAAGTCCCCACCAACAGAGAATTCCCTATCTCTAATTCAGTTGTTTGGTTTTTTTTCCAGAAAAGTATGTTAAGAAAAATTATAATTTTTTAAAAAATGACTTAATTTTCAACGATTATTTCTTAGAAGCATAATCCTTCACAAATATGCAACTCATTTCTACTATAAGCTATTTGGTAGCTAATGGAGGAACTGAAATTTATTTTGTTATCCTAGGTAACCTTTGCATCAAAACATGCAAAATAGAAATAGTAAAGTCTATTTAAATATAAATTAAAAAAGAAAGACTTCAGTGTTAGAGGTATAATTTTGTCCTATTAGTATTTCAAATAATCCTGAAACCAAAACTTTTCCTTAAACTTCAATTAACATTTTAACAGTAATGTTTGTAAACAGCAATACCATCACAAGGAACAAATTACTTTCATTTTGGGTTTGATCAACATGCAGAATTTTAAATTTTTCTAAATGTTTTCTAGGAGCAATACAATCCAAACTGGTTTGTTTTTCTTTTCTTTTCAGGTGTACATTTCATAATATGCATTTTTACAAGTATTATAATTATAGAAATACTGTGAGGGAAGGGCCCATTCTAACAGAAAAAAAATAGGATGGAAGGAAAAAGAAACAGGTTTTCAGAAGGTACGTAAGAACAATGCTTGAAAAGAAACTAGAAAGAATTTTATACTTTGGGGATGTAAAGAAAACAAAGGTGGGAAAGGAAACATATTGGCAGGCACTCAAAGAAAAAAAGATCTAGAGAGCAGCAAGGTTCACCTCTAAAAAAGATTGTGTTTTCAGCTGATTCTCCACACAGTTTGAAATGGAGTTCTTGACATTGAGCATTTTTTTAATCTTTTTTTTTTTTTCTTTTTTTAAATAAAAAGTACCCAGGCAAAGCCTTTTGGAGTTTGACTGTAAGTACTGAAAAATAGGCAGTTATACTAAAACCCATGCAACAGTTGAACTGGAAATTCACAGTTGAAACAATGCATTCCATCTCCCTCATCCATTAAAGCTGCAGAAAGCATAGGAATGTTCATTTGGTGTCATTATTGCAGAAGTGACAGTGAAGCCAGAGTTTGAGTTTAGGATTTCATGCAGACCAGTCTCAAGGCAGCATTTATAAGCAAATATTTGTCTGCTAGGAGTAGGATTGAGCCAAGCTCACTTTAAAACACACCTTTCTGAGAAAAACATTCTTTTTTTTTTTTTTTGCCACATTATGCCCAAGTTCTTTGACTTCAAAACCGACATCTAAGAACAGACTTTTGATCTTCTGTCATTACTGGTATGAATTAGTTTTGAATCGTCCATATACTGATTCTAAATTAATCACAATTCCTAATGTAACTTCATTATCTTCTTGCAGTGTGGAAACTCTTTCACTGCCTTAAATTCATTGATACATTCATTTGCTCCTGAATTCAGAAGCAGATATGATATTATCTACTGTACCTTTCTTCAGTTTGGAGACTAATCTACAAACCAGGAAGTCTCTAAACTGAACTGTCGTTGTTAACATGTGATACTGGGTTTATATTGTCCGAGGAATTTATGGTTCTTTTCCAGTGATAATTACAATCACTCTAAAACTGTCCCTAAACAATACAGACTAGACCACTAGATGTGGACTTCTTGATTTAATGGGATTTAGATTTTGATATTAAGTTCATTTCTCCCTATGTTTTGTCTATATCACATATAGAATATATAGGTAATAACTCTAGAATCACTGAGAGGAGACTTATTTAGCTCTCCAGAAGGTACCGGTATGAATTTCCTTCTGACTAACACATGAAAGTTAGACACAACATGAGGATTGTAAGGACAGGATAAGTAAAACAGAAGTGAAAAATCTGTGAAGAAATTCCTTTGGAGAAAAGGATTGGATGTAGTATCTTCAAGAGACTTGCAAGACAAAAACATTGCCATAGGCAAACCTAAGACAGCAAAGCAATTCTATTTCATATTACCAGCGCATACAAAATCTTTAGAAAGCAGATTTCTTAGAGACAATTGGAAATGTTGGCAATGGTAACGGTCATGTAATACTACTCGTTGTGCTGAAACTAATTCAATAAGACCGGCATGGTGACAGTGAGCTCCATTCCCAACTGGTATCGATTTGCAGATGTGTCCTCATGTCTGGCACTGTGACTGATAGCCGTATTGGCTCGTGAATGCTTACTCCTGCATGGCAGAGCCTAGGATTTCTCAGAATCACAAAGAGAGTGTAATGGAGTTCCTTCAGGCACCATCTTGTGAGCTAGACGTAACCCTGGCACTCTCACAACAGCACGAAAGTTAAGTGGGACTCCACAGGGAGGAAATGCTATCTGAGGACAGGAGAGCATCAGTGTGGCACCTCCTTCTGCAGCAGGATCCAGTGTTTAGCTTTTAAGTTTTAAATTCTGCTAAACTACAGGAAAGGCAAGACATGGCTTTAGTCACACTACATTAAAAAAAACTCAAGTAGCTGTAGACTCCTTGAGCAGTGAAAGAGGCAGATCCAACTGGGTCCTCTGCACAACGACAAGTCAAAATCGAAACAGAAAGACTTATTACACGTGCTTATCTGAGAGCAGAGACAACTAATCTTGTTCCCGTGTATCCTAGGGGTTGTACTGTTGGGACCATCCCCAGAGGCCCAAATTCCCCCTTTTTCCTGAAGGCTTTTCTCTCCCCATCTCAGGATGCACTCCCTAAAACATCTTTCAGTGAATCAGGCTCTTCAGATGATATGAGCAGGTCAGCATTTCCCTACCAGATAAAAGCAAAGTGAAGAAAGTTGGCCTAACTGCATCTAAATGTGTAAATCCTTCTTGCCCTCTCTCTACTGCAAAGTGCACAGACACACAGAGGCACGAACATGCACGCTCTCCATCAAAGGCCATTTGGAGCCACCTCTCTAACCCTTCAAATATTTGTCTTCCTAGGATGGTGTTAGAAGATTGAAGTAAATGTGTCATTCCTGTTAGACACAGACTGGCAGGAGCTCTGTAATTGCACACTGCACACATAGTGCACTCACTCTGAAATGCAGGAAGCATGTAAAAGGGATTTTTGTTTTCTCCTTGAATGAAAAATAGACTCATGCCTCAATATTTTTTGTCCTATGGACTTGGAAGATGTGAGAAATATGTGCTATGTTAATTTCTTTGTGCTTAATTCAGACACTTCTAAAAAATCCACTTTTTAAAAATATAACAATCTTGGAATATTTTCAGGAAAGGAAAATTGGAGTGCTTGGGAATTTTGTGTGCCTATGCTTGGAGTCACAAGGCATTGTACACCTTCAGGCCACATTCCTGCTCCCAAGTCACAACGTAAATTTTATAGATAGGCTCTCTATTTTATTCCTCCAGAAGAGAGAGGAAAAAAAAAAGTGCAGGAAAACTAACCTGCTTTATCAGAACTTTCATTTAAAGGCATGAAAAACTACAAGTGACAGCTGTGCAGATTCAGTGAATGTGACATTTCTGAATTTCTTCAACTTGACAAGTAAACACCTTAAATCGGTAATGCTATATGCATAATACATGACCTGTATTTTGACATCCATCATCAAATGCTGACTTGAGAAAATACAGGTTTGTACGTCAAGGAATAGCACCCATAAAGAAGGGAGAAATTCAGGTCACAGGGTATTAGGAAAACTCTATTTCATTACAGAAGCTGAAACAAGCTAAGGCATCAGATTTAAGATCCATTTTCAGCTGTGAAAAGATTCAATTCCTCTGCACAGAGCATTCATTTAGAAATGACATGCTTTCCTCACAGCCTCTTTTCATTTTCCTTTTCATATTCCATTTTCTCCTTCAGTCCCCAAACCTTGTTCCATTAACGCTCATAAAAATCGTAAACCAAGGCTGGTAGTTGTGATCTTCTTATAACCACAGTGTCTCCTTGCTCAACAAACAACCGAGGGAGCTGTGGCTACAATTGCTTAACAGGAGCATCCTCTAGGAGTAAAATTCCCACGGGCTGTGCAAGCCCGAGCCCAGTCCCCACTTCATTTGGGGGGGGGTGTGTGGTGTGTGTTTTGCTTGGTGGGTTTTTTTTTGTTTGGTTTGGTTTCTTTTTGTAATTCTTCACTATATCTCAAACCATGAGGGTTTTTTTCTCACTTTTCTCCCTCTGCTTCTCTCCCCCATCCCACTGAGGGAAAGTGAGCAAGAGACTGGGCAGGGACTTAGTTGCCAGCCAGGGTCAACCCTCCACCACTGGCTATAGTGCTAACCATCACCACAACATCAAACTGAGGAATCGGCTTGGATTTCAAGAGGAGGTGTCAAGCCCCTCCCTGTGCCTCTCTAAAAAATTCACTGTTACCAAACAGTGAATTAAATATATCATGCTTCAGAGGAACAGAGGCTCTGGACTCCTCATGTGCTTAAAATCAGCAAGGACTGGCAGTCTCGCCAGAAACTGGGAGTTTCTGATTCCCTCCCTCTTTGGGAGGCAGGGACTCCCATACCCTAACTCAGCTGCCTGCTCTGAAGGAGTCTGAGCCTATTGCAGTTCTCTGCAGAAGGCAACTGGTTCAACATCTCGATTATGCACAAAGAAATATTTTCCAGCTCGCGCTGGCTCACTACTGCTCACCAAAGTGGGTGAAACAACTGAAAAATTGCATTAGAGGCAAGATCTAATCACCTCTTTAAGATGTTCTCATCTTTGTGGAAGGAGAACCTCAAGGGAACTTCATCACTTCGAGGAGGCAAGCTCTTTTTCCCAAGACTTACTGGGCGTTACCAAGAGTTACTGAGCTGTCCTGCTCACACCTCAGCAGGGCCAGGTGGCTACAAGCCCTCCTTGTCTCTTACAAAAAAAACTGCTTACAAACTGATAAGCAATACTGGGCTTCTGTGAGACCTGTGACTCCTGACCCAGGCTGAGACATGCTCCTCTCAGGAACCCAGGGGGACAGTAACTGTGGCTCAGCGGTAACGCACAGGTATTCTGGGAGCCACAGTAGCACCGTGATGAAGTTCAAAATTAAGGAATGCTGGCATGGCTTAACAGTGACTTCTGCCCACTGAAAGCACCAACAATAATTGTAGTTTGCCCTGCTTAAGTGTTGTTTGGAGCAACGGGCCTGATGGCCAAGTGATCTGCTGATTGTGCTGGCCATAAATCACTGGGGTTTATTCCCATGCAGTTCATGGGACTGAGTAATGTCCCATGAAATGCAGGAAGGTTTGCTCTGCATAGCAGTAAATATATCCTTTTAGTTTGCAGAGGAGCCAGGGGAAGGTTTACTGGGGTTTTAATGTAGAAACAAATTTGGCTCTTGGATGTGCACTGCTTCTGTCCCACTGACTTCACTGAGACCCAGATGGGCATATTCTCAAAACAGAATTTTATGTAATATTTATAAAGTATCTTCTGTTTCTAAAAGATTATAATGGATCCCTTATGATCCTCTTTCTCTTTCCCCCTGCCCCTTCCTCATTGCCTCCTTTCCCTTACAAAGATGTACGTTTTACTAAACTGGAACTCTCTGCAGGCAGAACACAGTTTCCCAACTGAAAATCCACTTGGCAGACCTGAAAGTTGTGGCCTTGTCATTAAAGTGCCACGCAAATTGATAGTGTCCTTCAAATAATGCTATTCTAGGGAAAGGTGCCATGGGATTCACTGGGTAATGTATGCACTAAAGCCCTCAAATTATAATTTTAAAAGCATACATACTATTAACTACCTCAGGCTCATCTAAGAAGCATGAACCAATGGTCATATTTTGAGCATATATGAAAAACACAGGTGGTGAACTGCCAAACAAGTTATCATGCAGAATTATGGGATAAGGACTTTCATTAAGCAGAGCCAGATGAAATAATTCTCTTACAAAAGGACCTTACAGCTATATCCCTTTGCTACTGTTTGCTGACAATGTCCATTAATATTCCAGTGAATTCAACTGAATGATAGACTATACCTGTTATTCTCCGAAGTGCAGCCGCTTGGGTATACCTGGAAAGTTCAGCAGCAGTCATGCAGCTAAAGAGCTGCTGACATTCATGGGAATCTGTTACAGCCATTCGATTTAGAAACAATTCTAGCTTCAATGTCCCATGCGGTCTGAGACAGAGAGTAGCAGTTTGGCCTCAGAACCTGGAAAGCCTAAATTCTGATTTCAGTTCTGACTTTTACTGTAATTTGTGTCTGAATATCTAATAAACTCTTGGAGATTATCTCTAAAGCTGTGGAAAAGGAGAGCAACGTGGGAGAGCAGATGTGACTCCATAGGCCCCTAGCTCTCTCAGAGACCGCAGCATCTTCAGAGATGCTCTGGGCCCAAACATAGACCCAGCTAAATCTACAGAGAGTGGGGGGTGAAGAAGGACAGGTTTCTCAGTTGTAACAACCCTCCAATGCTCTGGGACTGGAACAACCCCAGGAGCACCAAATGCTGAGAGATGCTCTTAAAGAGAACAAGCTGCCATCTTCCTCCCAAGGACGGGCTCCTCTCTAATGTCCGTTCATTCCCATCCTGTTGAATTACAGAAGCTTATAGTGAAAATGTCCAAATCAAAGCTCTGATGAAAGCATAGTGCAATCAATGTTAGTTTTTGCTCTCCAAAGCGTGAGAACCATCCCTGGGGTGGTTAGTGGCCCCATGTATTGAAAGTGTAAAGGATTTATAGGTATAATGGTTCTTGCGCTGCTCTAGTGAGGCAGGATTAAGCTGTAATAACAAAGATCAGGAGAAGGACTGGTGTTTCATCATCTTGAGGTCTAGCACTGAATGATACCATATTGTTTCCATTTTCAGTTGTGAACAGCACAACATGCTAGAAATAGCATTACATTTTAAGCATAGTGCAGAATCATGCATAACTGAGAGGGGTTTATTCACAGGTACTTATATGAGTCTTTCCCCAGTTTAAGTGTTTCCTGGTTTAAGGTAACACAATGAAGTGTCATTTTGAGTTTCACTATCAAACACACACAAAAAATCAAGATGAAGGCCATCTTAAACCACCTCTTCTTTTTTTTTTCCCCAAAATCTCATGTGATAATTACCCAAACCATAGCTCTGCTGAGCTTATGCAACCCAAAGATACCAAAACAAATGGGCTTTCTTTACTGCTGCTTTGCAGAGCACAGCCTTGATTCTCTCTCTTTGCTGTTTTGCTAACTTTAAGTGAAATAATAGGTAGTTGTAGCTGTAGCACTTCCATCATGTCTGCTAGAATGGAACGTTTATTTGTCTATACAGTAAATATTCCTGGCCAGTATTAGTCTGACAACAGCTTCTCACTCTCTGTGGGATCAAGAACAATTTTACCAAATTTATTTTTATATTTGGTAAAGGGAAAACAAATTTCATTTTTTGAGTCTTCCTCCTTATTTTTTTAAGTGCTAGAGCAATTTTGTAAAGCTCTAAGCAAGTTTTTGCCCAGGTTACTGATTTTTTTTGCCTAGCATCCTATTTGGGGTGGGTTTTTTCAGCTAATAAAGCCAAGGTTTAACTGGAACTCCTGTTATGCAATGCAGCCATTTTGTTTTATACAAATCTGTCTTGGGAACATAACATGGACTCCAGGTGTACATCAGCGACTTATTATTCAATCTCTAGCGCATAAGCAAACAATGACGAAAGTGTAAAACTAGGAACATAATTTCTTATTTTTTAAAGCACTGTGTGGCACAGGGAAGACTAAATCACAAAAACCTATGAGGGCCATGAAGTCAGGCATAATGGTTACGGCCAAGCAAACCAAGATAATTGCATGGAGCTTTTAGGCTATCAAGAAGGGAAATTAAATATTAAACTGAGACACTCTGCAGGTCCTCTACTGGGCAACAAGAAGGGACAGGCCATCAGGAATTTATTGCCTGATAGTTAGCACCATCTTGTAGCTGTCTTTAAGCATCTAGCTTCCAGGCCGTCTTCAGAAACAGAGGAATGATTGGGTAATACTCTAATTGAAAACACCTAGGACAACACACAATACAAGACATAGGACTTCTAGAATGCAGAGGACAAGTTTCCAAAGTACTTCACACTCACCCTATTGCTCGGGATGTGTTTATAGTAATTTTATGCTACCATTTTACAAAATGGTCAGAGAATATTTTAACTCCTTCCAATACTCTATGTGCCTTGGATTTGTTAAATCCTTGTCTCGTTTTTTAATTGTAATGTCATTTTTGCTTTTTCCCTGCTTTCTCTGTTGTCATGAACCTGCTTTTCTAAAATTTACTCCTCTTGGCAAAGAATTTAGTTGTGTTACTTTGATCTCTTGGAAATTTACCTCTCGGTGGCAAGTGACCATTCATTCTGGTGGACTGCACTTCTAGGTATAGCACCTACTCCTAATAATACTGTCCAGATGCTAGAGAGGAGTTTGGATAATTCTCTCAGACCTTTTCTTTTTTTTCTTTTCTTTTTCTTATTTTGTTCAGAAAGAACCACAAGGACTATACAAGTATTTGGGAAGAGAGAGAAGAAACAGTAACAGGTTCAGCAATTCAGCAATTATTATGGAATACACTTTAATTCATAATATCAGGAATTAAAGTTCTTGTGTTTTTTAGCCAATTTCATTGAAAACTTATTTTTTGAAGTGTCCCTACTCTCTATTTACCATTTAATAGATTTCTACACTATATAATTCTAGGGCACAAAGTTGGTAGCATCTAAGTGTAGCACATGTTTGCAGCTAAAAGAATTTAGTAGAAAACGATGCCATATTCTTTTCAGTTTAATCATTAATCAACCTTGCATATTTAGACCTCAGGCAAAAATAAGTAAATATGCTGAATAAAACTTATCAAATAAATTAAGCTATATTACCTAGTTTGGAGAGACAGGTATTCAATAACTACAAATAAAATGGAAAGCTCACCGTTAAAAATGATGTATTGGCATGTTAAGCGAGACACTACATTATGTCATTATATCCTACATTCTGTCAAATAAAGTAAATTTTTCCTTAGTGAAAAAGGAAGAGCAAAGCCAGATGTTATAGCAAGCAATCAATAAAAATATTTTGATAAATAAAATTAGCAATGCTGTCCAACACATGATTGGCAACTACTGAAACATAAATTAAACAAATTTCCCATTGCTGCTTATGGTAAAATTATGTAGATTAGAATTTGATTAGGTTTATATCATGAGACTCAATTTGGACTTTTAATCTATTAAGCTCCAATAAATGAGGCATCTGAATAGCTCCCCTGAGCAGCAACAGTAATAACCACAGCAGTCATTTTTTGCAATATGTATTCCAACAATTTCTTTAGCAGATGATTCCACATCTTTAAGTACAATTACTTTGTAACTTCTACAAAAATTTCAGGTGTATGAAGTGAGGAAATGGATCCATACAAAACGCTTAAACAGACATTTAGTGATAATCAACATCTGTCACTCTGTTTTAGCAATATTGTTTTTCCATCAACTTGGACTTACTTACAGTCAACTTCATGGTCTGTGTGGGCTAAATAGTGCCAGCAGAATTGTAAATTACTCAAGCTGGAACTGAGCTGGAAACCTACGGTAAAATGTCATTACGTTCTCTATAGGCTGGGTCAAAACCAAAATCCCACATTCAAGGCTGTCTTGGGGACCAAAGATTTAACTGTGAGGACTAAAGCCTCATTTTATCAAAGAAATCTGAACTGGATTCCCAGAGCTGAGCTCTGAGACAGGTTGGATTCAGAACAAGACCACCTCTAATTTATCTGGCAGGTGTGCTCCATAGGCCTCCTGCACATTTCCTGCAGTTTAATCTTTTTACAAGTATCCAAAAGCTCTTCTCCTGTCTTTCTCCATATTGTAAAAAAGCCACTCTTGGCAAAGTCTGTCGACTAGAGAGCATATTGTACCCGTGTCCAATCCTGCCAGATTTCACCAAATCCTGTCACAGCTTTTTAGTGGACAGGTTGTCATAAAAGCATGTAGTCAAGTGACACTATGCAGGTGATTCCCAAAGATTAAATTTGGAGTTTAAGAACTTCAGGGTTTGATTAAACGTTCAGAGTAAAGGAATGTGCATGTTGTGTTCATGTGTGAATACATTTTTTTAAAGAGAGGCTTAAGAGAATTTCTTTCTGGCATTCCTGCTTTCAGCATACCACTACAAAGTTTCTCCAAAAGCCAATTATTTTTTTTTTTTACCAGAACTCCAAATTGAACACAGGGGGGAAAACTCAGTGTCATGCTCTTTGTCTTCACTGATACACACAACTTCAGAATATACATCTGTTAGAGACACCTCAGTAGATATCATGTATGAAAATGAATAGCAAGTTGTTTTGCACTATGCCAGTCTGCGTAACTCTAACTCGACCGACTTCTCCATAGAAAGCCCAACAAATCACTTGCACCCAAGTGCAGCTACCACTGTAGGGAATGATAATCACCCACGGAGTATTTGTATACTTCTTTAAATAAAACCCTCCTGATCCAAACTGGTAGTTTACTACACCCCTGCTGCAGTTTAATCTGAATCTTGCAAATAACAAACGGTGCCCATTTGAAGCAGGAATAAGGAAACACCATCCAAGGGTTTGGAGTATACATTTCAAAATTGAATGTTTCAAAGCCAACTGGGCAAGTCCTTCGGCTCACTAGAGGTTAGGGATGAAGACTCTGATGTCCTGAAAATGAGCTTTGGGGAATCATCAGGGCAATTTGTTACCTCTGGGAGACCTACGTGGAAGATATGTCCAGACAGACAGAGTTTACATCGCCACTCAAGAACTGAATTGAAGATTTAATTAAAGAAATAACAATAATCAAATTCTCAAATGTTGAGAAACCTGGGAGACACAAAGGCAAGGTTGCACTTCTAAAGCAAGTAAGCTGAATCACTTCCTTCTCTTGCAAGAAGAGTATTTTGGAATGTGTATCACAAGATACTTTGCATAAGCACTTCCCTACCTGACAAACTTTCCATTGCTTATCAAAGGATTGCTCCTGCTTTGACTCACATGAGGAAAGTCCTATGAAGAAATGAGTCAAGAGAGTCTTGGAGGAAAAGTTCAGGAAAGAACTGCTGTCCCCAGTCTCCCTTCACTGATCAGCAAGGGATAGCAGGGAGCTCTTCAATCCCCAGTCCATCCTCTCATGAACACCTGGAAGGAAACACTCTAGGTCCTTTCCACATTCCCAGCTATCAACTTGATACTGTTACACAAGAAAAAAGATGAGGACGTTTCTTCCCTTTCATCAATTTTAGGTCTCCCAGCAGGATCATGAACACCTAATAATGAAATTCAAAAACAAAAAAGCCTGCAACTTTCACTAGTGTTTAAGAAAATTACTGTAGGTGCTAGACACTAAAAGTAAACAAGAGGAGCTGAGAATGGAAACATTACTTTACATGCCACGTGTCTGGCTAAGAAAATGTTGTAAATAAGACTTCAAATCTGTGTTTAAAAGCTCAATGAATTTCATACATCAGGGATCCTATTCTAAGATTTCGTGGCAGAATCCCTTTTTAATGGACTCTAAAGGAGATCTGGTAACAAGAGGCAGGCAATGAAATCAACTAGGATATAACAGTATCTGAGATTTAGCTGTTTGCTTAGCCACATTTATTAAACTGGAAACAGCAAGGTTGCTAAATTGGAGTTGTATGGAAAAAATCTTTTTGATATTTGTCCTCTAAGAAAGAGCTCACCAAAATGTTCTTTTAAGCAGCTTGTCAAATACTGATTTCAAGCCATGGTAGGTTAGCTAAATAAATTCAATAGACTTTGTTATCTAGCTGAACTTATTTCTGAAAAGGTTGAAGTTACTGTTCTAGGAAGACATCTTCTTCATACATGAAACGTTGGAATGGCAACAATTCACAAATAATTGAGGATTTACAAGAGACATAGTTTCTAAATACACAGCTTAATATGCTAAACAATATAGCTCAAATACCTTTTCTAAATTTAGTTTAGTTTACAGCATAAACTGTTTTTGAGCAAGTTCACGCTAATGGAACATTTGTTCTTAAAAATATCTCCTATAAGTGTGGCATTTTTAATCCAGTCCATCTGTCCTCAAACAAGAAACATTTCCACCAACATTTTCATGGTCCCCACATGACACTGTTTGACTTCAATGAAACCTCTCTTCTTTGTTTTCAGAGAAGGCATAATTTCAAAAATGTCTAGATAGCTTTGCCCTCACTTGGAGAATCATTGTGAGTCACAGAACAAGCAGGCTGACATGAACTTGGCAGAAATTGGAAATTCTGTGAGGTCATCCAATCATATTTTAATCCTGTCTATGCATTTAAACAAAAACTCTGTAAAGTCAAACTTACAGAAAATATATATGCTGTTACATTGTAGAGATACTTTGCCTCTCACTATTAACTAGTAACCACGCTCAAAAATCTCAAATCAACATGACAGGTCCAATCTCAATCATATTTTCATAGGATTTACTTTAAAGCTCTAAGGAAAGTTTGCAAAAGATTCCTATGACATTATAGAAATTTTATATAACCTTAACCTTCTATCCAAATAAGTCAATGCAAAAACTCCACATAACCATAATCTTATTGGGGTTTGTTGAACAAAATTAAATCACAATAACTAGTCAAGAAAAAAGTTTATCTTTTTTCCTTCAGTAAAAATTCATACCATACCATCTGCAAAATTCATAGATTTACTTTTTCAGGTTTGGTTTGTTCAGATGTTACAAAGAAAAGCTGCAAGAATAAATTATTAGGAGCACAGCAGTATTGGTTCTCAAATGAAGACAGTGCCCCAGTTCAGCCTGCATATCAAAATCTGCAGATGTTAAAAGGTTTGGAAGGCTCTTGATAACCAGAAGCTGCCAAGCTTTTAGAGGCTGCCTATTATAGAAAGTCAGTGCTACCCCAAATTTAACCATATCAAGCTTAAAAATTAATAGGTCTGTCTTGATAAAAGAATGTCAACTATTTTGTAAGTTTTACCCTAAAGCTGTCGAAGTTCTAGAACTCATTAGCAGGTGTTAGTTTCTGCTGTTCTACAGTGGATATCACAGACTAGGATTTAACTGGAAAGAACAAAGAACCCAAATCTAGCTTTCTCCTGTAACACTATTAGAATGGCGAAATCTGCTGGACATCGATGCCTTGTATTTCTTCCACACTAAAGCAAAAACAGTGACATTGATCTCTGAATTTATGTACGCCCTTTAAAAAAACCCCAACCTTTACGCATATAAATAACCATTTATTAAACAAACAATACGTACTGAAGCAAAGAAAGATACCAGAATTACGCTCATGAGGCTGCTTGCTATGGTATATAACTTTCAAACTATCTTGTAATCCTGTAATATATTATCTATATGTTCAATTTTCTTGAAGTTATCTTCATAACCAAGATGCTATCACAAGTATCGTGGGCATTGGAACTATTTTTAATTTTCATTTAAAGAGCAATTAAAGAAAGACAATGGATACACAAGATAATAAAGTAAGCGATTAGCAGCATGCAAATGACATAGGCTTAATGATAATACCCTGTTCTATTCTCCAAAGGGCCTGTCGAGAGAAACCCTTCCTACATGTGGTTGTGCAGCTAATGTGCCTCAGCCTACAATTACAACATTGCTGACACCATTAACCACTGAAACAACATCACTTCATGAAATCCTCCTTGTCTCATTAAAATGCAAAGGGTCAGGTAATTTACCAGCATTGTGTGTCTACTTTTGTTGTGGGTAATTAGCAGGCATTACCCAGCATGGACACCTACTGGGAAACAGAGAAACTGTGGAATATGAAAAGAATATTTTTTTTATTTGATGGGAATTTGAAAGATTCACAATTACAACCCCAACACACCGTCATATTCAAGGAGCATGAAATACAGACCTTTCATACATTTAATGTCAAAAGATTTTATGGTTGGTTATTTTAGAAACTAAACTTCAACTTTTAGGAAAGCTATTGTATAATTGGATCCAGATATGTATCTCCTGCAATCAAGAACTTTTAAAAAATAGAGACAGAGAAGCAAAACACCTTACGGTTTCTTAAGGACTTTAAAAAACTAACTAAAAAATAGTTTCTTCAAAAATACATAAAATAGTTAAAACAAAGACTGGTGTAGTACCTTCTAATACCCATGTTCCCTTTCTTCTTACTAATTGAAGTCCCACATCATCATTTAGAGCAACCTTGATAACGTTCACTATTGGCCCACATCTTGTCAGGGAGCAGAATGGTCCCTTATTCTTTAAATGGAAGTTTTGGAACATAAACCACATTCCAATAAAAGTGAACAGAAAATTATGAATTCATTAAACTACTTTGGTATCTTGTGCTATATATAATATTTATATTCCAACTACTGTAAAATATGCTTTAATATCTTTAGGCAACTATAAGGACTTAAATATTTATAAAATGGCTAAAGATAAAGTATAGCTCTCTTATTCCTACATACAGATGATGTAAGGCATGCAATCAAAGACAATAACACTTTCAACCCATTTGTCATCTTAAAGGAGCCTTTCAACTTCAGATCCCTGGTGTGCAATCTACATAAGAGTTGTTGCCTACATAGGCAACTCCAGAGGAGTTTGCTCCTTAAAAACTACCAAGAGTGCTATACTTCACATAAAACAGGGTTTTCTGAAAATGGAGACAAACCTATAAATTTGCAGGCAAAACAGCTCCAAGTGGGGCTTCAAAATACTGCTGTATTTATCTCTGGGACATCTGGGAACAGGAAGCATTTTGATTTAATATTTCATAACATAGAGGCAATTGCTTCCTTGCCTGGTGTATAATTAATGCTCATAAAAAGAGCAGAGTTTTTTTTTATTCCTCAGCATCAGAAATGCACAAAATAGTACACCTTCATAATAGGGGGTTGCTTTCAAGATGTTGAACAGCAAATAATAATAAAATAGAGTCACCGTGAATTTATAACACTCTTGGGATGGTTAAATATATTTATAGTTTAAGTGTGAAATCACATGCTTGATGTACTGTACTATCTACCTCCTTTGCCTGGTTTTATCTTTCTCTTGCTGAAGCAAAAGTTTTCTTGAAAGCACAGGAGAAAGAGGCAATTGTGGACGCTTGAGGGTATTTGGGCTAGGACCTTGCAGCACTGCTCAAACACAGGGAAATGGTGTCAAAGAAGCACGTCTCTCCAGCCGTTCCTCAAAACATTTTTAGTTTATAAGCGACAGAATTGAAAACCTCTTCTCTTGTTTTTCTCTTCCCAGGAAAACTTTGAGAGAGACAGGAAACTGCTCTGTGTGTGTGTAAGTTCAGGCAGCTAATGTTAGCATCCAGCTGCAAGGAAAATACAAGAACTGCAAACTGTGTTGGGTGGGACCTTTTCTCTGAAGGGTTCTTTGTGAAGGCTGGAAGGCTAGGGAGATCCTTTATGACAGAAGGGAATGACTCCTGACATAGACACCTCCTATGGCACAGGAAACACAGCCAAGGGAACAGCCTCTCTCCCACCCAGCCTCTTCAGTTTATTTAAGTTGAAATCTCGCAAAGACTTGCACATAATCTAACTTTACACAGGTGGATAGTTTCATTGAAGTCAGAGAGATTTATTAACCTGTATAACATTGAGTACATAACTTAAGTTTTGGAACAAGCAAGGCATCAGATCGTAAACTTGCCAGGGCAAAGGCCATATTTTATTCTTGTATATATCAGGACTATGACAACAAGCTCTTAATCCCATCTAGAGCTCCAGTGTGCTACCATAAAATAAATAACAGCTATCAGCTGATCCATCTGGTTCAGCAGGATAAGAAATTATGTGCATGTTGCAAAAAGGTAGTAGTGAGTTATTTATCACAGTGACCTAATCGTCAAAAATTGGAGGGTTTTAGGAGCAAATGGTGATGTGGGACATATGTTGGGAAGTCAGAATACCCTTATCTCATTTTTCAGTTATTAACTTCATTACTTAGGAGGATCAGCCTTTGTTTGGAAAAATAATAATGAAACTGAACTACAACAAACATTTCTAAACATTTCAAACAATAACCAACCAAGTACAAAATTTTGTTAATTGGGTTATTTTTTTTTTAATTTAGAACAACTGATGCTAGCAAAATACAAGGAGCATTCAGAAACACACAGCATAAAAACATCCTTAATCAGGTGTAACCCCCACACTAAACCATCAACCCTGACAAACCGATAACCCTGATGCCAATGCAAAATACTTGCCATTTCTGCAAATGTGACTGGTAGGAGTGATATTGTTTGGGAGAAAATTTTTTTAAACATCTCTGCGATTTAGGAAATTATGAGCTATCTTGAAGTATAACAAGCATACTGGAGCATAATTACATTGATTTGCTAAGACACACAGGAATCTAAGTGTTTAAAAAATTAAAAATAGTGTCATAGCTCACTTAGACACTTAGAAAAATTACCCCAAATCTTTCACTTTTAGCCAGCACTATTCATTTATTTATTTTTAATATTACATCTACATTTAATATTCTACATTTACTTATATACTTTCCTAAGGAGGTTAAGTAACTCCTTAAACTCTGAAATTATTTAGGTGGCTTAAGTAGAGTTTGCTTTTCTGTATTTGGAAGTAAGGCTCTTTATTTCTACATTTTCATGTAATATAACAAATTAAACATAGGGAATAGTGCTGGGCTTGCCACAGAACACTGAATTCCATCACAGCCTAAAAAGTAACTGCATCTATGACTATCAACCCTATATTCTGAAATCTTCACTTAAAATCTTTATCTTATAACTATAAAATAAGAGCAATAAGATGCAACATTCACCATAAAGCCCTCCCTCAAAATAAAATTAGTGTTTTGAACTTAAAACAAACATCTGTAACAGCACTACAATACAGTTATCTCTGAAAATGATACCAAACCTTTGCTAACCAAAAATTTCAGACAGTATTTATTCTTTTCCCTTGTTTAAGAATTTTCTCTCATTTCCAATCCTAATAATACTATTGTTGTTCTCTCTCTTTTGTTAACATTTCAAAGATAAAACAATCAAGAATTATTGATTGGTAGAGGTGAAAAAGAATATATTACCTGTCAATATATTACTTTGCAGCAGATCATGAGACTAAGTCCATCAAAAATTGCAATAATATAAGAATTAATCTACAGATTGTAAAATGAATCTAATGAAACTCAGTGGCTAACTGCTTTGTCCTTTTCATAAAAGCTTAAGCCAGCTTCAACAAAAAAATTATGATGAAGCCACAAGTGATTTTTAAAGTAACTGGATCAAATGAAACTAAACCTGTACAAGGTTATTTCAGCTTGTGTAATCTGTTATACTTGAAAGTCAGTGTGTAAAATTCTGAGTATGTTTACTTGATTTTATAGGATTTTCCCCAGAAGAACCCTGCCATGATGTATGAGATGTATTACCCAGGAGTTCATCCCCTCTTTATTTTTTTCTCTTTATTCTTTCTTGTTGGAGGATCTATTACAAGAACTGTAAGTGGAGGCCTTAAAAAGATTTCTCAAGTGTTGAAATAGTGTTCCTAGGGAAAATTCTCATAAGTTGAAGTCATTCAGAAAACAGCTGCAATTGTTACTATGCTGGAATACATCTACCCTGCTGTACTGTGATCAGTCTCGTAATGTCCATAGAAAAAATGTTACTATATAGCCTTCCCTTTCTGTACTTTAGACCTGCTTGGAGCCATAAGATTGCTTTTCTTTATTGTTTAGTAAGTGTTTTTTAATGAAATGTACTGTTCTTATTATATAGGGCTCAAAATAAGATCTAAATCACTATCCAATAAAAGAAAATTATTGAGTTGGGTATCTAAAGTTACTACCCAGAGGCTACTCTGGTACAGTATTTATAAATCTCTAAACAGTTAAATATAATTGTCTTTCTGGTTTTTGGGAAGAAAGCCAAATAGCAGTTTTACTTACAGCTGAAGAAAAACATTTTGTGTTGGGCCCCGTTCATCTGGTGGATAAAACAACAAGTAAAATTCCTACACCATAAGGCTTGAAAGAAAATTCAAGAAACATGAAAATCTAAATGGGAACAAGTCAATAGAAGCTACTTGCAGAAGAAAGGAGAGAAAGGTTGACAGAATGAGGGAAAGGAGAAACACTGGAGCTGTTCCGACACAACTGCCAAGGCAGAGCCTATGCCAGAGTCAGTCTTCCTGGGTGCTTTGGAAGGGACCTCAAATGCTTAATATGGATCTAATAGTCTTTGGTCTTCCTTCCAAAATGCTTCTTGATAAAATAACCTCACCTTATATTTGAGGAGACAAAATAAGAATCAGGAACTGTCGAGGCACAATAAAAAAAAAGTATCTAGTATCCAGGATGACTTTTTTCTCCATCACAAACACACCTCTTTACCAACCTTTCTAGGAAGACAAGCAGTCAACATCTATAAGAGGAACTGCAAGATAAAAACAGGACTTCCCTTGTCACAAATAGCCACCTGACTGAGTTTATGAGTTATTTTGTAAGGAGGTGTGTCAAACTCCACCTTTACAGTATTTTGTATCTCAGAAGCTGAGATACCTTTACAAAGCTTGATGCAGCTTCAGTGGGATACACTTTGGCCTTTCTATCCTTGGAATCTAGGTCTCCCAAAGGCAAGAAACTGCCCTGATGATTTCCAAAAACTCATTTTCAGGACATCAGAGTCTTGCACCCCTAACCTCCAGCGAGCCTAAGGAGTTGCTCAGTCAGCTTTGAAATGTCCAATTCAGACAGCCATGAGAATGCTTTCAACATGAGAGTTTTCAACAACACAGGTCCAATTTGGAAGAATTTCTTGTTCAAGCGGAATTAGGAGACTAAATCCTTCCAGAACAGTTAGAAAGCTTTTCCTTCCAAGGAAGACACATTGTTTCCATCCACAGCTCTGAGTAGTCATGCATTTGGTCATATATTTCTAGACAGCTGATGGATGAACATAGGCTTGACAACTTAGATAGTTTACTGTCATCTGCTCTGGATACTCCAGGGTCCCTTGTAGCTCTGGTCTAGAATTTTTTTATTTTTTTTTTCTGTGCCTTGGAACTGTGAGCTATGTTTTCTTTCTTCGGGAGGTCAAGGCAAAACACTCCAGTTGGTTAAGATGCAATTCTGGCAGGACAAGTTAGGACTTAAGGCAGGCAGACCAGAGGATGAAAGTGTTGTCACACTACTTACAGAAGGTGCAGACAATTAATGCTGCCTAGTCCAAAAACCTGGGAATATTCTAACACTATAAGGAGACACTAGCAAGTGAGAACCGCATGAGAACCGCTCTGTGTGTATTAAGTTCATCTTGAACTAGCAATGAGAAAATCCTTTGTTGATATAAACCGTATTAAGTAGACTTTCTTTCTGCAGTTACTTCATTGGGAGCTGGCAGGCCTGCTGTTACAGAACTTTCCCTCTCAGGAAGCATTGCTGTCATATGTCCACCCTCCTGTTCCCTCTACAAGGCCTTTCCTCTCAGATTGCATCTGGGTTCAGTTGTCGGTACAATGCTATGTCCCTGGTTGGAAAGGACATGTTTGGGTGGATACAGAAGGTTGGCTGGTGATGAATGTTTGTGTGTGTAGGACTGGAATTGATATTGGTGTTAAAGTAGGTGATGAGGGTGAGACTCTGAGGAAATCCTCAAATTTATGGGTACTTTTTCTTTTACCAACTTAGAACAAAGGACTTATAGATATGGCCCTGTACCTCAGCACTGGCCAATGATTATGGCTCATCTGATGATTAAATAATTTTGCATCCTGCTTTTTATGGTGCACTTCTTGTACTGGTGTCATCTTTTCTCCGCGACTGGAGTAAAATAATCATGGATAAAAACTGGAAAGCTCTTAGTGCATTCAATAACCTATTAATGACTGTATTATTTTTTCCTTTTTTCAGCAGCATAAACAGAAATTATATAGAAGGTTTTCCTATGAGATTCCATTGCTTAGTGACTACAAAGTTAAACTAGCCTATTACTTAGAACAGCAAGGGTAAGATTACACTGTTAATTCCCTCACCAAAAATCTCACAGCTGAACTCATATGTTTCTCAGGCTGTTCACATATTTTGTTTTGTTTCTTCTCTTTTCAACATCCTGTCACAGGTCAACTGACATTCTTCCCCACACCCAGATTTTCTAATATCTGTGTTTCCTATGATCAGTAATAGGAGTCACATAAAAGCAGAGCACAGAATGTTCTTTCAAGGGATGGTGTTGGTGAGGAATGTCTCAACTCAAAATCATACATTCAGATCTAGAAAAATTCAGATTGGCAACACTGAAGGTTTGTACCAGCTAAGTGTTAAGGATAAGTAAGTATGTCAAATAATGCAGAAATTCTTAACCAAAAGTAAAATGACAACTCGTCTGTAAATAAAGGCACTTAATTGCCAGCCATGAGGTGATTGTAGTGTGCTGCTTGTTGACCAGCAAAAGTTGAATCAGCCGGTTTATACAATTGTCATGATAGTTGCCTCTACCGTACGTTAAAGCTGCATTTCATAGACAAAAATGTCACATTGCATATAACTTCCAGTAAAGTTTGTGCTATCTATTGATCTAATTGCTTCTGACAGTCTAATCATTGTATTCAAGGTCTTTCAAGAAAATTTACTGTACTGAAAGCATTGCAACCAAAATCAGGAGTTGTGGATACCATAAGCAGAGACTTTACTAGGAAGATAATTATTTTCAGAAGCAACTGGTTTTAGAAGAACCCCTCCCTAGTCAATGCTCCCAACTAAAATAGGCTGTTGTTTGCCTGCCTTATGTTATGCCCTGTTTCCCTGGAAAATACTACAGAAAGAGTAACCTTTTATTTACATGCAGACTGATATATACCTGAAGAAATGTCCAAATTACAAGTATGTGCTAACCTATTGTGCCTCTGCTTCTCTGCATTGGCAGCACTGAATCCCCAGGCTGAAGGGATTTGGACCATGGTCCCAGTCTACATTTCCTGACATATAGGGGCTATGCTGTGGCAGCAACCTGGATATTATAGGATCATAGAACAATTCAGGCTAGAGGGGACATCAGAGGGTCTCTAGTCTGACTTGCTGCTTGAAGCAGGGTCAGCTCTGAGGTCAGGCCAGGTTCTTCAGGGCTTTATGAATCAGGTGTTGAATACCTCTGAGGATGGAGAGTGAAAAATGAGAGGTGTTCATGTGGTGCACAAGACCGTTATGTTGCTAGGTTTGTACATCCTCATTCAGGGGTGGTCTAAGATCCAGTATATTCCCAGGGGTACGATACAACAGCCAAGTGTTGGAAATACCACTAAGCTCTGAGCAAAGGCAGAAGAAGGAAATTTTCTCAGACTGCCCGTGCTTAAGAGCAGGAGGGAAGGGAGGATACGGGTGAGACAAACAGATTCTATTTCTTCACTATTTTAATTAGGTGTGTGATAGGATACCGAGAGAGACCCATCAAAGAACAGCCAAGGGCCTGGTAGTGAAAGTACACATTTGGTTTTCAGACACAAAATTTCAAATCCCAGGCTTAAATCAGCAAAACAAGGAGCCTCCATGCCTGTCCTTCCACTTCTGCAAGGAGTTTCTTAATCATGACTATGCTTTTGTAGTGAGTGACTTTCCTGGTTTGTGTAAGCAAGTCAGTCTCACAAATTTTTAAGGGAAGAACTCTAAAATATTTGGGGCTGTATTGCTTCCAGCCTGTAGATTTGAAACTTTGAACATGTATGGTGAAAACCCCTGCCTTTTCTTCTCTAAATGTTGTTGTTATCCAGAGAACTATTCAACCTGACTTTGAAAATTTCAAACTTTTAGTTTCCTGGTACACCTTAATTCCAGTATTATATTCCATAGTCTTAATGCTTATTATAAGAAACAATTTTCTACATTCAAGATATTTCCATATTCAAGTTACTCCGCTGCCTCTGATTTTTGGCTCATAATTTCTCTTTCCTGATTAGAATCTAAAGAGGAAAAACTGAACTTAATCTTAGTTCTCACAGTCCTTGAGGGAAAACTCTCTCTAGGTCAGGCTCATGGGGAAATTGCAGACCAAAGCACTATCCTTTCTACACCTACGTTTATAGCAGGGCTAGATCCAGAGGGAATATTTACTGCAGTACTTAATAAGTTTATCGAAGGTAGGACTTCAGCTGCATAAGCTGCAAGACCCTTCAGGGATGGAAGGATGATTGTTTTTACACTGATGGTCTTTGCCAGGGTGCTTATGACTGCTTTGCACAGGCACAGTTGGTGTAAAATAGCCTTTGGCTACCTATGAATCAGTCCCCTACTCTCAGTAAGATCTGAAGGATTCTGTTCAATGTCCTTAAATGGGATGAGAACATGTCAAACCATGGCAAGAAATTAGCTTTGAATTAATTCTAGGTGGCTTTTTGAGCAAGAAGGCACAAGAACTGTAAAGACAATTTAAAAATCTTTCTTTCTATTTAACTTTTTGGCTTGTGCTACTCAATTCTTTTTTTTTCTGTGGACGCAGTGTGGTTTATATAAAAAAGAAATCTTGTTAGACAGAGGCTTCACATATTCTGAAGTGAGCGTGAGTTACCTTTGGCTTTATTCCAGAAACCACTCTGGTAAGAAAACCACAGAGCAGGGCAGGGTGAGAAAGCAATGATTTTATCTATATTTTTAAGAAAATTTAAAAATTAGGAAAAAAAATGCCAGTTTCACATTAATTCATTTTTCCTCTGCAAGATGTGCTTTGTGATGTAGCAGAGAAACTATGTGACTGTCCCTTTAAAAGCCATCATACCAATCAGCAGGTTTAACTGTCAAGCAAGTTGATGTAGGGCTTTTTGAATTACTGAGTGAGGGATATTCTTCCTGCCAGGTCCTGTCCCCTGTAGGCACTGCAGAGAAGTATTATAGGGCAGTCCTTACCTTGGGAATTAGCCTGCAAGACCCCAATGCTGTCATCAAACTGCATAGATTTGATGTTGAGTGACGCCAAGATGCATTCCTTGTCCTGCAGCGAAGCATCATCAATATTATTCTGATTGGCTGACAGGATAACGCACATGTCGCAGAGGTTGATGTTGACAGCCCTTAAATCAGCCCGACTTAATGGCGTACCCTTCGGCACAGAGAAAAAAAGGAAAGGGGGGGGGGCAGGAGAGAAGAAAAAAAAAAAAAAAGAAAAACAAATTAAAGATTGAGAAGGAGCTTTGGGAAATTATTTAACAAGTATCTTTTTTATGCTCTGACATTAAGCTGGTCTAACTATGTGCCAGGGAATAGGAGATGTGCGCTAATCTAAAGGGTAGTTGGTGCTGATGGCAGCATTTTAGGTTCAGTCTCAATACTCAGTCAAGCTATTACTAACAAACAAGAAACAGGAATAATGCCAGCATTCTACATCTCATCGGTGACTTGAAATTGTCTTGATTTAAGTTGCTATCATGTGGCAACCTCTGGCTCTCTGAATATAACAAGGGGTGTCTTTTAAATGCCTATTTATCTACTACCAAATCACAATGGTCTTGGGCAAAAGAATAGCAATTTAAACAGGAAAGCATTATGTGTCCTACACATTTGAGATGCAATCAGGATAAAGCTATTTGTTTTCTACCTGAAGCAATACACAAAAAAGGTTAATCCTTTTCAATGCACGCTTTTGGTGCTTCTAGGAGGAAAGCACACTGATCTTCAAAGTAGTGTGATCAAACCCTTTCAAACAAGACTTTATCTTAACAGGCACAACTCATGCAACGTTCCCTGCTTCCACCATTCTCAATCAGAGAATGCAATAATTAAATTGAAATGTTGTGGTAGTCCATGTTTTTTTTTTTCATAGTTAACATAAATGAGACTTGACACTTAACCCATTATGTTTTGTTTAAAGATAACACTTGGCTTTCACATCCAACAGCCCGCATCTCTAGTTACAGAATATTAAGTTTATGTCACAGGGGTTGCAATGTCCTTTTTCCCAAGGAAAAGAAAAAATATTTTTTTTTATGGAAACTAGATTCTGCTCTGCTGCCTCACATGGTTTGGTACCCAAAGACCCTAATGATGATGAGGAGACTAAGCTGTCCCCTTGTCACCCAGAGACTTTCATAAAACCGAGTCAAGACCCTACTCTTCCATCTCCTGATCACTCATGGTGAACTCCTGAACTCCACTGAGAATATTCAATGCAAAAGTGAATTTAAAATGCACAAAGTGAAGGCAGAGCTCAATTCTTATTCAGCAATTGCCATCCAGTTTCAGATACTGGCCTCACTACTCCATGTTACTTTCAATAATTTGAGGCAGGAAACCTTGTGGAAATCAGAATATATTGAAGAGAGATGATTTAGTTATAAAGTACTCAAAAGTTAGGATATGATTATTCCTGCCACCTTAATTCTGCCCTTTGTATCTGTACTGTGCACCAAGTGAAGCAGGATTCCTGTGGGGAAAAATAATATGCAATCATGTAATTAATTAAAGGCTTACTCCTAATGATTTTATGCAAAGGGACAGAATTAAAGCTGCCTGAGGATATTTAAAATTGGCATTTACCTACTTTCTAAGAGTTTTCTCAGCAGCTTAAATGAGTCTTTTAATACAGACTTTAAAAGAAATTTCCATATTTTTTTTTCAATCCAGAACAAATGTTTTTCTATTCAGCTGTAACCACATCCCCATCAGATATCAGCAGTAAATTTTACCTCCTGAACCAAAGAACAGACAAGTAGGACATGTGTTTGAGTGGCCTCCCTTTAACACGATTTCTTTGATAACTGTGTAAGATACAATTCCTTTGCATATGATGTATTTTTAAAGGTGTGTTAACCACTTAAGTTGTTTAACTGGAAATTAGTTCAAAACTACCCCAAATTTTGATGTAAATTGATTGGGGAATGTAAAAGTGGGGTACATTTCCTTAATGCTTCTTCAGAATTCATAATCAAAACTTTACAAATACTCATTATAACAATGGATATATATTATATACTGGACAGTTTGGAAGTAGTAGCTGGATTATGTTCTGGTCTACTTTTCAACAGTGTCATTAATTTAATTCTAATTCCTTAGTTTTTTAGCCTTCACAGCAACCAGAATTAAAAGGAATTGGCAGGAAGAGGAGGATATTAACTGACCGAATTTGATACTGACACCATTTTTGTGACAGCAAAGAATCTTGTGACACCATCTGTTGGATCAGTTTACAGAAAAAAGCCAAGAGCTAACACTAAAACTGCTTTTACAGTAACAAAGACCTACAGCCTGAATTAATCAGAAAGTGAAGGCAGTCTTTCCATTCTATAGCCATTGTCCCAATTAATCAGTTTAGGTTACATCCATCATTCATTTATTTACTTTTAACTGCTAAAATATAATTATTTAGAACTGGTAAATTCATAACTTTTCATTCTGATAAAAAAAGATACAAACTAACTTTGTAGTGTACAGTGCATTCTCTTTTGTACTTACACCATGGTCTTGTTTCCCTCCTGCCTACATCTTTGTGGGTCATTTACAGTCGTGACCACCTAAGATCACTAGCTTGAAGGGCTTCATTTGTTTGTTCTGGAACTCGTGTCTCTACAGTTTGGGCACATGAGTGAATGATAACACCATATAGGAGAAAAAGGTCCTCTGAACTGTAGATATAGTGGTTGTCTTTACTAAAATCAATAGGAGTTTTTCATTGATTTCAAAAGGGTCAGGGTTTTTCCATACTTCCTTACATGAGAACGGCAAGACCCTGAACTGAATGCTATGGCAATGCTCCTTATAAAGTAGGCCAGTCTACAGGAAGCTTTTATGAATATAGATAGATATTATGTAGACAGAGTAACAATAATTTTTTTTCAAAGAATTTTGGGGTATAAATACATAAATAATGTCATAAATAACTACTGTCATTCTGTCAGAGAAATCACAACATCAAAACTGGCTACATGCAGTGCACTACATTGAATGTTCGATATATAACACAGCTAATACATTTGATAGCAGCTGAATTTCATCCGATGAGGATGACAAGGAACTGAACGCTGCGGCAAATATCTTCTAATAAGGTCTCACAGGGCTCTGTTTTCATAGACACAGTAAAGGGAAAATCTAAGTCCTCAGGCCTATAAGTAGACAAAAGTAAAAAAGCCTAAGATCAAAGTCAATATGAATCTGTCCAGTTGGTGTCCTAAATAACAAAGTATCAATAACATGGCTTTGGACTTACAGGCAAGATTGAAACCTTGGGGAAGTTATGCAGTGTCTCCCATTCCCTTCTCAGGTATTCAAGTGAACCCACAAACACAATGTGCTTGAGTTCATGGTAGTGAAAGTTGCTGGCTCGTAATGGCATCACTAAATTTCTTAATCCAATCAAAGCAGATTTAACATCCCCAAATATGCAAACGACTACATGCCCACTTAAAACTGTCATCGCTGCTTCACTTCGAGTCTAAAAAAAACAAAAACAAAAACAAAACAAAAAGACAAGGAAGAAATGAAACAAAGGGAAGCTTAAATTATATATCGAGTTTTAAACCAGGAAAAACACAATTGTCAATATTGTTCATGCACAAAGAAGCAGTTTGATAATAGTTGTTCATTTTACCCTTATTTATCCTTCATTAAATGTGCTCAGCAGAAGAAAATTTTGTTCTCGTTTGCAAATCCTTCAGTGTTCAGGAAGACATTGTACGGGATTGAATTCTGGTCCTGTATATGTTTCTACACATGTGGATTAAAGCTCTGGTTACAATCAAAGAATTATGGGTTTAACTCAGAACAACAGAATTTGACCTACTATGCCTTTAACCATTTTAGAATTTTAGAAAAGAGATGCAAACCCATGCCTTAGCTAATGAATCACTAGTGGTTTTGTATCAGGACCAATTTGAAAAGGAAAATGTGAGCGCTCAATGGTCTTAGTAGGGCTTTGTGGCATCACACACCTTGTGAATTCAGGACTGGCCTCTTAGAGTTGAAGTTCCTGTTTTAGGATGAGTGGCTGCTACCCTGAGAAGCAACCAATGTTCTACACTGCACTGCTTTACAATGTATGCCCACCAAACTCCACAGACCTTCTCTCAGTAAGAAAAAGCTAGTGGGCGAGATTGTGACTAATACTAACTTTTCAGACCCATTAGGCTTCCTGAGTTCTTGAACAGATAGAAGGAAAAAAGTCTCATGAAGAACATTTGAATCATATTGAGAATTATCTTTTTGTCTCAGTGATAAGGATAAATATTTGCACTAATTTCATCTGTGGTAATGTCAGTTGAGCAGGCAACTCAAACACCAAGATGATTAAAGAAATTCATTAGGAAAACAAATCTTCATTTCTAGAGCCAGTCTTACCATTCTTGCGTTCTATCAAGTAGCTGCAGATTTACTGACATCATATTGCCAAGAAGTTGTACACTCAGTATCATTACTTAAAAGTTTGGCCAATAAGACAACAGTGAACTGCAAAATTTTCCCCTCACTTCTCCACAGAATATGTTCTTTTTTACACTGATTTTCATACAACTCTATCAAGAGAGTGGTGTTGGACTTCTAAACAGCAGAAGACATGAGCAAATGCTCAAGTGAAGCGTGTAAGTTGTCCCACGCCTCTGCCTGTGGATCTCAAAGACTCAGGCTTTACCAGACAGAGACCAAGTCTTGAAAGAAATTATGTAGAAAATGTCACTCTATAGTCATCGATCTATATGTAGCCACTTACGCTTGATTGTATGTCAAAAAAGCTCTTACTACCTGATACTGCTGAAATCTCACAGAGCCGAAACAGACCTTGGGCAGAAAAATAAGTTCTTTTCTGATTGAGGCATCATCAAATACCACCTAGAAGACAACCTGGGAAACCCTATCATCTTCAAACTATGTACTAATTTGTGCTTGTGTGGTCTCTAAGGACAGCATTAAATTTGCATGGATATGAATGTAGACATAAATTGTGGACTGTGAGTTTGAAAAGGCGTAGGGAAGCATTGTGCTGGCAGTGTTTTTGTCGGTGATGATGCATGAAGCAGAAAGGATCTGGCCAGACTTAGAGATTCACAGGCTAGCTGGGGAAATGCTGACAGGGCACTACCAAGAGATGATAAAAGAGGCATTCCATAGCACCATTTTTTGAGAAACACTTTTCAAAGTGGGACAACGTCTGAAGTTTGTCTGCTAAAATGTGTTTTGAGCATGAAGGCAGATTTCTATCTCTGTCTATTACAAGGTGTTATACATCAGGGCTGCCCCTCCTTGCCTGCTGAATACATACAAATGCACTATAAAGAGCCGTTCAGTCAAACTCTGTCTCACAGCTCAGTCTCTAGAATTTAGAATTTACTTGCTTGGCTTTTTAAATACCGATATTGCAATTCTAGGCAATATCACAGTTATTACAGCAACCCCTGAAGAGAAGTGGAGACAAGCTTTTAACCCCTGATTACTAGAATAAACTGGGGCTGTCACCATTGTCAGCTACACCATGCCACGGTGCAGGAAAATCTCAGAGAGCAGACTCAGGAAAAGCTTTATGAAGTGCGACAAAGTGAAGATCCACCAGGGATTTCATTTCAAATATCATCAGTTTTGCGTATGAGATCTGGAGTTAGTTACTTGTTACTCTTTAGGTATGAGCACATAAACACAAGTGGCACAGACTTTCACCGAGCAAAATAGACTGTGATAGGCCTTCTAATTATTTTTAATGACTTGAGTCAGTTTGATGCTTTACCCAGTTAAAAAATGAAAGAAACAGACACTAGGCTCACTGCAACATGTTAGAAAGGCAGAGTAGTAGTACTACTTACTCTGGCCTATTTGGGCATCTTGAAATGTTGGAAATTGAGAGAGAAGTTCTAAGAGAGCAAAATTCACATAAATAAGAGATAATGTAAAGCAACACTTGCCTGTATTAGAATCATTACTGCCTTGTGTGAAGAGATAAATGGGGTGCGTAAACATTTAAATATTTCCAATCTTAATTCTCTAAAGATTTAAACTCACTATGCACATTTCAGCTTATAAAAAATAAATTCTCTATTTTGGACCAATTTTTATTGTTGCATTTGGCATACAGAATTATATAATCATAATTATTTAACCAAAATGCTAGGTTTGATTTCACCAAGCTGTGTTTCTGATTTCAACATGCTGGAGTTAAAATTATAGTAGAGATTAATTTATTAATCCATTAGATATCAGTTCTATGGTTCAAATAACTTCGTTTCAAAAACAACTTGTCACCAATACCTACCAAAATGACCTTTTCAATGTCCTTGGCTGGACACCAATGAAACATCCCTGTAGAGTCATATTTTTTCACATTGGCATCCATATTGTCAATCTGCTCATTGCCAGGAATTAACAAGGGGTCATGCCTGGGGAAAAACAAGTTGAGGACAACATAAGTGGAAAATATTATGAATTATGGATGGAAAGATATCCCAAGAGCTGTGTACAAAGAGGGATAAGTGAAAAAAAATGAAATATATTTACACTTTAACATGCTTTCAATTAGGGCACTTTTAAACAAAAGCTGAAAAGAAAAAAAATGTTAATTTTAAAATGTTGTGTGCAGTTTTGAAGATTTTCTACACTCTTTCTACACCAAGAGCCATTTAATTTTAAACAAGGCTTTCTGACACCATCACATCCATAAAAGTGTTTTTTTTCTTTGCTTTCCAGTCCCACCCTTCCAAAATAAATATCAGAGTTGCTATTAGTATCTGCAATGAAGTAGAAGGGATAGGACCAGAGCCCCATGCTGACTGACTGGCATAAGTATGGAAAGCCAATTACTTGCTTTTACCACATACAACTTCTGACGTGATGCTCTTCGCAGTAAAAGCTTTAACAGGCTGCACTTTAAATATTTTAGCAATTTGCCCAATCATATTTTGCTTTCCCAAACTGAAGCCCTTTAAAGATTCAACAGTATGTCATTTTAGAGCACACTGACTAACAAATGCCCACATCTGGAATACATGATTTTAATGCCGAACAACAATGTCCACTTTTGTGGACAACTCTACCTGTGATAACCTTCTAAGTGTCTTTTCCAGCAAGATTTTAAAGTACAAGGTTTCTCAAAGGGGAAGCAAATAAAAGACATTTTTATAAACTTGCTCTCCAGCAATATAGTTACATCTAGGCACAGATACATACAGTTCTTTATATGTTAAAATCAAACATTACGCTAAGTACTAAGTGACTCCAACACTCTCAGATGCTAGTGAGGACCTCTAAGTGATTGCATCATTAGAAGAAGAATCGTGTTTACAAGGTAGTTAGGGTAAACTGACCCTAAAATCTTAAATTCAGGGAGGGAACAGAGCTTTGCCTTGCAGAACTACAGTCTTTAACTAAGGTTTTTGTCAGGAATGTTTGACATATCCTGATACAGAATTGAAACATTTCATAGGAGAAAATATTCTCAATGTAGGAATATGCCAAGTACTCTGAGACAGGTAGCCAAATTTTAAAGCATTTTAAAGCCTGTTAAAGAAATGCCCGTGTTGGCTGAACTCTTAAAACTGGAAAGTTTACTGCTTTTAAAGCATATGAGCCAGCAGGCTGTGGTAGGAACTTCTTTTCTGCATTGTCTAATAAGCAGACTTTGAACTCTTTGTATGATATAGGTTAATTTACCCTGAATACAGTACGATAAGTTACCATGCTTAAAACAGTTATGCTTGCATGCCTAAGAAAGGTATAATATCTAATTCCTTCAGGATGACTAATTTGTGTAATTTTATAGCCACTGATTATATATCCATTGAAATCAGTGGAAAGTTCTCATTCATTTCACTCATAGAGTCAACTCCACAGAAAGCAGCTTAAAAGAATTTGAGAAACTATTAATGCAACGTTCCGTTTAAACCAGAATCTCTTGATGCTTTAAGAAAAAGCCATGCACTACCTGGCAAAGGCACAAATCAGACTCATCTGGAAAAAGAAACACTATGTTTTCAAAGCTTTTTACATCCACTCAACAGAGATAGAGTTCAGCGCATTTCGCTGTCAACCCCCTGGCAGCAGAGGAGTTTCTAGGGGACTACCTGGGGCCTGTGACCCTACCCCAGGTTTTGCAATGAAGGGCCTTACTCCATTCCCCAGTGAGCTGCAGCCATGGTAGTTCTGGCTGAGAGTTGGCTGTGTTGCTCCTTGTAGGGCATTCTTTGCTGCTCAGAGTTGCATCTGGCACAGCGAGGCCTGCAAGCACGGACACAATTCCATTTGGAGCTTGTACCGATGTTCAGACAACATCTAGCTGTAATTCGTCCTCGCTATTTTTTCTGATGGAATGTATTAACCGGGTGTTTCAAAATAAGAAATGTTGCCAAAAGGTTAGGAATCTTCAGGAGCTCCCACTGAAAAAAAAGTTTTACTGTTTGATTTTCCCCTGCCCTAAACTTTCACAAGACATTTCTCCACCAGCCTGTCACAGCACAGCACTGAAACAAAAGCAAAGTTCACTGGTCAAATCAACTCCTTTTTCTGTCAGAAATTACATGCATGTAGGTATGAATTTTCCCTTCATCAGAGTAACTATAACAAATCAATTTGTTAAAAATTTGCCATATTCTAATTTTCTAATCAATGTTTCTTTTCTGCTCTGAGATTTAAAAACTAAGTAGATCATCTGAAGTTTTCACGCAAAGGAATAGCAATACTCTAATCCCAGTCACAGAAATTATACATATTGAAAGGAATTTTATAACAAAGCAGGTGATAACAGATATCTGACTTCAAATTATGGCCAACTGCCTTGAAGTTCTGAGTCAATTTTTAGCTCCTGTGTGTGGTTAAATCCTAGTTCTCTTTTAGGTAAAGGCCTTGTATCCTAAAAGGGAATATTCAAAGTAGCTTGTGGTAAAGATTTATTAGACTTTTACCTCAATACTATATTTTATAGTGATCTTTGTTTCAACAGACAACATGTTCTATGGAAGGCATGAAGAATGTGAATCATCAGATAGAGCTCCCTATTGAAGTTTTAGGTAACAAATTGTGATTTAAAAAAAAAAAAAATTATTTTTTAATCAATATGTGTGCTTATTTGCAATATGATAAACTTTTTGGATCCTCTGCTTTGCTGCTTGGAGTACAGCAAGTGGGAGCCTTAAAAGAAGCAAACAGGATGCGTCACACAATGAGAAAGCACTCTAATAGATACTCTGGAACTACTTTTACTCTAGGAGAATGGATTATGCCTGAGAAGGAAACCGTGATAAGACCAGCCATGCCTTGTGTTTCAGAATCTGTGGGGTTTTACATATATGTGTGCTTACTACATTTTAATCTTCTGGGATAAACGATTATTTTAATATCTCTCTTTAATCAATTACTTTTCTTTCTTGGTAAAGCAATACCTCAAGATGTCTATGGAGGTTGGAAATGGTTTGCTACTAAGGTTCAACTTTGCCCTCAGAAGATATGCTGGTTTATGTACTTAAAAACTTAATTGGTCTTTGGAGTTTTTTTTAAACACCATGGTCATTTTGTTAAGTAATACAATAAAAAATTAATATTACTATTTTGGACTTATAGACTCATGTTAAGCTGGTGATCTAAACCTGTTTTGCAAATACTAAAAATTAATTAAGAGAGACAGACACAGAGGCCAAGGCTACCAAATCTGCCTAAGGGGTTTGGACACCCTCGTCCCATTAAAATTCATGTTACACAAAACATTGCAGTTGTTGCCCTTACAGCCAAATCATGGACTGAATGTTTCTAGAGCCTCCCTAACCCCCCTCACCCATGAAGATGGCCCTGTGGAGCCACGCTTGAGTCACACTGGCAGGTCACTGGGGAAATGCCTGCATTCTGGCTGCAGCTATCATGTTCTCCAGGGCTGTAAAGTCATCTGCTTGAAAATTTCAAATGATAGGAAGAAAATCACCTTCTACCAATTAAAATCCACAGTGTTTGTTTTAATTGAGATGTTGGGTTTTATGGCTTGCAGTGACCAAGGCATTGGTCATTCCAGCTAGGAAAAGACAGGCACGTATAGCATGCATGGGAGAAAAGGAGCAAAAGTTAATTTTCCTACATCCATAATCTCAGTTTAAAAATAGCTTCTCTGGTTCTTATGGCAGATATTACATACGCATGAATTAAAATGAAGAGCAAAATACCTTCTTTTCAAGGTTTTGAAAAGCATATAATGCCACTTATGATCAATTAAACTTGAAAATGACGCTAAATGCCATGCTACAGCTGCAACCCCCAAAAGCCTGCCTGGAAGACAACAGCCTAAAGCAAAATCTTAAATCCCACTTCCAGCAAACCTATTGCAAGGAAGCGAACATTACATTTTACAGAGCACTACTTTCCTAGCACACATTCATAAGTACTGCAAACTTATTTACTTGGAGTTTTTGAGTCTGGAACTTCTGAGTAATGACTGGGGATGGACAGAACTGAAAAGACCATTCGGGGCCAAACGGTTGCCTCAATAAATGACTGTTGTTTAGCATATCTTTGGATCCTGTCACCTTTGTCTTAACTTTCTTGCTATCATTCATATGAAATTTTGACCGTGAAACCAATACGCCCTCATTGACCTGCAGTGGAACAATGCTCAACATATGCTGACCACTGGGAATGAGAATGCTCTGTGACCAGTAGGGTCCCTGGTATTGTTTGAAAATAAACAAGTCTTTGCACATCAGTAAAACAACGTCTTAGCTACATTTTATTCTGCCCTACAATAAAATTCTCCTTATATAAAACCAATGGCAAAACACTCTTGGGAACAACGCAACTCCTCTTTAACCTGTGCTTGTTAAAGTCTGCAATTATATCTTTCTCAGGTAGATATACCATATCTGGATTTTGCCCACAAAAAGATGTCAGGGTCTTGAAACTCACCTTGTGTGCGGGCCAGGAATTTTGCATTTTCCTACCTGACTTTGGATGTGGATGTGTGTTTGCGAGTGTATGCACACACATACATACTTAATTTTTGGAGGAAGGAGTGGGTTTGCTGAGGGTAATATAGGAGCTGAAGACGCGTTCGAGAATGTCTCATGTCTTTGAAATTTCTCCTACAACTACCCTAACAAATTGTGGCAATTAACATGCTGTTAGTGTTAGCCGTATGCAGGCGGTGCAGGTGCTAATAATTGAAAAAGCATTTAGAGCTTTTACACCCTGGCTGAATATTTCATGATGTGCTGCATGTTTCACTATTTACTCGGTGGGCCTCTGTCACTTCAATCTTCTCTGACTGCTTTGACTGGTGCTATAAAGCTCAACCAAGATAGAGTGACGGCTTGTCACAGGCAAACTCCACCGACTCCGGCAGCTCGCTGGGACTAGCTGCGAAGGTTGTCACGACATTCTGATGGAATTCAGCAAATGTTTTGTGACTAATACACCCAACATTTGTCGGCTACCATTAGCCATTCCCTGTGACCCTCCGCGGTCTGTGTGGATGGCATTAAGTTGTAATGAGAATTTGTTGCCTATGCGTGTTACACTAATGACACTCTCTCACTGATCTTTCCTTCCACAGGTTAATCAGCAGTGAAATTCGTAAGGATTCAGTGCCCAGATGCACGGAGCTTTAGAGAAGAAAGCCCAGTGTGACAAGAGAAAGAAAACCTGCAGTTTACTGTTAAATGCTTTTGTTGTCACGTTCTAGAAGCTATCCTAATAGTGGCTGCAATCTCACACTGTTGGACTTTTTCTCTATATCTGCAAAGAAGAATAAATTTAATACAGTGCTTGGTACCTATTGCCCTGTGCAAGCTTATGGGCTGAATTATAGTGCTAAGAACACTAACTAATTCTCTTTTCTTCCTTCTTGCTTCCTCACCCAGATGTCGCCGAAGTGTTTTTTTATCCTCAGAAGGCTTTCTGAAGAGTTCATGTTCATTTATCAAGACTACTAAGGACACTGATATAGACACTGTTTACTGTTAGAATCTTGCTCATTAAAATATCTTGCTACCTCATGTTCAGAATACATTTCAGAAGCATGAATCCTCTCACATAGAAAAGTAACAAAATAGTTAACTTTTAGACTTTAATAAAGGAGAGACAAGGCATACAGCCAATGTATCCTCTGGTTTTATTTCCCATTTATATCTACTCAAGCTGCAGAACTAGCAGTCTTTGAACTAGCTATATACCTAAAAAAATAATTTCTCATTTGTAAAAAAATAAACCCACAGTTAAGTGGCATCATAAAATATAGGAGTGTTTTTTGCCATTTAAATGAAGTGTGTAGCCTTTATACCTTATGATAAAAGCTACCACTTTCTCAACTCAAAGTTTGTAAGAATACGTTTTTTTTCTTTAAACCTAGTTTAAAGCTAAAGTTTTTTCTTTTCATTGCCTTGATCTGAGTGGATCTTCTGTTACCCTGAACTTTATATAAAAACCAGTTGATTATTTTTTTTTTCTGCCGGAAAATTCTCCTTTTCTTTCCTGATACTGAGCTCTCATCTCAAAAACACTTGTGCAAGGTTTCACAGTACCCCAAAAAAATCTGATCCTGTTCTTACTCACACAACTACCAATGGCAGCAACACTCAGAGGGCTAACATACCCCCTCCTATCATTCCAACCTTTTCATTCTATAACCTTGTTAAAAACAGGTCTAAGCTAATACAGCGATTGCTGAGCTACTCCTGTTGCTCCCGTTGGTTGTAGTGAACTTGTAAAACACAATCAGGAAGTGAAATGTGCTGTTAAATACCTGCTGTGTAGCAGCTTTGTTATCATTGCATATTAGCACTGCATAAAGTCAGACTTGTAAATCCTTAACAAAGGACATAAATTTTAAAATACATGATGGAAGTCTCCAAGGCTGAGGAACATAAGTAGAAACCATTATTATGGTCAATCAGTGAGCTTTCTCCTCTTCAAACCTTTACCATCGTGCCTAGTTTAGGGAAGTCATGGAAAATTATCAGATTGAACTTTTTTTTTCAAGATTTTGCTTAAGAAACGTTCCCCTCTAGACCAACCATCACCTTTTTTTGGGGGGGTCCGACAAGAAAGCTCACAGTTTCAGGTCATGGAAGGGCAGTATTACAGTGGCAGCGGAACTAAAAATTCATCCCGAGTGGCACTTGCGGAAACGTTTGCGTACATTTGAGTGTATGCAGCTTGGTGGGCAGATAAGGAGATAAATGTGAATGGCCATTGTTCATATACTTAGACTGTTATATCCAACTTCAGGAAAAAAGACAGGAGGTTTCCTCTCCAACTTCAGATAAATAATCTCATTAGGTTTCCAGAAATGTATGCCGAAAAGCTCACTTTTTTCCGTATCATTTAGCTGGGCCTTGACAGTCTCTGAGCAAGTTTTATGGTTTGGTTGGGAATTATTTTAGATGCTTAATCAAGAAAAATCCTCAGGCTTACGAAATTCTCCTTGGCAACACACTGAAAACCCAGCATCCTCTGATGCCTCTGATTCTTATGTGATCAGGGACTCTAATGATAATGACCCTTTGCTGAGTATGCTACTTGTCTAGAGGCCTATGTCAACTACACCACCACGTTCAGAGTGGACAGGGACAAACTATTTGTTTGCTCTTCAGGCCCCTTGGGCCCTGTCATATGCTATTTGTTCTTGCATTAAGAGGTAGTTTGACTCAGCTGGGCTGACATTTCCTTCAAGTCAGTGTATTCCACTCATGCAATAGCAGCTACCAAAGCATTAAGTGCAGTCTTGAGCCCCAGCAATGATCCTTTTAAGTGGCTTTTTTGATTCATATCCAGGGCTTTTCACATTTTTACTGGTCATTCCAGAATCCAAAATGACACTTTTTTTAAAAAAAAACTAGCTTTGCTATTTGGTATTCAGACAACATAGCCTCCGCCTATTTAATGTGGCTGTTCATCAATAACATGCATCAAAACTTGTGACTGTGAGATGATGAACAGGTGACTTGCTATCACTGCATGACACCAGGGGCATCAAATGGTTCTACTTTTCTTCTCCATCTCACAAAGAAGGATACCTGATATGCAATTGCCCTGCTACTCACAGCTTTCCTTCCTTTTCCTTCCACTCCCTAATTTGATTTTACTTTTTATTGCAAAAGGATGTCCTTGTTTAAGTTATTTTCATATAACTCCCCTGTTCTTGTGGATTTAATGGGACAGACTTCTGTTGATGTGAAACAGATAGAAATAACGATGACAATGCAGAGTGTTTTTCTAGTTAATTTAAATTTGTAGCTATGGTCAGAATTTGAAGGATTTGTATCTGATTGATCAGATTCTTCCAGCATTGCATCAGCGTGATTCTGCTCATGTCATTTGATGCAATGTAGACTTAGAAGTCACTTAGAACAATGACTTTCTAAATGAGAATCTAGACCATTTGTGATCTGTACAAAGAACATTGCATGCCTACCATCTATTTATTTCAGTTACTCACTTATTGGCAATTAGAGACGACATCAAAAAGATGACATTGAAAAGATGTCTTCAATCTATCTCCCAAGATTATATTTGGTAATACAGTTTTCAACTTATGTGAGTAAATCTCAAAAATTCCCACTTTCTCACCAGTTCTAAATAAGCACCTACCAGACCTCTTGTGATGATGTCCCAGGGAATCCCTATGATACAGCTTCTGTCCTCTGTTCTGCTCCAGTCATAGCAGAATTCATAGAGTTCTATCTCATGGTATAAGACCCCCTTCCCTGTGGAAGTGACCCAGTCACTGTGGAAATCTAAAATCTACACAGTATTTTCAACATCTTAACCACAGGGCTGCTCAGAAAGTGATTCTAAAGTCACAACTCTGATTACAATTTATAAATCAACTTTTCACATATTCATCTTTTACACGCTCTAGTCTTCTTGTCCTCCAGGCCCCATCTAGATCCAGAACTATGGCTGAGGAAAGGTCTGCCAAGTAGTCAGCTGATTCTGTGGGAGGGACAGAGGTGAAGCTGGCTTTAAAGGAGCTTTTAAAGTAAATTTAAAAAGCAAAGATAAATATCAGCTGCAGACATGACAGTGCTTTAGCTGATTTACCTCTTGTGTACTTTCAGCTGACGTGCACTAAAGATTTCTGGGCCGGAAAGCAAGTACCTGTCACTGCAGGTAATTTACGAGGATACAAAATTGCAGATAATACAGCCCACCTTTGTTTATCAGAAAGGAGAAAAGCGTTTGGCCATTACACACAAAGCTTAACAGAGTTCTCTTCTGATTCAATCCGCTTTCTCTTATTTAGCACCTTGAACCCAAGTTAAGTCAGCGTAGATAAAGAGTAAGACAAAGAGATGTGGCTGGATCTGGGGAGAGGCTGAGGGTGCCGACACACGGCTGGTGAATAAATTTAGCAGCAAGGGTGAAGAGGAAGAAAACAATGTCTGGATTTGGAAGCCTGGCAAGTTCTCCACTCGCTGCTCGGCCTGTGTTTAGCAATTCTGATATGCTACTGAGCAGACAGCTCAGGCTCAGGATGACTACTCTCCCTCAGTCCCTCTTCAGCAGGCAATGAAAGCAGGCTCCACTTTGAAAATCTTCCCCCATCATGCAAACTGACAGAGGCATGCTTTTCAAAAACCCACAGCCAATCTGTTGATCATTACTTATTTACAAAGGCCTTCGGGCAGAAAGTCCTGTAAAAACCATACTTGATACGGTATACACTAGCTTTTTCTGCTTGTGGAAAAAAGTACCCCTAAGGCTACCTCAAACCATCACTTTCTATTGCACATAAAATGTACCGTGTAACACTAAAGTATTTAATATATATGGTATAATATATCTACAGGAAAGGCATTTGTGTAGAAGTATGTTACCCTGTATTTGGTAATTTGATGTTTTGCTGAAGGCTATGACTTGAAAAAGCCTGCACCTAGTACAGAGGACCTGTCATCTCAGTACCCAAGAGCCAATAGAATAAAGAAGTACCCTTAAGCAGCAAAACTTTGACACAGCTTTGAAGCATATGAAAACAGTATAACTCCCCAGAATTATTATTACTCAAGATCAAAGAAATGAGGCATACTTTACATAGCAAACAGGGACAGTGTGCTCAGCTCCAAATGTTTCAGCTCTTTCTCTCTCTCCCTTTCTTTCTTTTTATTTCTACTTTCCCAAAATTAGGATTTGGTGAGGGGGGAAGAGGAGGGAAATCTCCCACATGTTTAAAACTTAAAGTGGTTAAAACTATTCGCACCAGATAAGAAGATTGTCCAAAGGTAAGTAAATTGGAAACGATACTAGCATGACAACTGGCACTATAAAAATGAGAAGCTTGCCGGTATGTTCATTTTATTCGTCCTCATAAACTGTAAACAAGCATGTAAATCAGTGTCATATGGGCAAGGCTGAGCTAACAGAAAGGCAGAGAACTTTTAATGATACATTTAACAGAAATAGATGGTCAATAGGAAAAAAAAAGCCACAGCTGGGTGCATTTTCCTCTGTGAATCAATCTCACTTTTGGTTCTGTAGCCTAAACAGAGATGAAGACGACTTGTAGAAGTTACGTCCTTGAATATGCCCTTTATTGCAGCAACAATAAACAAATATGGATGCTTCTGTAACTGGCCAAAGAAAATTCCAGTCTGCTGACTGAAATGCAAAGAGGAATATTACCTAAATGTATCCGAGTTGTTAAAGGAACAAAATAATTATCAACAATAAAAGGCATTTCTTGCGTTATTTTATATATGGAAAGAACTATATATTGATGTTAATTTTCTTCACAACCTCTGTGACTGCAGAGCAGTTACAGTTATACATACACCTAAACCCCAACCTGCACCAATGTGCCTGTTTATATACGTAAGTTTAATTTTTCCTGTGTTCATATATATATATGCAGTGGAAAATCTCTGCTATGATATTTATTTCTGCATACAATTATGGACTGAGGTTCTAGCCTGGCTACTTTAGATATACAAAATCAGAGCAGGAACAGCTTCCTTGTAGAAAACTCCATGTCCACTATCTGGTCCTGTTCTGACTCACTTGAGCAGGCAAAAGTGAGACAGAATGCAAATGCCATATTATTTTAGTAGTTTCCAGTTTGTTTTTACAAACTTTTAGTAGTTTACAGTTCTGGTTTTAACAAATCTCTTAGAGATAATTTGTCCTACGGAAGGAAACCACATAGTTATATAAAGGCATACTGGTGTAAAATAATGTACAAATGGGAAAAATATCGCTAGGAAGATGTTTTCATCACCCACTTTTAGAGTAGATACTAGTCTCTTAAAAATCCCTGTATTTCATAATTAATGTGCTTTTAGCCTGAGTAAAACTGCATTAGTTTTGAACTTTGCTTTGGCAAGTACATAGATTATTAGACTTTTTTATCAGTCGAAATCAATTAACAGAAATTTGATTTCAATCGACAGGATAAAAGGAAGGTAATATTCAGGTTCATTTTTGATTGTGATGATACATCTCACATATGGCCTTAAGTACAGAAAACAGTACTCAGAGGGAATCCAACAAAAAGAGAATTGCCTGAGGCAAACTAACCACATGAGTTCCCCTGATTGGTTAGTGCTATCATTAGTGCCACTGCTGTTTAAGAACTACACACGGACAGGACAGGGTGACAGCTAAGACTTTAAAGCCTATGTATTTTTCAAACAGCTTTTCAAACTGTTTTTCATGACAGAATTTTTTTCAGCTCTATCATTAACTGCTGACAAGCTGACAGAATAAATACTTCAGCCTTTCAGAAACCATCTAACAATCTTTTTTTTTTCCACCCCCTCCCCTTATTTTTGAAGTGGGGGGAGGAGAAGAGGAAGGAAGGAAGAAAGAAGATGAAGATATGAGTTTCTTACAGTCTTACCTCATCAGTTTGGGTGAGGAGTTGGGTGAATTTCTCATGCCTCCGTTTCGCTGCTTTTTTTTGGGCGATAGTGTCGACGGCTGCTCATCTTCAACTGGAAATATAAGGAACTCATGAGATTTAGTACTGCTCTAAGTGCAATATGATATACAAGTGAAGTAGCAAAGAACACACACTCTATGTCCATTCACGCACTGATACTTCATTGCTAACATAGGCCCAACAGTAATAAAAATCAAATACATGTTAGTCAAAGAGATTGCTTTGAAGGAGAAGCAAGGAAAAATACCAGGGCTTTGAACACAGGCGTTCAAATTGGTTTCATACTTCAAAAACAAAGGGGGAACCACATTCGGGTTATTCTTAGAGTTATTTTCAGTTAATCTGTGCTACGGAAAAGTAGAATTAGTGCTCTGCTATATTCTCAGAAAGATAAAGTACTATTTGCAATACCAACATAACAGCTGCCAGCCCGCTTTTGCTAATGAACTAGACACCAGTTGGTTCTTGCTCCTCACATGCCAAACAACAGAGTCTTCATGAAGAGATGTAAAATATTCAATGCCTTGATGTTCAATGATTCAGTTAGTCAGGAACGTGAACACAGCCTGCCATTGTGCACAGATCTCCAGCACAAGTCAGACCTCATCGCCCTACCCTTCTCACAAAAGGGAGTTTTAACAGGAGTGAACAGAATGAGGTTGAATGGAAGTGGGGAGACAATACCTGTATAACAGAGGATGCATATGTTATGCAATCTTTTCATGAGGATGAGGTGCATTTTCAATGACAGATCAATTTCCAGAGGTAAAATCGCTTACGGTTTTGCCAATCATAAAATACTCTCGGATAACCTATGTCACAATACTTATTAAACTTAAACAAGTGCATCTTCCTAATAACTCATCTCTAAGAATTAACTATCATCTTTACTGTTTTAAGATTGTGACTGCACTTGATATTCTGTGCATAAAGTTTACATGTGCTATCAAAGGGAATTATGCCCACTTTTTCAAATTCACACTAATGATGAATTATTCTAATATAAAGAAGGAAAAATATACTTTTTTCTCATCCTATTGTTAACTGAAAAATTAACTAGAAGATAATATAACTGATGCCTAAGAAGCTGTTACTTTAAAGCTAAAAGGAAAGAGATTAGTAGTAGTAGTAGCTAGATTAAAAGAGCTTAATACACATTAGCAGTGCACAAGCAGAGGCTGGAAAAAAAAATTAATCTATTTCCAACAAGCTACGTAGGAACAACCAAACCTGGATATATGTCACCTGCCTTAGACTTATTTGAGAAGAAATTAAGCAGTATCCTTCTGCTATAACACTTCTTCTAACAATATTTTATTACAGACTCCACTCTAGCCTGTCACATCTCTCTCTTTGCCCAAGTCTGCCTCAGAACTTCATTTTACCTTGGTCAAGACCAAAGGACTGGGCCCAGAAAAGACAAATGTATTATCTTTTTAAATGACCTGGCATCACCTAACACATCAAGGGAATCAAAACAAAAGAAAGCATTGCAAAACAAATAAATTAAAAAAAATAAAAAAGCTAATCCCAAAATAAAGGCCCCAAAGAGTGGTGTAAACAGTAATACTTAGATCAGAGCAATGACTGTCTAATAATCATTTATTTCACTAACATAACTTTCTTTTCTTCTTGGGCAGCATCCCCAAAAACAAAGCCATTTCCTTCTCATTTGACTTTTTTTTCCGAAGTCAGAGTCCTATAGCAGAAATGCTTATGGATCACTAGTCAAGTATCATTCTTTGTTTGACTGAGAGATAAATAAACCGTAGAAAATTCTCAAAAATAAACAAATTGATTTTTTTTTTGTGATGCTTGCTCAGATTAAACTAGATCACTTCAGTATTTAGCTCTTTATAACATGAAGTGAATACGCACAGAATTATTTTGTTAGTAATATCTATTTCTGATTATAACAAAGTACAAGTATTAGTGCATTTCAGAACATCCTCTGCAAATCACTCTCTTGGAAATGGCCTAGTCTTGTTTTAAACCTGTCTATCAAAAAGTTATTCACATGTTATTCCACACAGACAATAGGATACTTTTAAGATATACACTGTCCTCTCTTTTCCTTTATAGGATATAAACATTCAGTTCTAATCTGATTAATCCGCCACTTAAAAGATCAAAGGAACAAGAACCACGCAAAATGTTTGTTCCAGAAATCAGCTACAACTGATATGCTTTGCTCTCTTGGGAGTAAGAATTATAAATTTAACTTAATTTAATCTGCTGACATGGGGTTATAGAATGTTTATCAAGAGATTCAGTATTGCACCATAATTAAAGTGTAATAGCCATCAGGACCATGGGCGAAATCTCCTATTAACACAACTCAACTGTAGGTCATATTATATCCAGAAATATTTTTAATGAACAATAGAAAACACTACTAAAAGAGTACTTTTCTTAGTTTTCATCTAACTAATAATATTTCTGACTGATCCTTTCAAATACTGAAAGTTAGTACAATAAGGATCTATTTTACTATACAGTTCAATATTTGTGTTCTCCAGTGCTGCCAGGTGATGCCACCCATCTGCCCAATAGAAAACCAGAGCTCTACTAGCAATCATCCCTAATTTCTGGAACTAGATTTCTAGCAGTCTGCAGTTATTTTGGGTTCTGAATCTACAATAAATAAGCTTCCTCTTTTGATATCTGCTTGTCATATTCAAACTACGTTACTGTCACCAATTGCCTGGAAAGTCCAAGTTTAATGTGGCTCACTACTTAATACCTGTTAGCAAAGCCTTCTGAGGGATCTCAATTTGTTGCTATAACAAAGCCTTGCTTAAGCAAGGACACCATTTATTCTCATTGCAGCAATAAAAGGTGATCTATCTTAATCATATCACATCCAAACAAGATTTTGTTTTTCAATTAAATCTGTGCAGAGAGTTCACAGGGCAGTTTAGAAACGCAGCTCCATTAAAATGGGGGAAAAGGAATCCATGAAGCTGAAAAATGTGAATGGTAAATAATGGACACCATTACCTATGGCTTGCTTCCCAAAAGTGATGCAATGACAACCCACAAGTGGCTTCTTAGTAGTAAGTAGGATATAAAACATACTTAATTATTATCCTTCAGATACTTTTATCAATTTCCTGCATATTTAAAGAAATAGATCTAGCAAAAGTTTCAGTAAAGCCATAAAATATCATTTTAGTTTCATAGTTCCTGTGTCTGCATTAATTTAAAAGGGAGTCTTCACTTTGCTTGTTCTTATGAAAGACAAGCATATTTGAATAATGGACTGTGATATATGACAATTCAACTCTGATGTTGTGTGGCTGACATAGTGCTTTTGTTAATGAGAATGTGTCCCCATTTTAGTATTTTCGATGCCTTTATGCTATGGGATTAACATTAAAATATAGTCATATTATATTATACAGACTTTCTTTACCAGCTTTCATGAAAATTGCAAACAAGTTCAAGAACTGGACACAGAATTTTACAGAATCAGAACTCAATCCAGCCTGAGCTCTAATAAAATTCAAGAGCTTGTTTGCACCTCCCTAAGTATAACACTTAATGTACTGCTATAACAACCCAGGGCTCACTTGTCTAATAGGCAGAGAATCTCACAGTTCTGCAGTTCAGAAAGACTCAGCGCTAGAAAAATGTCAGGCGACTCTAATGAGGCTTCAGATGCTCCAGTTTATGCTGGAGTTTAATTTAAAGTTACACTGATGTTTTAACATGTTTGCTTATTCTTGAGTAAAGAGGATTCATTATTTCAATGACATAACCTCCAGACAATGTTCCATGAATTGATTTAAGATGTGCTGGTAATTTTAACAGCCTTAACGTGGAGCTGAACATCTGTAACAACATATTACTTGACTTTTATCCTCATTTCATTTTTTAAGCAAAATAAAGGGAATGTCTTTCTGAAACAGTGGACAAGTTTGTAACTTTTTTCCTTGGTTTTTTATTCCTATTTTTTAAATAAATCTGTCTCCTTCACTGCCTCTCTCAGGTCACTAGCAACACAGATTACAGACACTGTTTTTAGACCTCAAAAGAGCTGGAATTTGAAATAACATCTATGTTACTGAACATCACACGAACTGGAATACCTGGTAAACTCATTCTGCCTAGCACGTAAATGCTTCAGAGCAAATAAACCATATGAAAGGTAAAGCACAAACCACCCAGAAACATTAGTCGACTAGCTATCTTGATTAACTTATTAATCACCACATCTGGAGAAACCCACATCTGTAAGCACTTAACAGAGCATTAGTAATGTCATAGTCACATTGAAAACAGACTGCAAAAACCATGCACAAACCAATCTGTATGGCCTTATACATCCAACTACGGGGCTACCTACGGAGATCTTGGTTCAACCCAGGCTTTTGGGAGTGGTAGCGGTATTTTACGGGCAAGCTGAGTGCCCTTTGCAATCTACAGTACGTAGATTTTCCTTGTTCAACAGAACTCAATAAGTTAAGGTGCAGCAGCGAGGGGTTGTTGGGTAAGAAGAGGCTCCCTTTACGGTTATTAACAAGTGGAACAGGTTCCGGAATTCCTTCAGCAGGCTTGGCACCAACCAATGCATTAGTAGTTGCATTCTTGAATTGATATGAACCTTTTGAGTAACTTGATCTAGCTGCATTCTTTACTTCTAAATAATAAGAAAAAATTTAAATTAATTTTTTTTATTAAAAATTATTTCAAACCACAGGCATGAATCAATTTTGATATTATGTGGAATTACAGACTTTAAAGCTTAAAGTATCAGTTTCTACAGCTGAAATAAAGGTTTATACCTGCAGCTTTCTTAAGTTTTTTCTATAAATGGCTTTTTATAAAAGAATACTTATAAAAGGATTATTCCACAATATTATCATCTTTGAGCAATAATCCCATCCTAGGGTAAATGTGTCTGAGGCAACACTTATTTCCCACATGTTGATAACGGCTTTGAGATTTACTAGCTGTTGAAGATGTTTATTCCTTTGAATCTACTGAAAATGACAGGGGAGGTAGAGCACTCTGCTGCTATTATAATAAATAAGGAATAATAGAGAAAAGTAAGGTCAACACTTCAAAATTGTGCAAGCATACTAATGGAATTAAACAGATGTTTAGGAACCTACATAAAAGTTGTTGGGTATTCAGAATTGCTGAATACTGGAGGTCATACATCGCATGAATGAAAAAAAGCTAATCAATTTAATTTCCTAAATATGGATTTAGCTTGAAACTTAGTCTTAGTCTTCCATTTCTAATATATCAAAGCTAATTAAACAACCCCCCATATTAATAGCTCTAACAAACGCCATCCTCTGTAAAAAACAATAAAATATTTTTCTGGTAAAAACGTGCAGTAATGATCTTCTCCCAATGTGTGTCTCATTCTAAATGAGTATATTTTAGGGAAGAAAGTACATTACTGAGCCACTTAGATCTTATATTCTGTTAGGCATTATGAGGCAAGGAGGTTAGGTAGGGAGTAGTTTATGGACTGATAATCTTGCAGCATTATTTCCATATGTTTCTATTGCCTTAAGGTTTCCATGGAGAACTTGGGGCAGACAGTAGCTCCAAATTATTTGAGGAGGTTGGCATGGGTTTTGGCATCTTTGCCTAGTTTACCATCAGCTAGAAACACTATCTGGTAAGCAGAAAGATACATTAAGAGCATCCACATGCTGGCCATTTGTGTTCAAGCACAAAAATCTGTCTCTCTCACAAACAAGGTGATTATATGTGAATTGCAAGAGTCACTTGAATGTACTTTTTAACAAAGCTCAACTATTTAATGACAGTGCCCATTCCCGTTCAATGAACTCTGAATTGATGGCTTGCTACTACTCTAAGGTGGATAGAAAAATCAGTGAGAACAGAACGAGAGTCTGTCACAATGTTATGCTGCTCTTTGCTAATAGTAACATTTAAAGTATAATGATAATAATGCATACTCATGAGAGTTCACATTGATTTTAAATCATCAGAGAACAGCATATATCTTTTATTAGTAAAACTGCCAGAAAAAAATGCCATGTATCATATTGGATACACTACTTGAAAATCATCAATCTTATCTCAGAGTTACTGGGGTTTTGTCAAATCTTGTACTTCTATCTTTGATATTCCTCCAGGGAAACAATTTTCAGATAACAAAAATATATCTGCAGAGAACTATCTCCCTACACAAGTCACTGGTCAAGCATGTATTTTAACACTTTGAAATGCATCCATTCGGTTCTATTTTTAAACTACAGACAGTAATATTGGAAATAATCTTTATAAATCTACATGCCTGCGTCAAAGTATCTTTACATACAGTGGAAGACAACCAAACCTATTAATAATACTTAGCAAATTTAAGAAACATCATAATCTTTTTACAGTCTCTTCTGGAGTTCAGTAAGCAATGGTTTCAGATACCAGACCTGACTATTAAGCACTAAATGTCCAGTGTATGTCGTATGGATTTTCCATGCAGATATAAGCAAGTTTTCACAAGATTTTGTGCTTGCAGTGGCACAGCGTGAGCCAGAACTAAAATACCTTGTCTTTCGGCATGGCTAATAGCTTGAGCTTGGCCTCATATTTAATAGCACCACACGATCTTGTTCAGCATGAAGGCAGACTGAGCTGCTTAAAACATATCCTACTTCCCCTTATTTCTGACAGTGCGAATATGGCACTTACCACTGAAAAGCAAAACATTAAACAATGGGACTAACAGAGCTGCCTTTTTTCTTTCTTTTTTTTTTTTTTTTTTTTGTCAAATTACTCCAGATTTAAAAGTTCTAACTACCAGTTTCATCCCATGACCTCTAACCTCCTGCCAAGAAGGAACTCAGCTGCTTCAGATGAAAATGGAAGAAGCCCCACAGTGGATGACTATGAAACACCTTGTTCATAGTACAAGTTTCTTTCTGACTACAACAGTTAATGGCTTATGTCTTTTTACTTCATCTTGAAAAGCTAAGATTACAGTATAATATCTGAATAACCAATTTTGGTAAAGATAATTATCTCTTTTCCCATTCCTCTAATACAATTATATATATTTTTACTTGAGAAGAGTAAAACTGGTTATTTTCAGTCTAAATAGCCTGTCAAGTTGTACATGCACACACACAAGCACGTCAGGATACACATGGAACTATAGGTGCAAGCACAGAGGTGCGATTTTGAACACAAGATATTACTGTGCTTTCAGATTAAGCAGTGTCGTACAGCTAGGTGAGAAATACACTCTGACTGCCACTTCTGCAGATACATACTATAATGTGCAGAACCCAAAACACTTATGTTTTTATAGCATCCAGTTGTTCAGCAAAGGCAGTTTCTTTTTATTAATAATTTCTTAAAAATCTGATTGGGTGCTGGCACCACTATGTGGGATGATTTCCATAGAAAACATCTTTGGGAAACAAAGGTTGCTGTTAGTTATACAGACCTAAATACATCCTTATATACTGTCACTGTCTCACTAGGTTTGGCAACCAAACTGTCTGGATTGGGGTCATTTGTTTTATCCCTGTGCAATGCTAAACCACAACCTCCAAATCCACAAGGGTTCCAAGCATGGGATGAGTTTAGCACCAGCGAGTCTACTAAAAGCAAACTATTTTCTAGTCACAGTTAGATTAGTTTCTCTTTGTCTAATATGACATATGACTTTATTCTCAATGCAAATATTCGCAAGATGAGTGTGCTGCTTGCATTGTTTATTCTGCCAAATTTCATGAGAACTATTCATGACACTTCTCATGTATCCATAAGGCATTAACTAAGAATAGAGACACTTACTGGTCAGTTTGAGAGAAAATTCTGAATAGCTTTTTGAGAATAGCAAACAATAAGGAAGTGGATAAGAGTAGAGTAAGAGTAAGAAATTCCATGTTTCCTGTAGATTTCCTAATTGCACCCTGGGTGAACACTACCTACTTTTGGTAAATGCTGTACAGAAATTGCCCAAGAAACCTGTCAACATTAGACGGATAAAAAATAATGTCTAAAAAATGTGAGATATTAATGTGATTTATGTAAAGGTATTTTGAAACCACATGCATTCCTCTTCCTTCCCCCACCATCAAGAACTCCCTTTTCAAGCTCAATGAATATACACTTGCCTACAGACTGCATTAGGGAATCATGCCTGTTTCTATTTCTATACATTTTATTTATTATAATGAAGATAATTTGAAATGCAATCTGGAACTCCCTGAACATTTTTAAAACAACCAATGTAGTTAATCTAATGCCTATGGCAATCTCTATTTATTTTTTGTGAGCATACACTTGCCATAACTTAAAACCGGGCTGAGCTTTAATTTAAATGTAAGAAGGCAGAATACCAGTACAGCGCTTTCAACAAAATGGCTGAAACTGGCTTCAGCGTGATTTGCCTGGAAGGGAAGATGAAAATGTGTTTTAAAGGAGAAAAAAAATATCCTGACCAAAAGCAGACATTCTAAACAACCACCACCAATACCCACTGCTCCTTTCCTCCCCCATCTCTATCAGCTGCCAGGCTTTCAGCACCGTTTTTCACCAGACACTAGCACAGTGTTTTCCTTCACAGTCAGCCATCAGCCAGAGCTGTCACTTGCAGATACTTCATTTCTGCTTCAGCCTAATTCATACTGCACCCCCTTAATCTCTGTAGTGAGTAATGCCATGTCACTGTGCAGATATGCCAGATCCAGCCCTAGAGAGTGCTTTTAACAGTTAAACTATCTTGGTTTGAAAAAATATTTTATTTCTCCACCCATCTTAACTGTTCTCTTTCTCCTAAGCATCTTCCCAGCTGACTTCCAAAGGAGCAATCGCCGTTCTGCAATCTGGCATGTCTTCCATGAAGCTCAGCTTTCACGTGGTGGGTGAAGACAAGCTGCAGCTCTCTATTACTAAATGCAAATAATCAATATGTTGATTGGGCTTTTGGCGATCGGAGTTCTTTTGATGGGAGTGACAGCGAGCACGACTTCCCTCGTTCAATGACAAGCCTGTTTAGACTCCGCTACCTACCACTTTGTGAATCAGGCAACTGAAAATACCCACAGCAATTCCTCCAAACTGTCAGCTATTGCCGCGATTCCACCCAGTACAAGACAACAGATTAACCATTAGGCTAGATATGTTGAAAATATACAGCTTCAACCTTTCCCCAGCTAGCTCAGAGCGATGTATAGATGATTATTTCAACCGTCAGCTGCCGCATAGACTTAAACCCCTGCACAATAACTCCTGGATTCATCTGCCCCTTGTCAAACTTGCACAGCTTTAGTTTGAGCATACACAGTGTGGCAGCTTCACTGCGGATCTAGAATAATCCAGACGGCTGCTGTCTCTTTGTTAACAGGAAGCTAAACTGATGAGTTTGTAATGCATTTCTTATCAAAGGTAGTTTCAGGAAAGAAAATGTGCCCCATCCGTTGGGGTTGAAATTTAGGATAGCGTCAAAATACGGTTTAATCAGAACATTTGGCATTTCTGGGGGAAAAAATACTGTTCATCCCCTTTACAAAATCACTTATGCCAATGCACTATTTATTTGATAAATTTATAATTATTACTTGTTTTTTCAGTGGTAACAGATGTAATGAAATCATTGACTAGAAACTACAATGGAATGGTGCTTGATGAGATACAAGAACGTTAATTTTAGAAACTGCAGAGCAGTGTTTGCTTGGTGTCTGAAATGGTAATTCAAATGAAACAGGATCGCTGTTTGGGTTTCTATGTGCATTACAAACCCAGGGAAACACATGTCATTGCTTTTTCTTTTTTTTTTTTTTATACAACAAGAAGCAGCTATGCTGTGTATCTCTACATACTAGTACCATTAGAAAAGCAGGTGAGGCTCTCTGGCTTTAGTTGCAAGAGTGTGCCATCTGAAGCAGATAAGAAAATACGAAGATCCGAGAATGCCAAGAATGCATCATCTCAGAACATTTTAGAAATACTGAACGGTGTTTATATGAGACATTCTCTTTGAAAGAGTGCAGCCCAAGAAACATCTTCCCCTCAACCCCTGTCACCCCTTCTTTTTGTCCCAGGCTTGCACCTTTTGGCCAAAGGCACATAAATGGAACAACAAAGGCATTGCTCAACTTTGGGGTTTTTTTTTCTATTGGCATCTAATGCTTAAATTCTAGATTAAGAATATATGGTCCTTCAGTTTTAATTCTCCTTACATATAAAGGATTGAAATTCAGCTACAAATATATTCCTCACCTTTGCTTTTCCCTAAATGCTGTAAAAAGACAGGTCATAGTAAATGTGGAATGTTGCTAGGCTGGCTCCTGTTGTGTACTCTAGATGGCTGCTCTGACATTCTGTGAAACCGGTTCCTGAGCTTTTAGGGATACACATGTTTATAGAATGAAAAAGACCGCAAAGGTGTTTGGAAAACCAGCAAACTTTTAACTGGAAAGGTTTGGTTAAAAAGTCCGGGGTATGGTACTACACTATTTTTAGGGGTAGAGCAACCCCCTAAGATTACAGTAGAACTTTGATTTTTTTTTTTCTTTGCTCGTCCAGTTTAATTCAAGAGCATAATCATTACAAATGCTTTCCAGAGATGCCAGTTGTTATCGCTTCTCTGTTTTCTGATTCAGATTTTAGCATTCCCTCCTACATTTTTCTTGATTTTTCATCTCCATTCTCTATTCCTTTCTCAATTTATGATTCACTCTGTAATTGTTTATTCAAGTAATAATATTGTCATTGGAAAACTGTCAAATGAAATTTAAAGAAAAAGCATCAGTGGACTTCTTTTACCCCGTCCATTTAATTGTCCAATTGACTTCTCCACATTTGCACACATATAGAATCCTATTTGGGTAAAATAAAGTTTATTTTGGGAAAGAGTGAAGAAAGGGAGATATGTCTAAATTGTAGACCTTAAAACAGAACATGGTCTGTGTTCATGGGGGTCTGTTCTCCAGACAAACATCAAAGTGAATGGAATTGAAAATGTCTTCTGAGAGTGCATCTTGGAGAATAAGGAAACTCAAAGTCTCTCATCAGATATGGTGAGTGTAAATATTCTCTGAGATGAATTTTAAATTCTGTTATTTCATTATGACAAGCTGTTCTGTTATCTGAACACTGAAGAGGAGCAACAACAAAATGTTACCGCCATGTGTCAGGAAGGAGCTATTCAGTCCCTGTGTGTCCTACTGTGTCACAAGCAGCCACAAACTACAATTTTAGACCTCCAGCTGCTGCGTCTGGCAGAAGCTAAGTACAAAAGGATTGCTCAAAGCCACATGTTAACTTTTTAATAGACTACCTGATGATCCCATGGCTACAAACAGAGGACTGGGAATCTCTTGACTGGGAACTTAGTTCTACCATTGATCTGTTGCACAGCCTTGGGTTGCTCACTTGCAGCCAATTCCCTTTTAACAGAGTTCCTTACTTATAGCTCTTGCTAAGACTGAGTGACCAAATTATCTGAAAATGTGTCTGCTAGTCACTAATTTTCTCAGATCTACCAGGTGTAAGCTGGTGAGGTTACTACTGCTGTTTGGAAAGTACATTGGGAATAAATTCCATAGAAACATACAATATGCATATGTAATAAGAGTAAATTGTTATTACAGTCTTTTGGGTTTGTTTTTGTTTTCGTTTTTTTTTTTTTTTTTAATTTAACATGAAAGTGTATCTCTTTACATCAAATAACTGTAACATCTCTTTTTGTTTCTCTATCTCTTTTTTCTTTCCTTAAAAAACACAGTGTCAATTAAGGGACACTGATTTCCTTATGAGTGGTCCTTTGACAGCTCCCCAAGGCATGACATGTAAAGCCAAAAGGCACATCTTTGGGGGATTCTTTAAGAGTAGCATCGCACAGCAAACTGTGGTATTTCCACACCCATAGTTCTCAATTCAGTGCATTGTCATAGACTCTCCTTGTCTCAATACACAGCAATCCAAAGTCTATGGTCCTTTTTCCTGTTGCCTCAGAGAAGATCTTGACACCAACTGTAAGGGATGCAGAAGGAGAAGCTCCAGCACTAGCAGGGCTGACTGTTGTTATGAAGCTCTGCCAGGCTGTAGGAGGAATCTGTCCTGTTTTTGCAAAGTAAAGGAAGTTTGTGACTGAATACACTCGCAATCTGATCAGTCACCGCTAAAACCAGTGAAGTTCTCTATGTGGACAAAAAATAAGCTTCTATTAAAAAAAAATAAAATAAAAATTTGGAAGCCACTCTCCATTGTGTCTATGAACAATTTGCTGCTTACACTCCCCCAACTCAATTAAATTCAGTGGGAAAATATATAAAATCTAGAAGTAACTAAGGTAAGAAGTAACCACAGGAGTCCTTGGTGAATGCTCTGCTCTTTGGGATTAGAAATCTTGTATTTACTGCATAGATTTTGTTCCTCAGAGAGGATATTTCAGTGCATAGGAAAGGGACAGTTATATGCCAACTTCTTTAGAGCAGGACTCCACAAATTTCAGCTAGGTCTTGCTGCAACCGTTTCCTTCCTGAGAACATTGGGAAGTGAAGATTTCATCCTGCAGAAATCTAATTAGAATTATTACTTTGTTTTCCAGTTCAAAGTGCCTATTTATCTCATCATAAAAATACACATTCCCACTGCAATTCCAACCTGCATATCCTGAAATTTTAAACTGAAATAACCTTTTCTCTACCCTGCTCACGACAAGTTTAAAAATAAATTTGTGATAAAGGTGTTCTCATAAACACGTTTCCCAAAGGAGACACACTAGGTGCCAGTGCCAATTTCCCTGCCAGGACATCACTGCTGAGTAAAGAAGAGATTAACATGAAACTCTTATAAATTCTAAGATATTTTTTGTAATTATTCCTCTGCTTCCAAGTGAGTTGTCCTACCTCTGAAACATGCAATTTGGAGGACTTTGCTCAGTTTGTTGCCTTTTTTTTTTTTTTACTGAGTGGTTAATGTGCCACCAATAAATTGAATTTTTTTTTTACTTTTTTAAATTTCACTGCTGTTGGATTTCTTTTCCCTTTTGGCTATTGTTTTCCTTGTACAAAACGGTGTAGCAGTGTCTGTGTCTCTGAACAAGAAGAATTGAAATCTTGACATTTAACTCTGACTTTCTTATCATCAGACTTATCTGGCCTTCATTCATACAAGTGGAAAAACTTCCATTTATTAAATGTTAATAGGATCAGGCTCAGTGACCCCCAAAACTCTTTCAGGTTCAGCTGTGATATTCCTCTGAGATGGAGGTCTTCACACAACTGTTACCTGTGAGGTCATAATACCATTTTCATATGTAAACTAAGTATAAAATGCTTTGCATGTTTACACACATGCTGGTTTTATATACAAGTGCTTACACTGTATATACCTATTCGGGAACACTTCTATATAATTCAAACAAGCCATCTGAAATATTAGAAATATTATTTTTTTAAAATAAAATTGTTTCCTCACAAAAGCAATACATAATAAAAAAGTTCTTGGAGGTTTTTCAGTCACTACTTATTTCTAAGCCAGCACTACCACCTGCTGGTTACACAGAGTTTCAAGCCCCAGCACTTCAAACCTATGCATATGTATAGAACAGTATTTTTGAGCTGCTCTTATGTACAGAAGTGTTATTTGCCAGAAGGCAAGTTTTTAGCACATTGGTTGCAGTTTAACAATACTCAATTACCTGAAGTACGGCTTTCATAAAAGCAGGGAATGCTAATTGTTGACAAACCAATTCTCTTATGCAAAGTACTGTAAGCCACAGGCTAAACATCCAAATTGATCAAATAGATTGAACCTGCTGTATTAAAAAAGCCTATTGTAACACATGCTGGCTTTATCACTTACAGATATATAGTTAAATACACTTCATGACACTAAGAAATCAGTACAATTTTTTTTCTAAATGTTTCCTAGTTTAGTAAGTTCTACAGTGTACTACATTCTTATAAAGCTCTGTTTTCCTCTGAACAAATGTATCCAAAAAAAGCACCTGATAAATATATTAATATAGAAAACAACCATGATATAAATAGCTAAGATTAAATCTATAAAATAATAGGAAAAATAGCAATAGCAAATATAGAGATGGTGTATAAATCATTGTTATAAAAAATTAGGGAAGTATAATACATAATTTTTAGGTAAACAATGAGAAAACAAAGGAAGTAAAACAACACAATAGTCATAATAATAATAATAATATTTTTTTAAAAAAAAAGGAAATGTGATGTCTACCTGTGACTGTACCTGCAAAGGAACCTGCAAAAGAATTAATACTTACATTTCTGCCAAAGCATACAGTAGCTTGGCTGAAATCAAGTGCTATGGGGAAGCAAGAGCTGGCAATTTCATAAGGGTGGAAAATAAAGCATAAGTTAAGAAATCCAGTGGTAATAACTAATAACAATGTTACTTACAATAGAGTTTTGATCCCTTACAGAAAGTGTTCTCAAAAGGATGGATGTATATAGCAAAGATACTGTTTTTTAAGTAAAACCTAAAAAAATCAAAATATCTCCATACAAAATAATAAAGAAATAGACCATTATAAATTCCTGCTGATTATTTCTCTAATACTCAAAAATACTGCACTGACAACACTGAAATACATGCAGAAGTTAGGATTAAACTACTGAGAATTATTGTAAGATAATGGCATCTCACATTCAGTTCATGTAAGGCAAACTAGAACAATATAAAAGGATGCAGACTAACAACTGAGAAAGAAAGCAACTAATACTGAATCTACCAAACTAAATTGATAGGCAGCTTTAGAAAAAAAAATTAAATATGCTTTTTCCTTTTATTTTTCACTTTGTTATTAAAGCTACTCAGACATATCAAGCTTGCTTAGCTCACGACAAGGATCAGGCACATCACGCAAAGAGATCACAACCCATGATGAGAAACAGCTTTAGAAAGAAAATTTTATCATCAAAGGTAAATGCATTGTGCTATGTACTTCTGGTTTCAGTAACCAACCCGTGATGAGAATATGGCCATTAGCAGAGAAAATGAAGATAGCCCAACAGCAGCACCCTCACTGTTAGTACACAACACACTGAAACAAGAGGAATGGAAAAAAGTCAATAGGGACTTTTTAAGAGAGGATTGTCAAAGTGTTGGATTAACCACTCAGGTTACTCAGCTATGGCCTGCAGAATGCTTGGTGGGCTCAGTGTTATGCCAGGAAAATCGCTTATACTCTGTGAGTATAAAATTAAATACAGCTGATGTCCATTTTTAAAGCAGGCAGCATCATAAGAAGGAAAGACTGATTAAAAAAAAAAAAAAAAAGACAGCCAATTCTGCAGGAATACAGGAATACCACTGAACTGCCAGTATTTCTGTTATAATTATCCCACCAATTTCCCAATAAAGTCCACAGTCACCTGGAGGAGCAGGAACTCTCTCCAACAAAGAGAGAAATGATATATAAGATTTCATAAGATTTATGAATCCGTTACTATCCTGAAAGTAACTATATTAACCACAAATGCCACAGGATGTCAATATATTTGGAAATAGTGTTGCTGCCAGATGTTTTGAGAGTCAGATAGTGAAAGCATCCAGAAATCCAGTGCTCAGGAGACAATGACAGCTGTCAAGAAAGTCATCTTCCAAAAGCAAATGGCTTGGAGCTCTACCTCTAAGGATTTTATTTTGTCCTGCTTGAGGAGAAAGAAGAGGGCAGACAAAAGACTCATATGCTAAAGGCAGATTAAAAACAAATGCATCTTGTGATATATTTTGTATTCCTCATGGGCAGAACTCGATGATACTGCTGAAGAAGTCTGTGGGGTCCGAGGGACAACTTCAGGATATTTCATGAGGAGTAGCTGAGGCTTGAGTATTGAGGGTAAATATATGAGCCTAAAGATACAATTCTTGCATTCCCTCAAGCTACAATTTGAGATGCAAAGCAAGAGCTTCTCCATCTATTTAGCAGGAGAAATCCCAGTAAAACTGTGGATGAATGAGCTGCAGCATTCAAAGATTCAATCAGCCAATCAAAAAAAAAACATTGAAGCTTGATCAGCTACTTGACATGATAACACTAGAAATCCTGAATCCAAAACCAGAGTATGCCTTTTCATTCAAGGGGGAGACAGTATTTTCAGGAATTATTAAGAATAGAAAGAAAGAAAGAGTTTCACAGACCCTGCTATAATAATAAATTACATGTGGTGGTGATCTCAGGGGAGATCCGAAACAAAAATTAAAAGAATTCCATGCTTGAAAAGAGGCAAATTTAGGTGTAAGAAATTCTAAGAATGGCGGAATTACACAATAGTAGCATATTAAAATGCACAGACAGGCACAAAATTCCCACTACATAAATCAACACACAGAAGAATCTGGTGCCAATGGGTCAAAAGAAAGCCAGTTCCTGCCCTTGCCTTACTGATGTAGTGTCAGACAAACCGAGACAATGCAAACACAGATCCTCTGCTTGAGTCTTCCCTGTCACTGCAAATTATGCATTCATTTACTTATCTTCCCAATTTAACCAAAGGCTTTTGCTGAGTCACATAACCTTCCAAAGCATAAGATGCCCATAAATTGGACTCCTTTTATGGAAGGATTCCCTCAAACAGCTGGGAGTACATTACTGATTCCAGCCTCTGTGGATCCTTGCATTACAACTATCACCACAGAATCTGTGATGAGACCGACATCTGTCCTGAGTCTATGATTCTTTCATCTTTTCTCCTTTGTCTGAATGAAGAAATCAATAAGGTATATCTTGTTATCCAGGGCAGTGAGACTCTTGACTAGAAACAATCCAATATACCCAATGAAATGCTCTTTATGCATGTATATAAACATAATTCATTTTTCCTCGGACAATTCTTCTTTGGAACACAAGCTCTTGGTATAAAGAAATCCAGCTTTTAAGAATTACAGAAATATTTAGATCTTTACCAAATGAAAACTGATTTAATTTTCAGCAGATTTTTTTGTATGTAAAATGAAACAAAACACTACATTTTGATGTCTCAATTTACTCAAAATATAATTTAGCAGCAATTAAAATTCAATTTGAATAATACTCTAAAAATGTGCAACCTCACTACAACAGGCTAGATATTTTTCTGTGGAATATCAAAACCAGTTGTTAGCATTCAAGAGTTAGTAAAATGTATTTTGCTATTTTGTTGATTACCCTGGCATTGGAAAGCTTATTTGCTTTGTTCAGAACCCAGTAAAAAAGCAGTATTTCATGTCAAAAACAAGACCAGATGCAAGAATGGCTATGAGTCCAATTCCATTATTAGTGAAAAATATTAGCATGTCATCTGAAAATTTGGGAAATGTTTCCTATACGTTGTAAAGGACACTATGTAGTGGAAGGCAGAAAATTACATCCTGTTCTATTCAGCGGTGCATCTCACTTCTTTTCACCCTTTTGCTGCCTCATCATGTGAATTATATTCATTTTCACACCCTGTGATTCTAAATAAATACTGTATCTCTTCTGTGCTGCCACCCATCTTGTGACTGACTGATCACAGAGAACTTGACAATCCTTGTGTGTTTTAGTAGATCAGGAATTAATCAGAGATAAAGAACAAATTAAAAAATCACCGGATAAATCCTATACTATCAGTTTGCGACCCCATGTTACTCTTAGAATCATAGAATAGTTTGGGTTGGAAGGGACCTTTGAAGGTCATCTAGTCCAACTCCCCTCCAATGAGCAGGGACATCTTCAACTAGAACAGGTTGCTCAGAGCCCCATCCAACCTGACCTTGAGTGTTTCCAGGGATGGGGCATCTACCACCTCCCTGAGCAACCTGTGCCAGTGTTTCACCACCCTCGTTGTAAAAACTCCTTCCTTTTATCTAGTCTGAATCTACTCTCTTTTAGTTTAAAGCCATTATTTCTTGTTCTATCCTGACAGGCCTGACAGGCAAAAAAGCTGGTCTCTATCTTTCCTGTAGGCCCCCTTTAAGTACTGAAAGGCCACAATAAGGTCTCCCTGGAGCCTTCTCTTCTCGAAGCTGAACAACTTCAACTTTCTCAGCCTGTACTCATAGGAGAGTTGCTCCAGAGCTCTGATCGTTTTTGTGGCCCTCCTCATGGAACAGGAATAAGAATCATCTCTACATTAGGCTCAAAACTTTTAACTGTTTTTATTCTTTGCTAGAAGAATCCTAGTTCTATAAGCTGATGAAACTTTATCAGCTAGGAAATGTTTATCTTGACTTCTAAGTTATTGTCCATATGTCATAACTTCTATTTTTACTAAAATTCCAAGAAACATGTGCCATATGGGATTGTGTATGTACTATAGTAGAAGGGCTAGTTGTAGAATAAATCACCTACATTGCTAGATGGTACACCTGCTAGTCCTTTCTGGCAAGTTTGCTCAAGAACCTCCATTCCTTGTTGCCAGTCTTTGTCCACAGCATAGCTATGGTGATGTAAAATCTCTCTCCATACTCTAGTGCCATGTCAGTCAACACATAACACCACTGAGTTAGAGAGTGAAGATAATAACGTCAGGAACATAGGAATGGAGAAAGTAACATGCTTAATGCAAGCAAAATCATTTATGCAAGAACAAACAAAGGAAATTGCATGACAAAGATCAAAGATGCTATAATGATTTTTTGGATTTCCTTCAGCAGTTCTTCACAGTAAACAAATTCTGCATTCCAATTAAAGTTCAGAAGCAGCTATAAACTGCAGATTATTTTTAAATTATGTTTTTTTCCACAAATCTAAAAAGTGATTCTTCCCTGCTGATGCAGATAAAGAGAAGGTATTAGTGCCCTCTTAGTATCCCCTTTCAAACTTCCCTAGATTAAGATAGCAGCAAGGCAGTTCTTCTAATTTCTCCATTCTTTCTTTCTGTCATGTACCACATTTCACTTTCGTCTCCTCCTTGCCATGTACCTATGACCTCCTTCAGCAAAGATCAGAAGTGAAAACTGGCCTCTGCAGAGGAATCACTATGTTAGAAAAACAACCAGGCTTATATTAAGTACTTCAAAATATAAGGATCTCAAAGCACCTCTTAGCACAAACCGTAATATAATTTATTGAGAATACAATATTCTCAGTCCCTGGGTGGAAAAGGAACTATAGTCGTGTAGTAAGTCAGTGGCGCAGTCAAGATTGGGATCTTTGCTTTGTACTATTGGCCTAGGCAGAATTTCTAGTCAAACTAAAATGCCCACGTGAATTTTTAACCATATGACACTGGCCACTTCTTACACAGTCATAAGGCATTTTCAGACCTTCACAATAATTGTACTATGATGACAAGATATGATCAGTACCACTGAAGCATGTGTGTGAGGTAGCTCACAGTACATTTCCTAAAGTCATTGATAAAAACTGAATTACAGCATTACAGCATTCAGTAATATATAAAACATCACAAGGAAAGCTGTATCATTACATTACAAAAAGGTATTGCTAACAGAAACTGGTAAATAGTCTCCAACAGTAAAAGTCCAACAACTGAAGTCTAACTTCTTTTAAAGTATACCATCAACATATTTAAGAAAATACATACAAAAAAAAATAGCTATGATTTCTTGAAAAGAAATTAAAAATCCTTCTATTCTGCTCAGCTCCGTCCTGTCTACTATAACCTCAACCAAAGCAATGACACAGGATGGGTGCTTGTTCTGTGGCACTTCAATAATAACCACATACAGAGTTACGCGACAACAATCTCCTCTTTTCATGTACCACCTAAAAAAATCATGAAGTTACATACCCTGGCCTATTTAAATACCTGGAAAGGTTCTAAGTACTCAGTAGAAAATATGATGGCCCAGAAGAAATTGTCTTTCAAGTTTCTTCTGGCTTCCAGGCTGAGGGCTGGGCCACTCTTCTGGACCTCCACTGAACTTAATAAAATCTGAAGATCTCTGGTTCTAATTCAATCAACTCTCCAAGCTTAGGTAAGCACTAGGTTGGCTCTCTCTGGCTCTAATTCTAGCGCTATAAACCACTTAGTATGTGCATTAGCAATCACACTACAGCTAATGTGACTACTTACCTGATTAATGGTGTACACATGTAAAACATGCTGGGGGTCTTAACGGAATAATCAAAAAGCATCTAAAGCACTAACACTCCCATATGTAATGCAAGCCAAGCACATTTTAACTTTGTTTGGAGGGCTTTTATTCTAGGATTTTCTTATAATAAACTCCATTCCACCTTATGTTTTGATACTATATTGTGACCTGTTGTATGTTTCAATAAGCACCTTCTTCTATACATCACAATAACTTCAAAGCACATGAAACGTAGAAGATCTGGGCCTAGGGACTTCTTTTTCTACAAGTCTGAGAGATAATATTCCAAGTCAATGAACATATTTTTCTCAGAATTATAAAAGGAGCCAACCAATAAGGATATCAAAAACCAACAAAAAGTAATAGAATGCAAAAGTATGGGAAGGACAGGCTTTATGAATCAACCATTCATTTTTGTTTGGAAGCAATTTGAAAAGAACACAATTTACGCATCAAAGTGTATCTGTGATTAGCATGAGCTGATAGCTTTCCACTGCTATTGGTTCAATATTAATTTGAGACCTGCCCAATAACATCAACACAAATTAGCTAAGACTCAAAATGGCAACCAACTTGGGGAACCTATGCTGAAAAGTGGTACTAACAACTTCCCAGCATCAATGAGCTTCTCAATCTTGCAGCTGTTTTTAAAAGCTTCCTCCCAAAGGCACATTTAGAACTAAATTAAATGCAACTTTGACTTAATTAACGTTTTAAATGATAATGAAGACAATGTAGATTCATAGAAGGCATTTACATTGTGTTATAAAACTGATAAAAATTTAATAACTCTTTGTTAATAAGTTATGTCTCTCCAGACCCATAAAGCCTAAGGCAGTCGGTGCTGTAGTCTAGGGTCTAATCTAGGGTCCTAATGCAGGTGGAATAAGGAAGCAGGAGACTGACTTGACACTTGACATTTGCTCTAAGCCTGCTCTGGATCAAGCCACTGCTTGTTCATAAGTACTTTATTTCATATAGTAAAGGTCAGAATTTGGGCTCAAGGCAGGGCTATGACAGAAATGCTCAAGCTGAAACCGAGCCAGCTCTGGCATCTGTCGCTTGAAATAGCTTGGAAACAGTAGAGAAGGAGAGCTAACCAGCTAGCATCTGTCCCACACCAAGGAGGTAACAGGAAGAATCTGCTGCCTGGTGGTAAGAAACTGTCATGGTGAGTTTCATGACAACCAGCCACACTCAGGAACTAAAAATGCAAACATAATTTCCATGTCACCTTGCATAAGACCCTCTGCTAAATTCACTCCACAGGATGCAGACAGCACCTTTTCTAGCTTGTCCCCATTGAAGCAAGCCACACACTAGTCTCTTCCTTGCAACCCTGGTAAGAATAACCACTCAATGTAAAGGCCTAAAGGAATTCTTGATCTCTCCCTTCCCCACCTTCCCAATTCTTCAAAAGATTTGCTGCTAAACTCAGCAGTGCCTCCATCCCACGGTGATGCGGGACTTCATCTTGTTACAGATATCACAAACCAGGCAGAGCATCCTCTCATCAGCCTAGTGGTATATACTGCATCACAAAATTCATCTGAAGAGGTGTGTGCTTCATTACATTTTCTCATCATGACTAACAAGTTAGATTCCTCACTTTTAACAGTCTCCTGTTTGAAAAGGAACAGCTTGGTCTGGAGGGAGTGTTTTGGTTTTTTTCTACTCTTGAATTACTACATCTAAGTGTTCACCTATGTTCTCATTACATCCAAAAGAAAGTGAAATAATTTAGCAGCACCCAGGATCTATTAAAATACAGAACATTAAAAGGGATTTTTGTTTGTTTGAATCAAACTACATACCTGAAGTCACCTACTGTAAAATACCTATTGTTTCATATTAGTTTCCCCCCACCCCTAATTAATGTTGTCTATTCAGTATTTGAAAAGGAAATATAAAAGTCCCAGTGCATTCATTCACATGAAAAAATGATGGAATAGGTACTTGGAGTCTCAGGAGGGCACAGACCAGCCCATTGCTGCTATGTCTATGTTAGCAATGCAGAAAAATATACAGTTGCATCAAGGAGAGTTTCACCTGAAGGTCTACACATCAAGAGTGAGAGAAAGGCAGACAAGTCAAAGGGTTGTTTCAGTGAAACCACTGTTCCAGCAAGCAGTTCTGGAATGCTGGGTAAGACTGTGATTGGATATATTAAGTCAATTTGTCCTGTATTCCTTTAGTTGGAAACACCTGCATGCATCTTCGTACCATTGTCACAAGGAGAAGATGGAAAGAAAGTAGTTTAGGCAAAATTGCAAATATAAACTAAGCCTGAAAGTGGAGGAGTAATAAGGAGATTTTAATTTTCAGAAAAGCAGATCTCATGGTGCCTGACTTCTGGTTTGCCAGTACCACAGGCTATTGAGCTGGCTGCAAATAAGGAAAATCTATAGCATGTACAAGCATTTGACTTCATGTCAGTGGGTATACCATAAGAATCTTTATCGAACAGCACAGGAATCTCCCACAATGGTATTTTCTTTTTCAATTTTTCCACTGTCTGGTTTTACATGCTTCAAAACCCCACTGGCCAGTTTTAGTAACAGCAGCTTTCTTGACTAGTTCACTCTGAGAAGGTGGCTGAGGAAAGGAAATTGGGTTTTCTTCATTACCCAGTAACAACGCAGACTACATTAAGATGTACATGCCTCATTTTTTTACAGCTGTATTAGACTTGTATCTTAATGGAGTTATCTCAAATAATATTTTCTCAGCAAAATTGAATGCTATAAAATATACACAGGCATCTATTTCCACATTATTTTCAGTATTTTGAAAGAGGACACATGCAGTCTTGTGGAGGTATTTAGATCAAACATCATAGTCATGTCAGTTTTCAGGAACACAACCCTGAGTATGTCTGAACTGATGTAACTGTAGCAAAAATCTGTCACCCTAAAAGAACGAAGAATATTTGGAACTAGGTTTATGTAAATCAATCTATAACCCACAGCATGGTTCACAAGCTCATGATTTATACTTTCTGTAGCTTTGAATTAACAGGAATTTAGTCGGCACTATGTCTCATTCTAACGCACCATTTTCATTATTCTCATTTTTTTTTAAACACAGGCTACACAAGACAATGCTCCAGTATACAGAGGTGGGGGCATTCCATAGAAGTGAGCTGTAAAAACATAACAATCTGATTATAATCCATTGCTTATGTCATCACTATGCTATCCCTGAGAGGCAACATCCGTCTTTCCTTTCCAAGCAGATCCAATCGCTTATTTACTGCTTCAATTTCTTCTTCCTCAAAACATTAAAGGTGTACTATTGGCGTTTTCAGCAGGAAAAAGATGAGACAGTGTGGTCATATAGGAATCTGTGGTTTATGCTACAGAGAAAGGTGATTATGCAGCATATGTAAAAGTTAGAATTTCAGAGCAAATGAGTCTCCATTCCTCCTGTGGCCACCACAGAATTCTCACAGCTCAGAAAAGTTGTGTAGTGGGAGAGCACAGTGGTACTACCCAACCTTTTCCTCTTCTGAGTACTATAAATATAATGTAAATGGGATTGTATTTATAGCTGGTTTGAGAATCTCAAAGCCTCTAGCCACCACAAGGTGGTATATGTATCCTGTAAAAGGGAAACCATTGCTGCTAAAGGGTGAAAAGAGAATTCCAGCACTGAAAGTTGTCCTTTGACAGGGAACACATGGGGCCTTCCTGCACTTTAGCTCATCCATAAAAGCAAGTATTTCTTGTCTTGACAACTTCTGCAGGACTAAAGAAGTAATAGGTTAGTTTTCTGTAGAAAGCAGAGGAAATGGTTCTTGCATTCTAGGAGCAACAAGGACTACGCTGTCTTTTCAGCCAGTAATTTAAGAATCCAGGACTTAATAGCCAAGCCATTTAAAAAGCTCAAGCACAGTTATACAACTGATGAGTTTTAGATACACTGAGCAATGTGTGTGTTACACATTCTTCCCTCTGGCTAAATCAGTAAGTGACATGTCATTTCAACTCTCACTACAGAATTTAGATTTTTATGTTTTAATGACATGCAGGCAGGGTCTACACTGCCCTACACAGCACAGGTCAATGAAGCAGCTAGGTCTGTTCCTTGACCTAATGTGCTAAACCACGTTGCCAGACAGCTACAGCACAATGTACCAACTCAAGAGTCATCCTTATTCAAGCTACCCAACACGTTCATCTAATCCTGCAGAAAGAAATTTTAGGTCCTCTGAGAAAGACTCAGCAGCTAACTTTTCTGTTCAGCATAAACCATGTGATGGCACTAGAAGATCAGTGAAAATAGACGGTTTGAAAATAACCCAGGCTTGGCACACAGGTAGGTACATGCTTTGGCTACTTTCAAAAGTTAAACCTTCTCCAGCTTGTCATAGCAGGGTCTTTCTTTCCAAAAAGGATGGCTAGGGGTTTGGGCTCAACCCTGAATTCAAAATGTAGTGATCATTAGTCTTGTCTTCTGTCTCCAGAGATCCCTGATATTCACCAAAGTCAAAGCCTTCACATAAAGCTTCTCAGAACTAACAGAGCATGCCAAAGCATGTTTTCTCACAAGCGGAATTAGATATGCCTGGGCCTAGTATCAAGAATGTCCTTGGAAGTTCGGATTCCCATGGCGGTGGGCACAGTGACAAGTTTAGAAAAGGTTTCCTTCTGGAACGTGAACTTTTGATGTTCCTGAGAAGCACAGCCACATGGTGATACAGAAACAGAGAAATTAAACGGTTCAGGTTAAGATTCTGTCTGCATCAATTAATCATTTGAATGGCACTCCCCAAGATTTGACACAGATCTAAGCAGAAACATCACACTTATTAGTAACATAATTTCATTGTATAAACCAGCCCAGGTTTTTCAGTGGCTAAGTGTCCCTCTTCATTCTAATTCACTTGAATCTACAGTGCAAAAAATGCTTAGACCATTTGACTGCTGTTTGTGTATCAATCTATGAAAAGTAGCTAAACCTGAAAAATTGCAGACACACAAATAAAAATTTAAAATCTATTTCCTTACACTTAGAAATATCTTTTTTTTTTTTTTTTTCCCCAGACAGCTGCCTGTAAACTTAAAAGCTATTTTAATGTAATTGTATTTAATCAAATTATGAGTGTCATTTGCTGGAAGGACAGACTATAATATAGTAACGGAGAAACTGATTCACAGTAGAAAATACAAAAGTGTCACTTTCTCTATATATTATACAATTAGTAAACTAAATCCTGGGTACATCGTTGAATATGTAAATTGATACCTTCTCCTCTTCTACTTGACATCAGATTCTTACAAAAGCTACTCATTGTTTCAAGAAGTTTCATACAATGGCCTGTGATTTTATTTACCTTGAGATAAAAAAAAAGTCTGCTTTAAAAACCAAAAGAAAAAAAAAAGGGGAAAGAAAGAAAGAAATGCATTAAGCAATTGTAGAAGCAAACCAACCCAACTGGGGCACCACGACCAAAGCAAGCCTTGTAATAGTATAATGACCTTTAATGAGTGTCTGGGGAAACAATACAGTCCTAGCATAAAAGACAAAGGGCAAAACCCATCATGGCTCCACTGACACTGATTCAAAATGATTTTCAGAACAACTAAAGAATGTAAGAGAGGTAATCTGATCCACCAATCTGACCTCACTTTGATTCTGGGGCCCTGCTGCTGCCATTTCTAATTGTCAAACACTCTACATTTCACATCTGCTCATATTTAATGAAAAGCTGACTCTCACCGCCATTCTTTGAGTTAACTAGTTCTGTCAAGATGGGCATCATACGACCCCTGTGCACTGCAAAGAAAACACGCTGATTTCCATTGAAGCCTTGCCAGTGAAACATTGCATGTGTGTATATGTTTTTTTTTTTAATTGGAAAAGAAAGGCTTATGCTGCTTTGCAAAGAGTGTGAATTGGTATTGATTTTCATACTTATTATTAACAGTCAAAGGTGACTAGTCTCGCAAGGGGAAGAGTGAAATCTTTTTTGATTTGACGGAGTGATGAAGGGGGGAAAAGACCCTTGGAAAGATAGGATGCTAAAAATCCTCAAAGCTGTCAATATCACTTATCCTTCAAAATGTAACATAGACATAACGTGTTTCCCAACAGTATTGGGGTTTTTTTGGTGGCAATAATACCATTATTGTGGAGGGTTTTGGCTCAGCAGGCAATACAATCAAAAATGTTTACTTTATCTGCCTTTGTAGAGTCTTAAGTGAACTTGAAAGCTATGGTAAACCTACAAATTATGGGTTTTCTTTCCTTGCCAAACAGTGCTAATAGCAGAAATTTTACCCATTTGTATGGGACATATTCATTTAGCCTGGTCTGGATGCTGTTAACACCAGTGCTGGGACCCAACCACATACTCTCTGTACCAGTCTGTATTAATGCAAACTATACTAAGAACTGTGTTACTGAGGCTGTTAGGCTGTGCAAGTAACACTGCCTACAGTAATTCTCAATCCAGGGAGGTTTCTTGTTCACTTTTCTTAACAAAATACGTTTTGCTATGTTTTACTCTGATTAAGATCTCTTTAAAGGATAAAAATTCCTGTAACTTAGAATAGGACTTAAAACTGGGAACCATCTCCCCTGAGGTGATGTGTGAGTTGCAATCAAGTAGAAAAAAAGGACAGAGTACTTACACACAGAATATTTCTGGTAAAAACTCTACAAAGTCCTATTGGAATCAGTTAAATTGAGTAATAAAATAAAATGCTAACAGAAATCACAGTACTGCACATTGTGTATGGAAAAATAGTTCAAATGTCAAAATAGTTAAAGCAAAGTTATTCAACCACTTGGACTATATACTGCAAGACACGTAAGGTATCAAAAGGCAACCAGATGCATAATCTACTAAATACATTATACTATTAGTAGTGAAACGCATTTTTATCTGTGATGACTTACAATTTAAAGCGGACATGCTTCCTGATCAAAACTCCTAATACTCCTTAGAGATATATCTGAATAATTTTATAGGTTTTCATTGTCATTTGGGTAGGGAAAGGAAAACAGTTCCTGTCCCAAGACATAGTTTTGCCTATTATGGGTGTCTAAAGAGGATAAGAAAATGAAAATAAAATAATCATAATTCTATTTAACAATCTTCCTCAATTGTTGACACCACACTGATAAAGGAAGCTTCCCTACAACTTGCCCGAAGAATTAATGGCTATGCAGACTTGTTCTAACTTCTCTGTCTTTTCCCTCTCAACTGATCTTTCAAGAGAGCTTTAGGTGCATATTCCAGAATGATACTGTCCTATGGGACAGATTCCACAGTTTATTTCATAAAGTTTCCATCAGGAAAATTTTCAGCAGTCTTGCCCGTTTAAAAAAACACTACAAAAAGTACAACCATTTTTACTAAGATTTCTGTAGCTTCAATATTAGATGGAAGATCCTCCCTTATTGAGGATGAAGGGTTGCACTTCAGAATAGACTTCCAGCTATTACAACTCAGCCACTAAGCTGTATCCTATACATTTATTCATTGCCTCTTATATGCTGCTCTAGTGCCAGCACTATTAAAGCTGTCCGCTTAGCATCAGTCACAGATTTAGACACAGCCCTGTTCCTCCACTAAAGCACTTCTTGTTTAATTAATGACCATTCATATTGTATTAATTAAATAAAAAAGATGTCACCGAACTGCACTTCTAAGGTCCTGAGTGCTATTGCAAGAGCATGCTTCATAAAGAGCACACAAAGCAAAATAATGAAATACACTTTTTGTAGTAAAAATAAATTAAAACAGAAATATAAATACAGAGCTGTATTGAAACTTGGGTTTGACGTCTTTAAAAAGCATCAGCCCAATAAAACTCACAGAACTACAATGTACGACACAAGACGGGGATGATACCACAGACACCACAGACATGGAACAGCATGTGTTGGTGTTAAAACTTACAGGCACGTAAACTGGTGGAGCAATCATTAACAGAGACAGAAGAAAGTGGGAAGGCTCTCTCAAGGGTGTCCATGTTACTATGTACACTGCCTGACATGCAAGAGCAGTCACGCTCAGAGCGTCCGCAATCAAAACAACATGCCAGTTTCATTCTCTTGTAGATGGACATCTTGGCTATAATCATGTGTTGGATGGGAGGAGAGGAAGAGCAGCAGGTTAATGGCAAGGTTATATATATAACAAGGCAGCTGGAAGGTAATTTAAGGGATTTAATACAGGCCTTAGTTTATGTTAACAGTCTTGACCCAGGAAAAAAAAAATGCAATGAGATTATTGATAACACTTTGGCTGTAGATTAAAAGTAGGGCAAAAGATAAATTGCTCTTTATTTCCGTTCAGTCTTATAGGGTGACCGCAGACATGGGGAAGAATTACTGTTTACAGTCAAGTGTTTAGATCAAAAAAGAACATAGCAAAAGCAGAGAATCCTAAGAATATAGTTTTCCCTTGGCACAATTAATACTACTGGGTTAAAAGGAAAAGAAAAATCTAAAGGTGCTAATCCATTAGAAATTTTTGGCCTACCCCGCTTCCTGTAAAAATCAGACTTTTATATATCTATATATATATGTATGTATACACACACAAAACACACATACACGTGTTCTTACATACACACACTCACATTATACACATACATGCATATATATACATATATATAAATGTACTTATTCTTAAACATATGCTAATAATTTCTCTGTATTAAACTGTGCCAGGGAACTCCTTTACTGTCATAAATTACACATTACTAAAGAGTTACAATTTTCTGAAAAAATTACTTTGTTTACATTATATCTTCAGGAATTCAAATTAACTCTTGACAGAATACCAAAATTTGCCCATATAAGAGACACAACTAATAACGGTAAATATGCTTGACATTAAAATCAGTTCACAAATAAGGCATCACCAAAAGCACACAGAGCATTGGTCCATTGAAACATGCTGAACCAATCACTGGCATGTTTTCTGCCCTGGATTCAAAGGTAGATCAAACCAAATAACTGAACGTAACATTAGCTGCTAATTCCAAAAGGAGTGCCAGGTTAGAATGGAACATTTATATCCTTCAGTCATGGGAATGTGCAATTACCTTTGTGTAATTTTGTACGTTACCTGAATCACAGGTAGGTTTAAGTCTGAAGAAATGCAAAGGCCATTTAGATTGTTTCCCATGTTGCACTGAACCAACACTTTTGGTAATGGTTTAGATTGAACTGACTCAATTATACTAAAAACAAAACAGAACACTGACAGGCAAAAACAAAACCTTAAAAGCATATGCAGAAAAAAGGTAATGTTTCTCAGGCCTGTACCTTCAGTTTAGGATGTCTTTTTTGCATTACGGTAATGACATTAAATTTAAAATAATTTCTCTTTTTTTTTTTTTTCCAGTTTCTTAATGCCACAGTCACCAGGGAAGAGGGATTGAAATCGCTCAAATGGGTCAAGTCCTGTTCTAAGGCCTTGATGACTTGCCATACAGTATACTTGTCAAGCAAGGGTAACATTATGATTGTGGAAAACAGGCATTGAGGGAGATGAATGAGTGATCTCTTCAGCAGCGACTCCATTCCTCTAAAACTTTGCTCACATGACTAATGCCATGTTCTTTTAGCATCCTAGTAGGGTTATCTTACAGCTGTTCAGAAAGTCATCATGCAGCATCAGGCTTGTTCATTGCATAGTACATCATTCCTCAGAGCTTGGCTTTTAGTAAGGAGGTTTCCACTGCAGCTTTTGATGCATACACATTTAAACTACACAGAAAATTCAAAACAGCATTTGTTTTCCCATGGTTTCCCTCTGTCTAACTCTTCCCAACACATTCTTTAAAATGGAAAAGTTGGGCAGAAAAAGAAAAGTTAAATATGTTACCAAAAATGTGGAAGACTTTCCATTACGCCTGTTATATTATTTTCACTTTAAGGAAATGAAAGAAAAATAAAGGGCATTTGTGAGACACACTAGCAGTAGGTGAAGTAAAAGGCAGGCCCATTTTCTTTTAATCATAGCTGTTTTGAAGGACTTTTTTTAAGCAAATGCTGTAGCAAAACATACTGCTCAGAAGTTCTCAACCGCTGTGTCATTGGTTAGTAACAGTCCCTGGTTTTTATTTACTTGTAGCCATATCTTGTCAACAGTCAATAATCGGATAGGAAACATTTATGAAAATTAAAAGAAATCATTCTTAAGGGCAAAGAGGGTTGGGAAGGAAAACTTGTTGTACCATTTTCATCCGATTTAAACCAATGAAGTAAGAAATTTAAGCCCTTCTGTTCAATGGGGGAAGGACTTCATGACACTTCTCAAAAGCAATGCCCTTTCAGGGACTGTTTTTAACTATTATTATCAGTTGTTCTGGAGATCATGCAGCATATTAATATTTAACATCATTAACATGCAGGAAACAGGCTTGGACCTGGAAATATAAGTAGCAGAAAGGACTTGCTATAAGGGTTTCAACCAGTATATAAGCAACTGCATATCAGAGCAATACATTTCAGAAAGAAAACATGCTGTTACTGTTCATTCCTTTTATACAGTCATCGTTACATTCATACCGAATACAATACTTATTTTTTTTTAAATAAAACAAAACATGGATTATTAGCAGGGATGACTAGCGACAAGATCAAAGACAAGACAGAAATGATTAAAATGCTTCAGCCACACACATACCATTTCCTATAAAACTTCCATAAACATTAACAAAACATGGGAATCATCAGAGAGACAGGGGGACCTTAAGAACAGCCTCTGGGTGGGTGTTAAATTCATTTGACACCTGTAGCACCTGCATAAGAATTGACTAATTTCTATTCATAGTAATGTTATGATGTTGAATAGAACTGTTACTTGCAACTACTGAAAATGTAAATTGGGACATACAGGAAATTACTGCCCTATTTTCAATTGAATAATCAATGGTTGAAAAGGATGAACAGATCCTTCTACAATCCCACAGCATTTGTAAAACGAATTAGTAAAAATTTCATGGGAAGTTATCATGGACACGGAAATCAGACTACTTAAATAATTTACTAATGAAACAAGGTATAGATGAAATAGTCATTTTCTGATGTTATAAGTAAAATGAAAGCAAAATTTCTGTCTATTATTGGTAAATAAATACTTTTAAAAACTTTTTTTGTTGCAATTTTTCACAGAAGGCAATAGCCTTCCATTCTAATAAGGAAGGAATGTGCCTTAGATGTCTAAGCTTCTAGCAATACCTTGCTTTCTGACCTCAAAAACTCAAAAATCCCAGTCCAGATTTCTAGATTGTCTGGATCTGAGGTGTTACTTATAGTTCACAAACAGTAATGGGAAATATTTCCAGCTGCAAAAATAAACAAAGAAAACTGCAGATCATTCTCTACCTAAGATGTCAAGGAACAGCTCCTTTTAAAAAAAAAAAAAAAAAAAAAAAAACCAAGCAAAAAAAAGTATCTCTTAAACCTTGCTTATTTTTTTTAAAAACCATGCAGTCTACCCAATCCTCGTATTCCACCCATCACTGTAGCAGTCTTCCCTGTGACCTCAACGGTAACAAAAAGTAGATCTACGAGGACATCTAGTGGATCTCTATGAGATAACAGCTGGTTAAGAAGATGAACTGGAAGTTTCTTGACCAGCAAATGGTAAAAAAAAAGGTCCCATTACACTTAAGAATTGAAATGCATACAGTGTCATTTCAATTCATCAAGTTCTCATGATCCACACTATGAGTAAAGTAACAGCAGCATTAGCGGACGACCAGACTGATTTGGTTGCCTTTTAGCAATGCTGGTTACCATCATGAGACTGAAATATTGGAAGGACTTCCCCCAGCACAATTTCAGTTTCCTGAAAAATACAGCAGCATATCTTAAACTGTGTGGGAATTTATTTTCTCTTAACACAACAGGCAAATCTATCTCTCTATCATTTAATTTTTACAGAACAACTTCAAGACCACCAAGTCAGCTTGTTCCCTATCTTGCAATTGGTTAATTGTTTGCTATAAATCATACGGTGCTGTTCTTTGTCAAAACTGTAGAAACAGCAGGGGACCTGAGTGGGTTTTTTGCCCTATTTTAGTAGCTACAAGAATGAATCACAGGTTTAGAATTAATTGCACATTTATAGACCAATTCATTTTAATTTCCAAAACTGATCATGACCTTTCCTTCTTTATCTTAAAGAAGACTCTCAGCCAGTGTACTCTCAAAGCTAACTGCATTGCTGAACAAACTGAAGCTATTGGGGAAGTGGAAAAAAAAAACAAGTCAAAGCCATGTGACCTTTTCTCTTAAAGATCTCTTTCTCTAAAAGAGCTCTTTTACTTGTTTCTTTACTATTTGAATTAATTTCTCTGGTCCAGAAAGGCCTCAACATAGAAACATATTTAAAACAAATACATTTCTTCAAATAAATCCAAATTACTTCCAGTATTTTGCCTCAAAGTCAATAGGATTCATAATTTTATCCAAAGAAATTAGTTTCTTTCCAGTTTATTATTAAGTATCGATTCTTACCGTGCTGACCTGTTTCACAATCTGCTTTTTTGTGCTGCCCCATCTTTCTGCTGTGTCATTCATTGGCTGAAAATAGATCTTTAGAGAAATTTCTGCTTTCTTGTGAATGCTTTCTATCTGTCCTGGTTTCACCTGGGAAAGAATTAACTTTCTTTCCAGTGACTGATGTTAAAGGAATGTCACTAATACCTATTGGTTTTAGTTGCTAAGTGATATTTACACGATTCAAAGACTTTTTTCAACTTCCTACAGAAATAGAGACGGAATATATGTATTTAGATGTATAGATGTATGTAGAAGTATAGATGAAACAGCCAATGAAATTTTTCATATCATAGATGTCATGCTCAGTATACATGGGGGTTAGATGGAGGGTGAGAATCTGCAATCGCTGCTCTGGACAGTTCCAATTCACTAGGCAGTGAGTGACCCTTGTCATAATTATCATTGTTCTTCTTATTAATGTTATATTTCCTTTTCTGTTATTGTTTCTATTAAACTGTCTTTATCTCAACTCACAAGGTTTTTTTCCTCCCTTTTCCCTCCTTTTTTCCTCTTTTCCCCTGCACTCTCCTTCTTGGGGGGGAGGAGAAAAGAGGGAGTGAGCAAGCAGCTGCCTGGTTCTAGGTGCCAGCTGGGATTAAACCACAGCATTACCACACAGGATCTCAATCCTTTAGTGTAGTTTGCAGGCACCATAACAAGATAAATAGTAAATAACAATAATCATAATAATGGCTATCACAATTCCAAGACAGCTAGCACTTTATCACACAACTCCAGAAGTGCCAACCTCTCCTTGATTCTTTGTGGGATGATATGGTGGATACAGCCAAGAGGGGAAAAATACCTCAATCCTGATTAAGACCTGAAGCATTACCAAACAATAAATTCAGAATATCTGGTTAAATGTTCAAAAAATCTCAAAGCCTCACTTATTTAGGACAGGTGCAGTATACAATATGGTTAGCAACCTCAATCTGGTACAGCAATGCCTCAATGCAGCTATTAAATATTTAATCCCTCATGTTGTTTGAAAGAACAAGCCCATATAATCCTAACGCTGCCCTTTAACCAGTACATTTCTTTCCAGTGCTTGTATTTCTAAGCAGCAAATTCTTTCCATTTCCCAAATGCTGTGCTTATTTAAATTATCACAACTGTACACACTAAAAGTGGCTGATGAGAGCCTCCATAGATTCTGTACTCTTTAAAGTGGTATGACCGATATTGACATGAAGTGGTCTATAAAGTTTGTATTCTGTATATAATAATAATGTAAAACTTTACAGCTTAGGTTCTGAAAAGTCAGTATGGGTCTACTCATGTAATTAATTTCAAAACAAAGAAGCTGGGGAAAATAATCACTGTAGCTTGTTTCCTGTTAAAGATATCTGTAGGCTTATACATTAAAAGTTAGCCACACATTTAATTCATTGTCTGGCTTTGCTCCCATGTCCTATTTTTTTATTTATTTATTTTTTGCCAAAGGGGAGAAAGGTATTGGGTAAGGAGGGCAAAAGACTGCTCTGTTACTCTGTGTCAGCAAGGCAATGGAAAAGACAAAATGAAAAAAAAATTGAACATGGGTCTGACAATTAATTGTACTTAACGAGGCAAACTGTGCTATAGTGGTAATTACCCCAGCCTAACTGAGATCCCTAAAGATTCATAAGATATCTTTAGAATCATTTCAAGGAAATGCCACTGCCAAGATCTCTTTTTCAAATAGGGATAAAAAATAAGACTGTGGAAAAAAAGGGGCAAAAAGGTGGAAGAGGGGAAAACTGCTGTATTTTCTTCAACGTCACCCTAATCTCCGTGGGTGTAAACGATGAGAAACTTGTGGGTATGACGTCACTGCTACATGCAACATAAATAAAGAAAAGAACCAAATACTGAACAAAAATACTCTCTGCTAGAGAAAGACAGGTTGGACCGCACTCTGGGCTACAGGGAACCCATTTTTACTCACAATAGATCACTATCAGTGTGCAGTTAAAATATAGTAGGGGTCGTGTTCCAAGGCAGCAAGAGGAAAAATAAATCAAAAGTTTGTCAATTGTCATAGATTACAAGAAATTCCTTCAAACACATCAATGTACACATGATATGTCCCCTCTGGGGTTCAACCCCCACCGTTCACAGCAAGCACTGTCACTGGAAAAAATATATAGAGAATTAGACCATAGTTGTTGCACAAAATGAGAGAACAAGAGGAGTAGGTCATCCAGTTTAGAGATTTCATCCCAACGTGGCTGCATTTTATATAAATATATACATGTATTTGGCCCCTTGCTGCAAAAACCACAGTTAAGTGGAATAGGACAGAGGTTGAAAACATTAAAAAAATATTAACAATCTGTGAATAAAATATCCACACAAGCATTTCTCTGGACAATGTGACATCAGTATTCACATGTTATTCAAGGAGTGGGATGTGCAAGAAAGGGATGGCAAAGAAACTGCAAAAGGAAAGCGAGGTTACTTTAATTATCCCTGGTCTTGTGGAAACGTACTGATCTGCGCTGAATTATTAATATTAGGCCTAACAGGTTTGGACAAATGGCTATGTAGGTCAGACTCATGTTTAGACCCCAACAATACCACAAGCTAATGTTCAGACAGCATCTAAATTGATGTGCAACTTCAGATGCATTATTAAAGAATGTAGTTTTCCAAGTGTCATGGGAAGCTGCATTAATTAATGCCACCATAATTAAATTTTCCATGTAAAGATATTCTTTCACATTTAATTCACCTGAATGTGTCAATATTTTTACATACAACCTTCCATTTCATCTTACACATTTTCTGCACTCAGCTGCCTCTAATTGCTATGTTACTCACTAATTAAAATATATATTTATCATATAAGACTACATATACATATGTGTGACTATTTGCAGTGTCTTTGAAAATCACAGTGACGTATTAGCTGCTGACAGATCAGTTAACAGTTTCCTAATTCAATAGGGAAAGAGGTTTTCTTACTTATGCTTTCTTTTGGTTAGACTACATTTTTCAGACGAATGTTTTCTGTAGCTTGCAGATGGATAAAATAGTTAAGATTTTTCAAAAGTGATTAGTGATTTGAAAGCTAGCTGAGACATTTTATGTGAAAACCAGAATGCACTAAAGACTTACCTTTAAGAAAAAAATCAGGTCCCATAAATGGGATCTCAAGATTGTCATCAAAATATGAGAAACCAAAAATCACTAATTACTGTTGAAATTTTTCATTTTTGACAGAACTTTAAAAGCGACACAATTGCATTATTCCTAACAGTTGTGAGCACGCTCCCAAGTGGAAGCTGTTCTCAGCTGTACCATCGAGCTATCTGTGACCATATGTGTGTGTGTGTAGGGAAGGAGAAGGGAAAGGGCAGATGGGGGAAGAGGGGAGAGAGAGAGGGGAGACAAAGTGACATTTAAGATTTTACTCTCACTGGCCATTTTATTTTCTTTTTCACCTGACTCAGAGGATTTCCTCCTTAGTGTTCATCGCTCCCCGCAGCAGCACTGACAGCCGCCTCCTTCAGCCTCACTAACCACATCATTTTGTTTCTTCATCTGTCCAACACCGTTTCACTTATTGGACTGATACGTGTGACCATGCCATTTGGAACACTTCCTAGTGTTACACACAGAAGTTGTCACTCCCCCCTCTCCATAGTCCTGCTGCTGGTAATATATCCATTGTGTTGGCTGGGTCACAGGATACTCTTTTCTCCCTGGTTTCCTAGAACTGAGGAGGTTACCTTGATTTTCACTAATGTATAATAAAGGGCTCTTGCCCTTTATACTGTTAATTTTTGATTCCTGTCTTCTAACAGATTTCAATAAAAATGTGTAGATCTCACATTAAAATGACAGATCTTTGGAATTATTATTTTTTTAAATCAGCACGTGTGAAAAGCATACACTACGTGAAGGAGAAGCATAGAAGAAAATACAAATAAAATATTGAGAGAATCAGATAAAATTTAATCGGTAACATATTTCTCTTTAACTGTTGGGTAGTTCGGAAAAAAGATCGGGTTTGAGAGTGACAGACACCCCAAGGCATCTGTAACTGGCTTTACCAGAACTTACTGAGCAGCCTCTTTGGCTTTGGCAGCAGTTCAAAGGTCACATTCTCACATGGATAAACTGTTCTTTAACAATTTTTTTCCAATATGTTAGGCAATGCATACATTCCTTCCACATCAGGCATGCTTTTCCATGTGCTTTGCTCTCCTTGTGGCTACTGGGAGGATAAACACCATTTGCTGTCAGTGTTTCAGCTGCTTTCTCTCAATTATATTACTTTGTTCCACACTCCTGGTTTTTGCAGGGAGAGGAGTTTCTGTAAAAACTCCAGTGACATATTTTTTCTTTTTAAAATCATCTTCAAGAATTTATTCATTTCAGGCACCTCTTAAAGGCAGAGAATAGTTTCAGAGGCAGTTCAGGCTTTCTTCCATCCTCTAAGGCAGTGCAGTGATAATGCTATGACTGGATCTATAAATAATATTTTTCTCTTTTAAAAATAATAGTAGAACAGATATAATCAAACTTTTCTGATATCTTTCAATTTACCTAATCAGTACTTTTGAACTGGGTGAACTTTTTCATGGCAGAATACTGCAGAATGGGCACAAATTTTCACATACCCATTGAGAAATGGATGCCTAAATCTTTTTGATATCAGCATTATAAATACGCATGAGTTAAACACATCTCTGGTTAAAATGTAGTTGTGCTAGTTCCTGCAAAAAATAATTTCTAAGTATATACAGATAAAATGCTAATTTCAATATATTTATAAAAATACAGACGCAAAGCCTGATCTCAATCCTAAAATTCAATTATTTCTTCATGCAAAATTTTCCAAACAACTTAAAAAGCACAACTAGGAACTTAACTAAATCACATATTTCCATTAAAGCTATGGAATCTTCTAAAAGCATATATATAAGAGGCGCTAACATTTAATTTCTTCCAGACAATCCCTTCCTCCAGTAAAAACAATTGTTCATTTCAATAATTACTTATTTCATTAGTTATATGATGGAATATTATTCCTTAGTTTCTTCTTTTAGAGAATCATTTTCAGAAAGACAGACAGCAGTTTTTCTCTTTACTTAAAACTATTGATATTACTGGATTTCTGCATGGTATGAAAGAGAGCAGAACTTCACTGTTAGCTCATTCTTAACTTGGAAACATACACAGTTAGTTTTAACTTGATTTAATTCTTCAGGTTTTTTTTAGTTTTGGACACTGATGGACTTTGTAATGAAGAAACAGGTGTGAGTGGTGTGAAATGTAATAAAAACATATGCAAATGGCACTTACTGTGCACCTGCTGTGCATTTTTTTCTTAATTTTTCTGTACCACTGCATAAAACATGTAAACACATGTACAGATATTCTTCAAAGCTGAAGAGTTCATGAAAATGAGAGGGAGTAATAGAAATATTACTTACGCCGTTTGCAGCCACATTTTTTTATTCTTTTGGGATCTGTGATGTCATCATGACAGGCCTTGCAGTAAAAAAATGCCCTAGAGAGACAGAATGGAAAAACTGACACATTTCTTAATCCATACAAATGAAATTAGTCCCACATTTCCTCTTTTTGCAGTGCCAAATTAATGAAAAATGCCAGTACTAATTTCCTTTAATCTTTGAAAAGGGTTAGACATTTATAGTAGGAAATATTTGCTGCAAGACCATTAATTTCAAACATAAGACTCCAAATTAGTGTTTCTTTCAATATACTTTTACTTGAGAAGTAATTGGGAGAAGGGATGATAACTATGACACAGTGTATCAGGTCATTTGTCTTTCATCTTAGAAGAAAGAGTATCTAATGAATTTTGTCATAAAAATATATATAATGAATTATATATATGAATATATACATTATATATAATGAATCCATTAAATGAATTTTGAAGCATGGGGATTTCTGATTTTAGTACTAACATGTAAATAGATAAAGAATAATAAAGATGCAATTCATAAAGTTTGTATTGTATTTAAACACTCAACATTTTACATGAAGCTAATCACCCAGGTATAATCCTTTCTAACGTGAAATTATTGTTCTAAAAATGCAAAAGTCATTCTAGCAAGAAGAGTAATTTAACATTGCATATTATATTTCATTATGGAATATATATTTGATAAATATTAACATTTTTATCTTAAAGGAGCTGAAATTTCTTCATTAGCAGCAACACAAAACCAGAATAATTTAATTTGAATTTCAGGTACATAACATGTTTAATTTTGCTTTGTTAAAAAATACTTTTTTCCTCTCCAAGTTCTCTCAAGTTTAGAATATTTTTCTGACTGATTCATGGCTCAAAATGGTAAAATGAACACTTTGCATAATTGGTTTTGTTAGTTGAAACACATCTGATAATCATTTGCTTTGCACGGAACAGCTAAGAAACATAAGGGAGGCAGCATGTTTCTAAACAAAGCCTTCTGCAAAAAGCAAGCCAGAATTGGGAATTTTGTTTCTCTTTGCTATTAACACATTAATAACTGTCAAGTTCTCCCTGTTAAAAATGCTATGCCAAGTAATTTCTACTCACGGTCTGAAATGATTTAGAGTGTAAAACATCTTATAAATGAAAAAAGCGCTACTGTCTCAGTAAAGGAATGTGAATACAGTTCTGGAGAGTCAAATGGAGAAAAGGGAGAAAAAGAACTATATGCTCAAAGGCAGCACACCTGAGGCAGAGCTGGATGCAAATACTCCAAAGATGGTACTAGAAATACGAGAGGACTAGAGCACCGCTGTGCTGCTCTGTATGGCTCACCTAGCCAAAAACTACCTTAGCTCTTTCAATGAAAATAAAATTCAAGTTTTTAGTTATTTCATTATTTCCACATTTTGACTTTCTTTAAATATCCGTAGCAAATATGACTTGTTTAAATATTGTTTTCACTGTAATTTAATCATGAAAACTTTAGGACTTAGTTAAGTTTATAATTTGAATATTTTATCATTCTAAGTACAGGAGTTAGTTAAAACACCTAACTCAAGGAGACCATCAAGTAAAAATCAGATTCTTGATAGCATAACTTATAACAAGGATACAAATTATGAGGAAGCACTCAGCTGCAAACACTAATTTTTTAGTTTTTTTTCTTAAATCTTACAGACATTGAATAATTATTTCTTTTAAAAATATTTGTCTCACATTGCTCTTTTATTCCTTCCAAACATATTATACTCCTAACAAACATAAGCACACATTTAGTTCTTAAACACAATACTGTAAGAAACTCCCTTCATTCAACCCAAATCTCATACAGCCAAATACAACAAACCAGCAAGTTGTCTACAATGGTAGGGATATACTACACCATTGTATTTTGATACCATAGAGTTCCAGTAAAGAAAAACTACAAGAACATAAATATTATTCTGTTAATGCAATTATTGAATGAATACAGTAGTTTGCTCACATCAAAAATTTGCTAGTGCCTATGTGAATAAGAACTACCCTAAGCATGAAACTTGGACAAAACTTTAATCCCTGTCCCCTCTCGAAGTAATTCCACTAAGATTAGTTATAGAGAAATTAGATCAAAATTTTTCACATTTTCTAGTAGGACTCAGAAAAAAAAAAAAAAAAGCTTCTTCATTTCTTTTCACATCTGCTCTAAAATTATTTAATTTCCTTCATATTTAGGAGTGTAGTTAAGAAAATGGCATGCACACATGGTTGGTTCACTAGGGTACTACCTCAGTTCCCCCTGAGAATCTTTAAACACATAATAACAAAAATTAGGTGAGGTGTTTACATGTAATATGTTTACATTAAAAAAAAAAATTACCTTTTTACTTCTTTGGCATCACTTGCAATGAAGAATCCTAAAGTACCTTCTTGAATCTTGACATGGTTTCCAGGATTGATTAATATACTGCTCAGTGAAACAAGAACAAAAACAACAAAAGCATAAGTTTAGACTACTTTTAACTGGATGTTCCAAAATAGCTTTATTTGGTTCTGTTATAGGGGACCCACTAGTTAGGAAAGGCTGCAAGGAAATTTTAAGCCATTCTTCCTTGAAATTTCCAATCAAATAACAGTTTCACATGCTTTTTACAAAAACTTAAGTTTGAGACAGTCACGTGCCTCCGCCTATAATCACTTTAAGTGTCTACATCTGATTTCTTTTGCATTAAATATAGACTATACAAAATAACAAAGTATCTCAGAAACATAGTGTGTGAAGCTGAGCATTTCAGCTTTCTTGCTCTGTCATGCAAAGTGGTGAAAAATTCACAATATGGTGAAAAGGAAAGAACCAGCAGCTACTACTCAGTAACAATAACAAATATCATTTATTAAGCTAAACCCTTTGATGAAAGTTTTGCCAATTTCTAGTGAAACAGAAGGTTAATGGGACCCCTATCTGAACATACAATGTTATTGTTTAAAATAATAAATACACACATACACTCAAGGGGAATGGTACAAGACAACCAGTCACGATAGCTGAAAAAACATAAAATGAATAGAAAATTTTTAAAACACTGCTATGCAGCCATGGAAGAACAAAAATAACCCAACCACACTGAGAGAATAGCCTCAGCTAAATTTGATGAAGGAAATTATTAACTGCTATCAAGAAGTGAGATACTCCATGTGTCTCTACAAAATATGTTCTTTTTATTTTCACAATAATTTAACATTAGATTTTAGGTAAGGCAATTTGCAAAGTACCAAGCTAAATATGAATACACAGATAGACATGTAAATATATTCTCTAGTAAATTTTACTAATGTGTAATACAACTAAGCTTTTGACTTGCTAAAACTTAAGCTTGTCAGAAGTTCTCTCTTTTTTTATCTTTCACTAAAGCTTAGCCCTAGTAATTCAAAATGTAGTAATGGCACACATATGCAATTTACAGTAAATAAAGACTACCAGCAATTTAAACACTTGTGGATTTAGCAAAAATTGATTTTGTGGAAGTACATATATATATAAAATAAATAAAACAATTTTCTGAAAAAACATACATTACTAAAATTTGAAGGCCAAAAATTTTTCACGTTATTGTTAGGAGGAAGAATGGATCTCGGCAGGTTTCTTATTCAAGATTTGATATCTATATACATTAGTAATAAATTAGTCTGACAAAGAATATAATTGAAAGATTTATAATGAGTTTATTGTTTTGTGTGATTACACATGCTCATGAGGCCCTATGAGAAGAGTATGCAGGCTGCAAAATAAAGCACTCATGAGGTAAGAATTAAAAGGTTGCTCATGCAGCCATAATTTAGCCCCCATTATGCAGCCATTGTGATACAATTCTTAATTTAATAGCCACAAACTACTTTTTTCTCACAATCTGGAACTACATTCAGTGGTGTTTTACTGCCATTACTGCAGGCATGGATTCATGTAGTTTATCTGCCTTTTAAATAACCATCATATTTTTCTCATGTGTTTTTTTGCAGTGTTCATCAATGTAGCAAGAGATTCAAAAATACATAATTTATTTTACAAGAAGAATGAAGATATAGTATTATCCCATGTTACAGATGAGAGGTCAAATCACTATGCGATATGGAAGGTATTAATTTGGGATGCCTACAGGCCATTTTTTGTAAGCATTTAGCATTGAAAACTCCATATACATCTTATAGGAACTTCTGTTGCAAAAACACTCAGCATTTTCAAATGCCTGGCCTCTGGCTCCCAAAATAATAAACAATCAGAAGTCATCTATAGAAGGTTTGGTTTTAATTATTAGCTTACTCTCACAAAGATACTCTGTGGCAGAGTCTGGAACAGAAATTATATCACAAAGAAAGCATTTACCCAGATATCCTTCCTTTTCCTTCATTCACAGTTTCAAGCTTTGCTACAAAAAGGAGTGGAGAACTACAGAAAATGGAAGTCATCACCACAGAAAGCAGGTTCATCTCCACAGCACACTTCAGTAGTATTGCAAAAAATGAAATGTGATGGTGTAAATAACACCTACATTATACATGGAGATAAATGGGATGAATTAAAGTTGCACAGCTAAACTTCATGTGTGGTATTTCTTTTGTTAGTGTATTGGGCCTACTGGTTGTGCTTGCAACCAAGACATTTACCTAAAGCAGTTTTAAAATGCTGTTTCACAGGTTTTAAAATAGAATAAAACTGACAGGAAAAAAAACAACAACAAACAACCCCACAAGAATTTCTTCCTGTGAAACCAGTCACTCAAGTCACATCCAGGTTGTAAAATTTAGATTCCCTGCACCAACTTTTGTCACTTGAGCCACCAAAGCACTTACTAGCTGTTACAGAGATACCTAACAGGCCGTCACTGAGGGAGATGAGGCATACGCTCCACCAGTGCCCTCACAGAAGAACCCTGAGAATCTGAAGCCTGCAAGCCTGTGTGAGCCCAGATAAGTCACTTATCAAGAACTAAGAGAGAATCCTTCTGTCACTAACTCTCCAAAGTCTTTCTGCCAAAGCTTTCTATCATGGGTGTAACTGCATCTGTGTTTCAGTCTCCAGCTCTCCTCTTCCCTGTCTGCTAATCCTTAATCTGCTATTGAGTTGAGAATTTATCTGATAGAACTCAAAAATCTTCGACAAACCCTAGTCTTATTTATTTCTACTATACTGCTCCTTTTAAAATACGCGAAGACTCGTATGTGGTTAGTGTCAACTATTTTTCTTTGGTACAAATGGGCACTGCTCTGTCAGAAAAATACTTTCTTTGCCCTTAATCATGGAAGTACTACAGCTTTTCAGTGAAAACAGATGAACATATTTCTTCACTCGCCCTCACAGAACTTAAAATTTGACAAAGTATAAGCAAATGAAGTGGTTCTTTTAAGAGGTAGAAAACATAACCTTAAATCAGAAGAAAGCGGCTTCATTTAGGATGTAATGTATTGTGAGCATGATTTTGTATCTCTGAGACATGAAATCAATTCAGATGGATCAGTGTATAGACTTTATTCTTGTCAGATTTTATACTTCGTTCATATATACTTATTTTCACTAATACAGTGTATTAGCAGCCACAAAATATAGTTGTGATCGCAGTTTATGCAGTGTGACCCCAGCAGCAAAATCTTTTGTTGGGAATAAAAATTAATTTGCCCCACCACTGCTATTGGCAAAGAGTTACAGCAAAGGCTCATAAAGCTTTGGGTTTATAGACACACTGATATTTAACCAGAGCAAAATCATGAGCAGTTCCTACTGACTCCATGTGGATTTATTAAATATGTTGCTTATTAGAGCAGCAATTGAATTATTTCTTACGAGACCTGTAGTGTCATTAGCAGAAGTTAAGCACTCACTATAATATGTACAGCAACTGAAATGATTTGAATTAAAGAATAGAATATATGGAACAAAGAAGACAGAAAAATAAAACAGGCTTATGAGTGTACCAAGAAGAATGCATCCATCAGTTATTTAGAGATGTATGTGTCTGTTTAAGCAGCTCATGAAAATATGATATATATTGCCCCACAGCTGAGAAGATAAGTACATGGCAAAGTAAATCGGAGTTTTAAGAGAGAAAGCTTCAGTCTCATTTTTATGTAGGTACAATGCTGAGGAGTTTTACAGGTATAGGAAGATGTAGGAAGAGGGACAAAAGGACAGGAACTCATTACATCAATATCAATATGTATAGCTAATCCATATGCATTCTGTGCCATGCATTGGAAAAAAATGCTGTTGAAAATGACATCCCTGATTTTTCCAAATATAAGTTTTTATCATAAAATATCGTTTGTTTTTTTTTTTATCTCCTAAATCATCTTGTGAAATCAAGGAAGGAATGACAAATACTTCAAAAGCTTCTAAGATCTTGATCAAATTTTATAACTTCATAACATTTCTAGTTTAGGTTACCTCAGAAACTAATGAAGTAATAGCAAGTTCAATAAAACTTTAAGTCATAATTTCCTTAACAATTCCAGTTCCAGAAATACGTTCCTCAGGACAAAGCTTTTCATGACAGGGGTCACATGTCACTGCAAAAACCAAAGATTATCTTTTGACTTGCTTGCTCCTTCACACATGAACATTTAGAACACATGGCAATTACAGCCATGTAAATAGAATATGCGTAAATTAAATACAATTTAATGTGTTTAACAGGAACTTAATGTACTTCAACAGCATGAACTTAGGAGAAGCCAGTTCCATTACTCACTGATAACACAACTATTTGTAAGACACTTGTGGAACAAAATATGAAGTTTATAAATCTTTGCTTTACAGTTATCTGATGTCTAGCAAAAGTCAGTCCATTTGCTAAACAAGAGTCACTTAGTGACTAGATGCAAGACCACGCATCTCAGAGCAATGAAAATGTCACACATTGAAAACGTAGAAATCACCCTTGAATTCAGTTGTATTCTTGGTAATCATAGAATGAATCATAAAATGGCTTGGGTTGGAAGGGACCTTTAAAGATCATCTAATTCCAAGCCCCTCATCATGGGAAGGCATATTTTTCACTGGAACAGATTGCTCAAGGGCCCATCCAACCTGACATTGGACACAAAGTTCAGGAAAGAATCAGGAACAATAGCGCTTGTACAGTCAAAACTGAGCTCCCAGACTACTGAAATACAAGCAGGTGAAGCAAAAATGGGAATTAGTGCACACTTGAGATGCACAGTTTAAAAAAAAAAAAAGTTCAATGTGGTCACAAAAATTCTAGACAAACCCTTATGGATCTCCTTACATAGATTGTTCAATGAAAAGTTAAGATTGGACATGATGACTTTTTTATATGTCATAGGAGAATAGCTATCTTTTAGTAACTCATGACAGTGTATTATTTTTCATCAATTCACTCACTTTTTAGATTATATCTTTCTGTTGTTTTAAATATACATGCTGCCTTCAGTAAAATACAGATAGATGCCTGCTCATCCATCCTTATTTACCTGAAAGTACCCCAGAACATGAGTATTGCTCAATACCTTTTTAGTAGTGCATGGATGATCGGCTGCACAACACAACAATATTCTGACCTAGATAAAGAATAACATCTTATATCTTCCCTTAAAGCATTAAAAGTGAGCTAAAATTTTGATTACTGATTTCAAGTCTTCCATGTTTTGCTGATAAAAATTTTTGATGAAGAACCTGATCGTTGGAGGTTTGAACTGCAGGACAATTTGGGAACTGACATTTTGCTGCAGGACTAATTACCTCCAACTGTATATCTTTTACTCATTTCTGATGTTGAGTGATTTTTATTTGTCTCCTGCTTTCAAATATCATACATCTTGGACTCAAATGATGTGTCTTGGGTTGAAACAGCATTAGAAAGCTTGATGGCTGATACCTTTTCATGGTTATTTCTAAAAAATTTCAGTAGAAGATGAAAAATATTTCCTGTAGCTTCCTATAACATTCAGATATCTTCTATGTGAACCACATGGAAAAAACAACCAAGCAGCTTTAGATTCTGAACCATTGTTCCGCTGTATGTGTTTATTGGTAGGCCACATGCTAAGTGGCATGGCTCCACAATTTACTTTGCACAGCTTGAAACTGAGCAGGCTTCCACTATTGCTGAAGTTGTAAATGGACATAACTTTGAACTCTTAATCTAGACATAGCATTTATACCATAAATGACTCTCAGATTTGTCAGCCTTCTCTGAGAAAAAATCAGGGATCTTATTAAGATGGAAGAGGTGCAGTAAAAGTCTTCAAACTGAGCTGACAAAGGCATGTGGAGATGCTCAGCAAGAACAGCACAGAAAATAGGCAAAGGTAACAACATTTTAAGCAGCACTATATGAAGACTAAAAACTGGAAGACATAGATAAAGTCAATCAGTAGAGACATACACTGGAAGAGCTCTTTAAAGAATTTTCCATGTTAGCGGCCGCATTTATGTACTATTCTTGTTTGTTCTTACTTTCAAGGTTACATTTTAGACAGTGCTAAAGGTGAGATTCATCTCATCTGTCTTAGAATGGAAGCTGCTTTCGAGAACTGTCTCTTTCTTCCCTTGCAAACATGGACTGTGTCTGGATAACTAAAAGATTAGACATACAACTTTTAGATTGAAAGTTAGGTGAGATGAATCCCATGATCAGTGACCAATCAGTTCGTTCCTGCATCAAGGAAACTTGTCTGATTCAGTAACACTCAACATTCCTTTTTTTTTTTTTTTCAGTTTTATGGCTACCCTTGTAATTGCCATCATCCTCGTCTAAAAAAATGAAAAGATCAATTGTTGAATTAAATGAAACACAAACAGCAAAATTTTGACTAAAAAATGACAAGAGCTTTAACAACTCTGTTTTAAACCTTGTGGTAGATGTACTGTACCATTCCCCATGCGACTGAAACAGTAGCAATATCATCTAGTAATCAGGAAGATATACTATTTTTTAAGTACTATAAATACAGTATCTAAAACAAGACTATGTGGTATTACTGACTATAGCTACCACATTTTTAAATAAAACCAACTATTTTTCTTGATTGTTTCATGCCATGCCCAGATGAAATGCACCACTATTAGCATAATGGCCTTTTAAAATGTACCATGTCATTCACAAAAATATAGAATTAGAATTAAGAAAATTAGTTTGAGACAATATTTTTTTGTTTCCGAGTATGTTTTGAAGTGGAGTGTGAGGGTAGGTGCACAAATCCCACAGTGGGAGTTGCGTGCATACCAGCTTCACACTGCTTGTGATTCACAAGTATTGCTTCTTTCTTCTGGGCTCTACCATTGATGTTAATTCAGATCCATATTGCTCTACATAGAAAAATCCAGTAAGACACTAAAAAGAATACAAGGCAAAAGACACAGTGCACATTACATGCTACTGTATATTAAAGCTTAATTACTACAAGCATATAAAAGGTTGCTCCCAGGAGTTAAGTTCTTTACAACAGCAACTACTAATGCCATGGTCTACGGGATGTGCATAAGGTATTTTATTGGGGCATAGTCCAAACTAGTTCAACAGTGCCAATGAATTCAATACACTTTGAAACAATTAAATTATTCCTTCTGGTTCCAGAAGTGATTGATTATCAGTACAATGAAACAGCACAATATACTTTATTCTGGGAGCAAGCAACTTCACTTGGTACAACACTTCTTCATATTGCTCATCATGCCAGCGTTAACATGCCTTCACCACAAGATAATATATACTTAAAAGCCAGAAGCGAAGTAGAGGTGCAACAACTGCAGATCCTTGAAGATGCTAAGTGTTGCAGTAACTTCTCTGCAGTTGGATCATATCAATAATGCCAAACTGACAGGAAGCCACCTCTCTTTTCACACATCTACTCAGAAACCACAGGAGAATAAGACTAAAAATGAAATAAACATAACACATACAACACACGCAACAGAACAGACATGGAAGTAAAGTCTGGAGAGTGTGGTGAAGGAAACTGAAATGTTTGGACAATGAGAATAGGATTCCAAAGAGCACCACTGACAGACAGTCAGAGAGAGTGTTATAAGCAATTAGAAAAACAAAGCTGGAAGGGGGAAGAGAGATGAGGAGAGGATATGGAAGAGTGTGCCATATTTACTTCATCCAAACCAACAGCAGCAAGATAGAATGTAGACTAGAAAGGGGCTCACAGCATGGTATACCAAAAGAAAATGCAAAACATGCCATCCCAAAGAAAAACCAAAACTGAGAAACAAACACATTCAGTAACATTTTCATAAATGAGCTTAATAAATGTCATTAAAATGAATGTGACATATAATACAAACTATCTATGATGCTTTCACTGTACAATAGCTTTAATGAGTACTGTATTATGAGTAACTGGGCTCAAAACAGGACCAGCGATGCAAAGAATCAGGTATTTGGTTGTTGTTAATGGAAGGTGAGACTACAAGAGAACATGAACTACTGTATTGTAAGACGTGTTTTGAAGGAAGACTCTGGGGAAAGAAGGACATAAATGAAGGTGTGAATATGGAGACAATATGGCAGCACAAGGGCTGGTAAAGACGAAATATACATCGTCACGATACAATACAAATGAAAAAAGAGGAGCGGATATGTTAACAATAAAGTCTGCTTTTCTGATGCAACAATCTGATACACCAATGACTCCACGTGGGGAGGGAAAAAAAAAAAAAGTCTAAAAAACTTATACTGTTTTATTTTGTACTTCCTGCAAAGAAGTTAGTGCGCGAGTCACAAGAACCAATGGAGAGACAAAATGCTATTCTCCCTCCTCTTTGAGATTGGGGGCTCATATATAAATATACACACAGATATATATATATATATACACACACAGACAGATGAATATATATATATATGTATATATGTGTGTGTATATACAGAGAAAGATAGACAAAGATGTTATCTTCCTGTGTTCTTGGCAAGGAATTAGTCCTGAAGTTAGAAGGAGTGGAGGTAGGATTGAGGTTGGAAGGAAAGGTAACGAAGAGGGCATACCGCTTTCGGCTTCTGCAAACGACAAGAAAAAAATTGCAAATCAAACACTTTGATAAGAAACCAACTGACACCAAAGCAAAAGCAAAAAAACCCTTTATTTCAAAGTCTCCAAGGCTCAAAGGTTTTTCTGCTGAGAATGAGAACAAATATATGGATAGACAAAGAGAAAATTTAACAAGAGGAGCAAACACAGGGTGAAGGAGGGAAGAATCCTAGTTAGGCTTTCCTTCTTGCTTACTCATGTGGAAAAAAGAAAAAAAGTAAGGGGAAAAAGGAAGGCAAAAGTATCTCTAAAAGGGATTTTGGATGATGAGTTTGAATATTTGCAGTTTGAACTGATGTTTTTTGCTATCTATTCAGCAAATTCTTCTGGGACATTTTCAGGTTGATGTTCTCCATGTTCCTTTAGCTTTTTTTCTACAGAAGAAACAAAACCTCTCTACAAATGAACTAAGAAAGACCATTTTTTTAAGCTAATGTATTTGGCTTGCATCAGGGACACAAAAACTTATTTAAGAAGTGCTTCCTGCTCTTAATAACTGATTATAATATTCCCAGATACTAACTGGAGATGAAGGAATGGCTAACTCATATTGTGACCTGGAACTACTAAAGTGCACACTTTAGTAGCCGGTCAGAAACCCATTAAATTCAGTCACATTTTGTCAACTCAGAGGTTTCTTTGATAACTGAGCAGCTAATAATTTAAACATTATTAAATATATAAATGGAAAGGTAAAAAAAATACAATCTAATCATGGTTATTTTAATTAATCTTCAAGAAACTGTGAGAAACAGTTGCATAAGAAGATAAACATTTTATAGATACTTTACCATTATTTGAAAACGAGTTTGTATTTATCATATATATGACTATGTTACCTATATTTAGGCTTGAAAATTTTTAAATTGTGCTTTTAAGCATTCTTGTAAAATCATAAATTGTTCTTAATTTACAGTCTAATACTGTCAAAACTTGTTATCAAGGTGTGCTTACTGTTTTGTGTAGCTTTATTAGGAGTCAGTAAAAAAGGAGAAAAAATCCAATTGCAAGCAGAAAGCTCAGTTCCTGCTGATATGTACATTAATATTAGCTTGCATAGAGTGCAGATGATTTATAATTACTATTGATCTCAAATTCCCTACGGTAGCATTAACAGAATCAGAAAGCTTTAGAAAACCAACATTTAGGAGACTGCCTGGGGAAAAAAAAACTGCAGAGGTAAATGAGTATTTATGCCATTCTACAAATAATGAAGACATTAAAGTCAATGAAAATTCTGACATTGACTTGAAGATACTCTGATTTATCCTTAACACTGAGGTAGAAATTTAGAGAGGGATTAGGAGATCTAAAATGCCCTCACTTTACCACTATTAACAATGGCACGAACTTCTGAATTCACTTTGTGTTGCTTTAGCTCTGAGTGCAAAGTTAATGAAGGCAGATGAAACTAATTGGAAAGGAAACTCCCTGTGTAAGTAAAAATCAGATATATAATATACTTGTATAGATATTCTATTATGACTAGTAACAAAAATTGAACTGGTGGGAGTAAGATCCCTTCTCATCCCTTAGGCAGAAAGAATGCTTGGAAAATTTCTGCTGTTCCTGAAAATCCTCATCCTAGACTCGTCCCAGCTATAGCTGGAAATACTAGCTCTTAATAAAAGGGTGCCACCTAGATAATACTCTATGTTTTTATTTACATTAATCATTGTTGCTCTAAATTGTAAACTCTGTAAAACTTCTCAATAGTTTTGCAAAATATGACTCTATTAATCATAAAATAAATCAGCACATATCTACTGTTGGTCACTCTCATAAAGAGTGAAAGAGAAAAGGGTCCCGTAATCAGTTCTCCCTTCACCTTTATGAGTTCACCTTAAGAGTTACCAATGAAGAACTTAAGATATGAAGTAGAATAAAGTATTTCCAAAGTCGCCATCACAAACATAACTGGCAAATGACAAATTTATCTTGATAAAAGACAGCTTGCACTTGTAAACTATGTTATCCTAATTTTTATCTTAATTCCCTGTCTTTTCCTTTAATAAGATGCAAGGAAATGCAAGTGAGAAATTGAAATTTTGTTCCATTACCTTTCATGTTAGACTAAAAGCTCAGAAAACCACAAATATGTACTTAAAATATTTGGGTTGAAGAGCACAGGAACAAGTAGAACAATAAAGATATGCTACAGGTAGCTCTGTAATTGAACAGCAGTGACAAAAAATTATCACTGGTTAATAAAGTCAGCAGATATTACTATGGGTCAGGTTTATAAAAATATCTGAATATCTAACTTACATGCTCTCCTTGTTACATTCATATTCACAAAATCCAGTTGTTAACATCCCTTTGTTAGTATTGTTTCCTGCCATTTTCAGGCTCTTTTTTACCAAATAAATTAATTGTGAACTGTTACCTGTGTGGTTTTAAGTAAGAAGGAATATATGATTGTACCACATTGTGTTACTTTTTGTGGGATCCTCTGCATCACCTTGTGATTAAGAGCTCAATCCAACTCCCACTGAAGTTAGTGCAAAGAATGATAAGGAAGCCATGAATTATCTGTTATTACTGAAAAAGACTGCAATATTAGCACTTAGGTAAGTAAATGACAACTGAATTAATGACATCCTAATGTTGGGCAATAATTCTTAGGAGAACCAACAGAAAACATATTTTCTAATACTGGAAAGGCAAAATCTGTTAAGTGGTTCCACTGCTGTTACTACTATTTTTTGTCTTTTTTTTTTTTCTAGGAAAAGATTAAACTGTACAGAGACAAAAGAATAATAAATAATTTTCTTTATATTAGCTAATGCGGAATGAGATCATTCAATGGAAAAGTATTTCAAGAGCCCATGGGAGCTGGAAACATAAAAAAATTCTGATCTTTCAAAAGAAAAAAAGGATTTATTAATCAGCATACTGTGGACAAAAATAATATCCAATAGCACATACACCACTTCACATATCACTTTATAACATAGGAAAGAATTAAGCAAAACCAACTATAGGTCGTGAAAATAAAGAAACATTACAACATATAATAATAAACATTGAAATGAATTTTTTAAACCCTCAGAAATTGTGGTATGAGCTCAAAAGACAGAATTGGTTCTCCTCTGAGGAGAAACAATTACCCTCAAAAGTTTAGTGGTCAAAAATAAGATTAACTAGTTTGTATCATTCCAGATTTACTACAGAAGTACAGAATATAAATTTTGACAGAGGACAATAAAATTCAGCTCAGTTGGTATTTTCACATTTTTATTATATGCCCCTCCACACAATGCAGAACACATTTATAACATTTTTTTAATAGAAAAATTAATGTTGTGTAAAGCACTGGTGGACAAGTCGATAGAAGATTGACTCCAATGTTCACTTAGATTTTTATGATTTTTTTGTACAACATAAAACCACAAGAAACACTTCTGTCTGTGAATCCATGCTAAGAATAATGATTTATTTTTTCTCTTTTTGGTGAAGGAGTCAGCCAGCTAGTAATTTCAAGGTTAAATTAATCTTATCCAGTTTCATCATGTTATTCATATCTGCAAGTTTTGTCAGAAAAGATATCATATAAATACTATGTTCATCCTATATTTCTGTCTATTCTGTATAGTATCTAAATAGGTTCTTCCAAAGTCATTTAAATGAAATTATTATTTCAAGAATACACATAGCCATAATAAGTTTTGATATCACTTCTGTTTTCCACTTTTCCATTTTCAGTAAAATAATTATAACTGAGAGACTATGAACATTGTAAGGCATTTTTTTAAGTAAAATGAATTGCACTTCTGGAGATAGGACATATCTATCACTGCCC
>JAOTQQ010000002.1:14666732-14697685 GCA_026546715.1 Gallinago undulata | reverse complement strand
TCTATCACGGCCCGCCCCCCCCCCCCCTTCTACTAAATGTTCCAACTTAAATTAATTTTAGGGAAGAAGAATAGGGCAGAAATAAAAGCCTTTCAGCGGTATGTGAAATGGTGTAATGTGATGGCATGCTAATTATACTCTGAAATGTTTCAAATATATAATAGCTATGCTCATTCTGAAAAAAAAAAAAAAAAAGCAGCCAGAATTCTTGACAGTGCATTCCAGAACTTCAACATTTGTGGGCATTGGACATACCTGCTTTCTCGTTTTTCCGACTTGTATTCTATGGCTATCATTAAAAGCTTTAGTTTCGCAAACACCAGTCTGCAGGAAGAGAAGCCAAGAGTTAGTCATTTTTCAACACCAACTTCACATATGTAGATATGGCTGCAGGGTATGTATTTTCTTAAACTAAGAGAACGTAGACTGATATCTTTTCCCATTATTTCAGTTAGGTATGTACAGAACGCATATTAAGGCCTTTCTATTTTGAAGTTAATGAACACATATTTTCCCAAATCTATAAACTGACAAGTTGAGAACAGCAGCATAAGCACCAACACTACGTTACAAAGTCTACTTAATCAATAATAACAAGGGTCACGATACACAACATAAAATTGCATTTGGCTATCGTTTTGGATGTCTTGAGGAAATTTTTCAAAACTTTGCTGGAATTCAGCCATATGTTGACTGCAGTGTGCATTCCTTAGAAAATATGTATGTACTGAACTAAAATAAGAGTACACTATTTGTCAATATTTGCCAACTGCTGTCACTGAGGAACTGCATGACTGGAAGCAATTTCTGACCAATATATGGGAAGTACATTCTGATACTGTAATACACAATTTTTTCAGTTGTAAAAGTCTGTACAAGTGACTAATTATTACAAGTCAAAGGTGATATTCGTAGACTTGCAGAACTATGAGTTAGCGTAATACCATTTGCTTCAAGCTCATAGGCTCTCTGAGAATAAACAAAGAAACCAAGCATTATTTTAAAATAACTAGACAGCATTTTCCAATTCTGTTATTGAAGTGTACGTAAATTCAATGCTACTTGTGTCCTGTTCTATGAACTTGTCACAAACTGTTCTAGGGATCACCTCTCAATTAGATAAATGCACTGTATCATGCACTCGCTTTTTCAGTGCTCAGTGCTACTATATAAACTTTCTTCCTTCAGTGCTATTGATATTTTTTCATATATTTTGAGAATACTTATTTTTAAGCAAATCTAAACAATACTCTGCATTCTTTGCTTTAGTCACATACTTAGCAGAAAACATGGAATTGGCTGCTGAACTGACAATATTACATTTTTATAATAAGTTTCAGAAATCACTGTGAACAGTTAATTTCTGCTATTTCTTCAGGATAAGAGAATAATTATAGATTAGCATGAATGTAGAGATTCTGACAATGCTGAGGCAATGTGCTACACATCACATAAGGATATATACAACAGAATTTACTTTGCACTGCTTAAGTTCTAGAATGTAAAAGCATATTTTTTTTCTTCAAAAATTATCCTTTTAAAAATTTAAAAAAATTTAAACATTGTAAAAGTACCTCTGGATGCTCCTTGTCTGGGGAGGCAGGTGATATTTCAGTATTGGGAATTAACACAGAAGTACAGATAGGGGCAATATTCATTGAACCTTTCTTCAAAATCAATTAAAACTCTTATTCTACCCTCACAACTATAGCCAATAAGAAATGGACATACAAAATCCTGATAGTTACTGAATTCTTAATTAGCCCATGACCTCCACAATATTAACAGGTTAATGAAGCCTATCTGCTTAAAACATATATTTTTTAAACATATTAACACTAGAGTACCCTATATGTTGCATTAAGTCTATTATGTATCTTGTTTTAAAAAGATGATATAATAAAATACAACTTCATGAGCCATGAATGTAAACAGTTCTAAAGCAATTTTTTTTAATTTTGACCACCCATAATCCTTTAGAAGACACATTTAACTTCTCTTCCTTGGTTTCCTAGTATTTGATAAACTATCCATATATGTATCTTCCTAAAACCAAACAAACCCAACATAAAGAGATAAGCAAAACCCTACCCTTGCATCAGTGTCTTGTTCTCATCTGTAGGCTTACTAAAAATATTTAAGTGATAAATACATGGAATTGCCCATGCAATTAAACATTAGGATTAAGTCTCACCATTTAACTCTATTGTGCAAATGTGGTTTGATATGACTGAAATGAGAAAGCTCTTATACATGCTTTTTTTTTCCTTAGGTACACAAAGAACCTTGTAATAAGAAGTTAGAACACTTTTAATCTCAAATCTTTATGTAGAAGTCCACAAAAATTGTCAATGACAGTACAAGGCATTAATTTCTATTTTATTTTCAACTGTCAGCATCATCTGCTAACTACTTATGAAGACAGATGGTCATGAACAAAGGCTCCCAAGAATTTGAATCAGACTGTTTCTATCTACCCAGAGAGAATTAAATTGCCTTTGACATTAAATCTTCCTTCTTTACTGGTAAGGCTACCATTGGCATAAATGAACCATAGATACCTGCTGTATTACTTGCATGTGGAAGTGCTGGGATATTTAGAATTTGAAGAAATTATCATTCTCCTTTCTGAGCAGCAAAACATGAAGATATAACCTTGATTAGTTTTTAAGTATTTAATTTTGTACCAAACACTTTAAAAAGGATTTTAATTAGAAAATCTACTGAAGGAAGTTTTTCTTTTCAAAGAAATTTTTGACTGAAATCTTGTACACCATAAATAACTCAGACTTTCTCTTCAGGTGCAGTAATAACACTTTTTTGCTGAATTACTTTTGATAATGAATAGGTACTTATCCTCAGGAGAGAAAAAGTACTTTCAGTCTACTTCTATACTTTGGTTCAGCTGCAGTTAATAAAAGTATTTTCATAAAACATTAGTATCTTATATAGCATCTTAAGCTGAGCAAAATACAATATCAGAATTTTGTCATAAATATATAATTTTTGTCCTCTTTTCAAGCTATTTTTTAAGCACATTGGCAAGAAGTGCTTTATTTGGTACTTTCTAGTATACTCTGTTCCTTAGAATTTAGAAGTATGAGAATATCAGATATTTCAATTTTATGAAGAAGCAGTGTCTAAAATTAGTGCAGTCAATGAGGTTTGTACGTTAGAAGATAAATTACCATAATAAATCTTTAATAACCCAAATATCCCTTTTAAAGGTTTCTTAATTTCAGGCTCAGCTAAGTTCCAATCACATGAAAGTGGCAAAAGCATTGGCACCTTCTGCTTTCAACCCACAACAGGGTTCTTCCCAATGCTGACTACTCAAATATTGCTCAGGCAAAGAAAAAAATTTAAGCAAATACTCCAATAGAATTTCAAAAACTATTAAAAATTTAAAAGTAAGCACTGATTTAAGTGGGTATCTGATCAAGCATAAAATTATGTTTGATAGCAAAATATTTTTGGGTCTTGTTAAAATGTTTCAGATGTATTTTACACGTTTTACTAGATAATTACATGCACTTCTACTATTGCATTATAATTGCTGGACATTTTTAAGAATGCTACAGAAGAGCACATGACAAGAGAAGTGGGAGAAGAAATCAGAAACTAGAGATGCTAAGAAATGGAAAGCTACCAGCTGAAATCTATCACGTATGTAATACAGAAGGCACTGGTGATGCTGCAGTATTAGTTGCAACTCCTGTAGTTTTATAGAAATTATGAATTCCTCATTGGCTATGAGTACTACAAAATTTGCTCAAAAAATGAGTACTTAATTACTATTACAGTTATTAACACTTATAATGCTGTTTATCTTACAGAAGACCATTGACATTATTTACTCCTCAGAAAGATAGCAAAAACTTCAAGTATTCTGCAAGAGGATAAGAAACCCTAACAGCTCAGCTTAGAAATATAGCAGCACTGCAAACAAATGAATTATTTGTACCAGTTACAGCCAGTGGCTGCTGACATGAACAAGAGCAGGTAACCAAATAAATTTGCTGCTCACTACCATTACTAGCACAGTAGTGAGAACGTGAGCTGAATATTTAATAGGTTTTGGTTGTTGACACGTCCATCTGTTATGAAAACATTGGACTTAAGAAATGTCAGTACAAAACACTATATTGATTTTTCTCTATTTCCCATACCAAATATTATTTTGTTTTACAAGATAGTTCCTGATTTGAAATGCAAAGGAAAGCACTGTAATGTCTTGTAGAATGCATTCATATACACTTGGCAAAAGAGTTTCCTAAATATTTGTCTTCCACAACTTTTATGTACTCCTCTCCTGCTAAAATTAATTCTATAATTCCACTGTTCCTTCTGGCTCCCATTAAAGCTGACGTTGGAATAAGAAAACTAAGTATATTGTTCGTATAAGACCTCTATTGAAGGTCTCAAGCACAAAGAAGTGAAGCTTGCTTAAAAAAATAGGTATTGTTAGTTTTTTAGGTATGAGCAGGAAACATAGCTGCTACATGTAAAGAGTTTTGAAAGTTTGTCCAGTAATTACTAACCTCCTAATTATTGCTTGTACCAAGTGTAGTAAAATGCAGGTTATCCAAAACCAAGGTGTAAGAATTTCTAATAATAACATAGTACTCCATATTTTAAAAACAACTCATTTAGTTTCAGGGTTTTAAAATGTCATTGTGTGCATGAATCTGTTCTCAATGTTTGTTTATTTTGTGAATAGTTCATCACACCAAGCCTGTCCACTTATTTTATTTCCCCTTCAAAAACCCAATGCAATGGACTTTTTGCTGTCTTTCGATGCTTCTGGAAATTGAATAGTCAGTTTTTATGGTAATGAAAATACCTATGCACCAAACTCATAAATATTTAACACTACATTTTAATGTTCAATGTGCTTTAATTAATGGAAATTTAATAGAGTTATTAAACTGTTGGAATATTTGAGATACATCTTTTTCTTTAATTTAAACTAGAAAACACAATTAAGTTTCCAGTAACCAAATGCTTAAGGAGAGCTCCAAAGTTTAGACACGTTTCTAAATCTCTACAAATGCCCTTTATTGATTATTTTATCTCAGCTCTATCAGTACAGTTAAATAAATGTCAGCTTTATGTCAAATACAGTCTCAGTCACATGTTTCTAAGAATTCATATAGAAACTCAACTAAGTTTGACAATGGTTTGGCATGGAGATTTAGCTTTCAAGATAGGAGTCAGTGCAAACAGCACAAATTACCATTCATTCTGAATATTATACAAATTTCTAGAATACTTTATGATATTTTCTAGTTCAATATATCCAGGCAAAGTTTCATGTTTGTACTAATAAACACCTTCCCTCAATAACCTAGTAACAGTTTGGTTAACACAGTGGAGGGATGGATTGTGAGCCCCCTTTATTTTACTAGTAAATTGAAGACTGCTCTCTGTCATGGCAATATCCCAGAAAAAAGACAGCTTTTTAAATGGATGACATTTGTCTAACAGTTGCTTCTCCCTAATTCTTTTGCCATAACTTATGTTTATGCTACAGAAAAGGTATGAGGTGAGGAGTTAAAGCAAAATCATTCTTCCTTACATAAGAGATGATATCTTACTTATTTCTCTATTTCCTCCTCTAAGAATGGAGCCTGCAGAAGTTTTTCTGTGTTATCTAGTTAGACATCAAACTCTGAAGTCAGTTTCTTTTTAAGTGTATGAACAGTGCCTAGCAAAAGCCACCCACAATCTTTGCTGTGACCTCGTACAGCTGTAATGAAGAACAATGCCAACAGAAGAGGAAATATGACTACATAAATACGTTAAACTATCCTGACTATGTTTATGGCCACAGCATTTATCATAGAAACCCTGTGAGTACAAATCTCTCAATCACAGAATCAGAAAAAAAATAAGGATTTTCAGTCTCTAGAAATAAAGTTGTAGCATGGCTTATGCTATGGTTATATATTATATGCTTCAAATACTCCTCTCTCATTACAGAATAGAAAACTTCTTTTTTTTGACATATTTCACTTGCTAAAAGTGGTTTACAACCAGTTTCACAAAGCTCTGGATGGCACATGGCTTATATGACTCCACTAAATCTGTTTCAATTAATGAATAGTTTCCTTGGAATGGGGCAGAAGCCAAGACAGTGACACTGACAACTACTATTCAAAGAACAGAAATCACTAGAAGAAACAATAGGACAGCACTTACGAATAAATAACTCTATTTAAATGGATTGCTGATTAATTTGTTCAACACTGACAACATTTATGCTTTCATTTACAATCACTTAATTCCAAATCTTTTCTGAAAACAGACGTTCCAATGTTTGGAATACTTCTGTACAGTGATTGCTTTAATGTTTATTTTATTGGATCTCATCTGATGTAGCAACATTAGGACTGTAGCAGAGTGAAAAGGTCTCCTACAGAAACCTTAGATTTCACTTGAGACAAGGCAAATACTTCTGTTTATTAATATGTATTTGTACTTACTCACACACTGCAGGGAAGGACAAACCCACAAAGGCACTAGACAGATATTCTGTATACATTTCATTTGCAACTCCTTCCAGATAGTATTTCTGCCACGTATCCTCCTCAATCTAAAACAAAGAAACACAGATACCAAGTTCTGAGTAAAACCAAAAGCTTTCTTTAAAATTTACAAACTGCTTAAATATTAATCAAATAAGTCAGTAGACTGTTATGGCAATTAATATTGCTTATTTGTACAGGATTTCCTGGAATGCCAAAAAAAAAAAAAAGTAGTCAGTAAATTAAGTATTCTGTGTAAAAATAATACACTCAATTCTTGGCAAGCACATTCAGCACGAGGTGAAATAAGGTTGTAAAGAGCTTCAGGAAAAAAAGTTCTCAATTTCTCTTTCTGAAAATTCTCAAGTGAAATTGTTGCATTATATTGTTCGATATATATGTTTCAATTATTTTCATCTTGTTTAGATGTTGATCGGCACTCAAAACATCATTTAAAATTGTAATATATTTTTTCTTCTCTGAATCTATGACTAACATGGAAAAGATATATATATATTGAAACAATTTCTTCAATGGTCATCAGTGTTTTAAGACAACAACTGAAGAAAACCTTTACTGCTAAATTCAGAGGTCTTTTACTGTTGAAGGTATACAGGAAAACAAGTCAGAGATGTTACATGACTACCACAAAAAGCTCACTATATTTGCCTAATCAGAAATTTCTAGTGATATTTCATGCAATCTCTCTTAGCTTCCAGCTACCCTGGCATCTTCACAGGCCATGACACATATATAAATCTTATGTCTCAGACACTCTACAAAGTCTTTCAATAAGCATCAAACACCTATCTTCAGTAATTGGATTGAGCCATTTAGTATCCTTCATACAGACCTCTTGTCTTCTCACTAATCAGGATAATCTGTGAAAAAGTGTCTAAATCATGTTAGAAAAAATTTCACCTTTACGTACTTTAAGAGACAGCAAAACCAATTCCATGTCAAACTAGCATTTTATGGATAGCCAGTACCAAAATACTGAGGGATGCAGTACTATGTCATACCAAGTTCAGTGAGCAAAACCAGGATTATATTATTTATCACCATGAAATAAAGCAGCAGCCACATTAAAAGGCTGAGCCTCTCTAGTTGCAGAAGCACATGTTAGTAGCGCAGTGTCCTAGCAGCAGATGTAGAGATACAGCTCTACTAATTGTTTAATTAAAATAAGCATTTTCATACCATGTCCGCACATGGCTTGTATTGAAATGCTATAATCATAAGGATGCTGAGCTTTTCAAACTCTTTTACAGCTTAAAAGCACCTCTTCCCTGTAATAGCCTGATCTACGGCTCATTTAAACCACTCAAACTTTATCTACCAATTCTGACATTCTTAGGATCATTATCTGAACAGCACAAAGCAGAAACAATGGTGTGCTTTGACATAATGATTTAATTTAAACAAAATAAAATATTTCTCAGATTATATAATTATGTCATATTAGTACATACATTTATTATATTGTTATATTACTGAATATTACTAATTTTATATTACTATATATTATTTTAGAGTATAAAATAACTTTCAATGAAATTTGGTCCCAATATTAAAATTTTTGAATTCCACAGCTATTTTGACAGGACTTGTATAGTACTTTACCTAAGTTTGCATTTTTATCTTACAGGCTGAGTATTAACGTACCCATGTTAAACTAGTCAAAAGGTACTCTTTTGAAAGAATGTTTTAAAAAAAAGAGGAGTGGAAACTTTTTAAGAAACCAGTCAAACAACTTACAATGAATTTATTTCTTTTTATTTTTTTTTCTCCTGTTGATAGGTTTCCAGGTAATTGGTTACTTTAGTTCTGGAGAATTAAACAACTGCAAGAATAAATGGCAATATGGAGATTTACCAAATCATACTCTCCCTGATAAGCAGGCTGCCAGCAATCAAGAGAAATTTCTTCCATATAAATTGTTTCACCATTCAGAGATCACGTGGGATGCTAAAAGGGGTTTGCATTATGTTATCCTCCACCACACACAGAGAAGTCATATCACATTTTTTTATAACCCTTTGATTTGTGTGAAGCTTGCAAATGTTGCTGATCAGCAACTCTTTATATACAGAAAACAGATAAAGTGCAGGCTTGATAAAAAATATGAGAAGTGATAGCAAGGACATGTTTTATCTTATGGTCTATTTTGTGGCTTTTCCTTAGATTGACACCACCTGGGGCTGGAAAAAATATACAAATACATGATATGTTTCTCCTTTCTACTTTGTTCCATTGCTTTCTTTTCTTTAGGCAGATGGTTTTGATTTGGAGGAAGGAACTATTTTCTATCTTTGTACAGTATGGTCTAATAACAGTTGAGACAAAGAGAAGAATTTTCATTTGATTGAAGAATTTTTTATGGTAAAGATCTACCTGTTGGCTGAACAAACACATTCAAGCAGAAAGCATAAATCTATCTTTATTGAGGACTGTGGGTTCCAGGAAGCCAAATGTGTTAGATTCATTGTGATATCACTGAGTGACACCAGGCTTTATCTCCTGTTCATCGTTACCTCTGTGGATAACTGCCAGTTTGAGAAGCTAGGAACTTAGATCATAGACTCACAGAATGGTTTGGGTTGGAAGGGACCTTTGAAGACCATCTAGTCCAACTCCCCTCCAATGGGCAGTGACATCTTTCACTAGACCAGATTGCTCAAATCTCCATCCAACCTGACCTTGAACACTCCATGCCATCCCCATATAAAACCTTTATTATTTGTTGGAAACTTGGTAACAAAAATGGTGAATAATTAAACACTCAAATACTGCCTTGGAACGAGGGATATGTCTTTGCTAGCAGAGTAATTAAAGAAGAAGTTAATGCCATCCAATATTTAGAATAGAAAAAAAACGTATAAAAGCTGCAATGAGAAACAACACGAGAACGCCAAAAGGCATGATGTACACAAAAACAACAGCAGAGAACTACTTCAGTGCAGCAAACATAACCAACAAACACCCTTGATATTATTGGGTTCCTGCTACCATTTATTCTTTTCCCTTTTACCTCTTCTCATTGCTTGCATGTTATTTCTGTTTTCATTTAGCCTCATACATAGGCCTCTATAATAATTGATAATTTGATAATTGATCAAAGACAATTCTATTCCCTTTTTTTTTTTTCTTTAAATTCGGACCTTCTTCTTTACTCATCAAATATTGTACACCTCAAGCATACAACCAAGCAATGACACAAGGCTCTTCTACATGCCCTTCCTTACAGAAAATGAGCATCGGTCTTTATTAAAGACCTCCCCATGCATGATCCTGAGAGGGCTTTGCAGGTCATTCTGTTATTTTTGTCCCTGAAGTTAAATAACTAGCAACTTTAAGTTGATACTGCAGCAACAGGACTAAATGTAACATTCTAAAAAGATAACAAGAAAGTACAACTAGTCGTCAATGCAGCAACAAGGTGACCATACTATATATTATTTAGGATAAGTATGTGTAACATTTTCTTTTGACTTTGATGTTAAATCATAGCAAAACGTTACCACAGGATGCTGTGTTGGTACAAACAGTAGAAAGTAGGGTTTTTTTCTTCAGAGACATTACAAAATTAAGAGGAAATATTAACAAATAGAAACAAAAATTTAAGTTACTCCAATCACAGCTAGGAAGAAAGATAAAGAGAGTTTAAGTAACTGCCGGACCTCATACAGAATATGCTGTACCACCACAGTGACTTGAATCTATACTTGCCAAGTTCCTCTCTAGTACAGTAAGCATGTGATTATCTTCCCCTGGCAATTACACTGCAATTCTGTCTCCTGGAGAGATATAAAACAAATTATCCACTGATTCAATAGCCTATATGAAGAATAGCTGGAAAATGACATAGTGTATCCCAAGAGAAGAAATCTAATTTTCATCTGTATGCTTTTTTTAAGTTGCAATGCTCCTCTGCTCTCCTCTATGTATATACAGATACAATGTTGTTATCAGCAAATATATTTACATAATACTATAACTTCCTAGTGAGGCTTGGTGACAGAGAGATGAAAAAATGATGTACATCTTGCAAGCACAACCATTAGTATTGTCGGGGAAAAAACTAAACCCTAAATATATCCAGTCCTACCCCCGGCAGTGTAATTATCAGGAGCTCTGTAGCCCCAACTGATTTATCTTGTTGATAGCGTTTACTTCTCCGTGGAATGACGCAAATAGTTACATGAATGAGATTGAGCATATCGAACCCTGATAATGCTATAATCTCTTCTGTCAAGATCTAAGCCTCAGTATCAAGACAGAGAACCAATGTAAGAATTGCGGTGTGACCTCAAATCTTTTATTACATTTTGCAAGGAAAAACAGGGAGAGGATGGTGAGGTGTCTCTATAAATAATAACGAAGTGACAAAATGAAAATTCCTTTATAGCATGAGTAAAGCATCTGTAAAGTCTGCTCCCTAGTACTGAATCGGCTCAGATGGCCTCCACCACCAAGGAAAGAGCACAAAACAGCACGTCTTTGAGAATAATTTCAGATGTTTGGAAGAAGATCATCCATTTGGTATTTTAAGACATATATTTACTTTTAAAAACAACCCTATCTATATACCAATAAAAAGCCCTCCACAAAACCTGCAAACTGCAGTAAATTAATGAGTTAATTCAACTCATTCTCTCTCTAGAATAGCACTTGAATATTTTAGTTCTGTTACAAAAATGATACTGTTTTATTTTAATGGTCTAACTTTGTTTGTCACACACGTCTCAGTACATAGTACTTTGGCTAAGGGCACAACATTCCGAAATTCTGAACGGTCTTCCCAAAATTTTAAGGCTTACATAAAAAAATTAAATAAAGTGTTGTGTAAACAACATGAAAGTTGTTACTATTTCCTTTCTAAAAAAATACATATAAATACATATAAAACTTTCTCTTCAAAGATGCCCAGAAGGTCATGTAGAGAAATGTTTCACAAAATATTAGAAAAATGTTAGAAAATAACATCTTCACTAGAGCAAGTTCCTTGAGTCCTTGCCAAGCTGTCTTCATCTACATCCACCTAACATAGGGACACTTCCAGGGCTTCCTGATGGTTAATTTTACAATTCTCTTCTCCACAGCATTGTGGGGTTTTGTCTACCAACATAGATAAGAATAAAAAGAAAGTACACACAGAATATTAGTAATTTAAAAGTAGCTGTACGTTGAAAGCACTGTATTTTAAACATTTCCTCATGTTCACCTATAATGCCCTTTCAGTCGACCCAAATTGCTTATGTAAATGCCTGCTTTTATTATGCCTTTAGATATGGATATCAAAATCTGACAGATAAGTACTTGGCTGAAAGCAGTTCACACATTCCTAGCAAAGAGTGAAGCTTCTTATATTTATAGTCTTATAATTTAATTTCTTTAAGTATTATAAATTATCAACTACCTCTTTACTCAATTCAATTGTCAGCTTAAATCAAAGGAAACAAGTATCTTCAGTGGCATAAAAATTTTACAACCTCAGCCAACCTATTCCCACAGTTCTTTCTGTATGCAAGGATATTTTTTAAAATTGGCATGAAGAGAGTATATTTTATAGAACATCATATATGCTAATTAAGATTAGCTCTAATTTCAAATGGAAATATATGCACTTTTTCATCAATCATACTATTGTAGATTCTTGTAGTAAGTCAAAGAAGAGAGAGTATTGTTGAAATATTATGACACCTAATTCTCCTTTAGATGCTGGCCTTGCTGGGTTTGAACTTGAAGGCATACAGGCTCTATTTTTAATACTTTCAAATTTACAAAAGAGAGCAGTATTTCTATCCAATCATAATGCAAAGATAGACTGGCATTGAAAAATGCACTCCATGGTAGACTTCAGTTTAAGATAAATATATCACTCTTATCACAAGGACTGACAGCATTTGTAAATAGCAAATGTTTTTCAGCCACAACAGCTTTTAATTCCTAAACTCAATGATTAAAATATTTAATTCAGTCAGATCTTCAGAGAATAAATACCTTTGGGAAGAACAGTTTATTATGCAGCCTCCTGAAGAACTTTGAGAACATTCTCTCCCCATCTCCCTTTTAAAGTTCTCCTTCATTTGAAGACATTCACTGTGGATACCCTAGACTTAGACTTTAAAACAGCCCAAAGCTGCCTAGGTGGCCAAAAATAAATATCAAACCAGTTCATGTGTTTCATCAATGTAGGTAAGCACCTGACAGATGTAAATGTGTGGTTTTATTATGTCTCTCTTTCAGCCTGGACTAGAAAGGAATACAGTGGGAGAAGTGGGCACTGCATATGTGTGGGTGTGAGCAACAGCTGCCAAAAGAGCCCACAGAACATTCCTGCTCTCAAAATAGCTTAGAGGAGAATTGAGTCTGCTCTAGATCATTTTTCAGATCTGGCATGAGGTATACTGTCTTACCAACACAGCAACGACAAAACTACTTTGTTTGTGGAATTGTGTTACACTTGAGAACCACATTCCACACTTTATTAATTTACACAACAATACTAGATCATATTGGTTTGCATGACTGTATAAAGGCACAAAATTTGACCACCTCTGCCTTTTATTCTATTTACTTGCTCTTAGCAACATTTTTCATATGAGTAGACTTCTGGTACACATTTGCTAATCCAAACAGTACAGAAACTGCAGTACAGTATAGTATTTCCAGCTTTTTCTGAGACTGTGGTAATGCAGACTCCCAATTCCTTTAATAATACAACAATTATAACATTCTGTGCTATAAAAAGAATGGACTATTGAAATAAAGTTTACAGGTGTAAAGCTGGGGTTTGGTTTTGGGTCATTTTTTTTTTTCCTTAACGTATCATTTGCTGTGTAAGCTTTCTTCTTTTAAGTGTTTACAGAATTTCAATCTTTTTGAGCTGATTTTCTTTTTGTTCGGTTTGGTGCCAAAGACGACATAAAAGATTCCACATGAGATTACATTGCTAAAACCAAAAGGAAAATATTAGGAACAAATATAATATTTTGAGGTTTCTTCGTTTGTTTTACCTCTAATACTGGGCAGACTGTTTACACAAATCATATTGCTGTAAAGTAAGACATAATGAGTTAAATGTGTGCAATGTCACCATCAATCCTGTTCAGTTGTGTTTGACTGACCAAACATTTATGGCACATTAAATCACTTTCTAATCACATTATGAAGGAGAAGGAAGAAACACAAATTTCAAGATTTTTTTTAAAAAATGACAGAAGTTTCAGTACATTTTCTTGGCAATCTCCTGACTTGCGGGAGACTCCACTAATAACATTTGCCCAAGGAGCTTATGAATGTCTGATAGTACTTAAATTCAGTTCTCTAAATGAAAAGGGGTTCTTTTAGGGAATGGACATCTTTTTTTTCAATAGGGTCCTCTAACAAATCTAATCAATGTATTTGCTCTCCTACCATTCACTGTTGATCCAGAGCCACCATTAAGTAATAGCTTTCTCTTTCAAATACAGTTTTAAGAGCAAGACAGCTTGGAGAAAGAACATCCCTTCAGCTAAATGAACTAAAACAAAAACCTTTTGCTGTTGGCAATTGAGTTTGATTCTCATGAAGAAATACATCTCGATTCCTGTAGATTTATTGGAATGGAAATAACCATATGCATTTTACTTTTCAGGACAATTCATTCTTTGTCAAGTAGCAGGCATCTTTTTAACCAGTACTAACAGAGTCAGTATTTTTCCTCTCAGTGCCATTGGAAGATGACATCTGAAGTAACACAAGTTAAGGCACGTCTGCATCTTATTCTGTTTATAACGGTATATAATCAGAGATACAAGAGCAAAAGTGACATTGATAGCTTCCTCCAAATCGAAATCATTGCTGGTTTTATGCTTATTCTGTGTATATAGAGACGCCCAGATGTAATCTGAGTAGTGCCTGACTCTTCAGCTTAAAACTGTTCATCAGTGAGATAGTCCAATCTGTCACTGTACCAAAATTATTACAAGAATATCTTATGAAATAAGAAAATATAGGATTGAAGGTAAGTAAGATAATGGCCTAAATGGTTAGATATATTTTCTAGAGAGATGATACCTTTACATTTGCAGTTTTCAACTTGTCTAAACATTTTAACTACAAATCCAGGCCATAAATGTCTGTCTCTAGTACAGTTCCCCCATAGTCAGATATTTGCACACACGTTTCTGAACTGAGAGGTTTCTCACTGCAAGCTTAAATTCAGCATTAAAATAACTTGCATTAAGACAGGGGCTTCTGAAGATACCCATATATTTGGATATCCTTGAGAGGAAAATGTTCCCTTCTGAATTTGGAAAGATGGAAGCTGAGTAAAAGTTTCAGGCCTACTTTTGATTTCAAGAGCGAGTTCACAGAATGGGTAGGCTCAGTAATTTGGGTACATTAGTGTGACTGTTACAAAGACTCCTGAGAGTCTTGGATTACCACAGCAGACAAAAGCAAGACTGACCAAAATGACCAGCAAGAAGAACAAAGCTCATAACAGACATAGTTGTCTTTCAGGATGTAAGTAGAAAGGATTAATACCAAAGTGACCAAATGCTGATGAGTCATAGACAGTTGCCCAAGTTTGACTTTACTGAAGTAAAACAGCTTTTTTCATTTTTTCAGAACATGAATAAAGATGAAAACATCATAACTGCAGACCGCAAGGTACAGAGGCCAGGCTTGATTCTATATTGAAAATTGGCATTTTTTTTTTACTATATGTAATATTCTCGAATATTTTTGACTACACAATAGTCTGCTGTCTCCAATTTTTTTGAGGTCTCCAAACAATACCTAAATAAGGAATTCAGGACTTCATAAGAAGCAAATAAAGACTCACTGGCCTGCACTGATATACAAACAATCCTATGTTTCTCACCTGAATACCTGAAGGTTTTTTCTTTTTTGCTTTCTTGCACAACAGACTTGAAGTGGACCATGGCCTGCCTTGTACTCCAGTGTTTCCCATCCCATTAATAACATTCATGGGACTGGAAACTGACCATCGTTCATGTTTGGAATCAGTGTCCCAAAAAGGCACTGAAGGAAGGAAGCACTGATTGCTGCAGTGAACTAGTACAGCTGCCATAGAAGTCTAGGAATAACCGGATTAAACTTTTATCACATAAGTCCAAAAGAGCCTTTGACTGAGGAGAAACAAATACATGAATGATGCTGTAGGAAGTTCAGGCTTCAGTTCCAACACATGCTCCTTATTTACTCTCACAGTCAGAGGTCCACTACCCACTTGAAGTAAAAGACCAAAATGATCAGTCCTTTTTTCTGGGTATTTTGTTGCTATATGGGACATGTGTAAATCATATTTTTGTTTTAGCAGTAGGGGCTTTTCTCATAGATAAACATGTGTTTTCTCTAAAACAAAGCAAAACACAAAACACCAGAAGTATCTCTATAGAAATGGAAGGTGCTTTGAACAATGATTTAAAGGCCAAACACCTGCTGAATAAAAATAAAAACATAACTTGACAGAACCTGGCTGATTGCCCAATTTGCAGCAGTTTTGTATGTAAGTGTGTGCTGGTTTGTTTTGTGTTTTTTTGTCTTACAAAATCTGTTAATGCGTTCCTATCTGTTTCATATTTGAACCATGTTCTCTACTCAGCCCTCTGACAAACTGAATTGTGGACTCATACGTACTAATGAGACAAGACATTACCTTTATGAATGACCTCATAGAAAAGAGGTTGGCTAACATTGTTGAAAGGCCCGGTGCCAGGCAGCTCTGGGCTATGAAACCCAGCTTGAGCTCAGCAAGACAGATTGCATCATCCCCTTCTTTCCAGTTCCAGCTTGGGATATTTAGCAGATGAGCCTGGAAAACAAACAGAAAACTCTCAACCCCACTGTTGAAGAACTCAAATACTTCCTCAAATACAGTACAGTATTGGAGGAGACAGCAGTGAATTATTTTGTTACTGGCTTGACTTTTTCTGAGTAGACTGAATCACTCCAAGTATTTTAGAGTTTAAGTCTATGCTAAGAAATGTTCCAATCTTACCTATTACAGACAAAATCTTACATTTCTCGAGCCATATTCTGGCTGTGACGCTCTGCCAGGCCTATCCTCACACCTGAATGAACCAACAAATGTTGTAAAGTTTTCCTCCCCTTCTGTGTATTCCTTTTTACAGCACTTTGAGCTACTCTCTGACTGATAAGGCACATAAATAACACACAGGAATATAACACAACTTAGATTACTTGTGTGAAGCTGCAGAGGTTTCAAGACATTGTCATTTAATAAGGTAAACAACATCTTCTGTCTTTTCTATTTCATTCCTTCCACCCTGAGGATAGCACTTGATTCAGCGAAAATCAAAACTTTTTCCTCAGACTGCTATTTTAAAGATAGAATAAAGAAAACAGCTGACCAAGACAGACCTGCAGTATTGACACTGGTCAGTTAGATAGGTCTTAATATCCTTCGGCTATCGGCATAACCCTATCAGATTGTCTCTTCCATCTACATTCTACAAATGCGTAAGGACATCACAGAGGCCTTCACACTTGTTTCCCTTCATAAATTAATCTCACAGTTGAGAGCTTGGATAAAAGCTGTTCTTGAAGACACATTCATTAGAAATACAAAGGAAAAAATGCAGCATTTAAAAGTTCCTCTGAACCTGTTCAAAGCAGAGAAATACCTTGCTCTTATTCTATAAAAAGACAGGCTCCTTCTATTCACGTACAGAAAGAGGACATCACAAGCAACTGTAATTGCTCTTGTTCTGGCCAAAGGTTACAGGTATAAGGAGCTGTGAGCATCAAATCTTCTGAATACCAGGATTATTGTATTTCATTGAATGAAGGTCAACCCAGCCAAGCTTTTTCTCCTGGCCACTAGTTGATAGTTTTAGAAATAATAAAAGAAGCAGGTCACGTATGAGTAGTCTGCCCTCTCTATATTCTTCCTAGTCCTGTTAATCAGCAGTTTATGGACTTTCTCATTTCAGGATTCACTGGATTGACTTCATTGCATTTAAAGGTCACAGACTTACCATCAAAAATTTTCCAAATTCCTTTCCAAAGCAGATTTATAATTTTGATCTCCACAATATTTTTAGGAACAAATTCCACAACCAAACTCTGTTTTATATGAAAAAACACTTAATTTTATTCTGTACCTGCTACTTGGCAATTTCAGGTCTATGTTGTCATGCCAAAAACATAAAATCACAACACATCTCCAAGAAGACAATAATTCTATACATATTTTCCATAAAGATGTGAAAAAGAACTGACTTCAGATGACTTGCCTAAAGGCCACCAAATTCATCTTGGGTAGCTCAAGTGTAATAAAATGAGCAAAACTTATAGAAGCTGCGTGGTTAAAAACTTGTCTGGAATCAATAGGAACTATGGACACTCTAAGCTTTGCAAATTAGACCCTAGGCAACTAATAACACCACAGGATTATGATAAGGTCCCTTGCATATATAGATAAAACGGAATTACCTTGAAACTGGATTACATGGCAAGGCTTATTTGGAGGGTTTTGTTTGGAAAGAAAATGCTTACTATTAGTGGAGGTAGAAGGTAATGTAGGAAAAAATCCCTGGGGAGAGATGCTTTTGGTTGCCACGTTACCTTATTGTGATACTGCAACATCTGAGTGATAATTCTTATCTTCGGATGATAATTCTTTATTGAAATAACTCTAAAAAATACAAGAAAAAACAAAATAACTTTTAGTTGGTGGGATATTTGGATAACACATCCCAATACCTTTACTGTGTTGTCAGGTCTCACAATTAAAACTGTACCCTCTTATTCATCTGGCTGTAAAGCTTACAATTGAAGTTAGACCTATGCAATATTTACATCTAGTCAAATTAGGTTAATAACCATCAGCTAATATTAGACAATATCACACTTCAGGAATTATTCAGTTGAATGGTTTATTCTTATGGAATTTGCAGAAAAAGAGACATGTTAGCAGCTCTGTTCAGATACTGTACTCATTCTGTTAAGCAAATAATACACTTGCAATTATTGTGTCATCTTCAGTGATTATCTTCATGTCTTTGAATCAACAAAATTGATCATGTTTTTTCAATGATGTCTGAAAAGAATCCCTTTCTGCCCCACCACATATTACTTATTTATACTTGCTAGACATTCATCATATTTAAACACCTTGAATAATGATTTTCTTTGACATAAATCCACATGCAAATTCATCTTAATTTTTATGGATGGTTCCATAAAGCTCAATATTGAAACTGATATCTGAACTCTGGATTTATAAAATACGGGGCTACTTCCACAATCTGCAGTTTGACTGCATTCTTAATTATTTAATGAGCCTAAGATAGACACAACTGTGTACAGATTTAAGGTGACTGCAAAGGAAAATATTTGAGAAATGAGTGGATTCATAACATGTTATAAAGAGAGGAACAGTCAATTCAAAAAATAAAGCATTAAGTAAAATTACATTAAAATTAAAACCAGGCCATAAAACAGTTCTGTATATACAAACTAAAGGTAGAAGAAGATAAAACAATCAAAACAAAAAATAGAGTGAATTATTATGGAATCACCAGTCTCATAAAACTCTGAATGCCATATCTGTTTACATTGGTGTTTTGTAGAAAGTATCTTGCAAACTACTTGTCTGGCTTGCACTTTGAAGCATATCAATGCTAGAGCATAAAACAGGTAAAAAAAGTTGTATGCATGATTTAAATTTATGCTATCTTTTGGAAGGAGGAAACAAATCTTCCTTCTAATTTTCCATATCTTACTGAATTATTTAATTAAACATCTCATTTTGTTGAATTAAATTCATTTAAATGTAAGAAAACACAAGAGAATTCCACTCTCAAAATAACACTTTTGCATTTTATTACGTTAAATCTATTACATCTATTAAGAATGCATTCATGCGCAACTGGAATATTTCTAATGTATTTATGCAAATAATGACAAAATAAAGTTTCTTTCATCGAAACTCAAAAGCATGTTTGGAAAATGAAATTATCCATATTTAAGTCCTGCGTCATCCATAAACAGCCAAGTTCTCTTGCACCCAGTGAACTTCTTCCGGAAGTTCATGTTATGAATTATTTTTTTTTTTTAATTTCTCCTGTTCCTTCAATTCACAGCACACAAACCTCTGAAAGGCCAGTAAAATTGGTCCACAATGGCTAATTCTATGTTAGAGATTTTTTAATAAATAATTGATATTTTAACCTTAAAAAGGAGAGACTGGCCTTATTAGGACTAGGGTTGTATGAACAAAACACAAAAAAAGCAATCACGTAGCTTTGTTGTAACTCCAGCTGCCATCTACTGACTGACTCATCTTCTTCCCTCAGAGAATATAAGGAGGAAAGCAGGACAAGATCTGGTGGTCCCTAATGTCTTAAGTGCCTCGTAAATCAATATAAACAATGTTTGGTTTTCAGTGTAAAAAAGGAGGATGGAGTTAAGAGACCACTGTATTGTCACCATCACGAAGCATATACACTGCTGTCCCCCAAGCAGCGTAATTACCTCTAAAACCAGATATACCAAGGAGCAATGAGGTATGAAGTTATTAAGGGTCCTTCTGTCCCATCATTAACACCAGTCCACACAGCACATTCACTCATGTAACACATTGTTTCAACAACATAACTGCATTCCCTTTCCCCTCATTTCTATTGGGACTGTGTTCAGCTTTAAATACATATTTACACTCTAGGTTTTGCAAAATGACTAAGAGTATCAAAGATTGCGAGCCAAAGTGTCTCTTCTGACAAAGACTTTCTAAAGCAGCTAAATTAAAACAGTTGAGGCTGATTTTAGGGCACCCTCATTTCTGAACTTCTGAGACAATCTTGTAACGTGTCCCCTAAAAAGAATCCCTCAATGGTCTTCAAGTGCAACAGATCAGCAATAAAGCTGCGTGTGTGGCTGTAGCCTATCCAGACACCGGAAGTTGGGTAATCTGACTTAAGAACCAAAAACCTATTAAAAACGAATGAGTTTACCTCATAATATTGGAGGCATCTTCAGCATCTGGGTCAGCGCAGTATTTATTGGCAAGGATTAGGCACGCATCTGCTGACTCTATCTGAGACACCAAAGAAAAAGCAAAACATAAATAGCAACCTCTCTTTCCAGCTCTTTTTTCATCATAAAGTATTATGGAAACCAACACCGCCATCAGGAGTGTGAAAGTCAGTTCTCAATACTGCTAATCAAAAATGTTACACAGCCAACGTGACTTTTTGTGATGATAACAGCTCTCATATAGACATAGCAATTTCATGAAAGTTGCTTCTAATGCTCAGGCCAGCTCAGGAGTTCAATTATTGACACATATCAGCTGAGACATGAAGGTGTTTGTAACCAGATACTAAAATTTAGATCCCTAAATGCATAGGAAGTTTCTGGCACATCAGGGCAGTGCTCCCACAAGTCCTACAGCTTTCTTTGGGAATTTAAGTACCTTCCTGTTAGAGACAGGACGAGGTGGCTGAACTGACAATTTAGAATCTGAGCATCGGTTTTAGGAAGCACAAGGAGAACTGATCTGTTCACAGGACCTCCATGTTCACACAAATCTTAGCTCTATTTAACTCAAAGCAGATGACAAAAGTATTTTTCAGTGTATACAACCAAATACCAACACAAAGAAGGGTGGAATACAGAACACAAAATAGCAACACACAATTTTATGGTCATAATTAGAACATTTTGTTCTGATGAACTGAAACAGTTTGTGTTGGGATACAAAAGGTTAAGCAATTTCTACAGACAAAACGGATCAAAGACACGATTAATTCTCCAGAAAGTGTTAACATTGCACTAAAATATTCTTGGCTTAAGTAGCCAGTTTACATGCCATTAGGAAAAAAGAAAAAGAAGAAACAAACAAAAAAGAAATATAAAAGAGTTAATGCTGTATCTGACAGCTTGCTTTTTTTTATTTTTTTTTTTTATTTAGGCTTCATGCTTTGCTTTAAAAGTACAAAATAACTTACCATAGAGAATTCTAGACAATAAAACCATCTCATGTTAGGTACCTACCAAAAATCCTAAATTTTTTTTTGTTTGGTTTTGTTATATTTTTAGGATTCTGGATAATAGAAAAAAGGTTTTGACAGGTGAAAAAGTATTTTCCAATCATTCTGATGAAGGTAAGACAACAGCATTTTAAGCAATTATTTTAAGACCATGTTCTATTATATCTACCATAAATGTAAAATAGACTCCTGAACTAAACCCCAGAGAAAAATTCATAGAGTTCAGTGGAATAGCAGACAATGTCTCTTAAGTCATATCATTACTGTAGCTTTGAAAAACTAAAGATATAGGGAAAACAAGGTTTATAAGGATATATAATTTATTAGGCAAGGTAATACAGATAGAAAAACAATCTTTTGGGGTTACAAGAAGAAGAGCTTTACTGCTTTTTCCCAAATAATACAATGAGTACTTTTTAAAAAGTCAAATAGTAGAACAGAACAACAGAGCTGTTACCTTCACTCTCGCCAGGTCATGGGGATTAAGGACTGAACCCTGATAAAATTCCACCTGAGTGAAGTGTCGTTTAAAAAGAGCTTCCAGCTCAAGGTTAGGGGAGATACTGCATTGGGAAGAGGAAGAAAACACAAGAGAAAATGACAAGTCAGTTTTCATAACCATCCCATTTCCTTCATTTATAAACCAAACCTTTTATTTATTTTAGGTATTCAGACTTCTGCTGATGCTTTTCCTGTGGTGTGGAGCACTGTGCAGTACTTAAAAGTCAAATACAGTAGTATTGCTTTCACATCCTTCTGTCTGTAGAGCTTCTGGCCCATTTCATTGTGCTATTCTGCATGTTCATCATCTACCAGTTTTTCACAGATTTGAATCCAGAAGAATTGGTGCAAATGCTTGAAAACTTCCTCATACAGCATTCTTTACAGAAATTGTCCAGTATGACAATCATTCTCAGCCTGGCCCCACCATTCTCAAAAGAGCTGATTGCATCAGAGCACTCAATGCAAAATCACTAAAAGCTGGAAAAGGAACTCTACAGGGACCCTGTCGCCTTCATAAACTATGATTAAAAGATACATTATTATGCTGTGACTTTGTCTCATTTCATTTTGTCGCAAACAAAGAAAATTAAACGTATCACAATGTATTATATTATGTGGTACCAACCTTGTAAATACCTTTTCTGATGCCACTCATTAAAACAGAAGAGATGTAATAGCTACACAGTAAGTGTATGAAATTATTGTCATGTCAGATACTAAATTTAATAAAAAAATAAAACAGATGCATGCAAAAAAGTACAGAAAAAGGTACAGAAGAAAGTAGGCACAAACAAGTAGCCCTTCATATGCGGTTTCCTGATTCCTATGACCATGCCTTTTGACTGTGGAAAACTGGATCTCTGCTCATCTCTGACAGTCAATTCTTGTTTTACTGAGAGAGGGGAACAAGCAAATATACAAAATAGTTGCTTCAGTATATCAACTTTAGTTCAATTTAAAAGGACTAGATAAAAAAAATTGTGCAAGTGCTGCTTATTCTTAGTTTTTCAGCTTCCAGTTGAATCATCACAAATGATTCTTTAACTTTTTAATCATTTTCCTTGACAAGAAGAAAAATGCAGAACTGCTGCTAAATGCAGAAGTATTACTCATTCATGGCTTGCAACACTTCTAAACAGAGGCCATTCCAGAGCAGAAAAGACAATTCACACTGTTTCTCTGTGTAACACTCTCTGTGTAGCTGCTATTTCTAGCAGGTTCTCCCAAAAGTACACCTATTTGATGTTTTATTACATGTAACACAGAGCCTGCAACAAACAGCAACCACCTTAAGACACCTGTCCAAATCCCACAGTAGAAATGCGCAAGAGGCTGTGTGTAAGTAGGTATATATGGGTAAAACAGCAGTACTAATTATCACAGTGACAAGAATTTCTTTTCTTAGTTATCTCGGTAAAGTAATATATCTCATTTACATTAAAATTATATCTGCACCTACATTTTTCTTTCTATAAATAGTTTGCAATATAAAATAAACATTTTTTTCTAAGCAAAATCAAAGGTGAAAATATGTTTTCAGATAGCGTAAGTTCATACTACAAACAGTATTTTTCTCTAATTTTACTGATAGCAATTTTGGTAGTTTCACTAGAAATATTTGCCACTAAAGATTCTCAATTCTATTTATTAGTATTTCAATATTTTAAATTTCATAATTCTGTTCCCACTTCAACAATGTGCTTAGCTACCTACCTTACAATAGACACAATTGTGTCTGAAGTCTGTCGGCTTGAAACACCTACACTTAGCAATGTTTTATATAAAATTGCAGAAAACAACTCTATTTTCAAAATACGTCATTAACAAAAGTAATTGCAAACATTAATTTTATGGTTATTTAGAGCTTTAAAAATACTCTGTCTTTTCCCCAAAAATACTATTTAATTTAATGAATTTTAATAACAGATGATAAGACTAATCTTGAAAGATTACTTACTTATGCAGAAAGACGATTTCTACGTTGACATCATCCCTATCCTTGTGCAGGAAGTCCTTCAGGAAGTTGGACACACTTTCAAGTGTTATGTGACCACAGACAACTATGTGCCTGTTACAGAAAAATCAGAGTTAATCTTGCAAACGAAGGTAAAACAAGCAAGCACGACAACAAAGAAGGAAATAGTAATTTATTGGCCACAAAGAGTATTAGTCTCTTCTTGATGTTTCTCTAGATCCTATTCCATGAAGTCAGAGAACAAAAACATCATTTCCAAAAGGTGCTTTGCAATTGCAAATACACATGCACTCACTTGTAAAGATTACTTTTAACAAACCATTTGGCCAAGTTGTATTACACGTTTAACAATAAGTGGCATCATTTTTATATATATGTTTATACACTGTATTAACCAGTCACTTTCAAAGTCATATTTCTTTATTTTACACATCTTTCTCCACATTTTTACCTCCTATACTGAGATTTACTGCTTAAATTTTTATTTTATGACAGCAAATCTCCCTAAAATGACTCAATATTTATCCACGGCTGAAAGCAGATACTTATGCCAATGAAATGCATTGCACAAACCTTGCCAATTATAGGCCATAAGCAGTAAAAAAGAAATCTTTTTCATACCATAAATCCTACAAGGAGAGTACTTTATAACAAGAAATCATTATTTATTGCACCATTGCAAGATCACTTAGAAAATCAAAATTTGTACAAACTGTCATGTCACAAAGGTCCCTATCGCTCCACATTTCCAATAACACATGTATCTGACCATAAGATGGAAGCACAATATATATCTACATGCACGTTCTTGAATTCTACATATCTTAAATTCTGAGAGGCTGAAGAAAAAGCATAGGAAATTGCACTCTTCCTGGATTAAGGGATCTTTGCTCCTTTATTATTGTAAAGCAAAGCCCAAAAATTTATGATTAGAATATCTTACATTGTCTTACAATTTCCTTCATGGAATAAACTCAATCTCAGCTTTCATTACTGTCATGGGCTTAAGACAGAGAGTGAATTCAACCTGCCTATTGCTAACACTTCCAATTACCACATCGCTCACAGAAATCAAAAGGAAGAACAAGGTGGCATAGATACAATTCCAGAGCTAGAAGTCAGCTTCCTTACAGTCATATAATCTATGCACAAACGCTACAAAAGCACAATTTCACAAACTTATTTGGCACTTGAGCTGCCAAATGTTAAGCAAAGTAATTCCATGAGTAAGAAGTAGCCCATCCAAATCTCACCTACTTCATAATTGGTCTGTGAAAAACTCAGTAAAGCAGAAACCTATTTTGCTGGAAACAACAAATAGGTGGCAGCAGTTATTACTAATGCAATGGGCTATAATAGGAATCGGTTCTTGCTTCTTGCTTGATGAAATGCGTGTGAAAAGCACATAGAACTCATAGGAAGAAGAATAATTATGCAGAACAAAGAATCATAGAATGGTTAGATTTGGAAGGGACCTTAAAGATCATCGAGTTCCATCCCCCCTACCAGGAGCAGGGACACCTCCGACTAGACCAGGTTTCTCAAAGCCCCATCCAGCCTGGCCTTGCATAAACCAGTAATATGCATCATGCAGTGAATAATTTCACCACCATGTACTGTTACTTTCGCAGTGGTTCATATGGTCACTAGAAAAGCAAAACACAATAAACTATTATACCAGTCCAGCATACCTTATGATATTGATCTACTATTATCACTTTTATAAACAGTGTAGCACAGAGTTTTCAAGCTTGATTTAGAAATATGATAAACTCAAATACTCTTTTTGCATGAGTTAGTGACATCACCAGAACTCAGATGTAATTTTGGAAATAACAGTTGTCAAAAACTTCAATGGTTTCATTCTTTTCAGCAGGCAGGATTCTGATCATGCTGGTTTGTATTTAACATAGAACTCAGTACTATGAACTTCTATTCCTAAACTTGCTTTGGCTTCAGTGAAATTTTGCTCAATTCCAACTGAAGTTTTTGGTACTATGTATATGTACAGAGCACCGAGTTCTCCGACCGTAAACTCGTAAAACCACAAAAATACCCATTCCCATTTTATGAGGTGGTAAGCACAATATCAGAAAACAAGACATAAAATATATTAGCTCATCCTTTTTTGGCGCAAGTGGTCCTTAAAAGGTTCCCTCTGGGAAATTTGCAGCTTGGCAGAGTTTGAAGCAGCCTCTGTACTGGATAAAACCATGTCGATATTTTCCCCTTCAGAAGCACCCTTCCTCAGTTTCCCTAAGGGTCAATTGCCTGAGCTGCCAGCACTGTGTGTGCACGTGTTATTGCACACACACTTAGGGCAGGATAATAACCTTCAACACAGAAGGGTAAAATATGATTTCAAGCACTAGGATTCACTGTGATGAATCTCCATCCAATTTACCAACGTAAATGGAAAACCGCAATGAGGTTCAGATTCTGAAGAGTTGTTTAAAATCTGAGTAGCTTACTAGATCTAAATTCTGAACAGACTACGTTTGATACACTATGTTACACGAACATATTGGAGAGTTCTAACTGCCTAGTGGCATCCAGCACTTTTCCTGAGTGCAACCCATCAAGCATCAAAAATCGCAAAGGCCCAAGAAAATGATAAATAGCAGCTAAAAATATTCATTTGTATTCTTCATACTGTCTGCACATATTTTCTAAGATGACTAATTTTAAACTATGGGTAGTATTTTCTTCAAATGTTTCCATCTATTACTAATTAAGAAACTGAATTTTCCATTTCCATAGCTGATGCATTATTTTTCATAATAGAAATTTCTTCTAGTAGGCAACTGTTTTTTACAGATCCTGTGCCATTAGCTTCAGCAGGGCCTCTTCCTGAATGCTCTTGAACTACACTGCATTCCTATGCAGAAAATTTACTTCTTTCCTGGGAGACTTCACTTCATATGGGTTCTTCTCTGTCATCGATTACAGTCCACATTTTAAAAATATGAGTAAACTGCAGAGAAAAATGACAAGCCAGATAGAGAATGCAACCCAAATTATTCTATTATGGAAGACATTTTCAAAGGATCAAAAGATAACATGACAATTCAGGTTGGAAAAGACCTCCAGAGGTTATCTCCTCCAAACCTCTTGCTAAAAGCAGATGCATTTGGTACAACAATTCAATCCTGTTATGATTCTTATTTATATATATTATAGGGTTTCATAGCAATCTGCTTCAGTGAAAATAAAACATTTGGCTGTCAAATACTCTTGCATTTGAGCATCAGGACTGATTCTTTTGGAAATGACAGAAAGCATCTGCACCATGGTTTCATTTTAGCACTCTGATTTGGGGTTGAACATTATCTACTCTTCTCTTCTTTGTTGTTCTTATATACGGCAAGACAGTGTCCTGAGCTGTGAATGGAGCAAAACCACCTGGTTTTCAAACAATATTTTCTGATAAGACACTTGCATTAATTTTGGGTTGAAAAAACCCCCCCAAAAACCTCCTTTTTAACATAAATAATATTTTTGCTTAAAAGTAGAAGAAATTGAAAACAGATTTCCTGCTCGCCAAGAGAGTGTTATTAGGTACATTATTTAACAAAACTTGGAGACCTTATACTGTTCCAACCTGTCCTGTGTATGACTTAAGATTTATAACTTCCTCTGTTTGTTCCAATAACCATTCACTTCCCATGTATCACTCATTTTCTTCTACACGCTACAAGTTAAAGTAAAGCCAACATACTGGATATCTTTTGCTTTCAATTAGAGTTGGTTGATTGGAAAATACTGTAATAATAATTTGGGGTCAACAAAAATGTCTAACCTCTGCATTAAGCTTTTGTTTATGAAAAACCTCAAAAGTAATACAGTACTCAGATAAATTATTATTTCCAATTATAATTTTTTTCATTCTTTAAAAATTAAATTTAGAAATTCCTTTACAATACTGTAAACCACAAGTCAGGAATTTAGTCATTTTTTATTGCTGATAAGTATTCAGGAGGATTAAGGTTTCTGTTAAGTAACAGTTATTGATATCATGTATCAGAGGTGAAACTGGCATAATATACCAATGGCAATCCATATTACATGACAGTGATGCTGCAAAAAGAATCTTTTACAGAGAATCAAAAGCTTATCAGGAGCCATATTCTGTCAACCAATAAAACCAGCCTAATCCATTCTCTCCCATATATACTTATGATTCACAAAACTAATTACAGTGACACAGTACAGTTCTACACAGTTGATTTAAATTGTGATCCTATACAGTTGAAATTCTCTACACTACATAATCTTTTTCTACTCCAGTACTGACATAATGATACATTTGCTAAAAATACACTAGCTTCTTATAAACTAAACAAAAATGTGGTAAAAGGTCCAAAGATACCACAGATAGAAACAGTTTGAGGAAGGAAACAAAAATAAATAAGCAAAGGTTAAAAAAAATTAGAATTCTGGCATGAGATAATTGAGAACATACATTTAATCCATATAAATAGTACTGTAAATGAAAACAGATCCACTGTGAATAGGATTCTTCAAAAAGGATCTTTGCATGGTTCTTCCTTCAGAGGATACAATACGAAAAGCAAATCTTTTGCCTGTTTATTTTGAAATAAATTATATCCATTTTATTGGAACAAGTATAAAGAACTTGAAAAAACTCACTCTAACTAGTCTGTCATAATAAATCAAAGATAATAAATACAAAATTCTGTTCAGCATTCAGTTGAATACATGCTGTTCACTTGTCAAGTAACTAAATGAAGTGTGGCACATATTGATCTAGATGTCTCTATAAAACTATAATATTTATATGAAATACATATGCTCAAATCTCTTTATGTTCTTTCTGCTTAGCTTTCTGATCATGCCTTCATCTATCAACTATCTCAATTCTTTCTTTGCATACCAGTAGCAGGCTGCTCTGCTTGAAGTAAGCAGGTTCTTGTAAAGTCTAACTGGTTTTCCTCAAGAAAGGATAAGTCTCAGTTGCTTTTTCTTACTAGGAAAAGTCAATAAATGTAAACAGAGACTATACATATGGTCTTTCTGTTTATCTATTAGTGGTATGCAGTCTTTAAATATACCAGTTTAGAATACATTTCTAGCTGATTGCGCTTTTTATGATGTACCTAGCATAATTCAAGTTTCTATCAATTCAGTTCAATTACGCAAAAACTTTATGCATTGGTGTGTCTCTCTCATTTGGTTAAAAACATGTTTTATTTTAATATAAACTCTGCTCTCAAATTAATACAGATAGATTAATAGGTGCTGCATTGTCATCAGTTCATTTTTTTTTCACAGAAGACTTGAACCCAACATCACTTATTTAGCCAATGTGCATAGCGAACCAGAACAATGTTATAATACTTTAAACATTTTAAAAAATTGTCCTATGTATGGAAAGCAAAACCGAGAATGACTCATCTAGAGCAGACACCTGTGGACCAAAAAAGACACATCAGGTTGTTTTTTAAAAAATACCTCTAACGGGCAACTAAAAAGTGTTACTCCCAAACTTGCCTTTTTGTATTAGTCATTTGTATTTGTGAACACAGAGCTTGAAAATCAAGACATGATATTTTTTAAAAAAAATTCCACTGTAAGCTCTCTATTTTCTCACTCTGATTCTTGTATCAGGCTCCAGAATTATTCTAGTACAAAGGAGAGAAGTCAAAAATATTCAAAAATATAGCAAACTGTCTGTCAAGTATGTCACAACTCAGCCACTTTAATATTTATTCTCCTTCAACTGTTTGTTCAAAAGCAGATTTTCATTATTCTCTTTACTCCTGGAGGATTAAAGATTTCAAAAGTGTTGAAGTTGCTGAGAAGCCAAAGGCACTGACTTTCAAATATGTATCAACATTAAATGTATAAAAGAACATGAATACACTATGACTGGAGATGTCTGAGGTACCTTTAATTTCTGTAAATTGGACCTGATAGTTTCAGCTGCCAACTATTTAGGAACCTGAGTGAACTCATGCAGCCCGTACTGAGGCTGCTGTGATTAATTCTGACAGAAACTATCTGTTCTTGCCAATAGGTTCAATGCTCTTTGGAATCTCTCCTATATTGTGAGTAAAGAAAAAGGAATTAGTTAATATCAGAATACACTCAAAGAGCTACATTCAGTATATGGTCCACAGTTCAGATCAGTGGAACAGCACTGGATCATACATCAGATTAATATAAATGGGAAATCATAGTCAGGTGTTTGAAAGTTACCTCTGATGCAGATATTAATTTACTTTGTGACAAATGTACATATGTAAAATTAAGAATCAAGAAGGAATCATATCAAATTCCTTTAAGCATAAAATTGGTCACGTATGATAAACATGCAGTCACACACAAGACCCTAATTAGTTGTACATTATTATAGCTATGAAGCTCTATGAAGTGCACTTATACAAACCCAGGTTTCAATCTTTCTTGTGAATATTTGTAGTGTCACAGAAATTTTTTCTGAAGCACATAGAAATAGTACAGAATTCACTTACATGGGTTCTTAAATATTTTATGCCCACCTAAGTGAGATTTCTACTAGAGAACAAGCCAATAGAGTGGATTTTCAGACACTTCAATCCTGAATAAATAACCCACTCCTTCGTTTAAACTGTATATCAGAGTTTGCATCTAAGTCTGCTTTGCAATAGTATGTTATCATAAGTGATTCATTCTGAGCTGCTTTCTTTTATTTATTTCAACTTACTTGCTCAGTTACGGCTAAATAAGTTTATCTTACATTTTTATGTCTAGGGAATTGCACAATGTTTATCTATGAAGCAAGTTAAGAAATAAAAGTTAATATTATTTGCTTCATGCACACCTCAAACTGCAATAATAAGAAAAAACCACAACGATTTGCTTCTGCCACAATGTGGATTAGTTAAGAAGCTTCCACTGTAGTTTAGACGGCGGATA
>JAOTQQ010000002.1:14634225-14658702 GCA_026546715.1 Gallinago undulata | reverse complement strand
GTGTTAAATATTAAAATAAACCTTGATGTTTTTGTGAATAACATTGCAACAGGTTCTATAATATTACTAACACTGATAAATAATAGAAAAGTTGACGTAAGTAACTTTCAAGCTATGCACATTCAGGACAAAGAACACAAGAATTTGGTGATACAAAAGCATACTGGTTATGGCCATGTGATAAATTGTGAGTTAAAATTGTGCTACATGACATGAAAGGATGTTTGAAATTAAAGAGAATGTGGTTTGCCATCATCTGGATCAGGCAAGCTGCTCTTTAAGGCCATCCAAAGCCACAGTGTTTGTTGGAATTCTGGGAAGGAACACAGAAGGGTGGGTAGGACATCTGAAACCGCAAAGTGCCTTTAAGTATCAATAGCAGCCTCAAAAAAATTCACTACAGTCAGTCACTAAAAACATTATAAGTTCAAATATTAAGGCACTTCAAGTATTCACATGCATTACTCATTTAAATAGATTAGAAAAATTCTTATTCTACTAAAGTGGACTTATTTGACAAGCTCTGCCAAAATATTTATCTATACAAAAAAAAAAGGGTGTATTAAAGATATTTAAAAGTTCTATAATTAATTTTAATTCATGAAACCAGATATATTATTTCTGTAATTACAGCACTGAGATATACAGGATCAAGTATTAAGGTAGCCGTAGTAGTAGTGGTGCTGGTAGTAATAATAATAATAATAATAATAATAATAATAACAACAACAACAACAACAACAACAGAGGTTTTACCAATCCCCCAAGGATGAAGAAGACCATGAAAAGGCGACCAAGGGTTGTTTTTGCATAAACATCACCATAGCCAACAGTGGACATTGTAACCATCAGTAAATAAACACATTCCCAATATGTTAGCGGTTGATTATTTTGGAAATTTTCCCATGGATCCCCTGAGTTCTCCACCTAAAATGTACAAGAAAATATATAATGAATTAATAGAGTTGTACCACAAATTATTGATATATGCTATATTACTGATATACGTTATATAAAAAAACCCACCAAAACCCATGTCCTAGAAAATAGCAGTCCCTCCCTCTTGATGTAATTAAAAAAAGCTTTTTTGGTTTTGTTTCAAAACCAGAAAAGGGTAATGTTTCTATGATAAAAATGCTACATTTGCCTAAAAGAGTGTAACAATGTGGTCATCTACAAATGCAAAGCATATCATAAATTAAAACATCCAAAATTTTGGTGCATCTTAGTAAGAGTGAAAATTAAATTACTATCTGGTATAACAAAAAGATAAACATTCTGAATTTAATCTTATAGAGCTGGATGCAGCTCAAGGTAATTTAAGGGAAATCAGTTAAATTGCTCTGGACTAACATCACTATCATTACATTATTAGTGCAAAAACATTGCTGAATAACTTACTACTATTAGCACCTTGAAATCTTCCTAAATTGATCATAAAATGTACTTGAAGGACAAATACTTAACCATGTTTAATTATAGTTACCAAACAAAACTGTAAAAGCTATTGATTCAAAATGTTTAAATTACACAATTGGTATTTACCTACCATACATACATACATAAATTCACATTTATGAACTCATATGTACTTCTATACTAACTATCTTACCTTTTTCAGGTATTAAGTGTGGAATAAAAATCTATTACAAAAGCCCTATGTTATCAGTGTATGAAAGCTACAGCAAAAACGTGAAATTTAAAAATATAAAGAGAAGGAAATAATCTGTAAAAAATTTCTACCCGGCATGTTAACAATCCCATTAATTCTCGTGGAAACAGAGAACTGCTTTTTTTCTGGCCCAACCATTGATTTCCCAGGACCTCATTTCCCATTTGAGCTCTGCCAACCCCTCCCAGGAAGCGCTCCCGTAGTTATTTAGGGAACACTGCCACCTACTGGTAAATTGTAATTATTCAGAAGTTGCATCAGTTCAAGTCATACTTTATTGCTGAGGTTAATGACGTATTACTTACTATTCAGAATCAGTTTTGAGTAGAAGCCTAAATTTCCGGAAGCTTTGATGTCTTTTTTTTTATTGTACTCTATAGATATGTTAAGGTATTACCCACAGCAAGGCTATGTCAGGTAATGAAGTCACCCACAGAGCATATAATCCATGAGAAAAGTCAATGAAGTATTTTCAAATATACTTACCAAATGTATGAACCCAGCTGCTGTCAGCCACGTGCTGATAAATATAGAGCACAGATTCACTAGCTTGATGGAGTTACTGAAAATAAACAAAACCCAACAACAAATAGGAACTTAGACTGGAATTCAGCATGTATTTTTAATATGTACCTGTATACAACTGCATACTTTAGACTGAAAAATCCTGATGATTATTTCTGAAGAGGTGCAGGTTCCCTAAAAAAAAAGCTTAATCAAAAGCCTATGCAAAATATGTATTATTTTGTCTTTGCAGAGTTCACATTTGCACAATTTAGATAGCTTGAAAGAAAATTTCCAACGTATTTAATAAGAGCAGAAAGAAAAATGGAAACCTTAGCTACATCTGTACTCATAATGAAACCAACAGAAATAAATAATGCTTTTTCACAAATAGTTTGGTTGCTTCTTGGTACACCTTCTCATTTTTCATTGCTATACACCTCAGCAATTATTTCCATGTAAATATTCTACTATCCTAGGACACATCCACGCAGGTCAAATGATTAAGCTGAGCGAAGGCACGTGACTTTAGCTGCTGAACACTGCACTTACACATAGAATTGACTGATGCTGCTTTATTTCAGTTTTCATTAGCTTGTATGCTTCCTCTATGTTCATTATGCTTTTGACCCCAGATCTATGGAGGATTTAAAATTAACAGCAAAGGATGTTTTTGTTGCATGCTCACCAAGTGTTAACATTTGAGTACATGAGCACATGGGAAAACTATTTCCCTATAGTTACAATTAATGAACAATTGCAATCTGCAAATGTCATGCTACTTTTGTGGAAAAAATATGATTTCCAAATTATACAGCTAAGTTACGCACTTTCTGTGTAAAGTCCTAAGTAATTTCCATATTATTGTGCTTGCATGAACTCCTATGGATTTTGTGGAAATTCATACAGAGTTAGCATATTTCTTACTTCACATCCACATGTGAGTCCATCAAACTCTGCAAACTCTTTTTATTCCCACTGAGTAGTATGTTCCCTATTGTAGACAGAAGTTACTTTAAAACAAAGACCTCAGTTCAGCAGGAAAATACCATACTTACAAGCTTATGGAAGACATGCTCACTCTCTTCTTACAAAAACCACTATGATTTTAAAAGCTAAGAAGGACAGTCAATAAATACACAGGGAACTGAAGTACATATATTACTGTGTCTAAATAATTGTACCCATTCATGGAACTATATTTGAAATAGCTCTCCCTTGTTTTCTATTTCTAAGAAAGAATAATGCCTTAGCAAAATCACTGTTATTCCTAAAGCAATATATTCAAAAAGAATAAAAACTGGGAAAAATTCACTATCAGTGTTGGCATTAGGAGTTTTGCAATAGAATTAATTAATATTTCTGTTTATAACTACTTTAAGGATAATAAAAATGCATTATTTTATGAAGTTGAGTAATGAACATGGAATATTAAGCTGACCAGCTCCATTAAAAATATTTTTAAGAGTTACAGTTAGTGAAGTGGGCAACTGTGGCTACTAGAAAAGAAATAGAATTGGGTAATATGACAGATGCTGTAATGAATACTGCACTCAAAAATAAGATAATATACCAAAAGTTCTGCAATTAATTAGCTATCACCTACATCAACACATACTCCCTATTTCTGTTTCTTAAGGTATGGTCAATTAAGGTTCATATTTTGTTAGTAATAATGTTCAGTCCTAGCACAGGACCCTAAACAACAGGTTCCTAGATTAAACAAAATGACAGAAATAATTTTGTTTACTTTGCAAAGCTCCATTATGAAAGGCTAAATATCATCCTTCAAGTGAACTTAGAACAGAAGGGGATCCTGATACAATAAAGTGTCAGTTGGTCTCCACGTATTACCATAATACAAGTAAATGACAGCAGTCATTAAAAATAACCATTTAAATTACTTGTTTGATACATTTTATTTTTACAGATTTATTAAACATTGTACCTTATCTCTCCCCTCTGAAATACTCTTGTGTTTCTGCCAGAGTCTAAATATAGATGAAGGATTAGTCACAAACATTTTCCTGCTCTTTAAGCTCTTTCCAACATCTGTGCAAAATCCCTCACTGTGAGCCCTGCCTAAGCCTCTGTAGTTTTGTTGAAAAATATTACAAAACATTGAAGGAAGGAAATCTTCAGCTGAACACCACAAAATTCATTCTATTTCACAAAACACAGGAAGAAAGAATAGAATAAAATACATTATTTCAAATTAGGTAAACACATAGATCCTTGGCAGAGTACAGTCTTAATATGCAGCTGCTTTTTGCTTTGCCTTGTTGGTTCTTTTAAAATATAATTAATAATTTTTCAGATAATCTAATAATTATCTAGCACTCCCACACTATTCTGCTAGTCTTCTCACCGCCTCTATCTGCATTGTTTAGCTTCTTCCTTTGGATTCCAGTATTTGGAATCGTCCCTCTGCTCATTGTGTAAATAATATATGTTCCTTTAATCCTCACATCTCAGTCAGTAATTTCAGGAGTAATTTTAAATTACAAGTTAGACTAAATCTTTTTCTTCAGTAGAAGAAAGAGAAAAGGGACAGAATTTCTTCTCTACTTGCACCAAATCCTAAAAACACAGCAGTGCCATTTGTGCACTAGCAGTTTCTTATCTTGTCAGTAGTTACTTGTTATTAATGCCAAGGACATTAAAATTCCTCTAGACAAAAATAATCATACAAGGAAGCTCTGCTTTCCAGGCATAATATAAAATGGCATAATAAATCCCAAATAGTCAATATTTGGGATTTACAGATAAAAGGATATACACACGAACAATCACAGAAATTATGACATCTAATCTAAGAGTGAATTTTGCACCAGATAAATGCTATTTAAACAATTTCAAGGTCAATCTTGAATAAGCCAGCTCTGAATACAATGAATGTGATTAACGCAGTATCCCTTCATTTATGGGTCTGGAATTTTACAAATCCACCCAGGCTTTTAGCTTTTATCCAAAATGCCTTGAGTTTATGGGGCTTTTCCATGTCTTTGGGTGAGGTTGTTCTGTGTGTTAAGTGCAAACTCATTGGATATTCCGAGCTCCTGCACAAATTACTCTCCTATACCACACTGGCAGCATTCTAAGTTACTGGACCGCATTTTCACTGCAGGTTCTTTGATTTCTTTGTTCAAAAAAAATGGATTCCTTACAGTCACAGGGTTAAAGACAGTGTGAGAGATTTACAGCAAAGAGAACTGTTTCAAGGTTAAGTTTTGAGAAACAGCTGTTTACCGTGAGTGTGTACAAATCTCAAGGATGCATTTCCCCATCATTATAATTAACATAGCAAACAAATGGAGTTTCTTGCATACAAAGCCTTTACACATGCATCATCAACTGATGGAGAGAGCAAAGGACTTCAGAAGGAAACTGAGTTTACAGTAATTATTGGAAGCTGGGTTCAATACTTCTTCTGGGGGCACCTTATGGAACAATGAAAGGCAATGTGTTTTCAACTGTGAAGCATGGGAAGGTTCCTTCCCCCCGCTTTTGTTTAAAGTTGTCCTTCGTCTGCACAACTTTAATGTATTAATAGCCTGAAGAATCAGTGAAAGTCAGAAGGTTAATTGGAATATTTTAAATATTCTTTGAAAGAAATGCTAATTACAATGAACATAATATAAAGATAGCTGAGTGTAAAATTAATTTTTAATATGTTTTTGATGTGAAAAAAGGATGCTCAGTTCAAAAAGAACTGAAATAGAGCCATAATGATTATGTCTCAAAATACTTAGCTGTCTTCTGTTCAGTGAATTGTGAGTCCATATTACAGACTCATAATATGGAAAGAAGCAATATTTTATGAGTGTAGATCTCTAGTTCATTCTGCTTTTAATTTATGAGCACTCAATCTTGCTCAGATGCTTCAAATGTAACAACACATCAAGTAAAATATTCTACTGATCACATGTCAAAAGAGGCTGACACTGAAAAATTATTCATCAGCAGAAAAAGGTTTAAAAAACTCATAACAAGTGGGGGTTTTTCCAGAAAAGAAAATAATATATTACTATGACCACAAACCTAAGGCATTTATGTTCTGTCACTGACGTAACTAACTCAGTATGTAAGAAAAGGTCTTACCTTGTTTTAAGGATATTCAGAAACTGCAAAATTTCTGAAAACTGTATCAGTCTAAGAGCTCTTAAAAATCTTAAACCTGCAGCAAAGGAAAAAAAAAAAAAAAGCTCTAGTACAGAATAATTCAAATTACAACAACATTTCACTGACAATGACAGTGATCAATGAAATCAACATAGCTAGCAGATAAAATGTCAAGTACCTTTGAAATGTTCTTCCATGTTTAAGGGTTCCAAGATCCTTACCAGGTCTTTTTCAACTTGTTTTAAACTTATTTCCTTAATAGTTGAAGTATCCTCCCAGAAAACCTTAGTGTATGTAGGGAGCCATGGGAGGAGACGTATAGCTGAAAGCTTAGGGGAAAAAAAACCTCCCTGATGTTCTGTTGGTAGTTCTAGTGCACATGTCCTTCTCTTCCAGGTTGTCAAAAACACATACAGGTCTGAAACTCCTCTGTCCCCCAAGCTCCCACATGGCTTAGTGAAAAATAAGAGATTATGGATAAGAGATCTGATAACCTGGACAAAGTAGATGGTGTAAATGCCAGATTAAATTGATAAACCTTAATGACGTAAAATCTTTTCTGATAATAATGCTCCTTATCTCCACTCAAATTTCTAAAAACTCAAGCAGGAGAACAGAGGAATGATACATTATCTCCTAAAAATGACAAATCTACTATAATTATTTCCATCAGACTATAACTATAGGAATAGGTTACACTGACTATTAAAGAAATAACTACTTTTGTAAAGAAACAGCATTTTTGTGTTGCAATTGTCACATGAATAGCAATTCCCAGACAACTGCAAAGCCAGCGAGACAGACACAGTGTGTGCAAGAGAAAATACTATAGAAGATTAAGGGCTTAAATTATTAAAAGAGACTGATGCTGATAATAAACAATTTGGCTGCAGATCTTTGGCATATGAATAAAAGTACATTGTGTATTATACACATGCACAGCTTCTAAAAATTAAAATAAGGCTTTGAGGATAATTTTTATTAGACAGTACAGCCAGGAGTTACATAAAAGTTGTGTAACATGGTAGTGCAACTACTACAGTTAGGTCCAAAACTGCTTTTTCTCATACTTTTTCTTTATTGATATTTATTTTACCCACTTCCAATACTATAAACTACTTTTTATTTCCAGAAAATTAAGGAAAGACTGGTCCTAGCAAATATATAAACACTGTCAGAACCTTCGTCATCTCAATGTCGTTGAGAGATTTCCCCTCAAGAGCAAAGATGCATGTGGTGAGATGTGTCTAAATCATGGCTTTCCTTGCAGTATTCTTGGAAAGTCGTTAAATAAAACCTTTATTTTTGTAAAGGCTCATAAGTAGCCTTAAAGCAGAAAATTACTCCTGTCTGTGTATTACATGGATACAAAGTTTCTTTTTAATTACTGACAGTGGGGAACTCTGAAGATAAATTAAGACTTGAAAACTGGATTTGGAGATCTAGATGAAAAGCAATAGAAGATGCTTAATAATTCTAAACTTCAGATCCATTTACAACTAGAGGATGATCATTTTGGATCACAGTGCTGACACTGAGAGACACGTCCCTCAGCTCCACTTGCAGTAGCTCCCACAGTTGCTACTTCTACCCAAAGAGATGGGGCTGAGATGGCGAGGACCTTTACTAGCAACCCTAAACTTCCTCAGCTTTGGTCATCCGGCTATCTCTCTCACTCAACTCCCTAGGCACTTTTTTGAAAAATGGCTAGTGGGACAAAAATCCTTCCTTTCAAACACTTTGCATTGCATCTGCAGCTAAGAAGACGGTGAAGTTACCCATTGCAATGTTTCAAAAAGATGACTGAGAAATACCAAAACCAGCAATAAAATAAAAATTTCTATCTCCAAACTCATAAAATGCCTCAAGATGTATTTTAGTTGAGATAAGAAATGATAGAACACAAAGACTATATCTTCAATATATTTTTTGTGGAAGAAGAAAATCATAATGGATTATGTTCTACATTTGCTACAGCCTACACTATTTTAAAGAATTCCCTTCAGAGAACAGAATTTAAAAATAAAATAAATAAATAAAAAAAAAAAGTGGAAAGTGTGCTTGAAGAGTTTACCTGAACCACAAATTAAACAGGCTGGTAATTTTAAAAGGTTACAATCACCTTGTAACCTCTGTATCTTGTTAAGGACATTACTTGTGGGCCTGTATTTTATAGCTAAAGGAATCCTTACACAGAAAGGATTTTGATCTTCAGAAACCTCAGTGTATTAGCAGCTTTGTGTGGTTCAAATACGAATACCAAAAATGAAATGTAAATAATAGCTTTATTTATCATGATGGCAAACACTTCATTATTCTACTCTTTTCAAGACGCAAACAGTTCTGTCATTTGGTTCCTATGCACATGTCATTTTATATGGTTTTCTGTACTTCCTGTCTTGCAAATAATCTGTGCGTTTCATCATCCTAGCAAGAAAGTGGTATTTAATAAGAGTCTCTTGATAGACATAAGCTTTATCAAGCCCTACCAAAAAGCACTAAGAGAAGGCAGATTATCTAGATGAGATACTGAAAATTTCATAGACAAACTACCATGATTCTGTATGATGACATCTTCATATTTTATAGACAAGGTGTTTATATTCAATTAGCTTTTGCAGAAACATCAGTCATGTTAAAAATATTGATGTTTTGTATTTATTATAAAACATATTCTGTATTAGTCAAAAAAGTCCTCTTATAAATCAACATATGCAGGAAATAGAGACTAGGAAAACCCTTCATGACAATACACCTTTGAAGCCTATAAAAATTATATATTTCAAATATTTTCAATGCCCATTAAAATTATATTCTTAGTTGTGCTTCAAAGGACCTCCAATATAATGGGATATAATACTATTTCCAACTATGTAAAGGCATCACCTCACATAAATTTCATCAGCAGAGTGAATTTTACAGGAAAACACTTCTGTTTGCCCTGCTAGTTCACTGCTCCTGAACAGGTGCTGAACAAGCAGTACGATCTGCCTCAGTGGGATAGAGTGTTAGGGTACTGGATTTAGTAATGAATCTACTGGTTCACTTCTGAGCTTTATAATCCCCTTCAGTAGAAAATTTAGCCAACTGAGGGCTTTGAAATCCATTCGACATTGACTGATATCAGAGTTAAGGAGAACGTGGCTCATGAAGAAACAGACAGAGACTGGAAGTAGCATTTTTTGTATAAACCACGGTGAGAAGGGCAGACAGTTTACAAATAGGGATAAAAGGGTTATATTTGAGCAGGGAAGAAGCGTATTTAAAGAATGAAAATAAGGAATATTCTTGCTTGCATAGGAATATTCTACACCTGCAGTGTTTACCTCCATAACACTATTATCACAAAGAGCTGGTCAACCAAAACAACACTACACAGTAGGGTGAAATTACACTGTAAAATGCAACAGTGTCCATACCTCCCCAGTAGGTTATACCACGTGAAGACTTTGCGTGGTCTACTGGAAACATCCAGTAATACTAGCTGAAGGGAAGCAAGGGAGAACAGAGGACTTCCCGATCTCAAACAGTTATTTCTAATGTTTGATAGTGAAAGAGGGCTGGTTTTGAATGAATGTGTTTGACTCTAAATTATTCAACAGCGTCGACTGCTTGACCTTCTAGTAAATTATGTGCATTTTGAAAGACTGGAGCTAATTCAGAAGTTTCAGCCTTATTCTTCATATAGACTACAAAAAGCTGCTGCAAAAAATAAACTCTAAGCATAAAACTCAGATGAAATGAGTTTGCCCCCAAATGTGTGATTACTTATATCACCTTGAACTTAGCAAGGGGATGATGAATCAACTGAATAATTCCCAGAGGAAAAGTCCCCACAGCACTTCATTCTGCTGCTGGTGTTACTGACATGTGAAAGTGTGTGTGCAATCATACATGCATCTGTAAATTGATGACACAGTAATCCTCACCACAACAACCATGTTGCAATGAGACTTGTCAAACTAAAAATGGCCTAAATTATTCATTATATAACTTACTATGAATCCACACAAGATTAAAATTAAAACAAGTTAAATAGAAATGATTTTGATGGGTCTAACTCAAGAGTAATTATTGACAAAGTGACTAAAAAATAGCGTGTCTGAAAACTAATCACATGTAATCAGTAGCACAATGTCCCGTGCTATGTTGTCTCACCTTTTTCAAATCAAACTTGACTCACAACTAAGATGTTATCTCCTTCAGACCACCAACTTGCCATGAATAGAAATTTTTCATCTTTGTTTATGCATCAAGAATAGTAAGCAAAATTCTATAATAGGAGCAGTAACAAAAATTCCCATTTTCCAAAACTGTCTCAGCTACTTAGACAATTGTGTACATCTCTCTTTCCTTAGCAATCTTTGGGAAAGTATTTTATACATGTGGGGAAGCATAATTTCTTTTAATACGAAATAACTACAAAACTGTTTTACATTTAAATGATATAATCAATAGTTGTGATAGAATAAATTTATTATATATTACAATAAAGTCTCTCCTAATTTTGCACATTTAATTGGATCCTGACAGCTAAAGTTAATTGAGCAAACTGCTGAATGGAATGCTTAAGAGGTACTTGCTGTGTTGTCTCAATCATGTGACACACCTTTTTCTTGGGAAGAGGTTTTATATTGACATCTTATGCAATCTGACTGGAATAGGATATAGTCTTCTACATTAAAATTTATACAAAAATAAGTACTGAAAGATTTAATTTACATAGGAAATCTCTCTAATCACAGAAAAAATATACAGATAAAATGACAGGCCTCTTCAGTTTATCAGTCTTCTGCTTCTAAACAGATAACTAAAGTATGCTTCTGAGCTGGAGGTTCTCTGAGCTGCAATGCCTAGGATAAAGCTAATAGATTCATAGATTTCCAGACCAGCTAAAACATTTATGACTATCAAACCAGATTCCTTCAATAACATGAGACAAAGAATTTTAGTCAATAGTTTCTGCCTTTAGTAGAATAGTTTGAGCTGTAGCTATGACAACTCAAATAAACCTCCAAGTGTACCACAGGATTATTTTCTTACTGTGAAAATATTTGTTCAACTACGTGTTGCCTGTACAGCTAAGAGACCAGTTTCAAAGTACACTGAAAAGGTAAAATACATATGTAATATGTTCTATTATTTCTACTAGATAATTTCCTGGATAACACGTGTGATGCAATTTTATTTCAGATACTTAGTGTTCAAACTGGAATTTGGAAAAAAAAAATAAAATACCAATCCCAACAACCCCTCCTGACGCTCAGAGATCAAATGCCTACCTTCTGAAATTCTATACACTAAAGATATGAAAAACTGACACATCCACACCTTTCAGGCCAATTTTGAAGGGTCACCAAAAGAGGCCAAATACCCCTCAGAAAAATAAAATCAGTCTTAAATATTACAGCAATCAATGACCTGCACAATAAGAAACAATATGCTATGTTGAAATACTGGGCTAGATCTAGAATACAGCAGGAGTATTTTTATTCATTTCACTACACCCTCATTCCGTTCAGTGAGGTGAGGTGCAAATATTTTCCAGCTATTGCTTTCTGACTCTTTACTAAGGACCCAGTAAAATGGATGCTTTATACCAGAATAGCGATATAAACATGACCAATAAACTATGTGCCAGTGGCAATGCAATTACAGCAGAAAATTATTTTTCTCTATAAAGCTTACAGCACTTTCAAGCTGTAAATTTTTCAAGCTTTATTTGACTTTACTGTCTTAAAGGTGCTGAAATATGGTATTTTCCTGTGAGACAGTTTTGCAGTCTCTTGGCCGAATTGATGCTTTCCACTGGATTAATAAACAGCAGCAATCAGGAATACCCTTAGCTTACAAACCCCCCAAAAAAGGAAATTTGCAATTTTAAATCTGTAAAGAGGAAGTGGAGGAAATCCTGACAACTAAAACTATTTTTCTTTAATAAGATTCTGAAAAATAGAAATAGGAATTGGGATATTTGTTCATTCAATATGAGAAGTCAATCTACTAGAACACCATCAATCATCACACTATTTCTCATCAATAAGACACAAAACCTCTTTCTTACTGCTATACGTTGCTCTTTCTGTCAATAACACATCCAAAATTGCAAGGATTCAGTCCACAGAGAGTCTGTATACCATTTCTACTCCTGAAAAACCATTCAACCATTCATCAGAATGATATCTTCATAAAACCTATGAATGGCTACTTCTACCCTATATTTAATTAAGACCTTATGGTTTCCTGAAGACTGAAAAAAAAGAGAATCCACATTTAGGAAATCACAACCTTTTCTGAGATGCATATAATGGAGGAGTAATTTTTAGGATACAAAATAATCCTATCCTGAATGCCTTCACACAACACAACAAAGCAGCCTGAGATCCCACGCCCTGTAGATAGGTTTGAAAATGAAAGCTCAAAGAACAAGACAAGAAGAAATATCATGGGAGGAAAAGAATCTGCCATTCCTTGGAATCAACGCAGCCAACACACTTTGATACGATTCCTTAGACCTGTTATGCAAGTGGACAACCAAGGATTATAGCCCACAGCATGACAAAAACCAATACCGACAGCAAAACTGCGTCAAGTTCAGAATCTACATAGCTTGGTATACTAATTGTTTTCAAACAATGCTGTACCAAAGACATGTTAATAAATGTCTCTGCTGTACATTTCTTTAACTTACTTTTACACGTTTAAATAATGACAGCAGTTTTAAAAACAATTTCTTGGTAACTCCACCATTGCAGATTATTACATTCTATCCTTCAATAAAGACTTAAACATTTGATTATAGGAAAATACTGACCCCCTTTGATGAGGTACTAGAGATTTTTCCTATAAAGCAACTGAAATCCTGTAGCATTATTTTGAAGTTGCAAAATTAAATATAATATATTTTTAGAAAAGAATAACACTAACACCAGAGACAGAATCACAAACTACTGTTCTAAACAAAAAATTTAGAGTTGGACCTTACCCCAGTATGAGCCGACCCTATAACAAGACACCAAGGAGTTTCGAAAAGTATGTTGTTCTTCTTTTTCAGGGATATTATGCCCAGCTTTGACACGATATCCATTTTGGAACAATTCTCCAAGAGATTTTTTACGCCTTCTAGGACTTCTGTAAGTTTCTGTACGCGTGCCCCCAGAAGGGTTGTGGTAAACTAAAATCTTGCTGGGAATCATGACTACGTATCTTCAGCTTCAGGAGCACTGCACCTAAAGTATTGTGGTCCAGTCTTCAGTCACAGCATCCGCTAACGGCGAAGATAGTCATATATTTACCCTTTTTTTTTTTTTTTTTTGCTAATTCAGTATCATCACGGAGAGACAGCTCAGTATTCTTTCTTTAACAGAACTTCTCTTTGGAAGCAGATTTATTTAACCAGACACAGGACAATGCAAAGTTCACCTTTACATTACCAAAAGGTAACTCAGTATAATCTAGTTCATTTCTGTTAGCATGAAACAAACGGAATTAATTCAAATACAAAACTTAGCTTCCCAAAACAAGCTGGATGGATGAAACAAATCACAGAAGCAAGCAAGCAGTGCAGATGCTCCTCTGATCCATGATGTATTAGAGCTTAAAAGCCATCTTCTATCCGGATATTGCCACATAAGCTTCTTTCAGATACACCAAAGAACCACACCCATCGATCCAAAACCCCCAAACCTGATGCTGTTCACTTGGAACAAACAAGTACTCTCATAAAGAATATAGTTGTAATTCATGTACATAAAGGGAATTGTTTACTGTGTATTAATTTCTTTGGCAACTTAACACATCTGTCTTCTGATTAAAGCTAGTATGCAGAAGGCAGAGGTCACGAGCTCATGAGCTAACTCTTACAGGATTTATCCCAGATGAAATAAAAAAAAACCCCACACACGACAACCCTGCATCTAATCCCAGTTAATGACAGCTATATTACTGAAGGAAAAAAACCCAAACAATTTAGACATGAAGCAAGAGCACAACAAATAGGGTGCATCAGATCTCTCAAGCAGACTTTCTCTGTGAATATACACAAACCTGGATTTTTGTTCAGTCAGCTTACATCTCAATTAGAAAAAAAATCTTTAAAATAAAATGTAAAAGTGAGATACTACCTCCCAAGATATATGAGATGCTTTCTTAGTTTAAGTTTCCTGCTTTGAGGAAAACATACAAACTCTATCTAGAAAAGCTTTCTTTATTTTGAGGAATATTTTTATTATGCCTTTTTTTTTTGTCCCCAGAGGATCCACAAAGATGTATATGCCAAAAATATACCAATGCCATCTGGAGTACAATGCAAAGCACACACAAAAACAGACTGCACCATGTGCTTATAGGAAATGTACAGAATATCAAAGCATTTTGGAAATGTTATTAAAGGTTGACAATGCCAAATATGGAAATGAGGAAAACAGCATACACAAATTTCAAATAATATGTAGTGAGTTAATCAGAGGCAAACAACTTCTATGACTGCTTTACATTGTAACCTTAAGACTATGTTCTTACAAACAACCTGGTCACGTTCCCACTGGTCACAACAGTTGCACTGAGCCTAGTAGGAATATGTTTCGATTCTATACATATGCATGCAGACATATATAATCATTACTCTCAAATTAGAGCAATTTGAACAAGGTAGTACTTATCTGTGTTACTAATGAAATGTTATACAGCTCAACAAATTACTGGCCTACTTACTTTTTACCATGTAAGGCATACTATTTTTATTTCTTTTTATATTTTATCTTGAATAATATTATAGTCTTGTTATTATCTAGTTTTAAACCTATCATTAGTGTACTCTGTACTTAGTACAGCAAATTTTTGGGTGTAGAATCCATTTACCTTGTAAGCCTGGAACAGCTCTTAAGGAAAACAGTACCCAAGTAATAAATAGCAAGAGCCAAGCTGTTTAGTTTACATAACCTACATTTTGCTTTTAGTAATTTGACAGTATTCCTTTAACTCTCTCAGCTCCCTGGCATAGCCAGATTTTTATAAATTTTCTCCCTTTTTCTGTCAGTGCACCACTAAATTCATTACATACATCAAAATCTGAAAACATTTAAAAAAACACAGAAGTTAATCTAAAATAAACCTGTTCCACAAGTTAAGAATATTAATCTAAATTTCAGCAGCAGCAGGATAACAGCATATTGTGCTGAGAAGCACTATTCTGCATCACAGAGTCACACAAAGATGTTTGTATTACCTTCCTGTGCAGAAGTTTCTGCTTTCCAGTTGAATGGTTTTTAGCATTTTGTCTTACAATCCAATTGTGCAAGACAGCTTATTTTGCTATCAATGAGAGTTTAGTTCTCTACCATCTACATTTTCTACCTACTACTTGGCTAAATTTTTCATAGTTAATGCAAAATTACAGAATATTGTTCTCGGTAGGCTAAATTTTTTTTTTTTCAATTGTCGAGGAATCTTTTAGATATCCTATCATCTAGCACAGATGAGCATTTGAGTGCAAGTCTAAAGTCCAATTAAGCAGATGAAGATGATGCCATTAGGAAAATGGCACCATTTCCAGTGTTTCTGTTATTTTTCCCACTCCTGTGAAAGACATAGTTGACAGTCCTTAAAACTCCTAAAATTCTGTGTTATGAGAAACACTGGAGATGCGTGCAGTCTGCTCTGAAATATTTACTCCAAACTAATCAACATTCATTCTGTTCTAAAGAGCTCTAGGATGACTTGTTAAAACCTATTGTACCTTCAATGAACCCAAGATATTTAAAGTATGTTATGACTGAAGTTTTCCATATTCTCAACATAAGCTTATCTTTGGAGCATATCATTCCATGATCCTTCCTGAATTTGCATAAAAATGGATTGATATACTTATGGAGGCATTGCTACCATTAAATGACAGCTTGCTTTCCAAGTCCATCCAAATGTGATAAATCTCAAATATGCAGGAGAAGAAAGCAAGACTTCTCAGCAGCTCAGCTCCACTTTACCTTTGGCTATGCTGGAACTAGGTGCTTGCTATAATATCTTGAAGAAGGGCAAAGGAAGGGCAGGTCTTTGGCACAGACAACCAATGCACTGGTTAGAAGCAGGTATCAAATTATTGTCCTCTAAAGCACAGGTTAGATGGGGATGACTGATTTGCTGTACTTTTGTAGAATATTGTCTGCTTACAGTTGTGCCCAAAAGCACAATATGGAAAAAAATCCATGAAACACAAGAAAACATGCCAAGGAGAAACCTGGTGCAGAAAAAAACAACTTTGTTTATATCCGGTGATCATTCTCTCTTTGAAAATTACTTTTTAATTTATCTCACAGTAAGGCAACACAGAACGTTCCACATGTTATCTCACCTCTCTTTCAGGTTGCTATTTCTGAAACCAAACTTTTTTACAGTGTAAAAGCCATTGTTCAGCATGAAATGGCCCTGAAATTTTTCATTGGTCCTATTTCAAAAAGGGTAAAAGTATTATTCATAGGAAAAAAAAAAACCACCTGTTGTGTTTGAATACAAAAACTATACATGTTGGCCAACAACTGCTTTTTGGTTCAGCTTTGTAGCATTGCCTATGGGTTATGACAAAATCAGAACAATCTAATTTCCATTTTGCCAAGCACTTACTGCACATTAATGTCACTAAATGATTTAGAAGTGATCATTTAGAAATGATTACAATCCAAATTTGTAAATTCTTCCTGAAGAAATGCATGTAGTTGCATTATGTATTTTTTTTTTATCTCAGTGCCTCACAGTCCAAAGATACTAAGCCATTTTCAGAAAGCTTGGCACTAGCAATAACAAAACCAGAATCACCAGATACGTAAACATTAACTTTGCTGCTTTATACCACTTCAGGCAATGAAGACATAAGACATAAGACAAGCAGAGAAATACCCAGTAGTGAATAAATAGCAGATCTTTACATAAAATCAGAGTGCATTATCTTGTAAGCATTATATTTTATAAAGGAAGTATTGTGCCACCAAACTGATGGTGTAATTTTTAAAGAAAGGCTGAAAGCACGAATGGAAGGATAAACAATATTCATGGTTAACCTCACAGAAAAAAGAGCTTAGGGAGAAAAAGAATTTATTCATTTCTCATTTATCTACTTTTTATCTTACAGTTGTGTAATCCTTTCTAGACACTGAAGTCCGTATTCAAAACGGATGCTAAATATGCCTATTTTAATTCTTTGATTTTTGAAGAAAAAATTATTTGGACACTTCACTGATGATGCTACTAAAATCAAGATGACTCTTGAAATAAGAGGTTTTACCTGAGCAAGACAACCTTGCAAAGAGGTGGCACCGAAGTTTGGAAATTTGGGATTTGTTTTTTAAAGTGCCCTTTACAACTCAATATAAAATAATTTCACTTCCTGAAGAATGACAAATTAGCATCTTGTATAATTTTTCCCTGGCATTCAGCAGGAACGAATTGCACTAAAATCAGGAATAAGCTATTCTGAGAGGCTGTAACTGTGGGGTAGGACAAATGATAAGAACAAAGACAAAGGAAAGACAAAGGCCGGATCTAAAGCCTGACTCATGCTGCAGGACGTTGGTTTAAAAAAGGATTTGCACTTCTGCCTGTCTTTGCTCCTGTGAGTCACAAGGCACGGGCCATAACTGCCAAAGAAACAATGAGCATACTATGAAAGACGACTTGAAAAGGAGTCAAATATTTCAGTTCTAATCAACTGGTATGATATAATGCATCCTAGCCATTGAACCTTCTCCAGTCTTTGAACTGCACAAAGAAAATAATTAAAGAATAGATATGAGCAGGTACATACAGATATATTAATTACCAAAAATGGGTTATTTTGTAATATGCAATAATTTTGCATACCAGCTGTTAGGTTAAGAATTTAGGCATAAAATTTCATAGAAATCAAAGATTATGGTGTTTTAACTGCTTTTTAGAAACGTAGCTGTCATGTAAGTCTACACACCACCTGTCAATATCCCTTATTTCACCCCATGTCAGTAATAAAAAGTAGTCTTCACCTATTCAGTACCATATCATGTTTAAACACAGTCTGATGTCAATTCAGCACTAAGACTGAACCAAGAATAAAGAGTAGCAATCAAAACTCTTCTCTCAAAACGCGTCAGACAAAAAAAAAACCTAACTGTGATCTGCCTACTGAGAAGCAAATTCTCAGGGAGTTTAACAAAATGAAAAAGTTAACCTCTAAATAATATCATATCTATTACCTACAGCAACCTTCACATAACAACATTGGTAAGAAAGAGGTAATGGCTTCAAGCAGTGCCTGGGGAGTTTTATATTGGATATTAGGGAAAATTTCTTCACCAAAAGGGTTGTCAAGCACTGGAACAGGCTTTCCAGGGAAGTGGTTGACTCAATCCCTGGTGGTGTTTAGAAGACATGTATATGTTGTGCTGAGGGACATGGTTTAGTGGTGGACTTGGCAGTAGTTGGTTAACAGTTGGACTCCACCATCTTAAAGATCTTTTCCAACCTAAACAATTCTATGACTCTATGATGCTGGATGTTGAATAGGAAAGTGTTTCAAAGGATTTTGAAAAAGAATACGTACAAAGGTTGTTAAAGGCATTCAAACCATATTAGGATTTTATATTTATCCCACTGGGATTATTCTTCTGTCACAAGACTGAAGAAGCACTACATCCTTGAATGATCAAGGGGCTGCAGTGTGGATGAGTGAGACTGGCATTAACTGCTGGATGTACAGTGACTGGAAAGGAACCAGCGTATCTCCGTAGCACAGCATGAGCACAGCTGTACACACACACTCACACAGCTCTGAAGGAAAATGTTCCACACAGTAAGGGCTTAAACAAAGAAAAACATAACCAGCATTTAGGAAGACAATAAAGATGATCGACAGCTTATACTGAGCAGCTGAGTAACTAGGTGAGAATGCAGAAATAACCACCGGAGAGTTTTGAGTACCTTGGAAATCTCATAGTGCAGGAAATGAAACCATTTTGCTCTCACTCATTTTTGCTTATGAGGGACTACAGCACACCCCTCTTGATTACACAGATTATCAGCTCCAAATATAGTGACTTGAATGCAAAACCTCTTGAAATTGAACTTGACACTTAAGATGGTAAATAGCCGATTCCTTTCAGCTTCCACAGTGATGGAATATAATATTATGATTATTAATAAAAACAGCAGTCCTTACAGGATAATGCTGAACAAAATGCTGTGTACTACACCTGCCCCTGTACAGCACACTTCCACTTGCCTGACTTCATAGAAGCTGATTTAAAAAGGAGGCAAAATAATATTCCTGTATAAATCATTATAACTGAAACTAGAAAATGGCTTTAGGAAAAAAACATATATTAGAAGTTCTACTTATATAGAAAACCATATTTTTCTAAGTTTAAATACTATTTTAAAATTAAAAGATACATTATTCTATTTTTCATCTATATCTGCCACCTGCTATACTTTCACCAGCAATAAGAGCCGATAAAGTCAAACAGGTTGTTTTGACTTGAAGTAGCAACTAGGGAGATTTCACAAGTAAGCCCACTTATAAAACTGCTGGTACAATTTTGAAGACAAGATAAGCTTAGATAGCTGGAACCTTAAATAACAATAAATTTCAAATTTTTGGTTTCATATCCCTTTATACATGTCAAATCAGAGAAGTAATGTCAGTAGATAGATTTAGGGAAAAATGTTTTGTAACTAACATAAGCCTATATAAAATTTGCGAACACAAGGTACTGTTTTTTCAATAAGCATTAGAAACTAAATCCCTGAATGAAAAAAGTGCACTCCAGAGTTTAGTAGCAGCTAAAGCTGCTCCATATTAAAAAGTTCCCTGAACAGAAGAAACTGGAAAAAGCAGCAGAAATATCCAAAACCAAGCATTTAATAAAAAGCAAGCAAATCCTGCCCTCAGAGCATCATTAGCTTTATTAGCAAAGACCTTCTGGCAATCCATCAGATACATCACTGCTGTGCAAGTAGTTATGGAGGAGTCGATATCTTCAGAGATGCTTTTATGCAGAGAAACGTCCTTCCATTTATGGACTGGATTTTCTTTGCTGTTTCTATTTTTATTTTATTATTTAGAATTTGAGATAGTATGATACGAAACACTGCTGAAGGTGATCACAAGGTTAATGAAAGCTAAATGTCTGGGGGTCAGTAGTGAATCAAGAATAAGTCCCATATAATGTAATCATGGACACTATACATACAGAAGTACTAGAGAACCTTAGACTTCCAAAAAAATTTATATAAAGCAAGTGGCAAAAAGTGTTTTATTAGCTTAAGTCAATATTGTATGAAACTCTGCCAGATGGTATAAATATCCCACAGTCCGAAACCATAATTCTATGTACTAAGAAGGAAAAATCCCCAAAACCAGTTACCAAGAAATCAGTGAAAGACAACACCAGGGGAAAAACTACTGGATAATGTATAATTAATAGATTGAATGCCTACATTGGACTGTACAAGTTAACATACTACCTTGGAGCCAAGATATGATTTTTTTTTTCCACTGATCCTTCAGCTGGTTTTTAAAGATAAGAAACAACTAGTTAAATAAATAAAATTAATCTTAATCGCGTGATGAAAAGGCAATATGGAAAGAAGAAAACTACATAATATCCTACCAAAAAAGCAAAATATTTGGTTATTAAGAGGAATTGCAGTGGTGTATTTTTCAGCATAAATCCGATATACTTGACATTACTATATGACTGATTACCATATGATAGTACAGCATGACTGAATGAAATAGGGCTGAAAAATCTAAAAAATCTAGAATTAGCTATTAGAAACTACTTGAATTTAGCAGTCCCTCTATATCAAAACAATATTCTGAGTTTCTGAATTGCTAAATTTGGCAGACCATGAGCATAAATATTTATGGATTGATATCCAGAAAAAAACATGAACTAGAACATTAACTGATGATGACAAAGAACAATTTGTGTATACGTGTGGGGAAAAATTGTTTGGTTTAGACCATGGAAATTTCTATCTGAAAAACATATAATGAAGAACATTAATATATCTTTAGAAGTTCTAAATATTATAACCACAGCAAGAGAATACTAAGAGAGTTTCACTGAAGTGGGGGCTGTCTGTATGAATTCATCTTGGCAGATAAGGAAAAAGTGATTACGAAATTTTGCAGATTCAAATTTTGGCTGTTTATATGAAAATACTGATTACATTTACTGTCCATGAGAAAAACAAGGAAACAGAAATCCAGTAATACGTATATTGTATTTAAAAACATCAAATTTCAAAAAGAAGAAAGTGTTTATGAACTGTGTTAACCAACCACAGACTTACTGAATGGCCAATAAAAGACATTTTAATTGCAGCATTCTATTACTAATAGCATCGTGGACATTTCAGTAGGAATGGAGAAAAGGCAGAAGTGTCCCATGTATATTTTACTTTTTAACTGAGAAAAAGCTAATCATGTAATGATGGCATATTTGTCTTCCTAACATGAGTAAGGAGAATGCTAATAAACACATCAATTAAGCAGAGGTTTTTAAGTTATCATGTCTGGGTAACTTGCATCCAAAAGTTTTAAAATCCTCATTCTGTGGACTACTTAATGTTGGGTTTCAGTCAGTCTGGCACATATAGTTTACAGACATTCCAGAAACATTTAAGAAAGTTAATGTTATTTCCATATGTTAAAAAGAAGTAATCACAGGCCTGTTAATGAATCTTGGACAAAACAAAGAATTCTACTACAACCTAATGAAGTGGTCAAGATAAAGAATTATATTTATGTATATACATTTTAGGAAAACATCCTATCCCATTAGCTTGTCTATTAGATGTCATGTTTGAGTGATAAAGCTATAAATACTGATGTAAATTACTCAGCATTGCCATGGCACTCACTAAATGGACTAAGAACCATTAAGTCTTGAAATGATTCTGGCATGTCTTCCTATGAGTCTCATTGGTGACATGTTCTTGAACTTAAGTCATTTAATACTTCCATTGATATTGTGGAGGAAAAGCAATATCCACACTAATAAAATTAGCCAATGATACTAGATGACATAAAGATTGATAATCAAGAGAACAAGGTGGTGACAAGCTGGCCTTGGGATCACGTGTAAAGTAGGATGCCAACAAACTATATGCATTTGTCTATAGGTAACTATAAACTTGACTGGATTTTTTTTCCACTGAAGATACATTCTTGTTCAATCAAGTTTTTCCTCTCAGAAGGGAACAGGATAAGAAAGGATGCAACAAGACAGAGTAGTCCAGCCAGCCAGATAAACTAGGAAGCTCTTTTATTTAAAGCAATATAACTGTTATTACCTGTGATGTTAACTTGCAATTATTTGCAACTCCTCAGCATTCAGAGAGTATGACTACTTTTAGGCTAAGCCTGTCACTCATTTACACAGGAATGGTGTACCCCTCTAATTATGCCCCCTCCCAATCAGAGTAGAATAGAAAACAGAATGAATATAGGGGCAATTTTCTATGCTGTCTAAAGTACCACTCACAGTCAGTGATAGACTGGGAAGAGAAGACAAATTATCCAGTTTACTTTGAATTCAGAGTTGTAGGAAAGCAAGCCCACAGTTTCTATGAATGTCACTGAGATGACAGGAACTAATGGCACTGGAGACTAGTACTGTCCTTGTGTTTCTCCTCCACTACAGTGGCTTTTGGCTAACTTCTTTGACAACTCATCAGTGGAGGAGAGAGAAGGAGAAGCATATTTTCATACATGCATGCGACAATATTCATAAGAATTGTTTGTGGATGTTATGACATACATACTTGTCACAAGGTTAACTTTGGCTATCAATATTGAATGCTATGAAGCCTACATCCTCTATGAAAACTGAGCTGATTAAGGTAACTTGAAGAAAGCAAAAAATTCTTGTCTTCAGTATAGTACCAATGTGATACAATCCATTCAATAACATATTATTGACAAATCCCCAAGCAGATTGAGTATTCAGAACTATTTTCATTAAATTCATCCTAATCTGTGTTTGAAGGCATTTAAAGCATCTGAAGAAATGTTACTGCGCAGAAAAGTAGTGCATGCAAGCATATACATAAAATACAATTATAATAGGACATTTTACAGAATTTAGCTTCTATTATATATAAAATAAGTTACAATGTAAGTAAAATGACACAAAATGCTTTAAAGCTGTATAAAACACACTAACTTCATAAGAAATAGTGTAGAATTTGGATGTGTTCAAAGTTTTCACCAACAGATGGCAGAAATGCACAATAATTAACCAACAAAACCAGTGCAAATGATTGCAAATTTAATGTGCTACAAAAAAAAGGATAGTTTTGAGCCCTATAGATGCATCAAAAGAGTAAAAGATTATAAAGTTTTGGAGGTCATAATTTGTCTCTTAAAATGGTGTCTGTAAAGATACCATCCTTATTTAGTTACAGGGCACTTCTTTGTGTCAGTGTAACTAAGGCACTGCTCTAAGTTGCATTAAAATAATATGTTTTCCAAAAGGAATAACATTTCTGAAGATTCAAATATGGTTTCAGGCTGAGTTTTTCTTATGTCAAAAAAAAAAAAGTTTACAGGATATTGAAACAAATATTGGTTTCACATCACAGATTTTTAACTAAAACTTCATCTTGGAGCACAGTTGCTGGATGGCCAGGAGCCATCATAGCATCAGCTGAACTCCCTTAATAAGACACAAAGATTTTTCTCCAAAGCCATCTATCTCTTTCTACAGAGGGAAACCAATTTCATTCTCTGACTCACAAAAATAGCTGGATGTCTACCAGAAATTTTGGAAACAGTCTTCTCAGACCAGGAATTGATACTGAGACCACAAGCCTCACCCAAAATTACTTGAGATGTCTGTAATGGGACCTGCCTAGAATTTAAGCAAGGACTGGAAAAAAGGATCTCCTTTTTTCCATAACTATGCTAAACATCAGACAAAGAGATTAATTCTCTATGGTATGCATGCGTCTACATTTACATCTGTTGTCTGTCTTCTTTTCCCTACTATAAATCTTGAATCATTTTCTGAAAAAATAGCACAGTTTGAGCAGCAGCCTAGACTAAAGAGGATGTCAGAGAAGAAAGATGATGAAAACGTCTTTCTATTAATAGAATCTATTAAGAATCAAACAGTTTCTATTGCTTGAAATTTTGTACAGTAGAATAG
>JAOTQQ010000002.1:14620871-14634125 GCA_026546715.1 Gallinago undulata | reverse complement strand
GAAAACGTCTTTCTATTAATAGAATCTATTAAGAATCAAACAGTTTCTATTGCTTGAAATTTTGTACAGTAGAATAGATGAAGCACTGAAAAGACATGGTCAGGAAAAGGAAATGGATCGTGGATTGTTTAATATATCTTTCTTATCTTGAATTTCTTTGATTCAGTAATATGGAACAATACCAAATTCATATATTAGGCCTTATTTAAATCACTGTAGCTCTAGGGCTGATTGTTCCTCATTCACACGTCCTTGTAAATGTGAAGCCAAGATCATATTTTACATGTTTAATCTTCCTCTAACAATACCACCTTGTCAAGGCAATTTATTCCCATACGGTCTGCTCATAAAAACTATTTTTCTATTCTCATAAGCATACAAGTACATGATAAAAGGCATTTCAGTTTTTTGAAGTGCCTTTGCTATCAAAGAAGATAGAATAACAGTTTAAATGGTGTGTAGAGCATCTGTAAATCATTACGGAAAACAACTGGAAGGTGTTAATTTTTTGCAAGGATCTCAAACTTGGCAGACTGCAAACTATCCAAAGAAATTAAGATCTGAATCTGAACCTTAGCTATACTCAGGTAAGGGTAACTTTGTGTCAAAAAAAAAATGAGTTTTACCATGGCATTATTTTTCCCATTGCAGTTTTTGTTTTCATCCCACTATCTTTTTAGCCTACCTTCACTTGGACTGTAAAGACTCTCCAGACTCAGCAATGCACTGAAATAATTTGGTTGAAATTGTCAAAATTACCTGTTAAATTTCAAGAGCCAGAAACTCCACCCTTGCTTTTATCATTCTTCCCGTGGGAAGATTCTCTATCACTCCATGGAAGTCTGCATTTGAAGTGGAGAACTGTCCTTCCATCTATCAGAAAATTTCTTGTACGGTGATGTGCAGGAAATATTTATACTTTTATAAAGCATAGCTTAGGTTTATCTGTAAGTATCTACACAAACTACTGTTTGCAAAGCAGTGTTGAAAAAATGTCAAGGGGATTTAGTTGCAAATGAACATCAGAAAACACACTGATGTTTGTATCTGTACTTTTTAAAGTAAGAGAATAAGAAATACAGATGCAAACTATCAAAACAATGTGTATCACTGAATTACAGATTCATTAATATTTTCTTCCTTTTTCTCTACCCCCCCCAATCTTTCAATAATATTTAGATCATTCTATGCACCAGCTGCATTCTGCTCCTGTACTTCCTTTTCTTATGCTTCCCTATGTTGGCAAAATTGATACCTTAGAAATCCTTTCTAGAGGATTTATCAATTCTAAAAATGTGATATTTTGCAGGTTTAAAATGTTGTGCCTTTACCTGTACATTACAGATTAGTGAATGTCCTGCCATGCCAAGAAAGCTTTTGATGAAAAGCATAATAATGAAAATTTCATTCATATACAGCATTTTGAGATTAAAAAAATAAATAATAAAAAAAAATACAAACAACTGAATGCAAAAGAGTAGAGGGAAAGCGGAAGGCTTCACATACTAAGAATTATATCATGCCTGGATGGTGGCATTTCTGAACTAGCAAAAGGAAAAACCCCACTGGTTTTCCACTGTAGTACATGAAAAGATGATACTTCAGATCACATGTCCTTTGCTATACTTCACATCTTTCTACAAGTACTTAGTGTCTTGAAGGCAAAATTTATTTTTGATTTAGGATGGTCTGGAGTTTTTAAATACTGTTTAAACTGTGCATTTGCACTTACTTTATTGCCAGTTAACCCAATCAGGGCAGTTCTTGTGAAATTGGAAATTCAGGAAGCCATATTCTGGTGACTTTCATGCTGTCGAATCTTAAATGAACTTATCACAGTTGACTGACAGGAATCAATAATGAAATAAACTGGAAAGATGTACAATACAATCCAGACAATGTACTGTATTTGGGCTACTAAGTCATCTTGAAATTTAAGGCATATAAAGTTATTCTGCTTAATCAGTAAAAAAATCTTAAAACTTGCAAAGAATTATTGGTATAACAATTCCAAACCTGTTAAATGATTTTCGCATCGCCTAACATTAAGCACCCTTTTTTAACTTGCCTCACTAGAAGGTTAACCTCCCTGCAATTCGTATTTCCACAGGGATAGAAATTTCTTGGTGCAGAAAACAGAACTTATGTGTTCTGGATCACCCTCTGCACAAGGACATATCTCTCAATCACAAAAATTACATAAAAGGAAAAGGAAAAGTAGGTATCTAACCTGAAACTGTAAATAGTATGGTGCAAACTCCCTCCTTTCCCCTCTACTTAAGCTCCCAGATCTGCCACTGTATTGCCTACAGGTATGTTCGAAGCATTTAAACTCCGTGGGCAGACTAAATTTTGCCATCTCTTTAAAAGGTGTAAAGGAATAGACAATATTCATTAATATACTTCAGTGTATTTGCTAAAATCTTTAATCACGGCATTTCAAAATAATAACTTGCTGGTCTAAATCACAGGGACCCTAATAATTCATATTTTTGAATTAGTGAATTGCTTCACTAAGGATGATTTCCTTAAAGTGAAAATACTGTTGTAATAAACACAGTGAAAGCAGGTGCAAAGCTCAAACATTGTAAAAATGTGAATCCTAAGATGACTACATAAAAAAAAATAAAAATATCTGTGCATCAGCAGCTGATAAATGTCTCAGGAAGATTCTGTGAGAAAACAGGTAAAGTGGCATTATAAACAAGAAATCAAGAAAAAGTGACAGTGGTGTAATTAAGACTGATGGAAATCCTTTCAGTGCTATAAATAACTGTAAGTACAGTGCTTAACTCTGCCTACAAAACAACATACATAAATCTTGTAAAAACTATCCAGCAGAAACTGCTAACTGGGCAAAATCTCTAATTATTCCTGTTTGTACTGCTGGTTAGATTGCTGTGTCAACACAAGTCCAGTCAACTATGCAGTCACTTTCACAATAGGTATTTGTCTCAAATAATTATATCTCTGCCTCATTTTCCAAATTTTGCAGCTTTGCTATTTTCTTATTTCATATTCCTTTTCTAAGTATCCTGTGATTTTAGCTTTTGCTCTTAGATAGCCTTCACCTCCAATGATTTAAATCTCAAAATCCCGGGAAACTCTGTGTCACATTCAAGTGTGAAAATACATCCCTTTCCTTCACATAATGCAGAGATTCTGGGATTGTATTGTAGATAGTGAAATCAGCAATTTCCATTTAAGCATAAGCTTTTTTTTTTTGATTATGTACATACCTTCTTTGTTTTGTTTGATTTCCTATTATAATATGGAACTGTATGACACTTTCTCCTTCAAAAAGCATTACTTCATTGTACATACACAACCGAAGTATGTGAAGAAGACAGCAATCATATGAGGCTCTGTAGTAATCTTTTCTGGCTGTTGTACTGTTTTGTTTTTTTTTTCCTTTGGCATACTAATAACCGCTGATGTATACAGTATGAACTCTAAGATGGTTATACATTTATTAATCTCTTTTCATACAACAGTAATTCATCAATAATTTTTGCATCTGTGCGCTTCTGTATCAAGTTGAAAATACTATAATACTAAAAAGATCCTCTGTTTTATTTTCCTTTCCATGTGAAACATTGAAGGTCTCTTTAGTTTTCAGGGACAATGAGTGCCTGTATTTCTGGAGAAATGGATTGTCACATTGTGAAGTTTCATGTGTTGTTTAAAGACAGGGCATGCACAAATTATGTCATTTTTAAAAAGTTTTTCCTGTATAAAAACTCCCAAAGTTTGACTTTCATTTTACTTAATTAGAGACAATATGCAATTTGTACAAGAAACTTTGTGTGCCATGTTATGGGCGTTCTTGAATTTGTTTATTTTGTCTGCTCTGCTTCATTTTGTATTCCCTTTTACATGTGGCATATTCTTTCCTAATGCATTCCTAGCAGCTCTACACAAACTTTAAGTCCAGTAAGTGTCTGAATGAATCCTCCAAATCTGTTGTTTCAGTAGAATTAAAATTTAGCTATATTGGCTCAAAATGTGAAGAAAATTTGTCAATTTCATTCTTGACAATGATCCAGTTCAGTGAATGAATGGTCTGGATCACCTGTTCAGGCTGTAAGCTGAGACAACTACATCAAATTCATCGTTTTATGAAAAAAGGCCTCATGTTACACAGTACTTCCAAGCTGGAGTTCACCAACTCTTATTGTAACATTCTGCTGCTTATGTGATGCCACAAGATGAAGAAATTCTCCATCAAAAAGTGCAACGCTGAATTATTTTTATAATAGCTATTAAAAGGAAAACCTATGTTACTTACCAAGCCAGCTTCTGTTTAAATATACTGACACAAACACCGGAGGGACCGTGAAGAAATCTACTACTGAGTTAACTTCTAGCCAAAACCATAGCTTGTCATTGGCTGCTATGAACTGAAAAACAAGATGGGGAGGGATGAAAGAATCAGATTTTGCTGATAGTGGTTGCAAGTATGTGCAGTATTTTTCACCCTACAATATTAACCTACAAAGTTGGTGGAGAAGTAACTGATGCTTTTGGTCAATCCAGATTGTTTATATAATGAGTTGTAATATCTGTAATTGTTGTAATATCTAAAAACATTTTCTCCACATCCATTAACAATGCATCAGTAACATTAGAAAAGCGTAGGTAAGTATAAAATATTTCAAAATATATCACCTTTGCACTCCAAATACGTTGCAAGTAGTATTATTGTGTATTTTCTGTCCACAGGTTTCTAAATACAGGATAGCTTACAAGGAGTCCCATCATCATCCTATCCAGAGATAATCACCAGGATGACTCCTACAAGGCATAATTCAGGACTTCAGCAGGACTTCAGTCCTTCGAATTGTGCCAGGGATGAGGCCATTTCTCTCTCCTGACTACGACATCAGCCTAGGGAAACTGGCAAACTTAGATGCCAAGGACATCATAGTTAGAACTTGCTTATTCATCTGTGTACTTAAATAAGATCAAACTACTATTCACATTCAAGTAATAATTAAAATGTATGCTTTATACAAATAAATATTACATTTTAGTGCCTCACAAAAATATTTAATGGAGTGGTTCTACTCATGTAAGTCTTAAAACCTGGACTACCATACTTCAAAATAGTGCTTGTATTTCTTAAATTGCAGGCAACATCCCTTGTCTTTCTTCCAAAGCAAATTGCTTCATTGAGATCCTTGCTTTAGAATTACTTTAAAAGTTCAACAGAAAATGTTTATGGTGCATACCAACTTTTCGGGAATCCCAGATATAATATTGCAAAGGGGACTCTACTGATGTCAAGAATGCTGAAATCATTCTTAAAAAGAAGACAGACAAGAGCAGTATTTGCCTCAGAGAATATTCAAAACCAAGAATAAATCGGCATTTTGTTAGTCTATATTACTCAACATCAATGCTCCAGCATGAAAACTGAGCAAAAATATGCAGTTCCAGAAGAAGCTTTCAATTGCCTTCTGTTGAATTTAGAAGTAGCCAGAATATTTGGAACCCAAAGCTCTTTAAGATGTCAGAGCAATATTTTCACAACCTGCGATATATGTTCTAATCAGCATTTTATCTTTCCACAGGGCACAACCTTTAGGCTTTCAAAAAGGTTAAAGTGTGTTATTCAACAATGAAAACAAAGTCTGTTAACTGTAAAGGCCACTTACACTTTTCTACAGAAGCATTTGAACAGTTGTTCTTTGAGGTAATTAGGAAATATTAAAAGCCCATTTCATTCCAGAAGCAATCCTACCGTGCCTGAAGAGATATCATATTCTTCTAGAAGCACTAGCATAATTCTGTTGCATCCAAAGAAGGTTTACTTCATACAATCATAGAATGGGTCAGGTTGGAAGAGACCTTAAGATCATCCAACCCCCCTACCACGGGCAGGTATACCTCCCACTAGACTACTTCCATACTTGCCATATCTTTACCAGACCCTATGGCTTGATTACGTGCTAACTCATGCAGTTTGGGCTTAGTCTTCATCAGCAGTTTGCAGACTTCACTTCTGAGTTCTCACATAGCTGAACATAGCCAACAAAGATTTTTAAATGGATCCACGTGTGTTTGAACACAAAGATCTTCTAGAAATGAAGATATGCTATTGTTAGTATGATTTTGAATTGCAACATCATACCGGGGAGAACAGATGGAGAAGGATGAGATCATACAATATTTCTCCAAATACTTTAATTTGCCAGTGAGTCCTTACAGGCCAAATTAATCAGGAAAAGAAACCAACCCCGGACTGTAGTTATTTTGCTACAAGTTTGAGATGCTTGAGATACAAGTATCACCTTTTCCTGAAGAACTCCTGTTTAGTTCAACAGCACTACTTGGGCAATTGAAGTTACATCTATATTAGCATTTTAATTTAGATAAGGAGTGCTAATCTGAAGTGAAACCTTATCATTCCCACTTACTATACTTCAGTTTGCATCACAAAGCAGTTTTGGATAACACAAAGCTTTGTTTTGGTTGAAACTAAGACTGAAAAAGGTGTTCTAGCAGTGCAGCTCACATACTGTAACTGCTAAAGTGTGTTCAGTCAACAGGACCAGAGTGGACTTTACAGTGCTCTCTCTCCCTTCCAAAAAACAAACAGTGTGGATATGAAAATATCCAATAGCTACATTGCCTCCCTCACTCATTCTATCAAAGACACACTACTTACACGCAAGCCGAAGTAGAGTAGGAAGAACACATTGAAAGCCATGTCGATCTGTAACGTGAAATCTTTGTAGAAATTCTGGCAGGATTCTATTGGGCTATTTGAAAGAAAAAAAAAAAATCAGAGTAAATTGTCAGTATATGAGTTTCTACTCTGGTGAGATTTTTATGCATTTCATTAAAGACCTTAATTCAGAAATCACATATCTGTTCTCCAGTCATTTACAAGATACAAGCAAGCATTTCAAATTAATTATTTCATTCATTCAGTTAGTTATTCATATAGTCTTTATATTCACCTGTTCAGGGAACATCTGAGAATTAACATGCAGATACCTTTAAGAAAGGACAAGCAGGAGAATATTTCAGGATTCCTTAACCCCACATTAACCCTTAAAGAACTGACTTCTTTCTATAGGAGATATACCTATGAATCTTTAGGAGCAAACCTAACAAGCACACAGCTATAGTGAAACATTATATGTTATTGATTATGTCATAATATAAAATCTTAAGAAAAAAAAAAAAACAAGAAAAAGAAAAAGTAGTTGCTTAGGAATACATTACCCATTAGCAACCTGGGGTACTTAGTCTTGTAGAATCCCTTCTTTATAAGAAGTTGGTTTTGTTTTGGTTTTTTTTTGTGTGGTTTTTTTTTTTCCTTTTTCTTACTTCTTTTTTGTGTATGGTTATTTAATGTACTTTATGTACAGTACTATGAGCTGAGTAGAAAAGCAGCATAGCCCACTGGTAAAATTAAATAACAAAATAAGTTGAGGAATTTGAAGCAGTACTCTAAGGGTTAATTTCTGCATGCAGGTTATTTTAAATATCTTTGTGTGTGTCAAGCAGCCATTGCAAATTCCAGCTTATTATATTATGCTTTATTTAACAGTGGGACGGGTTCAAAGCGTACTCTATACAAACTGGTACTTTATAGCTATATTTTTATCTAAGGAAGGAGATAACTTCCACAAATCTGATTAGTGATTTATTTCTGAGATTTCCAAAATAAGTTGGTGAAGCCATAGAATAATGTTGAAGTCACAAACCAAAATAAAAACCATGTCCCAATATATGCTGATGCATATACTATATATACATAATGTCCCACCATATATACATGTATATACACACATATATTGCAAATGATCATGTATAAATCACAACTGTAATGAAGCAGAAAACTAGAACGTAGATTGGAACCCTAGAAAATATAATTTTAGGAAAAGAAGAAATTCTTTGGCTTCCCATGTCAAATAAATCACTGAATGTGAATGTAATACCAGTTAGTATAGCGGTAGCCCTGCAAATATAATGCTAGACTGCTCAACAAGCAAGATTCTATGCATTATGAATGTCAGTTACCTAATTTAAGGCATAAAGAGAATTACCTGGGCTACCAGGTCATTATACATGCAGCCAAATTTTCCATTCCTTGTATACATTACAGGTCAAACAAATGAAGTACAGCATGCCCTATTCTGTCTTTAGACGCATGAATGTATACAGCAAAATGCTCTTTGATGTATAATGGCTTTATATTTTAAGAAGCTTCAGTACTAGAGGAAATTATATTCCAATGCTTTTTTAAAAACTATTTGCAAAGACATTGAAGTTATGAAACACTTCTGATAAATTTCAAATAAAATTGATTTACAAAAGCAGGCAGAAGGAAAGAGAAGCCAAATGCATATAGGACAGAAGAGAGCACCTCGTACTTTACAAATACAGCTTTAGTGACAAAAAGAGTAGATGTAATCTGAGAACCCAACAGGATCATTTTCTGTGTGGCATTCTTGAGAGCAAAGGATTTTGTCAAAATAAGGTGGGCTACACACACTATCAACAGAAATCAAGGAATTACAGCAGAAGAACGAACAACCCTGCATCAACACAGAGGCTTGGACCCCGAATTCCAGGTTAGGTTTCTGTAAAGCTGCAGAAATGCACTGAAGCTAATGGAATTGCACAGATTTATAACTAGGATAGAGAGCTTCATTATCTTCCTTTCCACAGTTATTTCGTACTTGTCACGATTGTTAGATAAGGTCAGCTAAGGTTGCAGCTAACTTTTATGCAATTGCCCTTTACAAAACCTACAAGATCTGACAAATTAGCTAGTGCATAATACATCCTTGTCTTGTTTGTAAAACACTTAACACAGTGGACCACAATCCTGATTTGGGATTTCTGCTTACCTAATACCAGAGCTATTTTTTCCATGCTAGTCCTATCCCTAAAGCATCCTTCATTTCAGAGATCATCTCTCTATTTCAATTTCTAAGTTATCCATTTCAAAGACAAACACGATGTCCTTTCCTTTTTTATTTTAAATTATTCTTTTTTCAGAAAGACATGTCCCTACAGCTAAAGAAATTATTATTTATACTCACAGGATGGATTAAACAAGATTTTAAATTTTCCAAATTAAATTTTGGTGATATTGTTCAGTTTGGATTTTTTGGTTTTACCTGTAGCTCACATTTGAGCTGAGAGAAGAATACGGCCACTATTATTTATTATTGCTGCAGAAAGGAAGCCAATTTGAAACTCCTCTTTACATCAAGTTTCCCCCAAAATAGAAGTGCTGTAGTTCTTAGAGTGCCAGACAGTTGTGTGCTGATGTGCCCAGGACTAATAACACATTCCCCGTTTTAAGCTAAAATCAGCTTGCCTTTCCTATGGAATTTCACCCCTTTAGATCAGCAAAGGTTTCAGCTGTGAAGGAGGCAACAGACTGGTAAAAAAGCTTTTATTACTCTGCTGTGTAAGCGTGCTTCATTGTAAGTGTGGTTTCATGCATTTTACACTGCTAAAATGCAGGAGAAACTACACTAAAATCAATGCAATAACATGATACTAACAGTGACAGGAAACAACGTAACTGGATAAAAATTACAGTAATTATGTAACTCTAAACTCAATATTTATGTGCACTTTGAAAGAGCATCTTTAATTTGCTACACAAAAATTGAAAGAAATCTGCTGTAGCCATGACTTCATCTGTTTTGAAAAGAAAAATCTCATAGGACCAATTTTATTTTACTTAACCTTAGGGATATCCTGCTGATAATCTATCAAGGACTGTAATTCCCCTTTGCCCTGCCATCTTTTTATGTAATAAAATAAATGCTACAAGCAATGCCTAGGCTACACAAGAAAGATTTGAGAGATTAGTTTTCTTCAGGTCAACATATATATCAAGTTATTATTTGCTACAACTGTGTGCTCTGTGCTACAATTTAACATAAAAATTGCATCTAGAGAAACAACAGTGGGCTTACTTTGCCTAATTTGTGGGAAAGGCAGAACTTTGTTTGATTTTTCAGGCATGGACTACACTCTGTTAATTTTCTTCCTTCCTCTCCTGCTCTTTAAATACTGCTCTTCAGTTTTACATTACCTCTATTTACTTGTTACATTTATTATTAAAGCATTTTTTATAGCAATACTAGTAGTTATAAAGCCCAGCCATAAAGGTATCATAGGCATAAACTAATTCAGTGAGCAGAAGTGACTACAAGTAACAAAATTACTCCAGTTTAACTTCACACAGACAGGGCAAAATTTTGACAAGGTCTTCTCAACCCCATTAAAACTTTTTCACAATCAACACTGAAGCCAATGTTTTACATGATACTTTTACCACAGCTGAACACTTGTCACTTTAAGTGTTTAAATAACTACTTTTGTCACAAGAGTCCTGGTTTCACCCAGGAAAGAGTTAATTTTCTTTCTAGTGATTGCTGTGGAGGAATGTCAATGATGTGTATTGTTTTAGCTGTGGCTAGGTGATGTTTATACTTTTTGAAGCTTCCCATAGAACCTGAAAAGGAGCATAGAGAGAGCAGTGGAATGGCTAATGAAATATCCCATACCATAAATGGGGCTTGGCCAGGGGGGGAAATCTGAGATCACTGCTCAGGAAGGTACCAGTTCATCCTGTGGTGAGGGTGACTTGTGTCATTATTATTATTTTTCCTTTTCTGTTATTGTTCTATGCTGTCTTTATCTCAACTCACTACTTTTTGTCCTTTCGTCTCCTTTTCTCCCTCTTCTCCTTACATTCTAGGGGAAAGAGGGAGAACTGCATAAGCCACTGTGTGGTCTTAGCTGCCGACTGGGGTTAAACCACAACAATAATTTTATGTCATTTATTTATCTATTATTTTCACTTATTCTGGTTCATTTTAAATGGTTCTAATAGGATTATCTTTGGAATAGTCATAAAATGAGTGAGAGAGGGCAAGAAGTAGTATGTATTTTAACGTTTTCTGAAATTCTTTGTTTCTGTGAGTATATTAATGTCAAACTTCACCTAGAACAAGCCTTCAAAGTCTATTTCCAGGATTGTGCAGTTGCAAGACAGTTTTTAGATTGTACAATAGTAGATTATATGAATAAAACATAAAGTGTGCAGTAGAAACTGCACATTTTCAATGGACATTCAGAAGGAATGTCCCTTGATGACAGTGAATTCTAAAATCAAATTATAATTATGTACAGAAATAACCATAGAGGCTCCTAAAATATAATCAACATAAACAAATAATTGAGAACTCACTCAATATTTAGAAACTCTTTAGTATCTCATCATTTAAAGACATTCCAATCACTTCTCAATTTCAAACTGTATTTGTATACATTTAATATCTATCAATTTGGGCATGTAAGTCTTCTATGTTCATAGAACTGTCTATAGTAGTCTTTTTATTTTTTCCCAGTCTCTTTTGTTTTACTGAAACTCCTCTGTAATAGTGAATTCCCTTGAATTTATTTATAAAATAGATTAAAAAATGTTTGCCACAAATTTGATATGACAATGCCCATTTATACTCCTTTAATATATATTTTTAACAGTACAGAAAAAAAAGGGGGGGTTATGGTTAGGCTTTTTAACTGCTTTCCAGTGGCGTAGTACTAAAGTAAAACTAAGGGAAAAGTCACATGTATCATTTAGTAAAAGCAACATTCACTCAATGCAGAACAATTTCTGTTACATTAACCGTGGCTTAATTGTAGAGATCAGAAGGGAATAAGCAGTTAAAAACTTATTATTGAAACAAGCATGAACATAGAGCAAAATTATAAAAACAGGTGCCTATCAGCTGTCAACTTAGTGAAACAAATACCATAATTAAAATAAATCATCAAGACTACATAAGAATGAAAGGTGTCAAACACCTCACAGAGTGACAGAGAGCGTAACAATTTTTTTTTTTAACTTCGAATGGCTTTCATTTATTAACCTTTAGTCTCACAGTAAGAAAACAAAAAGTATTTTCTTGCAGAATGCGTACTTCTACATGCAAGATGCCTTGGTAAATGACTCAATTTAGGCCTTTCTTTGAGTCTCAACATTGATAAGCTCTTTACTTTTTTGATGGCAAATGTCTTCTAAATTACTTCACTCTCACTTGACATGATGTTCCTGCCACTGGGGAAGTTTTGCTGCCAGCATTCTCAGTTATAGCACTGCAGGATGTGCAGGAAGAGTTAAGTGGGTTTCTTTCCCAAAAGGAAGAGCAGGAAACTGGATCAGAACGATGCCTTTGGGAACGCAAGGGTAGGACCCACTTCGCCCACAGCAGAAGTGCGGTGCAATCTGCTGCCACAGCCCTAATTCTTAGGATTCATGACACTAGTTACAGATGTTTTTCTGAGAGGTTTTGTGTACCTGGACCTAATGAGTGAAGGAGGAACAATCCCTTTCTCACTGAATTTTGCAGACAGTTATGACACATAAACACCCAGGGAACTTTCTGCTCCCAACACACATCAGTATCAAATCCTGGTGCTGCTTTTTTATACTCACAGCTAAGATATTTGTGTGTCTCTCCTCCTGTCTGGACTCCTTACTGCTTACTACTTTATCATCCTCTTCCTTCAAAGAACTTTAGATAAATATTCCTGCATAACTCCTTGGGACTTTGCCAAGTACCTTTTTTTTTTTTTTAATTCTCTATTCTGACTTCTTTTTTTTAATGAATTAAGCTTTACTTGTCTTTCCAGTCATAAAAAATTTTCAACTTCAGCATGCTATGCAATGAGATTTTGGGTTACTCTATCTTATTATCTGTGTTTCCATCTCCATCCCTTGTCTACATGTGGAGTGGCCTCCCTTCTCCACTTTGATGTGCATCTTTCTCTTTCATATTCCTTTTGGAAATGCATTGCTGACCTTAGGCTCATACACACAAAACCTCTTTGAATTATATCAACAATCAGTATCCTCTTTGTTCTGTTTTAAAGTAAATAAGCAAAATATAAATCTGATAAAAATAAAAGATGAACTTCCAAATAATGTGAAATAAAGCTATCTTCCAGGATTTCTTAGACTACTGCCTAACCTACATCTTATAAATTGCAAGCACCTCAAGGGAACTGCTTTTTAGAAAAAAAAAAAAAAGTGGGAACAATGCAAGTGCCTGTCCTTATTTCCCTTTCCTAATTTCTATCACAACATCTTCTGTTATTCTTTAAAGTCTGGCAGATCACAAGCTGGCATTAGAATATTACCCTTCTATTTCTAACCTAATTAAAAACACGCATCATGACTCATCTGTTCTGCAGATGCTTTCTATA
>JAOTQQ010000002.1:14601234-14620771 GCA_026546715.1 Gallinago undulata | reverse complement strand
TAGAATATTACCCTTCTATTTCTAACCTAATTAAAAACACGCATCATGACTCATCTGTTCTGCAGATGCTTTCTATATTACCTCCCTAGCATGCTGGGGAGCCTTGACAAGCTTTTAGACTAATCTAGGGTAAAATTCACAGGTTTCCTCACCCTCCTTCAGAAAAAAAATCCACTGTCAGAAGAAATAAGAAACAACAAAACCAGATCTGTCAGTAATAAATTGGTACAACAGCGTCATTTAGTAAAGATTTTTCTAAGAATGAGAGCCAGACACATGTATTTCCTTATGACTCTTTTCACTTTTCTGGATCATGTGATAAAGACCAGGGCATAGAAGTCTTGTGTTTTGTTTGTTGTTTTTTTTTTTCTTTGAATGTTAACCTGTTTTAAATGTAAAGACATATTTAAATTCTGTGACTTGACATTTTTTTAATGCAAAATTAATTCAGTTTAGAAACTGAGACCAAAAAGGATCTCCAGTGAGAAAGGGAGAGAGCCTCTTCATTTTAATTTCCGTCACATGCATGTATGAAATTAAGAGCCAAATTAAGTTGGTACAACTGCAGAATAAAGGTATGCTTTCCTGATGCCCATCTCAGATGCACAAGATTTTCCCTGGCATAACTCTACTGACTTTTACAGAGGTATCTGTGGTTGACAATACACGAAGTGACAGAGTCAAGTAACATTGCTGGCACTTATTTTACCTAAATGAACTAATACAACCTGGTAAAATTCAGTATAATGTTGTCAGTTTCCATCTTTCTTTTTCAAGTTTTCCATGAATTTTAAGTGTACTATGCTTCTTCATAGACTGCACTAATAAAACATAAGCCAATCTACCACAGAACTCAAGCAAAATTAAATTCTTACCTTCCTCAGCTCAAACACAAAATTGTATACAAGTGCAGTGCAACAGCAGGAAACTTTTATTTACATTTTTATATTGAATTGCTGAGATATACAGAAAATGCATTAGAATTGCTCACTCTGAAAACAGCGTATTTCTTAATTTCATCAGGGTGTATGTACATTCACTACTGCCTATGGCATATGTCTTCTCTAATTACTGACTTTCACAAACAAAAGCTGAAGGAAGATTCCTGCAGAACAGCTAAACCACCGGGAACTGCGAGCTAAAACGAGTAAATGGCTCGGAGTCAACCACCATAACTCTACGTTCTTTCAGTACTATACAGAAGATAGAGCATGCACCTTCTTGCAGAACACACCATTAAGATCTTCATCCTACCCAAGATAAATGTGTTTTAAAAGGTTTGTTGAGAACCATATAGCAAGTAGGAAGAGTATATTATTTTATTTTGCATTAGATTTGTTAATTAACTACCATAAACTGATAACACTGGCAACTGCAAATAGTATTACATGACCTTGAAAAACAATCTCCCTGATGACACGCCACTTCTAAGAGAGCAACAATGCCAGGGATCATATTTTAATCAAAAGTTTTTATGTGAGATTACTAACATATTAAAGAGAACACCAGTACATTGTTTAAACTAAGATTATATTATTACCTTTTTTAACAACATTTAATAAGCCATTTCAGTTATATCTAGTATGCATTATAGAAAGGACTGTTAAACTGCATACACTATTTACTAACACTGACAATCTTGATTATTACTACTTCATAGTAAGACCCCTTTCTATTACTTCTCATCTGTTATTAAATACAACTGTTCTTTAATATTCTTTATAAAGGTGTATGAAGGAGTAATAAAATGTTGTAGCTGTTTACTCTAGAGAACAGAAAATAACTGTTGACATCAAAATGCAAACACACCATAGAATGTTAATCCCTTTTCCGTGTTCACATTGAATTGAACAAATAGAAGTGGATCAAGTTAGTAAGACGTATATCAGAAGCATAAAACTTTTTCAATTAATACATGTAGTTAAACAGTGGAATAGAATCTTTAGGGAGAATGGTGAATCTCCAATTCTTAGAATGGTGGTAAACACTTTTCAGTCTGGGATATATAAATCACTTGCAGTTCTTGCATTTGCATATGTCAGTAGAATGACCTACAAGTGATATTTTGAAAATTTCTTCCTGTAGTAGAGGGCCTACAAATCCTTGATCTGTTAGATAAGTGTCTGTTTCAATAAATTTGTGTATAGCCACTCTTACCTTGCAGCAGAGGAAGACTGACTTCCTGGGACTCCTTCTTACTCTATTTTATGTGATTCTATTTTGCAGCTGCTCTCTTTTAAAATTACGCAGAGCTCCTTTTCACATTTGCTATCTACTTTCCTCAAAGTTTTCAACAAGCCATCATAATCATTGGTTTCCAGCTCCAAATACTCCTCCATCCCAGTGCCTTTTATTATCCTTTTATCTTGCTGATATTCTTGTCCAACTGTTTTAAAAGTCTCCTCATCTGACTGCACCCTTTGAAAAAACACATGGAAACTTCAAAAATGAGAATACCCTCTACTTATCCTATTTGATTCCAAAATATTAATATTTTTTCTTTTGTATATTGACATAAAATTGAGCCCTGACTTTCTGGCTGTTATGCGTAACAGGCAGATTCCTCCAGATGATTTTGACTATTCTTTCCATGTGGTTCTTGCTTGCTTACATACTGTATTAAAAAACCTAATCTTGTCCTATGAAGTTCAGTCTAAATTCAACTATCCTAACTGAAAATTACAAGAGTGCCAGATAAATTGGAGTGTTAAAATAAAGAATATGAATAATGAACTTTGAGTTCATTCATCTGACTCTTTTTTCTGGAACTCCCTCCTGAGATATTTCGATGAAAACATCTGACTACTATCTAGTTTTCACTGAGTAGTAATAAACTTAGACCTAAGGTATATTATTTTACTTTAAGGTAAGTGAATAATGTAATAGAGCAATAAAAGCCAGAAGTACTGCAAAGTGGTAAAAAGTTGATGTTAGGTTACTGGATCAGCTTTTTTGGTCATGCTTTTTAGTGCAGCACTCAAATTTATTATTATCCATAAAAAGCTACCCATATTGTATTAATGGTAATTCCACAGCAGTCCTAATACACAGTTACACCAGGCAGGATATGTTGTTTCATATTTCAAACAAAGGCATAACTGTAAACACGAACCATGTACATTCCTTCAAAAAATCTGCATAGAACTAGAAAATATATTAGTCCCAAACAATTTTTCCTAATTTCAGATTCTCTCTCTCCTTCCTCATGGGAACTCTAGCCTTATCTACCCCATCAGCACAAGGGTCCTATTAGACACTTCAGTCTTTTAATACCTAAAATACATTGAGGATGCCACAGGTCATGCAACTCAATTACTCCCAGTCTAAACTATTCCACATCTAGCATCCTTGTAAATTGCCACAGAAAGTCTATATTTGTATATTCACTCCACTTTACGAGGAATATTGGAGAGGTGAGTTGAAGTAAAAAAGCCTTCTATTGCCAAGAGCAATCATCTAAGAACTTTGAATATATCCTAAGCATCACAGTATGTCTATTTAAATTCCTTTGCCTTAAAGCAACTGCAGGCATAATCCAGGTAACATTCACTCCCAGGATATATAAACACTTATGACAGTCCTTTCATCAGTTTCCCTTTTTCTTCCTCTGGAGTCCGAGAGAGCCTTTATTGCACACACCTTTCTAAAGTAAAACATATTTACCCAGCTTCTCTACCCATACACTCCTCTGCTGTGGCTTACTTCCCACATGCATATAACAACAGTCTGCTAAATTTTCCTACTTAAAAATTTTAATGTCACAGCTGTTCCATCTATGGGATCTGATTATTTACCAGGATTGCTTTGAGAGCAAATTACCATAATATTAAAGGCAAAATGCTGATGCTACAAAAAAACTCACTGAACAGCCATATTTTCTTTGCACAAGAACAGAAACAGGTAAACAAAAAAAAAACATGGAAGAAAATGAAAGAAAAATACTTCAACTTGTTTCTAGTTCAACTTTTCAGACACACAAAAAAAATGGAGCCCAAGCAACAATCTCAGTCACAGTGGCTGTGAAAGTAGGAAAGGCAAGGCTCTTTTTAGGCAGATTAATGGCACTATGTCTGCCTTTTTTAGCAGTCAATTTATCTCCATTAACAAATGGAATAAAGTATTGCCAACACCTGTAGTAATTGCTTAAATCAATTATCACAAGCCTAATATAAAACTACTTTACATCATGTAAAAAGAGGACTATAATAATGTTAAAAATGACTGGCCCTTTTTTACTAACACCATCTGAACATGTCCTGCAAGCATCCAACACCTTTTCATGGGAAAACAGCTCTGTAGTTAGGCTTACACACTGAACTACTGCAAAGTCAGAAGATCTGGTGTAATAATCCATTTGCACCAATTTTAGGAGGAAGAACTTCATTTTCTGTATAGATATGTCTGATCAGTTTTACAGTCCTAAAAGAATTTTCCTTCATTCTAAAAAAAAAAAAAAAACACCACAAAACACTGTCATTATGTGGAATATAGGAATAACATAAAAGAAATAAAAATCCTAAGTAAACCTAAACAATAACTATTCTCAGGGCAGCACCATATCAGTTACCTGCTTAAAAGGATACACTAAGAGCACATTTTGGCTTTATATATATTTCTTCACAATTACTATTTTCCAAACATCACAGCATTTTGTACTCTGGGCCCTAAAAGTTAAATGTGTGGGATAGGTAATGTTTATTCACCAAGCTGATTATTAATTTGCAATCTGTAAATTAATTTTGACCCACAAGAAGGCACAAAATATAACCTCTGAAAACATATATCCAACACCTGTGCTGATTGACAGCAGGACAAAACTGTGTTCCAACACAACATTTTATCAACTCACATTCCAAAGCAATGTTTCATCATTTTATCAGGAAACGATAGGATCAGCATCAAATAACATCTTCTACCATGCTGATGCAAGATTTATTTGAATACATTTAAGAACATATGAATAACAGGTTGATTAGGACAGTCACAATGTCATTTGTAAAAGAAACTTAGAGCAGGATTACAATTCTTCATATGAAATTTCATTTTAGTGCTGTTTTGTAAATCAACACAATTTAAATTCTTTTGCAGGCATTCAATATTACCAAAACAAAAGAAAAACAACAAAAAACCTAAACCACTGTTGCACTTCAAAATTCTTCTCAAATTCTGAGTTTTACTAAATGATTATGTATAATCTTACCTCTTTTCATTGTCACCTGCTGCTAAAATTGACAGCAGGAAAAGTTTTCTCTTTCTGAACACTACTGGTATCGCTCAGCCATTGTCACAACAAAACAGTGCACTCTTTCTTTCCCACATCTTGACCACCCTGCAATTGTCTCTCTAAACAATAAATATGCTAGAAATTTTAGATATCTAGACCTGATACATATCAAGCCCTATTCATTCTATAAAAGCTTAACTAAAGATATTGATATGCATAATTTACATTTGCTCAAACTTTTGATTTTAATGGGTTCTTTTAATTCCAGTTCATGCACTTAATGCTTAGACTGCATTCAGTGTATTCACCGTTATGGTAAGCACATTGGCATGCACAGGCAATACAAGAATAGATTATAATTAATCCCATAGACAACCAAAATAGGTGAAGTTGCATCATGCAATGAAACCACAGCTTGGCCTGGGCTGCCATGCAGAAAAAAACCTACATCAATGAGTCTGCTGTACGGCTCCTAGGTAAGAGTTGATATGAAAGAGGTGAGTTATTTCAGCAATGAAGTCACAGGCTGAAAATGTTTATACTACTGTAAACAAAATACTGTACATAGCACCAGTATTACTCTGGGGGGGAAAGATGCTTGTAGAGGATAAAAAGGATGAGAAAGAGAAGAAGGGGGGAAGGAATTATAAATTACAGTAACAAGTCTGAAATCCAATTGGTCCTTTTTAATAAGCGTTTTGTTATTTCTTTCAAAATAATCTCATTTGAGCTTTGAAAGCAAACCTGAATTTTCAATGTATTTAAAAAAAAAAAAAACAAAAAAACAACAGAATGGATGAAATAATGAGATACAGGGTAATTTCAAAATGTCCGTAGTGTTCAGTAACTGATAAATAACAAGATAATAAACACACAGATATGTAGAGGTGAATTTTTCATAGGAGTACACGTGACCTAAACCACACAGCTTCTACTGATTTGAATGCATAATGTATTGGACTGAATGAATATCGGTAACATATGGGTCACAATGATATGAGTGATTTATTCAGCCACCTTCTGCTGCTTTTCTAGTAAAAGACATCTTTCTGCTGGATAAAGCAGAGGGGTTTTTTTTTCAGAAATAGTGGAAATTCTGAATTGCCTTTACCTTACTCACCTTCAGTTGTTCTGAATGTAAAAATGTGACTTGAATAACCACCTACGCTGTTTTAAGGCACGTACCTCAGGCTCAGTACTTCATAGCCTGATTCCAGTAAACGCAGAAATAAATAGTTGACAAGGTAATTTATTTTAATGCAAAACTCAATTAAGAGATCTTATCCAGTGATGAAAAAAACATGATTCTGCAACACTATAATATATTATGTGTGTGTTCCATTCCAAAAATATTTGTTCCATTTTTTCAATGGGTACATTGGTTTTGAGCAATTTTTCTGAATTACCCTTAATTGTAGGTGGTCACTCTTATTTTTATCACAGTTCCCAAATATATCAACTAATTATGCAGGGCAGCAATTCAGCAAACACCAAAAACAGTTTTATCACGAAAACTATAATTTCATTTACCATATAAAGTTTTTAATATAATCTATTGTTGTTTCAGTTGCAGAGCAATTGTTTTTGGTATCTCTGATTTTATTCACTGATAACTTTTTGAAATATTATTTTCTTTATTTAGCAAATTGCCAGAGAAATTTAGATTAAAATAAAATCAGTTTCATTGAAAGCAGAAATTATTTTCTGGCCTCTTGAAATTGCTCAGAAGATTTGCAGAAAAACCTGTCAGCACCTTTTGAATTTGACAGGTTAAAAAATAAAATAAATACATATTCCAGTTATAAAACAGCCAATTGTACTATTCTTAAATACTGAAATACATATCCTTTTTCCAGCCACACACTTCTTTCCTTTTCACAGGGGCAGAATGAACTTACACTCATGACTTGCACCACTTTTGGCCAGTATGCGGTATTTAACAAGGCTAGCAGGATGTTTCATTAACTGTATATTAAAGATGTGAACACATGTATGTGCATGTACAGGTATGCACCTACAAACTGTTGCACTGTGCATGCAAATGTCGTCAAATAGAAAAAACGTTACTGAGTCAAGACAGATTTAAGCGCTGCTGACAAAGCCAACAGCCTAGTAAAGCAGATGAGAAGCCCAAAAATTTAGAAACTGAACTTGCAGACTTTCAAAGTGCACCATCCAAATAGGTACTGCACAGTCAGGAATAGGAATTATGGCATACATAGTATGTACTATAAGTTATATGTATATATCACAAGATAAATTATACATATTATGTATGTATGTATACTTTACCATTGTTGTGGAAATAAAATAAACTATCTTGGACTTGACAAATATTGATTTAGCAAAAGACTAAACAGATTCCTTATATTTATTCTTAATAAAAATAAACACACAGGTAACTTTTCATCTAGTCATGACAGAAAAGTCCTTAAGACAGGGACAGAACAAAGAGCTGGCCTTAGTTCCACAATCTCACCACTCTGAATAGGAACATAACAACGTAAAAACAAAATGAGAAGTTATCATTATATACTTGGTATCTGCTACTAGTGCAGTAGAGGGTGATAGAAGCTACAAATGCAATTATCTCTGAAGATCAGGTTAAATTATAGTTTACCATACATCTTCCCAGCAATTTATTATCCTGTGAACAGTGATTTTTTGCTATAAAACCAGCTAGGCCTGAGAGATCAAATTATTATGTTCAAGAAGAGATTCAGTCTTCTGTTTTCAGATTGTTGCTATGGACCAATCTCACATTAGAAGTTTCTTTGTTTCAGCTAGAGAGAAGCTATCAAACTCATTAATTTCCTAACAAGCTAAAATGGCAGAAGTTTCTCCCTTTTGGTACAGACAAAAGCCATAGCAGCCTTTATGCAGCTCATACAAGTCTGTTGCAAATTACAAATTCTAATCACTATGAAGGATGCTGTACCATTGAAACTAAACAACCAGAGCTATCAAATTTAACTAAATTGCTGGAATATTTTTCTCAGAGGTTCAATTCCTTCCAATCCCTGAATATGAAATTCCTTTTAATAAATCAACTACTGGCAAAGTTTAGTCTGGCAAAACAGGGCATCTAATTCTGGCTTCCTGTTTTCTCCTGAACATACCTTGATGCACAGCAAAGAAACCAGACGGATCAAACTACAGTTTCAACACTGTTAATACTTCTGCATCATGGGTTTCAGCTAGATTATTCATATATAGATTTAAGCACATTGGATGGAGCCTTGTGTAAACAGTGACCAAAAATACCATACAAATCTTCAACTGGTAGTAATATCATAAAATTAACTGACTCAATACACTCACTAAATAAAGCTCAGTTATATTCAGAGCCTTTTCGACTAACCTGTTCCGAATACCTGCATGAACACGGATTTCAAATCTCCAGGCAGGTTATATCAATGTTTCATAGCTCTTACAAATACAGAAAAGATTAATCATTATTAGTATCAATAACTAATAACAAGCTTTAATCTTTATCAGTCTTGCACTTGTCTGTATTGAGTAAAAAGTTTATGGCAACAAGAATTTTTCCCTCTGACTTCAGAGGGAACTTTCTAACGCACTGATGTCCTGGCTTTCACTTAATTTCAGTACATCTAAGCTTCCAGAAACTAAAAAGAACACTGCAGTAGCAAGCTCTTGTCACTCCTTGTTGCTCAAGTCTGCTAAATCCAAAGGTTGATATTTTTAAGAAGTCTAATGATTGAAGGTCCTGAGAGCTTCTGAAAAATTTAATTCATTACATATTCCATACTCTAAGAAATGTACACGAATGTATCAGTATTTTGCCATACACTGCCCTTTTCTACGCACATTGTATTGACATTCACAAATTCAGTTCCTTATTCTTAGTCAGATGTGCTGACTTTTCCTTATGGTGGAAGCACTTATGCCTGACAATTAAAATGAAGATTTGCAAGAACAGTGCAATAGGCAACCCGTACTCAACATAAAAACCCCATCCATCAACAGCTATTATTGCATTTACATTATATCACTTGGTATAATAGAAATAAAATGACTGTAAAACATCATTGTCACAGGAGTTTTTGCTTTGGAAAATAAGTAGCCAGCAAAGGAAGTCACTGTTATCTCTATATTCCAAAATGCAGAATACATGCTTACTCTTCAGTTTGAATCATACCAAACTGTTTTAACTGTTTAATAGAAAGCTAAAAATATTCAAAAATTACTAACATTATTCAAGATGACAGACACTTGCTTCACAGTTGTTTTTCCAAAAGATGAAGATCTTATTTTGATTCTGATAGTCTACAATATCAGAATAAAATTCTGTATTACACATTTCTATAGCTATCTATATATGTTATAGAATTCTATGTCTATATATTTTTAATCTATAATTTAGTTCTCAGGCTGTGGAAATAATATGAAATTAAGAAACGAATTTATCCTTCAACAATACAGGAACTAATATTTAACACTACAGCCAGAGGAATTCGATACAATTATATATACTAGGCTGAAGCTGGGAAGGAAAGAAAATTTAAAAAGAGCAGATATTAACTCACAGGTGTAGAAATTTCCCATCCCAGATCACACACTAAAAAAATTACTGAGACCAATCTAGACTTTGCCTCTCCAGATAGAAAAAATGATAGCAAAAACAACAAAATTAAAGAGAAAACAAGGGTAAAAACATTCAAAGAGGCTGATTCAATTTGAAATGCACAATTAGTTACCTAACTTTGAAGCACAATGTACGTTGAAGAAAATAATTGCAAAAAATTAGACTAAGCCACCTATGAAGCCTTGATGACATGTTTAATGTAATAGTCCATTAGAAAAATTTGAAGTCAAATCAGTAAATAAAAGTAGTATGAGAAATACTCTTCAAAGCTCTGTGCTGATGTAACTATTACTGTCTGTATAACCCTTTTAAGTCTCTAGAGTTGGTTTCATTTAACCAGGTAGCTGAGTTAATAAGTTCAAGTAAACCTTCTGAATTACTGGACTGAAGATGGCCATAAGCAAGTCACTGGAACTACAAGATGACTGGATTCATATCCCTTAAACCATGGTGATTTGAACAATTAAATTACTACTGCATTCTAGCTACAAAATCAAATGCACTGGAGTTTCAAATTTTCCCCAGGCACCCAAGCTTATTCAATTCACGTCAGGCATTCGTGTTTATGACAGAGAGCCGGTCTAGAGAAAAAGCTTTCTTTCCCGTGAACTAACAGTGCCTTGAGATATCACGCTATAACAGTTCTCAGTGAGTATAGTTAGGAGTCATCCTTTCACTTACAAGGGTAGATTAACACCAGCCTGTCCTGATTGCTCTAGCTCTTTATCTCATCTCTTTCCCTCACCTCCACCAAGTCCATAATATTGCTCTTCCAGAACTCATTCTCTTCCCAGCCAGTCTCTCTCACACAAAGGAAAAAAAAAAAAATATTGAAAATCAAAAAATATCTCTAATTCTTCCTATAAAAAACACTTAAGGACCACACCACAGTTTGTCCCCATATGCCCAGGATTTTCTCTGTGATGTGCTTCTAGACCCTTCTGTAATTATGTCTGACAGAGTTTGTTTTTCCTCAGATGTGTAGAAGGTGAAAGGATAGACCTGCAGGTTAATTAAAGACAGACAGAAACAGGAGGCAAGACTTAGCCACCTTCTGACCAGGAAACTGTAGTTGCCTCTGATCATCTGAAATGAGTTACACACTGGGTTCTGTGATGAAAGGGCAGACTGTTCATCTTAGCTTCCTACAGGACAACTCCATCTTTCTTCCCTGCATTCAATACTCAGCCTCATTCCTGCTCCAGTTGCCAAGTCAAATGGGAGGGGAAAATACACTATGTTTTGTCTTGTACTAAAAACTGGGAAAAAAAAAAAACCTAATTCCCAATTTGTAACACTTGCATCAGTGTTTCCATGTAAGTGAATTAGCACAACAAATATTACCAGCTGTTAAGTTAAAGCAAGGGCAGAAACCTCTGGCTCTGCAGAATTTGTGTTCGGGATAAGATGTACAATCATTGCGCAGGTATTCAATTTTTAATTTATGAAAGACAGTAGAGAAATGATAATTTTCTCTAAGTCAACATTGCAAAAGAGAATTTAAAAAATTAGTAAACTCATTGTACATCCTCTTGAATGAGTATGTCTGCATAAACACACTTGGTGAGGTAGAGCACTGATATAGTCTGGAGATACTAAGGGGAAAGGAAGGACGCAGAAAGCGACACCAGAAGTCAATGGCTGAGCTTCCAAATTCTTTCTAGTCAAGGGTTTAGGGAAACTTAGGAAAAAAGAACAGATGAGAGTTGAAAGCTACAACCTATTCATGGAAATAACATGAGTTTGTATTAGAACATGATTTAGTAAGGCTCTACATTGCTGACTGGGAATACCATAAAGACTAGAGTATTCAAAACACCTTTAATCCAAAAGGGCTTGTCTAGACAGAAACAAGAAGAAAGTAAGTCCAATCTATTGGAAAACTAGGAAGAACAGTGTCCCAGGACTTCTGGGAAAGCAAGTGTAGCACAGCAGTAGATAATGCAGCAAGGACCAAAATATGCACTTACTAATTATCTCTGATGATGGCTGTAAAGAACATGTTTCTGTTCAATACCTGTTTATCTTTAAAAAAAAATGGACTGCAATGATCATTAGCCATTAAATGGACTAGTATGATGGAAAATTTATCAGGATTCTACTTTATGGAACAGTTGGATCTTTAATTATTTGTTCTAATGTAAGGCATTTATTGCAGACTTTAAATTACAAATCATGTATGTCAAACTTTTACACAGTATTATTGATTACCATGTTAGCACAAGCACCATCCCATCTCTATTGCAAAAATCTTAGACCTATTGGGCTACAATGAAAGCAGCCTTATGAAAATTTGTGTGGGTAGAACTATTTTCACGATGACACTGCCAAATGGTATTTTTAAACAAAGGTGTCAGAATTAAAAACCTAAAATTCTGAATTGAATAAGAACTAGGGAGGAGTTGCAGTTAACTGAAAAACATATCCACAATAGCTTTATTTACAAATATGCCAACACAAACCCAAACAAAATTTCCCTGTTTAAAAGTATTTATAGTTATTTTTACCAGAACTGCTGAAAACTAAAATTCTCATGCAAAGTTTCGGCACTTGATTCCAAAGCAATATGATCTGTGGGCTGAACCTTCATATCCCACCAAATTCAGCACCAGTTCTGAGTGCTCAATACTTCTTTAAATTAGAACATTAAAGCATTTGACTCAGATGCTTATTTCTAGGTACTACAATTTGAAACATTAGTACTGAAAATTACTACCATAGCTAAAAATTGTTTGTTATAATTTGAGGGGCTTTTTACTTCTGCTGCTGTAGAATATTATGCATTTGAAACATTTCATCACACTGTCACAAGCCATAAAAAAACCTCACCTGGGAGAAAATAAGTGAAGCCTGATTTTTGTATGTTCACCTAATGCTGCAGTATACTAAAAGTCCTTTCTATTTGCACAGCACAAGAATCCAAACACCTACAGTTAGTTCATGGCATGGTAATTCTTTCCTTTATGACCCTATTAGCAATTCTCTATTCTTTATTATCTCATTGGCACACGCCACAGATGACACTCTGGAAAGCCAGAAGAATTAGCATATTGAATACTAAGGAAAAACATCTCCAAACTTCATTAACCACAGAATCATCAACCCATAAGTACTGTAAATCTTGGCATTAGCTGAATAAAAGTAATTAAACTTGCCTTATAAGTCCACAGGGGGGTTCCCTCCCATCTTACTGCTTGTTTAGATGGAACATGGACTACCAGAACCAATATTCTGTAATTCATTCAACCTCTTCTAGTAGCTTACGTGCATCCCTGAGGCCTTAGGATGGGTTATATTTATCATACGCAATGGCAGTAACATATTGGAGGTTATAAATTATTGCAGCTTCAGTGACAGGCATGCTTTTACACTCACACAAAGTCCAATAGTAAATTATGGCCTTAGGAAAAACAAGGAGTTGAAAGACACGTTCCTGACTGACTCTGACACTACTTTGGTTCCATGTCAGTAAATAAACATATACATATGGAACAACTTCTGTGTTTCCATAAGTATCAACGTTTGTAGTCTCATGTACCTTGAAAAGGTATACTGGCTCTATTCAAGCTATATATTTGTTTTACATGTATGTCTCCAATTTCCCAAAAATTGTTAGCATTACTAATGTAGCTATGGACCAAAAAAGGTAAAATAAAGTATCTTAAATTCTATCCTCTTATTAATTTTTGAGAAAACCTGAGCAAAGTTTTCATGCCAACATTACTATTCTGCATGTACATTAAGGAACATTGCAGTTAAAAATGCCTAATAGTTAATAGTATGGAAATACAGAACTGAAGAGTGACAGATATTCAAACACATGCACAGCTAAAATAATTGTGCACCTGAAAATTTTGAAAACTTTTTCATTTACTGAAGTGGCATAATGATTTTACTTTGATACAGACTGGCCATATGCCATAATTTTCAATGCCATTATTACTGATAACATGAGCAGTTATAACAAGCAGAGTAACAATTTTGTTATGTTAAAGTGTGTATTGTACAGTAATTAAGAATCAAAATATTTTTGAATTTTCATACAAATGTGTTCCACTACTTTCACTTTGGATGAGCAGCAAAGACTAAGCACTCCATAAGAAATAAATTACCATATTTTTTCATTGTAAAAGATTATCTGTCTTTAGGCTCAGTCAATCAGTATTTTCTGTGAGGGATTTCTCTTATTAATTTCTTCAATCCACTTGACAAAGTTTGAATCTGGAGCTGAAAGCACAGAGACACACTGCAACTCAATTTTTGTCGTTTCTATTTATTTTACTTTGTGACGAGGCAAAGGGAAGTGTATAAAAGGTGGCACGATAGTCTGTTGCAGTTTTTATTGATGAGTACACTTCACCTAGATTGACTTGTATGGAAATTTCACACATGTTAATAGCATCACAAATATGGATATTAGCATTTGTGAAAACAGAAATGTATGAATAATAAACACTTATTCAGCTGAAAATGTGTGTAAAATAAAAATTCTGCATATAATTAAAAATTATCATTTATCTGAAACACATGTTGAAATAATAATTAATAATAATAATTTTAAGCTACATTGGAACACCAAGCAGTTTAGTTCTGCCTATATGCACTACCTTTGCATGATATGTACTTGCCATACACTGGACACTTAGACACGAAACAAGAGGAAAAGCTGAATCAAAATAAGAGACAAAGGTGTTTTTTTTACCTTAGAGCTACATTTACTAAGTTACCCTACACATGCAAATAAGCAGGGCAGGTTAGGAGTAAAGTGTTCCCACTTTAATTTTACTAATGGAGTGTAAAAAACAAAATTAAAAAAAAAATAACATTTTAGAAGGTACAAGCTCCGCTTCTGTCCAGTTCCCACTTTTCAATACTCTATCCTGAGAAGTGAAGGGATCTTAGACATCGAAGGTCCATATGGAAATTTCCATGACGTACAAATTGTCATTATTCTTTACATAGGTATAACAAGAAAAGATGATTGGATCTCAAAATAAACATTCATAGGACTTAAGATTGGGAATTCTTAATTAATTTATTTGGATGTCTTGTATACTCCAAGCCACTGAGCTTCACCAGTTTACTTCTGAGGGGAGTAAAGTACTGGCATTTTAACTGAAGTATAATTTATGTTTTGATAAATTATAAATCTTTCAGAAAAAAAAAAAAAACCCAAACACACCTAACATGAACAGACAGATGACAATTCCTCATTTTCTCCTGATCGAATATTTCAGTGGGCAGTCACTCACACTATTAACATTTTACGCCTTATATTCCATTTGACTTTGTCCAGCATCAGCTTCCAGATATTGATTCTTGTCAAGCCTTTATTATATTGAACAGCCTTTTACTTTCTTCCACTCAGAAACTTACTAGAGTACAACCAAATCACAAATCAATTTTATTTTAATAAACCAAAGTGATGAAGCCCTTTGAGTCTGCTACTCTAAGGAATTTTCTCCAGCCACCCAGTCTTCTATGCTTCCCACCAGTCACTTTTTGTGTCCCTACAGAGTGAGTACCTGCAGTCTCCAATATATGCTTCCACAGAATGAAGATAATAACCAGAGCTCTGTGAGCCTTGGCTTATTTAGAACTAAAAAGCACTGAAAACACTCTTCAATGGAAGTTACTCTTACAGTGGAAGACACTGCTATCGACACCGATGTCCACGGCAAGCTTTAGACAGTGTGCATCTCATCTTCTCATACAGTTCAGGAAACCGTAAACATTATAAAACACTGTTGCAGTTCCTCAGACATACAGTTCAAATCACATGCCCCCAAGCCTTTTAAAAAAGCTTATAGACATCTTTGTAAGTTTAAAAATTGCAAATTTCACATCTTGATTCTTTCTTTTTCTTAAAAAGGGAAGACAGGCTTGAAAAAAAGAACACAGACATTCAATTATCGAGTATTAATGTAACATGATAACTTCACATTTGATAGAATATTTCACACGATAAATCTCTTGTTCAATTAGACTGCTTACCTGGCAGACCTACCTCAACCCCCAGGGCACGAATTAGATCAAAACTGCTCTCTGCATTTTCTCCTTCTTTGTCAGTAATGATATAACTAACTACAAATACAATCATTTGATCTAGGAAAAAGCCTTATCTTTTCCCCTTTTGTTACCTGGGGTTCAGATCAACTGTTCTTTTCTGTACTGAAGTAGGGGAAAAACTGCATGTAATACTGCAATTTATTCAGGTGGCACTTCCTTTTTCCTTTAGAAGTGTATGAAAAGTTCTCCTGTGGAGCATGACTGGTAGTTCAACAGCGGAACAGAGCTCATTCTATTTTAGTCCTTGATTCCATAAGCCTGACTGTAGTGTTTTGATTTAGACTTAAATCTAAGCTTACCAGCAAATAATACCCACACAATATCAAGACATAAACATAGAAAGGCACTGAATCACTTGTCTTGCAATAATAAATTTGTGTCCGATATCGTACTTTCTGAAGTTTGGAAGTAGTAACAAAGGTTTTCCTCCTCTCTCAATAGAACTAAAAATCTTTATTTTTGCAAGCGATTTTTTGTTTTCAATAAATAAAAGAACACTGACTGGGTTTCATATTTGGTAACTGATTTGACAACAGTGATCCTGGAAAACTGTAGTCAGAACAGCTTTAGAAAGGAAAAAAAAAAAAAAAAAAGCCAATAAGAGAATCAGTGAAGTAGGTGAGGATGCCGCAGCAGTTCGCTGCCATCATTGTGCTGTCTTAATCTAGACTTTATTATGAAAAGGCTTATCCCCAGTATGAACTGGGCACCTAAAAGGCGACACCAGCTTTTACCTGGTTACTGGTCAACTTCTCAGAAACTCAATATGCATAAGAAAATCTGATAACAATTTGCCACATTTCATTTTTGAATAAGACACTGGTATAGAAACTAACATAGAAATTCCATCATCCACATTTGCTTTTTTAGCTTTCTTTGAACCTTCCAAATGATGCAAAGGAACATCTCAATTTGTTATAGTCACAACAACTTTAGCTGAAGATTAGGCTGTTTTTAAGCTGTCTCTCCTCACTTAGAGTTCCTTTTTTATAGAGTTAAGGGACACAATTTTGTGAGTCATTCATGTGTTGCAAATCACTAGTAGATTTATTTCATTCTAAGCTAGGTTATGTGACTCCTTGGAGGAGGAATGAGTGGCAGGAAGTTGGAGGGAAAATTAGGCTGTACAAAAAAAAGTCCTGATAGCTTTAAGAGCCTTACAGATGTGCTTATTAAAGATAATAAAAGCATAGCAACTGTTGAAATGAATATTAAATCTTGTAATTTCTGATGGTTTTGATGCCTTTTTTAAATTTGCCTTTGGAGATAGCATGAGGAAATGTCCTTGAGTCATTTTTCCAGACAGTTTAAACACTTCCTATGGATCTTAAATTCTTTTCTCTGATTTTTGCTCTGCCGGTTACAAATAGATAAGGCTGGCAGATAGTCACATCAAGGCTTATAGAGGCCCAAATATAAATCAGCCTTAAATCTTAGATGACTTTTCAATTAACATTACTCTCGTTTCCAAGAACAGACATGAAAGTGAACAGGAAGCTTTAGAAATACTTAGAACAAAGGTGCCAAGGACACCTCCAAATCCTCTATAGTTTCCTTGCCACAATCCCCACACCCTTTGCTTGCTTCCCTTCACATGTGCATGTTTCAACCAGCACAGTTTGACAAATTCCCAGCTGGAATACCAGCTTCTTTGTATCTGTTGGGAGTTAAGACCTAGCTGCATATGAACTTTGTATTACTACTAGCTGTATTCACATGGCAATGCGGACAGCAAGAAACACGAAAGTGAGTTCTGTGTTCTCTTCAGCAGAAAGGTGCTTTCCCCGTCACTCAAACCAAATTGCTGGGGAGTCCAGAAGCTATCTAGAGTCAGAAGAGGTAGCAGATGAACACAAGTAAATGAGAGAAGTACTACAGACACCTTCCTACTCCCAGCAGTGTTTTCAAGGAATGACGAGACTAAGGGCTGCATAGGGCTCTTCCTTTCCCAATTTTGTCAGACAAGATCCTACTCAGAGCCAGTGCCCTGCTCTCCAGAGTGACAGCATGCTACTCCAAGGGTAATGCTTCCCTCATTGCCTTCAGCAGAGCAGCAACTCTTTAGAAAGTGGGGAGCTGCAGAGAGGGAAAGTCTGTCTATTAATAGTTCTGCTTGAGCTAGGATACCACTGAGTTTTCAAAACTCGTCTTGTTAAAATGATATCCTGATCAATATATCAGGACAGTGGTGACAGCAATTAGTATTTCCCAGCTCCAGGCTCCCACCTGTTGTTCTTCATTTGTTTATGAGCTTCAGTTTTTCACACCCTCACAGAAAAATGCTCTTTTCATTACAACTAAAAGCTGAAAGCAGATTAAGTTATTTACCTATTCTCTGTAGAGTTTTCCTTTGCCATCGGATGCAAGCTGTTTCAAGGCAGTAGAGCAATAGCTTTGGCATCTAAATGTCTATTTATTCTAAGGAAATAAACAGACTTTTATAAATCATGCATTTCTTCCTCTTAGTCAATTTGCTGTCTTCTTTTTCCTTTAACTCTCCCTGTTTTAGTTCATTCGTGAAAGGGTTGTATGAGGCAAGACACATCCAGTAGGACACCATATAGAAGGACACTATGAATTCCACACCTGGATGAAATTATGGTATTTGTGATGCCAGCAGCCCCAGAATGATCAGTTCTAGCTGCAACAAGTTACACGGAGAGCTACCAAAGTGACTGAGAAACAAGACCATTGAATGAGAGAAATTTAAAAGTTTAGGTTTACTTAACCTGGCAAAGTAAAGACAATGGGTAGGATTCCTCTCTACACACATGCTGAATATTAAGCATCACGTAGGGACATCGGGTTTTAATCCAAATTATATAGTCAGAAGAAAAATGAGTATTCACTGCACAGAAATAAACTTTGTTTAGAAAAAAAAAAAAAGATTTCTAATTACTACAGTAGCATGGTTAGGAAGACCCTGTAAACAGGAAGGGTGTGGAAAAAAAACAACCAACCCCAAACCAGTATCTTGAAAAAGGAAAAGAAAATAAAAGATATTTATTTTAACAAACCACCAATGAACTCCTCTCCTTTTCCTCTACTAAAATATCTTCTCAAGAAATCATTATGATCATGACAAAGATTTAATTAGATATGCACCTGCATGGAATTTTACTAGCCATCTGCTGTGAAGTTAATGTTCAGAATATTAGTTTGCTTAGCAGGTCTGCTGTCATGTTAAGGTCTGATTTCATTGTGTGTTACCATATTTTGTTGCATTGAAATGCTTCTTTGTATAATTTTGTTTCTATGCAAGGAACTGTTCCTTCAGGAAAAGCTTTTTTTGCTTACTATACATGCATTTGTACTTATTTCACAGACTTTTCTTCATACTGTATCACCTACTTGCTACCTACCCTCTGTGAATGCCAAAAAGAACATAATTCCAAAGATGACTTTTCAAAATGTTGAGAAAAAGCAATCTTCAGTGTAATGTCTGCCAATTTTAAGATCTAAACCTCACAGAACAGAAAATCTGTCCTTAAATAAATGTTGTCAGCCTGCCAAATATACTGTTTTTTTCCCATTTTTGTGGTATTTCTTTATTGTTAACCTGTAGCTGTCTGCTTGTTTACTAAAATTTTAGACTTAATTTTCTGTTCTCCCTGTTGTCTCTCTGTCCTGGAGGC
>JAOTQQ010000002.1:14559431-14601134 GCA_026546715.1 Gallinago undulata | reverse complement strand
CCTGTAGCTGTCTGCTTGTTTACTAAAATTTTAGACTTAATTTTCTGTTCTCCCTGTTGTCTCTCTGTCCTGGAGGCATTCAGCCTTGGGGTCTTTTTTGTTTGTTTTCATACAAAAAAAGAGGAAAGCTCCAAATGTTCATCAGGTACTAACCTTTGAGTGAGACACTTATGATATTAGACCAGTCCCAATAGACTCTGCTGTCATGCAAGCAAGTCATTTATTTTCATTTATCTCCTGCCTGAGAGGCTGTTCCATCAAGTAATCTACACAGGCAGGTTCGCTCCCATTTCTCCAAACCTGATAAAACTGGTAGTGACACTCCTAATCAATACAAAAGAATTCTGATTTACTTTTCACTGTTAGTCACTTACATGCAAAAAGTCTCTTTCTCCATAAACCCAAGTTTTATCTATGTAGCAACCAGAGTCAGAAAGCTTATTTCTGAAGCATTACTCAAAGTCACTCACACATCAACCATTACTGAGCTTTTTCAGTTGACTGATTCTTTAAAAGATCTTTTGAAACTCAGCTTCATAAATTGGGAGAGGGAGGGAGTAGATATTTCCAATGCTCTGTCACCAGAACACCTTAATTTGACATTCAACAATATGCACCACAAACACTATTTTTACAGTTTAAGCAATATTCTTTCACAACTCACTGGCTTCATAATAGTTACAGGGTATGTCTAATATTTAGAAGTTAGCAGGGGGTCAGTCAAGCTAAACATAATTTTCTTTAAATATAGTATAAATGTGTTTAAATGCCATTTATGGCACCAATTACAAATTTTGTGAGGGAACATGTCTACATGGTGAAAGAACCAGTCTGCTGCCAAATTTGTACATATTTCCATCCCACACCATGATTTCTCCACTCTCCAAAAATATTAGAAGATTATTGTTTTAACTGGGTACTAAACAGCCATCACAGTGCCCTGTTGGCAGAGAAAATCCTGTTCTTTTGCCAGCTCCCAGAACATCATGCCTATTAGCCATGGCTTTGTAAATTCTTTCATGTATAACATCAGAACATCTTGAGAAGAAATTCCCAGATTTCTCATTGCAAGCATGTACTACAAGCTGCACCTTAGTGTACTACTGCTTAATACACAGATAAAAAAAACATTGTCTCCTAATGGTAGATTAAAAGTTTCAGATTCTTGCAAAAGCAATACTCTAATTTCTTACCGTGAACTCACTGGGATTCAGTTCTGCCTACGTTTCCACTTACCAAGATCCAAAATATTGGAAAAATACAGTGTCGAATACACAGAAAACAGACTCCAAGAATATTTAATCTTCATATTTTTGCATTTACGTGAACCTAAAGAATCTTATCCTTCACTGATTAAATAGCAGGTACTATTAACACACCTCTTAAAAACTGTACTGGAAACTGGGGTACAATAACTGCCTGCAGAGAAATGCATACCGAGTTAGTGGACACCGTAACTATCCTGTCTTTTCAGGTATAACTCCTATTGTATTCCCTATTTCCTTATCATATCTGTGTCACAGGAATTTTTCACCTATTGTTACCAAAAGGGGATCCAAAATATTAGTATGAATGTCAAGGTATTACATTCCATTATCATCTAAAGTAATTAATATGTCACTGTTTTTTGAAGTTGATTTTCAGCTAGGCATGAGGAGGATCAGTTTTGCCACCTCAAGGAAAAGCAAAAGCAAAGCACCACTAGGGGATGACCTTAAAAATTGAAGGGTGACCCTCCTTAGTCTGTTTTCAAAATTCTGATTCCAAAACTGGCACTCGCACCTTTGTCAAAGTAAGTCATGCATACTATCTGCTTCTCCCCTGTTCATCTGTCCTTCCCAACTCTGCTGTTGGCAGAAGTAGATGAAAAGAGCAAAGAGAAAAACGAACCACATCTACTAGCAAATATTAGTTTGACGTGGGGGGAAGATGACTAATGATATGGCTCCATAGCTTGACTGTTCCTTCTGCCATTGCTGATGATAACTATTCATTCTCTTGGTGAACTCCATTTTGCCTCTCCCTTCTGCATAAAAAGAGGAAACTGAGTTGCTCTCAGGAAATACTCAATCTAAGAACAGAAGCTTCTGCTGGTGACAGGTGAGGCCTGCAACCCACAATTACCACCTGGAACTGCAACTGCAATCGCACAAGAAAATCAGCCAGAAATTCCTGAGCTAACAGCAGCTGTTCAAGAGATTGTGAGCAGCTGCCAAAAAGTGACATAAAGTCGTGGGAGTCCCAAATATTTTGAGAGATTTGGCAAGTAAGACAATAATCATTACATGTTAAGCCACAGCTCTTGATCCAAAAAGAAGATGTGGCATATTGCCTAAAATGAAGAAGCTTGGTGATCTTAATTTATTTTGCATGGGTCAAATGATCACATCATTTAAGGAAGTGGCAAAAAGATATTTTATTTATTTATTTCAAATTTTTTCCTCCCCTTTCTATTTGTCTTTCTCTCCTCTACACACGTATATTTTTTGACTCTACCTGTGGGTTTGGTAGGGAAGAGATTACTTTCTTCTTTTTTTTTATGTAGCACAGAGGTTCAAAAGGTTAAGATGCATAGGCCTCAGGCGTATCACTAACAATAATAACAATCTTAAAATCCATTAAATACAGTTTGTAATCACACCAACAGTTGCTGGAATAACATACTGCATGGACACTAAAATCTACCGTTAGGTCTTTTTTACCAGAGATTGTTTTTCCAAACACCACTAGGAAAAATCAGCTTGCAGTATTACTGCTGTGTTTCTATTATCTTACAAAAGATTACATTTCCGATGTCTGCCATTCAACTATTATCTTACAAAAGATTACATTTCCTATGTCTGCCATTCAAAGACCTCTCTTACACACATGTAAGCAAAATTTGAACTATGAGGAATTATCTGAGCTACAATATTCAACCAAAACTGTAGTTTTGCTATGGGAGAGGATAAACCACCAGGGATACTGCACTTAAGTGTCTAAATGGGGAAAAAAAAAGTACTAAGGATATGAAACCCCAAAGCAGAGCACTGATTCCTAGGCAAGGCAAATTACTGAAAATCAAATTAATATATTGGTTTTTCCTCTCCTCAAACCATTCTGTCTGTGCCTCTTTCCTCTGGCTGTAAAATTTAGTTTATAGGTTTGGGGTTGTGTTGGTTTTTTCCTTCAATTTGTTATTCATATTACCCTATGCTCATCTCATATTCTGTATTTTACCTTGTATTTGCTCAAAAGCCAATCAATTAGAGCCTTGATCTTGCAGATTTACAGTGTCTACAGTAACATAAATACAGCACAGCAGGAAAACTATCAGTCTTCTCCCTAGATGCCCCAGAAAACTTTGGGGTTACATGAAAACCCCTCTGTGTTTTGGTGTACAAACCCACAATTTATTGAGTTCACAATCTGAGCTTTTCCAATACAAATGTTCTCTTTGTGTTGAAGCAAATCGTACCTGACTACAGTTTATTTGTATAAATAATGTCACTGCACTACATCTTGGTGAAAGTCTGAATTATTATATATTAGCAGGTATTCTGCTTGCATGAAAGCACATTATTATGACATAAAATAGTAAAACTATATAATAGTGTGGTAAAGAATGACTAGGGGGATTTTTAAGTGTAAAAAACCAACATTATTCTTTGCCTGGTTAATAGCCTGCACAAAGAAAATGCCCAGGATACATAAGATTTTTACTTACAACTTAAAGATATGCTTAAAGGATGAACTAGGAGAACAAACTAGAGAAGAAGAAAGACCATAAAATTTAATACAATGTTTGGATTAACTATTTAAAGGGAGGAAATTAATTATTTTAATATATCCTTGACTTGTGAATACTCCCAAAATTCATATTTTAACTGCTTTCAGCAACTGAGGCTCCACAGATTCTCTAGCAAATTTCAGGCAGAGCACTCTGGTGCCTCTTCACATGCTCAGCTTTAAATTGATCTCCAGGTTTTGAAACAGAAGGCTTGGGGTTTTTTTCCCCCCTGTCACAGCTAAGATGACTGGGAATTGTTGCCAAGCACTCCAGTTATTTCCTGGGATTGGCTGGGAATTCAATCTAATTTTTATTTATTTTAATTATCATTGAGAAGTGTCTAAACATTCAGGAATGCATGTCTGTGACACCACCATACCTCAGCTAAAGTAGATGAGTGATATATCTGAATACTGTTCTGTGAAATGCCAGGGCCCTGAGGGCACCAGTAGGCCTTCATGGCCCAGGCCAGCCTTGTGGGACAGGAGCCCCATCCCATGCTGACTATGTGGAAAGGGCGAGGGTGGCTGCTCCCTGGAGGTAACCAGTGGCCTAGGGTGGCCATGACATAGGCCTGGCCAGGCCCTCACCCACAGCAGGGCTCTCCTGCAGCACCATGGGCCTGGGCCAGCACAGAGAGGCGCTGCCAGAAATGTGTCCTGCCAAGGGTCCTGATCCTCAAGGGAAGGGCAAGACAGGGAGGAGATGTGGGTCCACACAGGAGATTCCAGCTAAAGCCAGGGAAGAAGCCCCCCTTACAGCCTGGCCAGGGATAAGCATCAGCCCCCTCCTTGCGGGGAGGCCCTGGGCAGCCCGTCAGGGCTATTAATGCCAGAATGAAATTTCTTCTAGGCCAAAACCTAGCAAGTGAATATTTAACACCATGGAAAATTTTAATGGCCGAGATGCAAAGGAATTTTTTGATGGAACTATTATCCCAGGCTTATATATGGAAGGTTGGCCAGGAGCTGCAAGATTATAAATTGCTGCTTTTACTTTTAAATAAAAGCTGCAAAGTATTATTTGTCAAATTCCTTTCTTAATCTGTCTTTCCCAGGAAGTGCTCTCAAAATAGACTTCCACACTAAAAATTAATTTACAGGGCTTTAAGCAGTGAAAAAAAAGGACAACAAAAATACAATCTTATGGCTGTTATGCTAAGGACATAAATGAGGTGGAACAAACTCAAAATGAGCATTTATCTGCATTATTCTATTTTGTAATCACTACCTTGTGTTATTTTCCGTTAAAGGAAAAAAAGTAATTACAAAAATGTGTATCATCCCTACAATATATCTTACGCGTTCTGAAGGTACCGGCAAACATACAGCTGTATTTTGATTGCACATAAAAATGAACAGAAAAGAGGGATTGTGTTTGCCTGATCAATCTCGTAATATAAAGCTACCCTTCTCCATTTCAGAGAAAGTCCACAAATGCGGCAACGTAATTCCCCCGTGGTTTAGATACAAGTGCATTTTTGCATAACATATTTGTACAAATATGAGCAAAAGTTATTCTAATATTCGAAGACAACTATAATGAAAGAAATTCAAGGCAAGGTACTTTGATAACAGAGAAAAGCAACATGAATACATGTAGGAATAAAATATCCTGCAATGAGTTTATAAAAGTTCTGGAATGACTACTAGGCTCATGGTTTTCTTGGGAAAACACTGACAAAAGGTCATACCTCCACTGTTTGCTACACAGAAAAGAGTACTTCATAACAATGCTGGCTCTACAGATTTAAATACTAGAGTTAAGAAAATTAAATTAAGAAATTAAGAAAATTAAAATGTAGCACCAATATTAACATAGGCCCAGAAGGACATACAGATTTTCAGCATTTTTTTAACATCTTAATTGGCAAATCTCAATAGAATCTTATCTAGTTTTAACTTCTAAATGGCAAGCATTGTAACAAAACCTACAGAAACCAACTCTTTGCCTGTTTTTCCTGAAGCACTTGTAGCTTTTTGCCCCCCAAGCAGTTTGACCTCTAGCTACCAAATTTAAGTAGCACACTGCTTTTAGGGTCAAATACATCGTTATCAACATGTGTTAATAGAAATAAATTATAAAGATTAACCCATAGTTGGGGCATCTTTCATTTTCTATCAACTTTTCCCTTTTTAACATTTTACACATTAAGATTGCCTGAGACCTTAGAAAGTGATATAGCATTACAGCTTACTGAAGTTGTACAATAACTGAGTTCGCTTAATAAAAAAGTTCTTGGTGCCAGCCAGTGGGCTAATGGAAGCCTGAAAGGTTCCCTGAGAATGAGAGGCACACCACATTATTACAGTAGACAGCTTTGCCACAAGTCCATAGCTTTGAAGTTCTCACTGTAAAACATCTGCCCTTAATTCAGCAGTCAAAAATCCTTCAGCTCTCTACCCACAAACTCCTCAGTCAGCCTTGTTAAGTTACCTATATTTTGACACCCTGCAGAGTCTTATAGAGATTTCCAGGCCTGCCACGTAACACAATCTGAGTTGCTGGCAGCCACAACTGCCTTCACATACCACATCTTTCTGATCTCTGCTGTTCACAATACTTTAAGTGTCAACAGATGTCACCATGAGTAACATATCAAGAAGAGCCAACGCACGTGTGCTACAGTTGACAGGTTTCCTTCTAAAGATATATGGCACGTATATTATGCAGGCAGGTCCATTATAGGCATTCTGACACTGTAAGTGCACTAGTTGCTTGAGAAGTTTGCTTCAGTATTCACTTTTAAAGTAAACTGGTTCAACTTGCTTTTGGAAAGAGATTTGATTGGAAAAAAAAAAAGGCACCCCTAAAACAGACCACTGACAGTTCCTTCTTGCCTGCCTATGAATATATCACAGTTCTTTGGCAGCTGGAGACGGTGACCTCTTATATCCCTGGCTAGACTCTTTGGTGGTTTAACTGTACTGTTAATGTTAAATCACTAAAATTCATGGCAAACTGTGAAATCTACCATGTGCTACACTATAGTGTTGCACTCACATCAGAAAATGTTCCAGTATGACTTCCAGACCACAGACACTGAACTTCAAGAGATAGTGGGTATTGGCAGATTAGAAACAGCTGTGTGCTCTACCCATGTCTCTGTCAAATGGATAGAAATCATGCTGTTTCATTTAAACAAATATTTTCATCTAATCTTGTTATGAATGGAACCAATAACTTCCCGTCTATTTAATAATTTTCTAAATATACTTAGTCCTAAATTTGCATACATGCCAGATGACAAGTGATCAACAAAATATTAACATAAGTGATGACAATTTGAGGCACTCAAGTCAGGAAGCTAATACATCAAACCCATCAAAAATTATAACATGCCTTAACAGTATTGTTTCAAAATGTACACAGCTATTTGGTCAGTTGCATCCGAATCGCTTCATATAGTCAGCTCTTTCTTTTCAGAAAGTAGCAGTTCTCTGAAAACATTCTATTCACATAAAAGAAAGGTATTCCCACCAGAGCAGAATTATTCACTGTTTCCCTAGTTGATAGTGATTCCATTCTCCAATACAATGAAAAGATTAAATTTTTAAAGGTTACATCAGCCAAAGGAACAGTTCACAAATAAACTTTAGTATATAGTGTGATACCCAACCAATTACTTGCCAGTTTCTGATGTAATGTGTCAAAGGCTGTCTAACAAAATGTTTTGAGAAAATGAAGAATGGTGCTTAGTTTAGAACAGTAACCTTTTGACAAGTGCTTGCATGAGTAAAGGGTTTTCAGAAGCAGAGGACTGGTAAGCAGAAGAACACTTGAAAAAACACAGCCTGTGAAATAACATTAAAAAATAAAAGAACTCACATAATTACTTTAGCCAGCAAACAGATCTGCAGTACCATGTTCTCAGTATGAAACTGTTCATTAAATATATATATAATTCCCCATGCCATAAAAAATATCTAAGTATAGTAGATTTTACTCTCAACTACGTAGTTACACTGCTTATATTAGGAAGGGAGAGGCCTAAAGTATTGCCATGCATTTTAAGGTTCTTACAGCTCTAAATAATTTCATTTCTATTCTTGCTACACATGAATTCACTTAAATTGTAACTGCCAAAGTGATTACATCTTTTTACTGAATTGCTTTAAATCAGCAATTGTAAAAAAAATTTCATACGGTCAGAGTCCACTTAAGGTTCCCATTCTTTTTGCAAGTGACCACACCAAAGTTTTTATCTATAACCAGGTCTTGATACCCTGAAATGGTAAATATTCTTCGATATTAAAAGCTTTACAGAACTAATTTAATTACTAATACATTTATATATTCTAGTCACCAATTAAATAGCTTTCTACTACTTCACACATTTCTTTGAAAACCTTTAGACAGCTTCAAATTAAACTCGACTGGGAGAAATGGATCACTTTCCTTCAGGTGAGAAGCACTTGGGAACAGTAGGAAATGCTGGAAAAACCAAAAGAAATGTCAGAGCACAAGATCAGAGAAGTGGTTTGGGAACGATGTCAGGTTCCATCAGTTTGGCTAGTGCACTCCAATAACTAAAGAAGATCCATAATCACAATTCTGGATCTGGATACTCCAAATCCATCAAGCATATGCATTAAGATCTATAAGGATGAATTATTATTACACTTTTCTAAATATGTATTTAGTATTTCTATAGCAGCAGCACACCGTGGTGCACTAAATAGTCCCAAGCGACATGGTAAGAACTCTGGGTAGTAAAAGAAAATTCCCACAGCTCACTTATCAAAGCTTACACAGATGCCAAAGGTCTGGCTAGAATTTTTGTCTTCTGATGCTACTACTAAGATAGATGAGTTTTGTGTCGGCTTGCTATATTGTAAATTCATCCAAATAAACACTGAAGAGAATATTAGAAAAATGTTTACATTAAAAAAAAAATATTTTTAGCTCTGTTTAAATGCACTTGGAATAGTGGAAAATAAGCAGCACAGATGTTGGCTTTGTACCGAGGTCAACTGACTAGGAAAGAGCTGAAAATGCTGGTTTACATCCTTAATCAGTATTACTTCAAAAAATTACTTTTAAAAATGCTTCTAAACCCCCACTGAGGTAAACCATAGCTATAACTTCTTGAAAAGCTCTTTCCTCTGTACATAAAATTTATGAAAAGTGGTGGTTAGATTAAGCCATCTCACGCTTTAATGTGCAGAACAGGTAGAGCATGCCTTGAACATCATCAGTGTCTATGAGGCCTGAAGTCAAAGGACTCTCTAGAGGGTTGTGGTAACTAACAACTACCAAAATTGAACCGCAGAATATTCTTTAGGAAAAAGCATACAGAAATGGATTAAATTAATTCACTTTATATATTAGCATGCCAAATAAAACTAACTTCCTCCTCAGTCATAATAAAGAGTTTAAAGTTTTAGGTTGCCCCCTTTGTTTCTATATAAAATTCAAACACAGATCACCACTTACTCTTTTGAAACTGCGGCATTAATCTTATATATACACACCCCCATTTGAAACACCTTTTCTTCTCTGACTTTCTGGTTAAATTGTGGATCTGTGTATTTGTCTGAATACAGTGGTTTGGATTTCTCCTTTTCCTCTCTCTGTTTCTGTTGGCCTCTGATAGCTTTGTATGTCTCACACAGAATGTGTCAGGGCTTATCTTGTTTCTGTTGCATCTACCATTCAATCTCTCTGTCCAGCTTTCACCTCTCCTTGTAATGCCTTTTCAGTCACTCAGATTTAAAGAATTTATTTCTGTCTCTAATGTGGTTTTACATTAGTTCCTTTGAACTGATTCTGAATTTATGTTAGAGAATCCCTTGTGAGTTACATCATGATCACATCACGATTCCTTCCTCACGTTGGATGGGATCTACTTCCGACTCCACAATTTCAGGTGGTCTCCATTTCTGTTAAGAAACGTCAGTCTCATGAATCAGATTAAGGTCCACGCAGAGTATATTCCAGTCTATCAGCATTTGATGTAAAATTCTCCATCAGATGCCAAGAGGGGGTTGAAAAAGATCTGGCAGCTGGCACGAGTGGGAGTAAGCAGCCTAAGGACAGCATGCAAAATGTAGCAATGAATGGCACTTCCAATTTTATCAGAAACTGAGCCTGGGCTTGCTAAAGAATCTGATCTGCTGCTTAAAATTATATTTCTAACCTGCAATTCTTTCTTATTGCTACTTCCAGCACTGATGTGTATTGAAATTCAGTACAAATGTAGCTCAGTAATATCTGAGAAAGGGAGGTAAGTTATCACCCTAAAGGATTTTATTGTTCCTCCCTTTTTTGATTGAGGCCTGAATCTGATTTCTTTGCTTTACTTGTGTTCACTGGTTGTCTAGAGACTGCATAAGATTTCAAATATATACACCAGTACGTATACACACACACATCTAGAGAAAAGAGAATATGACAGAATATCTAAATGTATTACATGCTGAAAAGCTTAGTTTAATATAAATCCCCAATGGAAAAGAACCAAACAAAAACCATTAATATAGACTTTTGTATTTCAGACAGTGAAACATATATTGATATTATAGAACTATTAAATGAGCTTTTTCTAGGATAAAGGTTTGCTAGTAAGAAAGACCTATTTATGCAGCATATAGCATCTGAGCCCAAATAATCCGAGTACAAATAATTTTCAGTTCCTTTTGATCTGAATAAAATCAGAACCATAAGATACTCCTTTTGTATTATTTGAGGGAGTGTTAGCAGAGAAATTGCATGGTTCTGTGCCCAAGATTAATACAGATAACTAATTAAGGAAATAACAATTTATAATTCAAAACATCAGCACTGTATTATGATAAGCAGACATCAAAATTATTTGCCTATTACTATAAGGTCCTCCTAATGCCATTTCATTTTGCTTTAAAATGATTTTTAGTTAATTTCTCTTAAAAACATGAAGAAACAAATACATCTGTGAAACACTTAAACATAATTGAGTATAGATCTTTTTGTAAACGTGGATCTTCTCTGAACCGTTTCCAGCTATATTTGTTGTCTTCTTATTATCTTCTGTATCTAGCAGTCTCCTTAGCTGTTAAAATACAGATTTCAGGACAGACCTATTGCAATTTCACATTGAAAGTAATTTCCTAGTATGAAAATCATTTATCAAGGGTGCCCCATCTGAAATAATTCCACTTCTATCACTATTAGGAGGAAAAGTGGTAACTGAGAGCAGGCAATCTACAACATGACCACTGGGGGTCATTCATTTTACACAAATATTCCACTACAGGAAAGCATTTACTGTTTTTATTGAGTAGGAATAATAGTTTTAATAGAATTATTTCTAACGAGAAGAACACTCAGAGATTAATATCAAGATATATTAACCACCCGTGTTCTCTAATTTTAAATTATAAGTGGGAAAAATGAATACTACATTGTTCAAAGAGCTAACCAAAATAATACCAAGAAACTGGAAAAGCAGCCACCTCATTTAATATTTGTCTAGATATACACACCTTTTCCAGAATTTTAATTATGTTTTTAAGGGGACAAACAGGAAATTGTAACTGCTCTGACAGGGAGTGTGAAAAGTGAAACACGGTGAATTCTGATTTACCTTTACTTGTGCTTTTATCATATTGTCTGCAGCCATTCTAAGCATGGTATAGAAGTCCCAATGAAAACAGAACTGAATGCTAACATTCAGAGAAAAAGCAAGTATTTGATTCATGAAACTGTATGTGCTAGATAAAAACAACATAGTCCTTAGAAAAATAAGTCCCGTATACTTGTTTGCTAGTCAACTGTAAATATGACATAAAAATCAAACTGCATTTTAAAACAAATGTAACATGCTCACCAAAGGTTCCGAAAATTTAAAGTAAGGAAATAAACAGTAGGTAACTTCACCTTAACATGTCACTTCTAAACTTTTTAGAACTTCAGGAAGCAGCTCCCTTTATCTTATGTATGATCTTTAATTATACATATATTTATATGTAGTCTTAGTTAAGAAAATGAAGCACACAAAAACTCTGAGATTTTTTCAGTAAGAAAATACCAATCATACATGCATTGACAATGCATGACACTGATGTCACTTTTCCAGTGAGACACCGAGCTTAATTTACATACTTGTCTAAACAGTATGCAAACAGATCACTAGACGTGTATTTAAATTTTTAAACTTTAAAATTCTGTCTAGAATAATATTGACACTAGACATTTTGGCTAGTAATTTCTGGTCAAGAAATCATACGCTTACAGAGACAGGCCAGGCTTTCACTACAGTTTATATTCTGACTCATTACTGGTTCTGATTTATTACTCCAATTTCTTAGGCATTCTCAGCCAGGCATACCTACTCTCTTTTCTGTAGGCACACTCTTATTACTATTAAGAGTAATGTTGCAAAAAAAAATCATTATTAAGATAACAATATGCTCAGAAAAGTTTCACATTTATAAAATGATAGGGCTTATAAACTTTTCTAACAGATCGCCACTTAAGCACCACAAACCTCGTAAACAGTGACCCAAACCAGCCCAATCAGCTGGTTTAAGACCAGCTTTAAGACTACTTTTCCCTCTCATCTTCAGCATTCCAAAATGACTTTTGCTACAGATTTTTTATTATCTTTTTTGAGTCATCTGCATGCCCTGAAGCCTCATCAGGCATTTTAGACTTGGCAAGATAACTTTTTCCTTTGCCAAAAGAGGAGGAAGCTCATACAGTTATACACCCAGTAATCAAACATGAATATTGTATAGCGGAAAGAATCACTCCCTGTTTTGTGTGTTCATTTTAATTGTTTTTAGTCAATTGAGTTGCTCATTTCAGAAATGAATTTAACTAATTTGCTTTAGGAGCAAATAATTTCCACTGGATACACACACACACACCCCAAACCTACCTGTATAAGGTGTCCTCAACATCCCATCATCCTCATCATCCCAACAACACGTATGCCTGTTATAATTTTTATTTAGTGATAACAATGGATACCTCAGCAACATTAACTCTTTCACTAGATTCTCATAATAATACAGGATGGTTTTGTGCACCAAGTTATCACTAAGACTTCTAAATAATTTTAATCCTTGTCCTAAAACTGTAGATCTGCCAATTTATTTAATTTTTGAAAAATCACAGTCATGAGGAACATGAGTATTAACTGTGCTGAGAACAAGTGAAAAAGCAGCAATCTTCATAAAAAGAAATTTATAAAGTGGAAGCTACCTGAAGCGACATTTGATAAAGAAATTAGAAAGGAAGATCACCAAGTTTTTTAATCTCAGTGTTTAAATTAAAGACACAACTTGCTGCCAAATTGATCATAGTACAAATCTGGTTGGATTTACAGTGCTTCAGAAAGAAATGGAGCAACCCCAGAGTTCAGACAACTTCAAAATATTTTGTTCTGTGTAGTGCTGGTTTGCCATAGCTTAGAATTAAATTGAGCGGCAAAGTATTTAATGCAATAGGGATCTAACTAAATGCTGTTGAGTAGTTCAATGGGGGCTACTATTCTGGGAGCCACTCAGTACACAGAATTGGCCCAGCCAACTCAATTTGCCATCTCTCCTCCTGGGAGTCTCACCTTCAGTAAATGACATCTTTCCTCTTTTTGCATAGTCCAACTTGTCAGTCACTGACAACAGAAGAAATTTCATTGCAAAACTTTTGATTTTTATAATGTTACAAGAAAAAAAAATGCTGAGTACTATCACTTAAACATAGAGTTTAGATCAGCAAATATTCTAATAAACCAACTCTCATAAACACCAACCTTGATGTGATCAAAATCTCCATCACGGATCACAGTATGAGACAACCTGAGTGTTAGTACAATCATGGGCCAGCTTTCAATTCAAACAAGAATTTCACAGAATCTTAGAATCTTAGTGGTTGGAAGGGACCTTTGAGATCATCGAGTCCAACCCGATTCTATTGCTGAGAAAAAGGACAACCAGGAAAAGATCACAAAAGAAAATAAATCATTAAGAACTTTCTGAATTCTGTATCTAAAGTACTTGATTTCTTATAAAACAGCAGCCCAGATTCTGCTGTGATCAGCACCAGTTTCTCTAAACCTAATGCCAGGGTAGGAATCCTGTCCCACAAAGGGTGGCTCACTGACCACAAGATATCTGACACTGCAGCTTGGTCCAGTTTAAAGCCCCTTAGGGATTCAATATTACTGGAACTCAAAGCTCACCTTCAGCCATTTGAAAGTGGCTTCCTTCAACTAGGTCTTTGAAATCCAATATTACTTGGCCTACTAGGACCAAATACAGGGGAAAAGGAATGATCAGGTATTCAAAAGGAACTCATCTGTTCCTAGCCCACACAAGATCCCACCACTTCCCCCGGAATCACAAGTTTTTCAAAATGAAGCAAGTGCATAGAAACAAGTCTGTGGTCAGTCAAAGCTTGTAACAGCACGAAACCTGGATTCTGCACTGTGGGAGCCACAAAGGAGCATTGCAAAGATCTGAGGCCAGATAAATTGCAAATGAGTTAGTTTATGCCTCTCCAACACTGCCAACTGGGTACCTATGCCACCCGTATGAAAACTTACATCTGACTTTCTACAGGAAAACCTCCTGGGAAACACAGATGTGTAAACAACATCTGTCCCACCTTTGGAACGAATCCAAGCTACCACAGACTCTCTTGGTGCCATGAATCTGCAACTAGCACTATAGGGATGTAAAGAGTAAATCAAACCAATTTTTATTTAAGCATTTGGATGGTTACATATCTCGGTTCAAACGCAACATATTGTTGAGCAAAACGTTTTGTCTTAACTAAACATTATAAATGTGTTATTTTTCCCCATTCTTTTCAACCTGAACAATCTAGTGTCTGTATAGAAGAGAGATTGTACATTACACTTAGCCTTCAAGCACACAGCGGAAAAACAACACAATAAAAATATAATATAAAGCGCACTGCAAGTTTTTTTATGTAGTATATTGACACCATCTTAAAAATTATGCATTCTTTATAGATGAATAGTCTTCCATGTTTTAAACCACACAGAGATGAAGTTGCACATATTTGCAAAATCAGCCATGAAAAATTCAGTAAAATCTCTTCATAAGCTGATCTAGGAGATGTAGTTAATTTCTTAATTTCTGATAAAAAATTAATCATGAATGTAAGATCTTAGAGCTAACTTGTAACTACTTCACCTTCATGTCTTCACTGAGAAACTAATGCCAACACGAATACTTATCAGAATACTACATATCTCTATAAATAAAATGTAAAAGCTATATGTAAATACATAAATGTTACCATATTTGGGATAGGTACAATTTTGATGAATTCTTATTCACTCTACTCAACAATGTATCTCAAGCAAAATATTTCTGCATGGAAATTCAGCCTGTTGTAGATGACTTGAATTTTTATTTTACCTAAATTAATTTTGCAGATGACATAGCTGGACCCTGGAAAGTTAAGTCCCTTGTTACTTTATAGGAAAAAAAAAAAAAAAAGAGAGTAGTCATTACTCGTTTTCCAAAACCCAAGCAGTTTAATAATAATAATCAAGGTCAAATACTTATGTCATTAATTCCAGCTGCGGCAAGCAGTAGATGACAATTAAGAAAAGGAAGATATCAGAAGGAAAAAAAAATCCTAAAGAATTATGTCCAAACTCCTATTTTTGACAAGGAAATACAAAATGGAAATATATGGTTGAATAAAGGGAAAGAAGGGGGACACAGCTCAACATCTGGCAGAAAAGAATAAACATTCCATTTTTGGAGAGCTGTATTTATTTGTCACAGACATTTCTCTCAAGTCAGTCAGAAAAATCTTTCTTGTGTTCCCCTTCCTACCATAATATTATTCTTTTGTAATGCCGTATCTCAGGTGACAATATAACACTAGCAATAATTAATGCCAACTGAGGCTATGCTATGACATGGTAGTTGCAGCAAGATCTTAAATAATTTTATACTTCTTTTTTGTATTAGCTGTCTCAGAGACTGAAATCAAGGATCACTACAGAAACAGAAAAGGAAGCAACCAGAGAGATTCATGCAGAGTCATGATGAGGAATATAAAATAAATTCCCACCAGTTCTTTGGGAAGTCCCAGCATGATTAGTGCCTGAGTAACCAGAGGAAAGGGAACTTGGGCTCCACTGACTCACATCGAGACTTTCCAATGATTTTTTTTTTTCCTTTTCATTTGGTCTCATTTTTAATCTGAACACTGTAAAAAATCTCAAACACAATTATTTCTGTATGGACAACAAATTATTTCCTAACAATTTATTTTCCTAAAAATATCCTATTTCCCACAATTACCTAATCGCTGCATACCTTTTTCCATGTTGTGTCTTTCATTTCAGCAACACCGAACTACAGGAATGAGTAAGTCTCACTTTAAGATCTCAATGCATTACTGGAACTAAGAGACAAAAATTAGAGACTCTCATATCACACATCAGGACTGACCTACAGAATTTAGAAGCCCCACACTGAATTCTCAGTGTCTTACTCTACTTAGCTTATCGCCCAATTACAATATGAATAATATACATCATAAAAGTCCAGGGGAAAAAAAATATAATCAGAAAAAATAAACTAAACAAAAAAAACAAAACAAAACTAAACAAAAACTAAACAAAACTACACACCAGAGCTGGAAGCTAGATTTTTCTACCATAACTTTTCCAATAAAGTCAATAGAAGCTACAGATATTTGGCACCTCTGACAAACTGTAAACAGCTTGCACATGGTAATAACAAAAGTTTGTGACAGAGCTAAAATACAGTCCAGATCTCTAAGTTTTCTCTGACTAGGCTGGGCATAGTAAAATAGGATTGACAACATAACACAAGTAATTCTACAACATCTCATTAAGCATATTGAATTAAGATGTAAAAATAATATCAGCAGATGTGGCATTAATTATAAGTAATACAGTGTCAATTCCCGGCTCTGTGTTGAAACTATGTTGTATGAACTTAAAGTAAAAAAAAAAAAAAAAAAAAGCTGTGAACTTGGATTCTTAAAAAATATAAACAAAAATAATTTTATGAATCTTTAATAAGAGAAGTTATGGCTTTTTACAACAGTGATTAATAGCTGTTCATACTACTGTCAAAGCTATAATTGTGAGAGTCAACAAGAACACGTGGAATGCGTTCTGTGATGTTTAAGAGGAAAATATTGGCAGCAAAGCATGCTGATTTTCATGGTGCTAACAAGATATTAGAAATTATTCCTTATATCCTGCCAATATTTGCCCATTATGCAGTAGTTTCTGCTCACCTTACAACAGAAGCACTCTGGAGGCTCTTAGAGCTTGCATTTTAGTTTGAATCAAACCCATGTTTTCGAAGTTAATCTCCTGACCATCCCTGCCTACTGAATTTTAGTTTCTATTGCAGAATAGTGTCAGAACACACTGATCAGATTCCCTTACAATGAAACTAGGTAGGAGGATGTGCTCCACGACACACCTAATAGTCCTCAATTGCTAAGGAATCTTCACTTTCTGGGAGTCAACTAGACCTAGTCTGAATGAAACTCCCTTCAAGGTACAATGTGGACACAAACTCCTTAGCACCAACTGTTTAGTCGAAGAACAAGTACTAGTTTTGGACAACTTCTTACTAAGGTGGACACAACTTTTGTTTTCATGTTTACATTTTTTTTTTTTTTTATCTGTGGACAAGTGATTTCTTATTCTGACAAGCATCACTTAAAAGGTCAAGCATTACAATTTGATTCATTTGACATTTATTCCAGGTGTACACTATGACACATTTTTGGCTTCAGTAAAGTTGCTCCAGACTTGCACAGGTATACGAGAGAAAAAATTTAACAGACTTTCTCCTGCTACCTTGAAAAATCCCACTAATCCCTACGAAGCTTATCCAGTAACCTTGCTCTCCCTTTGTGCTGATGAATCTGCCATATGCTCTGGTCTCTGAAGTGGATGCTGTAAAGATTCTCTGAAGAAAGGCGATTTGCATTTGATACAGTCCTGGCTATCCTTACACAGATGCTACCAAATCCACTGACCCAGAATATAGAGCTGTTATGATGAGCCAGAAAAAGAAACAAAGAGAAACAGAAGAAAAGAAAAAAAAAGGCTTCAAGTTTCTCTTGTTAAAAAGCTGGGAAAGTTCATTCCCAAACCATTTCAGACTGAAAAGAAATAATTGACTACAGAAAATCAATTTCATCCCTTGTTGATTTTCACCAACTTGTTTCAGTTAAATGAAAAAAACAACAACTCTGTTTTGTGGACAACTCACTTGCAATGTGACAGGAAAAAAATATGCTAATGAATTACTAACAGAAAAGCTGTTATGGAAAGACAGAACCTTTTCTACCTCAGTATGTCTTCCAATACACGGTCTCACTAATAGCAGGTATTTCATGTATGCCACCAACATATATATAGGAGAATAAGTTTTCCCATTCTACATTTCTGACAGCATCCTTCATCAAAACATAATTTAGAATTCATCTGTAAAAACTTTAGTCAACAATAACTACAAGAAAGACAAAATTCAGACTGATTTGCAGATCTTAGTTTCTAGATGGTCAGACAGAGAACGGACACTTTGCCTTTGGGAAAAAAAAAATGAACACACAACCCAAATTTTGGGGTTGAAGTCGATTACAGAAATGCATATGACATCAATTTTTCTTAATAATTATGCTTACTAATCTGTTTTGAGAAATCTGTATGCTGTCTGCATTTTATTACTGTGCTTCAGTGCTGCCATATATACCTAATAACAGCATCACTGCATAAAAATCCTCCTTCAACTCTGTTTCAAAGCCAGCTAATCCTACACATCTTTATTTAAAATACTAGGTTGACAGGAAACATATACAAGTGCCTCCCTCCTGCTTAAGGAATTCAGTAGTTTAAGTGGAATATAGACTCATTTCCATTTATGTCCTGGAAAATATATCCTGTCAGTGTTCACAACCCTGTGACTTAGCAACAATGTTCGGAGGCAGGAAAAAAAAAAACAACAACAAAAAAAACCCCCAACAAACTAACCCTCCCCCACCCCCCAAAAAAGGAAAAAAACACATCCCAACACCACACATCCCAAACAATACAAACAATAATCACTGCTCTACATCCAGTGATTACTTGTATGAACATGTATTTATCTTTCTGAAATTTAATAAAAAGTTGATTTATTTAGAGATTATACAGTCAAGCAGTATAAAACACCCTGATTTTACTGATTATTTTTTATGACTTTTTTATTCCAGAAAAAGAATATCTATATCCAAGAAGAATAATACCTCTTTCTAATGGTTTTCAGAGCGTGTACTACTATTGTGCTCCTTTCTCTTTTACAGGCTTTCACAAGCAGTCACAAACTAATGCTACTGCCGTGAAACTGTCCAGGAAAAATAGAAATAGAAATTTTTTTTATTCTGTTCATTAAAGTCTTTGTACCTTCTTCTCTGTATTCTGTACATCACAGGAGTTGTAGAGGGAGAACAAAGAGAACGTATAAGCAGCTACGGCAAAGTACTGTGCTGAACTATGTGCACAGAGTATTCAGATCAATGCAAGTTTTAAGAGCATATTTTCAGAAATGGGACTTCATCCATACACATGGAAATAAAGTATTATGTACTATGTGCTAACCTACACATTTCATACGTGAGCATGCATATAGCTATCACAGAAGACAGGTTTCATTGGTTTGAAAATTGAATCCCAGGCTTCAGTTCAAATAATAAACAGCTTCTACAATCTGAACAAAAGGAAAAGTTTTTGTCACAACTAATAGCATGATATTGGGTTTGTTTTGGCTAAATGTGCATCAGTAAAAAGAGAGGGCACTACCTTAACTTTGGCTTTCATAAATTGCTATCTTGTTTTTCATAAATGACCAGAGAAGAATAAGATAATGCAGAGTTTTCATTGAAATTAAGTACTCAAAATCACTGAAATATTAATGTCCAGTAACATCCAATTTGGACTGTAAAATGCTTGAACCAAAATGATAGAAATAAAATTGAAATGCCAGAGAGTTCAGAAAGAAACCCTCTGCTACATCGACTCAATCTAAAAGCTTGTACTATTTTAAGAAACTGCAAATGAGCTCAGTAAGTTCAGTTAATGCAAAAAAAAAAAAAAAGAGAGGGGATTAAAGTGTGACTTGCACATGCCAAAATATCTCTACAAATCGTACAGTGGAAAGATCATTAACAGGAAAAAAAGAGGTAAGTAGAAGATGAAGCCAAATGTTTAGATTGCAAGTTAATATACATTTTCATCAATGAGGTCAGTTAACCACTTCAATTATTTCTCTACACAAGTGGAAGACTTGGTATCACATCACATTTTTAAAATGAACTCTGAATATTTTTCTGATCAGGAGACAGTAGTTTAAAGAAAAATACTGTAGGAACCGCTATACTAAGAAATGTAACAAAACAATCACAATAGGCCCTTTGACTTAAATACCAAACCCAAAGATATTTCACAATCTCAGTGAACCTTTTTCAAAGTCTACAACCCACAGCAATTAAAAAAAAAGGAAACCACTATTTAAGAAATTCTTAACCCAAGATATCCCAATATCTTCATATGCATTTAAAGATGAAATGAAAAACACAAAGTATGCCATAATTTTGTAATAGATAAGCAATCACCAATAGTTATCAGGAGGAATTTAATTCTTAGCTTTATTTCTTCTTTATAAAATCTTCAAAATAGGTAAACAATAAAATTCATTTCAACAGATGTTTCTTCCAGTTAAAGTTCACAGTTCAAAGAATTTTCCCAGCACCCTGTTACAAATTAATTGTAATTAAGACAAGCCAAGATAATTCTGAAGTTCCTTTCACTCTTTTTTTTTTTTTAATTTTTCCCTCCACTTTTATTCTACAATCTCTCTTAATTTTACAAAAAAAGGTTGCAACACTTCAGATCTACAGTAAATGTGTAACACTGTAAAAGTGTTATAGGGCTTTATACAGAGTGACTGATAATCTGACTGATACTCAGGCAATTTTTTACTTGCCACTGAACGCAAATTTCAAATATAAAGTGAGAAAAATTCAGGTTACAATTAAGCCAGTTCAGTAATATTTTTCAGTAGAGGTGGAGTATAATTAACATAAATATAACATAAATATAAATAATTAGATGTGAATAGAAAATTCCTAGGTTTTGAGAAAACATTAAATTTAAAAGGGTACCAAGAACACCATGTGTGGCTGAGGCAATACCTTTTAGGGCTATTAGCATCAGACTACGAAACTCACATTGTTTAATGAGTCTTACAGGTATCACACTATCTCTAGCAAACTTCTGCAATTTTCTGAATTATAAGAATTAATTATTTTATGGATGTTGCAAAGAAACCACTGTTTCTAGTGCTTATCAAGGTGCAGATCCTGTGGGGAAAACAAATCTGCAAATTTCCAGGAAAAAAAGCCTTTGCACTGATAAGGTTTTATGTGCCATCAAACTGTTCAATATAAGTGGCTGGCCCTCATTTTTTTAGATGAAATAATTGCCATCAGTACTGGATTAATAAATATCCCACAAGCTAACAATTTTGCTATTGAACAGTCTGCCCCACTCCCTTTATCTGCACTAAGTCTGATAAGAGTAATAAAAACTTGATGACTGTTAAAGTGAGCAAGATCCACTACAGCGCAACAAATTCCCATTTTTTAACATTAACCGCACTTGTATTTTATGTTCTTTATCTTATTGAGTCTTGAATAGGGTTCCCTGCACATATACTTTTTGGTATCCAATCCCTGCTCTCTTGCAGCACTCTTCCTCTGCATATTTTAAGTGCCTCACAAATAAAAGGCGAACAATATTGTAAAGCTCCATGACAGCTTTTCTTCTGTACACATCTAGTCACATCTTAAAACGCCCTTTGTGAAAAGCTGGTGTTCTGTCAGGTGTCAGAGGTTTTAAAAAAGAAGGAAAAAAAGAACAACAGAAAAAGAGAGAAAGGTGGGACAGTGACGTACGTCAATTTGCACCAGGTACCTAGTCAAGGCTCAAAATGTTAGCAAAGTACAGGAAAGGGGGGAGAAACATGCAGGTATATGGGATTCCCTTTTTCTATTTTTTGGTATTTACTGAAGAGACAGCTGCTTTTTCTTTTTTTTTTTTCTAGTTGCTTAATTAACATGGCATAGTTGGCCCCGTGACTGTCAGAAACGACATATGCGTCAAAACGGGAATGGGTGTCCTTGCTGCAAGGAATTCTATTTTTAAGCAGAAATGACTCATCAACTACTGGGGTGTCCCAAAAGCTACAATTTGTCAAGCTGTCAGAAGAAAAGAGGGGAAAAAAGGAAAAGAGGTCATGTCTTTATTTGTATCTCTAGCTTGAAAAGGAGAGGGCAAGGCACTGATTGTATGTTTACCTCAGCCCTGAAAGGCAATCTTCCACACAAGCCATGTTTTGATAACAGCTATATGGTATTTGGTATTTTTAAAAACTCAATCTCTGCTTTTATATTAGATAGATTTGTAAATTTGTCCAGTGGAAAGGAAAAAGGCTGTTAATTCAGTTTGCCTAACCTGTCTAAAGGAAAAGAAAGCATAGGATGAAATATTTGCAGATGCATTGTCAGATTCTTTGGGATGAAAGAAAAAATGCAGAAATTCATTTGAAAAGGGGAAAATAATGAAAACTAAAAAGGGATTCCAACCTGTATGTCAATTATGTACTGGTGTGGTTTTTTTAAAAGAATTTAAAATGTAATTTAAGAATATGTTCTCACAGCAATACTGGAAACATATCAAGCAGCACGATATGAGTTTGTAAAAACAGAGAAGTGAAACTGAGCATGGTATAAATGTGATCTGTACAGTTTCATTACACAAACCGAGCCCCAAATTATTGCGTACAGTAGGTGGTGAAAATAAACACAGGATAGATTTCCTAAAAACTCGTTCTCAGTGAAAGCTAATGAAATCTAAGCTGCAATTAAATGCTAGTCTCATTTTTTTATCCGTATTTCTTAAATTCAGATCCAAGTCATTATCAAAAGAATGTGTAAGTAAGTATAGTGGTGTCAATAAAATTATTATTTTTTTGCTGCTGTGCAGACACTAAATTACGATGCAGAGAGACAACCATGATTAGTAAATTGTAGCTTAAGCCACCAAATAACAGTTTGCTCCTCAGATGGGGCATAACATGTAGTGCTATAACACAAATATTAAATAAAATTTTCAAAATAAACATAAATTTACAAGAGTAGGGAACCACAGGAACGAGAAACTGAGATCTACTTCAATCATGTTTGAACCATTCCCTGAAGCACATTCTTCAGATTAATTTCAAGTGTCCAGGAGAGAAACATTTCATAATACTATCTATGGAAGACAAGAAAAATACAAGCAGTAGCATCAGTCCCTGCCTTGTATCAGAAAAGAAATTATTAGACATGGATAGAAATTTAAAAAGGACATTTGTTCTGGGGTTTTGAAATAAGAGAGATACTTTTATCACTCTGGTTTCACTGGCCTCGCAGACCTATGAGTTCACACAGAGATATGAATTGAGTATGGTATCAAAACTAATGCAAGATTTATGCAAGCAGGGCAGCAGAGAATAAACTGAAAACTTAAAACATATTTTAGAAGTATGGTTTTTCTAGACATGCCTGATTATGCTTGACATGTGCTCTGAACCTTCAGGTGAACAAAAGACTCTGCTCTTGCACAAATCGAACTTTGAGATCCTGCCCCACAAAAACTAATGGAATTTAGAGCAGATGGAAACAATCTTCCCAAAACGGAGTTAGAAAGCAACGAAGACTGCCAGGAATCAACTGGAAGCAGCTGTCAATTTGTAGTCTTTTTTCACCCTGAAGTTTAACCTGATGCCTTTTGAATTCTCACCACGCAAAAGCAGATACAATTCATCGGGGAAAAAAAAGATGCAGTTTGGCACATAGGAGTCTTGAATACCAGCCAGTGGTATTCAAATGCCCTTTATCAATTGTCACTTGCTTGGAGAAAAATTGCCACAGTCTTTGCCAAGCCACTGTCTTCTCCCACCCCTTTAAGGAGCTCAGGTATCCCACATAAACCATAACTAAAACAAACCAAAAAACAACAATAGAATTTTTCTTAAGAGACAAAGAAGAGACAAAAGAATTTTACTCAAAAGCAGATTATAACATCAATATGCAAACATGTTTTAAATCTACTTCTTACAAACAGCTCCAAAACCACCAATATAAACCTTTTCAACATCGATGCCGCTTGTCCTGAGATGACAGCACTGGCTTGCAATACAGTAAGGGAAAAAAAAAAATCTTCTACGTGTTGGTACTACATACTTGTTGGATTTGTTATAGCTTGTTTTCAGACAAGCTATAAAATGCTAACATCCAATATCAAATCCCCAGAAGCATCTCCGTGTGCCTACACACAGCCTCTGGATTAAAAATAAATAAATAATATTTCTCCCTGATCAGCTACACTAAAGGTTGTCTTCATTTCCTTTCAGTGTCCCAGGCCGTACATTTATCTTTACATTAGAGAAGACATAACAATGAAATGGTCCAACCTCCTACCAACCAGAGTGTCACCAAGTATATGCACAATTGAGATATCAGGTATTTTATTTTCTTCAAAGTTCCTTTTGCAGGAAATTCCACAACCATTCTAGGTTATCTGTTCCAGTATTTCAACACTGCCAAAGCTATCAAACTTTCCTTAAGATCCAAACTATTTTTGCAAAGTTGCAAATAATACAGATTTTATAGTTTCTCCAGACAACACGGAGAGGACCTTTGGTTCCCCTTGCATTTACATACTGGCATGTCTGCCCTCCCTGCATCACAAAGTGGGCATTTTATTCTTCCCCAGGCTGAACAAATCCTTTTCCAACAATCCCTCCCCATTCCTCTAACTTGTCTGTCACATGAAGTTTCCTAAACTTTTCATCATTCCTGTTTTTCTTCAGACTCTCTCATTAGTTTGCCTACATATTTCTGATATGGTGGTGTAGAAAACAGTATGCTTTGAGGCCTTAACAAGGCTTAAGACATTCTACTAGTATTAGCCTAGAAATTTCACTTCCTTTCCTCTCCACAAAAAAAAATGAAGCCAGGTTTTAGTGTAAAATCCTGCACCTTTGAAAAAACCTTGTTATGTAAACATAGCTAACAAGCTATTCAGATTCAACAACACTTAATTCCGAGTTGAATTTCCTCCATCCATCCTTAAAATAGATAAACTAGAGAGAGTGACACGCCATGCTCTCCTGCAAACATGCCAGTGATACAGATTTTTGTCCTTATCAACCCCAAATTTCTGGCTATTCAGTACAAATTGGAGAAGGAAAAACTAATGGCAAAATGCTTTAAAAAAAAAAAAAAGAGTAAATTCCATCTAACCCTTAAAAAAAAGGATTTGATTCTTGAAATACAATACTCTCATTTGTCCAGTTAATATTCTAAGAGATGCTGAAATTTAAACCATGTAAGAATTGGCTCATGTAAAATGAGGACTTAGCTTCTTGAAGATCAAACTCTTAAGCCTGCTATGTTTGGTATAAACAGTATTAATTCAAGTGACAGATATTTACATAGAGTGCTATGTGGCAACTTTTCATACAAATGCACATATAAAGTTTTGTTATGTAAAATTACTGACTTATTTTTGGAATAACAAAACAATACAAGCTTGAACTTTCAGTGATTCCTTAGGGTGCAACTGGCTGCAGCTGGAAAGCAGCTTTGCAGAAAAGGACCCAAGGGTCCTGGTGTACATGTTGAATAAAAGCCAGCAACGTGTCCTTGTACTAAAGATGATCAGCAGCATCCTGGGCTGCATTAGGAAGTGTGTCTCGAGCATGGAGACATAGACATTCATAAGGGAGACCAGTGATGGGCCCCAAAGATGATGAAGAACTGAGAGAGCTGGGACTGTTTTGATGGAAAAGAGAAGTTTCATCAGGACCTTATCAACGTGTATAAATACCTAATAGAGCCTTCTTTATGAGTAAAGAAAACAGAGCCAGACTCTTCTCAGTGATACCCAATGACAGGACAAGAGGAAATTACATTAGCTGAAATGCATGGAATTCCAATTAAACATAAGAAAAATAAAAAACCATGTTTGACTGTGAGGACAATAAAACATAACCAGAGGTTGGGCAGAACAGGTTGCCCAGAGACGCTGGGGAATCTCCATCCTTGGAGGTATTCAACACCCTGCTGGACAGAGTCCAGAGCAACCAGCTCTAGGTAACCCTGCTTGAAGCAGAACAGTGGGACTAAACAACCTCTTGACACCCCCTCCAATCTCAACAATTCAGAGATTCTGCGTCAAGACAGCTCAAATAAAGTTACATGTCGAAATAGAAGCTAGTTAGTAAAAGACTGAAAACAAACCAAACAGAAGATGATAATGGCTTATTTCCAAAACTGTTTATACAAAACAGATGTGATTTATGCCACACATTAATTTCTTAATTTCTCTTTCTTTAGATGTTTTCCAGAAGTTTTGAGCTTATTGAAATGTTTTACATGGCTTAGCACTTCAGAAAATTTGTCCCATTGCAATTTATCATATCATCAGGATTGTGTACCATGATTAATAAGAATTTCTGTATAATACCAAGGAGTAAAAACAGAATGAAGAACTTCCCCAGAGCTTGATCTGCCGATTTTATAAAAGGAAACTTCTTTTTTCCATTTTATCTGAAACTCATTCACAGTATTTCTCATTTAGTTCATTTGCAACAATTAATTTTGACCATTGAGCAAACAAATTCTGCTGGCATTAATAGGAACTTCACTGCATTGTTTTGTCTGGAGAAAACAGGATATTTCCATATTGCTCACCCAGTGATTATGTATAACTTGTGATAATAATTGTAATCCAATGCTGATTCATCAATATGACAAACATATTATCTTTATTTATTACTATAGTCTAGCTAAAGAATACTAGAAAGTTTTATGAAGGAGTTTTACAATGTACCTCAACTCCTAAGTAGATTGGAAGAGTTATTCAGGTACTGTTCTATAAATTTTATCTGCATGTAATTTACCAAATTTGAGCTCTCTGAGCATATCAGGAAACAAATGCAAACATTGAGCTAAGAGATGGATAGTACATAAAAATGCATCTAATTTCTACAGGTATGACTCACTATATACAACTTTTTTTAATAATTCAAGAAAGTTAACACCTTAGAATGACTCGTTTCTGTATCTCAAGAGACAGATGTCAACCAACAAATCTAGAAAACATACAAATATACCTAACCTAGGTGTCCTAGACAGCTAAGTGTATACTAACACATGGAATTCAAATGTCTGGGTTTTTTCCCTTCCATTGTGGTTCATTTTTTTTTGTTTGATTTTTTTGCCTTATAATAATGTCGTTGCTGGATTTCACTCCTACTTAACACCATCTGTACCATCTTCCATCTCTCTGGTATTCCGTTGCCTGCAGAGGATATATTGCATTGCAGACCTACCTGGCTTCAACTGTAGCGTGCCATTATGAAAGCAATAAATCTCAGCTATGGACATTTTTCATGGAACTTTGCAGAGCAATGAAGAAACTTAATCTTCATTGCCACAAATTTTTCTGCAAATAACTTTTCAATTAAACCAACAATGGTGTACACTCAGTTATCTATTAGAAACAGTAAACATAAAATTTGCCCTTATTATGACTGAAAATCTTATTTAATGCTGTATTAGTTTAAAGGGTGCTGACCAAGTCTTTATAGACCACATATTTTATCATTTGCCAAGAATCAGCAGTAGGAAGAGCTGAAGTTATATTTCTGCTATAATAGTAAAAACCAGGTGACTTGAAAGTAATGGCTCAAGAGAAATTAATTTACATATTTAACCTAAACTTTATTTACATCAAGAAATGTCACCTGTCACTCCCATTTGACTATTTAGAAGCTAATAATACCATGTTTGCTTTAGGAATTAACTCTCTATTTTTCCCTCTTTTTGTAATGAAGTGAGGAGAACAAATCCAACTGGATTTACTTCAGCACGGGACAAAAATTTACCAGCCCACAGAAATGGCCAGAAATTGCTGCAGTATTACCAAAGTTAAAATAAATAAAAAATTCAAAATTGACAAGGAGACTGGCAGCAGGGTACCATGTGGGATTTGGATAATCTGTATTATTTCCCAAGAATTCTCATTATGGAGGGAATAATACTGTTTTAATTTACTTGCCAAGATACAGACCATTGTAATTTTAGCAATTTGAGCAATGGTAAATATCATCTAAAACATTTCCTTGAACCAGATCCCAGAATTTAAAGTCAGCTTCTTCATGCTTATTCATGCATCATGAACAAAATGTATATATATTAAGTCTAATGTGTACTTGAAGTAAGAAGGTACGCTCCAGTGACCATTTAGTGTGGGTTAATGACTGTAGTAAGACAAAGAGGAGCTTTATAAATACAATTAAAATATTTTTGCATGAGTAAATTTCATGATAAGTAGGAAGGGCTGATGCAAAGTTTAGCATTATTTAAGCCCTACTTAATTCTTCAAATATGAAGGTTAAAATGCTATGTAAAACCTTGTGCACTCAAAATACTGGTAAACACGATACTTAAGAGCACAGGAGCCTGAACTGCAAGGGATGTCCTCAACAAAATGATAGAGCATAGCTCTAAAACTGTTTATTGGAGCAAAAAACAGCTTTCTTTTTAAAACTGCAAGACATATAAATGAAAAAGAAAAATACATTCACAACACTTAAAACAATATTAATCAAACTGTAACCTGAAGCTTATAATGATATTATAATATTTTGTGAACTAACAAAATCAAAGATCAAAACACTGAACCTAGTCTAAGAAGTATATTTCTGATCATCTTAGAAACATCTTAATTGTTTTATAAATCAGGCCACTGGGATTCACTCAAAATTCAGATGTAGCAGCACTGAGGCTGGCTTCACTCTAAATATTAAAGACAAGGCCAAAAAACTGAACTGAAAGGCACCACAGGAGACAGATGAAGCTCAAGAGAACTGCTTTCCAGAAGGGAATGTCAATCCTTTCCAAAAGTCATCCACATAAAGAACAGAACACATGTATACAATTAATGTGTTGTTAGTTTGGAGTGCATTTTTATGCAGCCAAATATATATGTGGATACTTTTTTTATATGTATTTAATAAAAGCTGGACAAAAGAGTGAATAATGATGCACCAGTCAGAATATCAGCAGTTTAGTACCTTAACAATTAAAGATGTTTTCTTTTTTCTTATAAAATTATTTGATTAATGGTTGAAATTAACTTTGTGGTTCACTGTCAAAGAACACTATCTCAATAAACTATATCCTAGAGCCATAAAGATAAGTAATCTGATCAATTAAAACCAGGTTTTAAATTGCACTACCCCATACTCTTGAAGGATTAATTCACAATTAATGTAATCCCAAGTGGGCCAAGCTCTCACTCTCCCACAGAGTAGAGGATGGTGAGTGTCAATCAAAGCCTAGTTTGTGGTGGCTGAAAGTACATCTTTGTGCTCTCTGGCCTGTTGTGGCATTGATGAAAGTGGTGTGGAGATGAGAAGGATATGTAGAGTTATTTTCAGACTGTTTTAGAAACTTGCAAAGTTATAAGGAAAGTTTTAATTCAGGTTTCCTGGATAGCAGATCTAGGCAAATAGGAATTTATATAATCAGTATGAAAAGGAGAAAGTACTTATTTGTATTCTATGTATCTGATATTTCGAAAGTAGAATTGTCTACAAGGTTAACTTTTTCTTTTCCATGTATAAAAAGAATAAAGCTGTCTGATTAAGAAGGCAACAGTTGAGAGCAAGCTCAGGGCTCAGCATGAACCTATATGCCTATGTGTATGTTTGCATAAATCTTCCCATTCACAGTGCCACTGTTATTCTTGGATCCAGCTGTTTTACACTCATTGCCAGATGGCACTTTTATATACAATTCTAATCAAGTACAATACGTAACACAGTAATGGAAAAAATTAGCTATTTAAGAATAACTACACTGGTGCCTCTGAAAACCTGAAAAACACATGCGAGTAGAACATATAAAGTAAATTGTCAATGTGTTAATGTTTTCACCCTGCCATCGATGGGTTCTATTATTTGGTTTGATGTCAGTTTTTAGTGAAGGGACTCCAGTAAATGAGGTAAACTTCAAGAGACAGGATAATAATAAATGGTCATTAGAAAGCAAGCTCTTTGGCAAAAAATAAATTAAATATCTGTGTCTCAAAAGCAAAACTTATACCTATGGTTGCGTATTAAATTGCATTGCACCCCAGAAGAGAAAACAGAACCAGAGTAGAAAAGGATATTAACATCCTAAACAGTTTCCACGCTACTGGCATAACAAGAAATAGAAACTGGGAGCCCTGAGCTGAGCTACCAGTTTAGTGAGAAATTGAGTTCTCTGCTAGTGCTTTTACTGAGCATGCCTAAAGATGATAATGTTACTCTCTACTCTGAGTCACTAATTTAGTACAATATGCAGAGGTCAGGATGACAAATGGAAATGAAAAGAGACAATACATCTTTAATGCTGATGTAAATAGAACTCAGAGAATTACTTCTATATGTATTTGTTAAAATACCTTTTACATGCAGAAACATAAACAGAAGTGGAAGCAGGAAGGAGGAAGGTTGTGAAAACTACTTAAAAAAGTACGGAAAATGAGAAAGTATTGGCAGGTATCAAGCTCTCTATTCTTCTGCAGCACATTCACCAGACTCTAGAGAACCATCTAAAGAGTGCACATCAAGTCAGATTTTCCCCTGAAGAATGAAGGACAATTCCATATTTCCTCACCTTGAAGAATTAAATGATGACAAATTTTAAAGGCGATGTGAATTAGAAAAGAATGATTATTAGGGTATATAATGCTATTCTGTACTAAAGTAGATCACTTTCTTAATCAAAACTTTTCCAACTAAATGCTTATGACTTCTTTGAAAGTTCTGCTTTTATTGAAACTAAAAATGGAAGATAGACATTAAAGTGAAGGAATCTCTAAAAATAAAAATTTGATTATTTGGTTATTCGTTACCTAGAGATCAAACTAATTATGTGGGCGATATTTATGATACCTCTTTGGCAAATGTTTCACATTTAACTGCTATTTCCAGTACTGAAAAACACCATTGTCCAAGAAAACAGTATTTCATGAAGGAGATTCAACAAATAAAGGAAGGAAGGAGTCTAGTCCTTATTACTAAGTGAAACAATTCTTAACAGGATGTATATACAATGCCAATACAGCAACTTCTCAGTTAAATAAATCCCCTGCTTTAGGACTGAAATTTTCCAATAGTTGCTACCATGCATCAGTGAAAGTGTACATATGTGCTTTAAAGAAAAATATTCAATATGCATCTTGTGGTACTAGGAGACAACGATTCAAGTTGGTGGCTTGTAAAAAGTAGAAGCCTTGAATAAGCAACACAATAATTGTAATGAAGAGTACTGGAATAATTCCTATAGTTTTCAAAATGAATAACCTTCATTCTTTTCACCAAGAATGATTATTTTTGAGATTTTGTTTAGAACCTTTTAAGAAAGGTGAGTTAAATACTGCTTCTTACTAAGAAAAGTCAATTCAGATTAAAGTAGATGCACTGGATCAGAACTGTGCCTATATTTTATAACGCAGTATGGTGCAGAGATCCTTAAGTTTGTGCCAGAACCAGAATTAGTACAGACATATTGTATAGCAACACAAAACTGCTTAATTGGCTCTGCCAAGATGTAGAACTAGCTGTTATGGAGGATAATATGTTGATGAAACTGCACTGTTTTCTGATCTCAGTTCTCTCCAAATAGCATTGCACTGGACATACCATTTCACGTGGCACTAGCCTGGGACACGGTCTGTTACAGTGGTGAACTGGGTAGCATACAAATGCTCTTAGTTTACCCTCCTCTCACAGCTGTGACAGCATTCATTTCACCTCCAGTCATCTTCTCTCTACCATGAATATAGCAGAGGGAGCACTGGGTAGTATCCTCACTATGAGCCTTATTGACTTCTCAGCATCTTCCACTAGAACTATTCATGACACACATCCCTGCCTGACAAAACTCAGTGGTCTTTCCACTCTTTTCCATTCCTTCACCATCTAAGAAAGTGGTGGTGTTATTCCCATCTTTCTTGATGTCTGTTATGGATGAAGTTCCTTTGTGGACATATCGCATCTGCAAAATCACTGACAGATTAAGGGTCTTGAATGAGCAGATCACTGGCATTTTGCTTTAGATAAATTCTAACGCTAGTACTCCTCAGCTTTGAATTGAAGACATGATTTTTGTCACTCTATGCAGCTAAGTGTCCATAGCACATGGGGAATACAACAGCTATAGAATGCATTGTCAAGGTATATATACAGATATATATGTACAGCTATACAAGGTATATATATAACAGATATATACCATTATCTGTTTGGTGTGTGCACTAGATCCTGTTTGTCTCCACGGCTCCCGGCCAAGCCATCTTCTGCATTGTTCTGGTTGTTTTTTTAAGGATATCACAAGCCTTCCTCTCACCCTACCTAAATTATTTCCTGTTTGACCAAACCCTAAAAGGAATAAGTTTTACTAATCATGCACTTGCAGATCTCAAATAGACTGATCTTTCACTACATTTTGTTCTGCATTGCTGAAATGGGTGTCAGGTCGTCTCCTAACAGAGGATTAAAGCAGAATTTTTCACTTCAGGGATACATCTGGGGAGATTCTACCCTGAATTCTAACAGGAATTTTGTAAATACTAATGAGTATTTAAAAAACACACACACGCACAAAAAAAAAGAAATATAACAAACCCCACCCCCAAAAATCTCACTTATGTGTGGGAAGAAAGTAGGGTAAGAGAGAAGGGGGAGAAAACAAAGGAAAAATGTGAAAGTAGAGTATATTGGAGGTCTGAATGTTAAGTGCAGCAGGGAGTTAAACATTGGCTGAAACCCCAGAGAAACCTACAGTTAAAACACTTTTCTACCTCCATTGACAGAGTAGGCAATAAGCTGGTAGCGGTACATGGATTATGTGGCCCACGGAAAGGTTATGGACCCCAGAGAAACCTCCCATGCTGTCAGTTTTGCTCTCCTTGAGGAAAATAACTGAACAAAGGCTTCTACAATGCAGTGCCTAAAAATCATTATACAATCCATTAGTTTCACAAAAGACAATTACCCCAACAAATAGCTGTATTTTGCTAGTCTGAAATTGAAATATAAGCGGAAACAGGTTTTATTCTATTTGACACTTTTGACTTGGATATATTGGGCACCCAGAAGCTTTGCCATTGTGCTTTAAAATGTTTTAAATAAGATTTTCAGAAAACCATCACCTTAGGCGCTTCAGTGGTGACATATTAAAAAAAAAATGCTAAAATTATCGAGAACACTCACTGCAACATTAAGAAGGAAAAAGTACTGTCCTCACTTCAAGGGAGCTGAAAATAGAACTTAACTTTTCCCACCACTTGGCTCCTCTCCACAAAGAAAATCTCTGCCTCAGTTATTTGTGTTGTGCTTGACACATCTAGGCTACCAAGGTATGGCTTGAAACTCACATTTCATGTATTCAAGCATGGGTTATGGTGGTGCTACCACCTACCTAAGTATCACTATGTACAGATATCAACAGTGAAATGTCCGATTTTCTGAGTCACAAAAGACTTGATTTAGAACACCACCACTGCCATTACAGACGGCCAAGGCTGGCTCACATGGAGTGCCACCAGCATACCATCTAAACCATCCCAGTAATGGTAAGCCTAAAACTAGTTTGGACAAAAGCAGCAAAGTAGTAGTCCTAGAGGTTTAAAATGCTATTGATACTTCAGCGTATAATCCTCCCAAAATAACTGGATTCAACAGCATAATATTAAGTCCCTTTTTATTGGTTTCTTCTGTGTTAGGCTACCAATTTGCCTGGTACACCACTGACAGTGTCCAACTTGATATGAAAACAAGGGTGGAGTATGAATAATACCAAAGAGATATCCCCAGTTATGCTGGTTTGTATCAAACCATCGCATAACTCAAAGGTCAGGATCAAACTTTCTGTTGCCTGGCCAAAACTGCAAAGATATATGGTAATGTTGGTGTATATCTAAAAAAATATTGAGACACTTAGCAGATTTTTCCTGGCTCATCTTATCTTGGGAGAAATCTATCAAGCCCAGTAGTTGGAAATCTGAATGGCTATGCTCATACTATATATATAGTATATATAGTGCTCATACTAATTCATTCACAGTTTTTCAGAAGTGTTCCTGTCAGTCTCCTGCAAACTGCAATTTTTGGCAAATATTCTTCCCCTGTATTTCTTATCCTACTCTTGAATTTGAAAGATTCTATGTATGCCCAATAAACATAAAAAAAATAATTTTGCAACAGTATGTATAATCTTAACATACAAAAGTAGTTTTTCTCTCAATTCATTCTATAGATCCAATGTGACCATGTTCAATCTAGTTTATTTAAGATCTTTTTCCCATTCTTGAGTTATTTTGGTAGACCATGCACTATTATAAAGTTCTTCGCAATCAGGCAATGAGACCAAGCACTGCTTTGAAGTAGATGAATGGAGCAATTTAAAGATGCATAATTGCTGCAGGAAAGGAGAATGTACTAGAATACTCACTTTGATGAATCTATGAAGTATATTACAAGAGCACCAATACTAAGAGCGAAGACTAAGACAACCTACAAAAGAAAAGAAAAGAGATTTAACAGTGTTAAAGTCAAACATTTATTCTTTTACACACACAAAAAAAAAAGACAAGGAAAATTAATCATAAACTACTTTTTTTTTTTTCATTTCAGCTGTCATTTTCTTTAGAATGCTGTTCCTACTTGAATTTCAAACACTTTATATTATCATAGAGCGTTTTCTTGCATTGAAAAAGAGACAAACAAGTTGAATCCTAGCTCAGGGAAACCCAGTATACAATTAGGTCCTAAATCCTAACCTCTGCTATACTATATTCTTCAATTTCAAATGACAAGCAATCCAACTGCATGTCATTCAAATCACACTGTAGCTTTATCAGACCCAAACCTGAAACAACAGATTCACCCTATAGCAGGAGTTTTGAGCTGAAGAGTGCTAAAATGACCATTTAATGATGAAAATGAAATTTGAGAAACTTAAGTTGTAATCTGTTTAGGACTCTATAACACTCTTCTCAGTCTTTCAAGTTTTGGAAAGTACACAAAGCTGGACTTTTATTATTCATTTCACGTAGCAAGTCATAGGTTACAACATTCAGCCATTGCCTACTTGTTAAAGGAATCGCCTAGGAAAAAAAAAACAGCATAACTACACCAACCTTGGATTTTAATTATAACCAATCCCATAATAATCATCATTGTGCTGCTTAAATAAAGTTATATAGATGCAGGGTAATATCTTCCAAGACACTTAAGGAATTTAAACGTTCTATGACCATTCACAGAATTGCCACTAAAATGCAAATATCTAAAATTTGCAAGAAGCTCCAGATTCCCATGCTACACCAAACAGCAAAATATGTATGCAAAACTCCAGCATTCCCCTACTGTAATATATATCTGATTTTAAATGCAGGCTTGCTTTCTCTTCTGTTGCCTCAAAACACATATCTAACATTACAATTCATAATGTCCCCAAAAATCACAGAAAGAGCTTCAGAAGATAATAGAATCTTAAACGCCATTTTTATCCTGCTAGCAGAGAAACACATATGTTTCCTTTGCTAAGTGACAGAGGTATTGAGTTAAAAAAATCAAATGTGTGGAAAAAGCATGGCCTGAACCAATCAGGTTAGAGTTATATTAACATTTTAAAAAAATAAAATTTATACCCTTCCACGCTATATAAACACATTTGATAGAGACTCAGATACAGGATTTTTCCTGTATTCCCATCTAAGAAAAGCTGAAAGCAACCTGGTTATTCAGACCCAGAAAAACAATTAGTGAGTTTAGGTCTAGATTCAGATTAGAGTCTTTGCTAGATTGTCATGGGAGATAATGCCTATTTTGGGAAACTTACTATGCTTGAAGAGCGGTAAGAACACGGACAGACTGATACCCCAAACTCACAGCAACTAGAAACTAAGGGAGGAAAATACCCATATGAGTATGTGAATTATTGCCTTTTTTGTTAACCAGGCCATGGGGAGAGAAGCTTACTCGCTCTGTTTATTATTCCAATGCATTTGGCACAACATTGCAATTGCTACACATCTATGATAACTTCTCTCTGTCTGGAAGGAAAGAATGTTTTAATTTATAATAACTTACTGTTTGTTTAAGATTGAGAAATGTGAAGTCACATGCTAGCAGCCACACTGACTAAGCACTTAGTATCAAGTTAAAAATAAACACTAATCTGATTAAAGGAAAGAGGGGGGGAAATCTTTCCTTAAAAAAAAAAAAAAGTATCCAGACACAGAGTTCAACAAAAGTCTACAATGCCTTTTTGAGGCAGGAGTTTGAGGAACTCCAGATAAAATTCACTTAAAGAAAACTATAAAAAATGTTTTGCTTTCCACTGCTAGCAAGATGCTCCAGAAGAACTTTGACTGCTCTGTTGCAGTCAAACTGCAGTCAAACTTTATACATCCACATTAAGGACAAAAAATTTAAAGAAATTAATAAGGGCAACATAAGAAAAATTCAGGGAAAGTACAAACAGAGAAAATACTCTCAGAATTAAGCCATGATAACCATAAAGGGGAGCAGCAGACCTTCCAGGGCCAGGCCTGTGTAACCAAAATGATGATATTGATAATCCAACGGGTGGCACTGTTTCCCCTGCAACTGCACTGAATTAATGTCCTGGCATTATTGAAAAAACATGGGAAAATGGAAAGGCTGTTCACATTAGAGAGGAGGGCTACGGTGAACACATCCACAACATTGAGTAATATAAGGACTCTAGAGCAGGAACTTCAGTATCTCATTTCCCTGTAACATTTGAACATTCTGTGGAACATGAAACAGAACTCATTGAAGTTTCAAAGGCAAATTCTTGCTTATACAATATTGAACTATCCAAACATCATTAATACAAAACAGCATAGAACTCAATATCAAAGATAAAGCAAGAAATAAAAACGGAATAGTTGTCTATTTCTATATTGCTCTCAACATTAAGTATTAAAATAAGAAGTACACAGCAAAACTGAAAACCTTTCAGGAATCCTGTAACCCCTAACACTTCAGGGCACCAGAGTCCTTTTTTTGTTACCTGATGACAATCTGTGCTGTATTGCACTTCAGAGCTGTCTGTCTGAAAATCTTTTTGTTCTAAGGTTATATTTTTCAACCCTAAAATTACTATATTGCTTAGAATATATTAAGTTGTTAATTAGTAATATTTTTAGAATTTCACTTCATTTCTGTATCCATACAGTAAATGCTATTAATGAGCTACTGAGCTTTTTATTATGATGCTTTGAAATAAAGCTCTATTATCTTTTATATTTCAAATTGCCAAAGGAGAATATATATTATTTCTTATGTCCATAAAGCTACGTTCTCACAGATCCATCAATTTTGGAACATCAAATTTTGCAGGACTGTCAGTAGCCCAAAGCTTTGATCCAATGTCAATGAAAAATTACACAATTTAAATATAAAAACCAAACTTCCTTGAGCCATAAAAACGGAAATCAATTATACCTCTTTCATAAAGAAATAGAATTTACTTGTCTGGATTTGTTAGAAACAAAAACATGCATTTCTAAGGACACATCAGCTACAAGTTACATTTAAATAGGAATTAATCCTTGCTTGACAACCCCAGCATTAATTTGAAGACTCAAATATACACCAGCATCTGTGAAATGATCACTGCTTAACAAAAGTAAGACTTGAGCAAATCTAGACCACAGAAAAGCCAAAATGGCTTACTTAACTGATGTCTCATTAACTGATACCCTCTATGCAAACAACAAAATTCAGAAAGCATTCCATGTAGCAAAGCCATAAGTGGTAAGAAATTATGCACCGCAGCTGATATAAACAGCTGAGCAATTAATATCTCTTAGGTTACTATAAATACAAATTCAGTAAGTGCTATTTACTATAATGCAATATAGATTCTTACTCTAAAAATAAGTGTTCTCCACTCTTTTTTTTTTCTGGTGGCACTTAATTAATTAAGATGTTTTTATTAATATGACCTTTGGACACATCACAGTGAACATGTGAACATGATGCAGCTGCATCATGATAAATTTTACAATTCATATTAGTTCTGCCAACAAAATGGTCTTCAGAACTGTATGATTGGTCAAGACAAATAAAATGTTATATGTATTTTTACAGCAAGCAATAGTAAATTTTTGTTTAGAGGCTTTTTTTTCACTATACCCGGACACCCAGGAATAAGGGTCTCTGAAATCCATAAGCAAGACCTAGTACCATGCTCCGAATTGAGCTGTACACTGACTTTTCTCTGGGATTAAACACATTGCCCTGAATCCAGTCTTCCTGCTTCTGCTGTTTATCTGGTCCCTACCAGCCCAATGTATAACTAATTAAACCAACAAAGATAAAAGTTCAAAATATCTACGATCTATTTTACAAGGTCCTGAATTTCCGGAGGCTCTTAATAGGTCATTCTACCTCATTCAGGTTTGCAAGATCATATTTCTTATTGATGAAACGCACTATTAATATCTTCCAGAACAACTGTATACAATGCCAGGTTCTCTTTAAAGAAAACTATCTAACCACGCACCAGTAGCCATGAGCCACCTTACAAGAGCAAACCAGGAGGAGAGAGATGGCAAAATAATGCAAAGAGAAAATAAGATTCCATCTTGTTCCTACCAGCAAAAAAAATAATAAATTAAAAGTTCAAACAAGGATTCTAAGAAACTGGGAAAGTTCCCATTGTTTACCTTTTATTGACAAATATAGGGAAACAGATTTTGCAGTTAATATACTCTCTATATAAGAGCCATGCCTGATGGAACATAATGCTGTGAAGAAGCAGCAGTGGCATATGCTTTGGTTCTCATGTGAGTACAGGCAAAGTGTAAATTCTACAGCCAGCACCTGCTGTTGACAACAGGATACAGGTTAACAGCTATGACTGCTGTTGACAACAGGATACAGGTTAACAGCTATGAAGCTCAAGGGAGGTGTCTGCTGAGTAGTGTTCTAGCTAGTAAATCTGTCTTGGTGACTTATTGATTCTGCCATTTTACACGCTGAAGAGGCAGGTGGTGCAGGGGAAAAATAAAATAAATAAATTAAAAACCACAAGAAAAATCTCCCAATACCCCAAACCCCACATTTCTACTATTTCTTCTGTACTTTGAATGTCAGATAGGATTCAACACCCAATTCTAAAAGGAACTAAGCATCTCCAAGCTAGACAGTGAGCAACCCCACCTTGCGGCAAGTCAGAAAAGGTTCAAGAGCACACAAGTTTGAAAAGCCTTTACTAACTCTTAGTTTTGAGCCTGAAGCAATTAAGATACTAAATCCAAACTTTGCAACTTTGATAACCACATTAAAATTTCTTAGAAACCCAAACACTTAACAATGTTTGGATCCAAGTTATTTCCTGTCAATTACATTTTCTGCTTTTAAATGTTGTTTACCTTTATTACACAACAAGGAATTAACTAAGAAGTTAATTAGCCATTAAATTCTAAAGTAAATAAATTAGTCACCAACATGCATTAAAAAAGAGTACTGAAAGCTTTGGCAGCTTTACGAGATTCTTTGCTATATAAATTTTCCCCTTCAGCAAAACTCATATAAACTTACCAGTTAACAAGAAAAGTCAATTTTATTCAAAAGAGGAGATGAAGGGGAGTGAGAAATGACCATTAGATAAACCAACAGGCAAGGTCTCGGTGAATTTCTCTAGGAAAATTCATAGCAAGGATTTGATTTTAAAAATAAAAGGCAGCAGTAAATTAGGTCAGCACGAGCTCTGGACAATGATCATGAGCAATTAGAAGACTTGGTTATTATCCTTAGTTCTGCCACTCATGTGGTGTGTGACCAGAAGCATATTATTTGACATGTCTAGGCTTTCTATTCTCCCTCTTGCTTTCATCTGGCAAGGACACTGCTTGTCAACGCATCAGGGCAACAGCTGTCCTTCGTTACAGCTGTTTGCAATGGATCTAGCACAGCTGAGACCTCTACTGCTGCCACAACAATACAAGCAAGACTGAGTAAGACACTATGCAGTAATGTCAGCACTACCTGTGAGAGCAAAGGGACTTCATTTATTAAAGGGTTTTATATCTCTAAGATAATAGGTGTCTCTCTGTTTTATATCTCTAAGATAAACTTCTTGTTTATCTATCTGGACCTAAATTTTTGGTCCCATCAAGCCACTACCCAGCATTAAAATTGTGTATTTACTTTAAATATATCTTAAAAAAAAACCCCAAAACCAGTGCATATTTAATGCATCTCTTCTTACAGACTTGCTTAATAGTGACAAGAAATATAGAAAGAAAATTCCTGGGAGAGAAAACAGATACACAAGAGTTACCCACTCACCCTCCCCTCTCCCCCCCCCCAAAAAAAATGTCAGTGACATATTCAGTTCCCACATATTGAACTTATGCATCAGAACAGTAATTTGAGTATTTTGTGAAAGGCACAGGTAAGATGCATGGTAAAGGCCTGAGTCACTGTCAGCTTGCCTAACTATTCATAACTGTAGTGAGTAATTAAAGTAACAAGTCACTAGGAATAGGATCACAGCCCTGAATAAAACCACACAACGCAGAATTAGCAATTCAGCCTGTCTGCCATCAGCTGCATTTTATTCTCTCTCCAATAAAAAATTCAACTTTCTTACATACGCTTTAACAGACTATCTCTCATTTGAGCAGACTGCTTGAAATGAAAAAAAAAGTCTTTATTATTGAAAGGATGCTGTGGGATCAAAGTTCAGGAATCACCCAGGAATATGAAAAATCAAAACAGGAAATAAACCAAAGAAAATTAGTATCTTAATGCACTTTTGTTTTCCTCACATATTCCCAATCTCATTTGAGGAAGAATTTTTAAAACTGAAATATCTTTGCTATGTACATGCTTCTAATAGCTGTGAATATTTCAACTTTATTTTTCTTTCTTTATACAAAGTGATTTTTTTTCCTCAACTTTCCACTGACATATTGACAATAAAATGAAAATTTTTGTTCAATCCATAAATCTGAAAAGACTGAGATTTTCTAATTAGTGAAAAAATACAAGACAAAAAGTCCCATCTGTTAACGGTGCTCTGTAGCTTGAAGTTAATTAGGTTTGCTGGGAGAGTGCCTGGCAATATGACCAATTAAAGGGCATGCAACTTTTCCAATTCAGTATTTAATTTTTTTAGTCAAAAAATAGCAGTACTTTTCTATCACAATGTGCCATTTTCTAAAGCTAAATGCATAGTATTATATCTATATAAATACATAGATGTACACGTATATGGGGCTTTTTTAACTCCAAACTAAAAGGTCCTTCCTCCTGATTACCTAGCAATCATTCAAATCACCTCCCATTAAGGTCAACAATAATTAAATTCTTTTTTTTTTTTATATTGGTAAAAGTGTAACCCACACTTATTTCCAGTGGATGCATGACTGCATCTACAGTCACACCAAGCAGGAGTTTGGTTGGTTACTTTGTAAAAGTATTCTTCAAGTTGTGGATGTTCTCATTTTCCAGTTCCTCATAGTGTGACTGTAGACCAGGACCATCAGTGAGCCTGTTGGAATGTCATTCTAGAGAAACGAGCCACTGACCTGCCAAACAATCAGATCACACTAACTGAAAAGCAAACAAGCTCAACTGTAAAACTGCTCAAAGGCAAAAGAGCCCAGCCCCAGAGGATGGTCAGCTACAACATACAGTGCAGCAGGAGCTACCACTCAGTGATGGTTGATTATTCACAGTTGTATTCAGTGCTAGGCCTGGGGAAAGCCTCTGCTTATTCTG
>JAOTQQ010000002.1:14493958-14559331 GCA_026546715.1 Gallinago undulata | reverse complement strand
GAGCTACCACTCAGTGATGGTTGATTATTCACAGTTGTATTCAGTGCTAGGCCTGGGGAAAGCCTCTGCTTATTCTGTCACTCCCTGAAACATGGGGCATGGTAATTAATTTTTTTATTTGTTTCTATGTTCCTAGAAGGCTATTTATTTCCAGAGGAGGAATTGAAATCAAATAACTTCAGATGGAACTCTTTATTCTAATAATACCTCTAGAGTTTGAGGTGAGATGAAGAAGCAAGCAAAGAGCCTTATCCTTTCTGGTATAGTGCCTACACAAAAAGATCTCCTCCTGTGCATGGAACATTTTGAGAAGTTTAAAAGTGCACTAATTTATGGAAAGAATAAAGCAGACATGAGATTGCCCCAAAATTATAACCAGAATCTGTATAGTTAATTCAGAAACTAATCCAACTGCAATGGCTCAACATCAGGGAAATTAACCCCCTGAAAGAAAGAGAAAATCAAGCAAGGACTGTATCAGTAAAAGTAATAACTTGCCAACAGATAACACACACCTATATCTGGAATACTACAAGACACAACTGAAAAGTAATAAACTGCCAAAAAATATAATATATATATTATATATTATAATATATAATATATATACTGGCAAATACTGTCTTTTTAAATTATGTAATTTTCTATTTCTTAATTGGTATTTGTTTAAAACAAACAAAAACACTCCAAAACCCAAGCAAACAAATTTCACTGCTCTTCTCCTTACTTCAATATACTGTACTCCACACCAGTTTCAATCAGCAATTCCATAACCAAACAACCACATGAGAGAACATCCAAGAAACTGACAAGAAAAAAACAAGATGGAAAACAAACAATGGTGGTAAAAACGCCAGAAAATAATAATATAATAAAGAAAATGCTGTGTCTATTAAATGTTGAAATCAGACATGTATTTCTGGAGATAAGGGTTTGGGTTAAAAAAAACACTAGCAAGCACTCTCAGGAACAAATAAAGTTGGAAATGTGGACCTTCTAGAATTTAGGCCTGACACTCCAATCCAAAGTGTGTTGTTACAATATTATACATACAAACACTGCTGTTAAAGGAACATCAAGCTTTATTGCCATGTCATAAGAAATCACTAAAAGAAACTGTATTTCTTTGAGAATGGACCACTTTGAAGATTGCTTGTACTGAAACTATTTACCTTACGCATTCAACTTAATGCTATATTTTGTTGCAAAGGGAATCCTCACATTCTTCAGTCATTTTGACATCAGTCTGACATGTAACCTACTCGACAGACACTCATGTCAATAAATGAGGAAAGAGGAATTAGAAAAGGACTAAGAGGTTGCTTCCTCTTGCTGAGGCTTTATGACTGAATGAGTTGGGTAAGTTCATTTACTCAGATTTGCTGTTGCTATTCCCGAATTTTCAAATAGCAGAAACTCCACAAACACAGAAACTCCCTTTTTCAATTATTTAGGTTCTTAGTCACAAGAACCCACACATACAGCAAAGGGGGGGTGCAGCTGTGGAATTATTTTCTGGAGGAAAAAAAAAAATAAATGGAAAGCTCCTGGCTTCAGTAAAGTCCAGTGAAATTTCATTCAAGGAAAAGACTGAATGAAGAAGCGGTCAATCTTTTAGCACACCAAAAAGCATCTGAATGCTTGTCAAGGAATGTACTTTGAAACAGTATGAAAACACAACACAGTCTTCAAAAGAGAAAAGAATCACTACTAAATGCATCTGATTAACTGCAAAAAACAGTTTTCTGCTGCAACACTCAACATTGCAGCTCTCATCTTCCATTTAACATTACACAACGTGGTGGGGTTTTCTTAAGTCTTTTGTAATAGAAAGATAACTTCCAGAATCGTAATATTTCTCCTTCCATTCCAAAACACAGAGTAGAACAATCGCTGATACCCACAAAAGAATGAAGCCATGTATTAATTGATCAAGTTCTTCTGTAAGTTTAGGAAAATCCATAGCTGTTTCACAGGCTCCTACAGGGAGGTAGTCCATCAACAACACGACTTTTTCATAGGGACTACTTCAGAGATTTGCATGAGAATTTGCAAGAGCTCACTGTGTCACAATTCACACTGCTCTGTGATTAGGCACAGCTTACTGTCAACTACATCAGAAGCTTTTCTTGTGGCAATTAAATGAAATATCAAACACTGGACATCAATGAACAAAATCAATGCAAGGAAATCATGCTAAATAGGAAGGGGAAAAACTATCGTTGCTGGAGTGAAACAACATAGTGTTTTTGAAAGTCACTTTTGTAAGCACATTTTTCCTCCTTTTTCTCTGGCATTGTTTGTCCTTCAGTCATTTTGCCAAAATTGATAGCTTTGACTGTAGCCACAGGAAAACATCTCTCATACCAATCTGCTTTGAAGACTGAAAAATTGGCTTTTTTGATCATTAGGAATAAATCTAAACCTACTTAATCACTCAGCTTTATATCAGAATTTGTGAATACAAAAAGCTTACTTTAACTAGTGTACAAAACAAAACTATAGGAAGAGCAAGCCTGAGCAGTGACTGTAAATTGCAGCACTGACTAAATTTTAGTCATTGCACAGACTTAATATGCCCGAAAATTCTATACAAGAGCATATAACTGAAGTGATCCGAAAACAGAAAATAAAACCAGCATAATATTTTTCCAGCGGCTATTTCAAAATATAATTCTCATCAGAACTCTCAATTACCATAACAACATAAATATAAACAATGTGAGCTCTTATGGTTTTAGACTAATTTGAACTGAAAAGCCTGCCAATTAATTCTTTGACACAGTCATTAATCATGAGATATGAGACCTCTATGTAATTAGATAATAAAATTTAGCAATTTCACTGGGGCAGCTAAACCTAAATCAGTCAGGATTGTGGTGATCTTGGTTTATTGAGAAGCATTCACTCATGGTAAGAAAGCCCATTTTCGATGGGCTTTGGAAGTGAACTGAATAACTTCATATAGTGGTTTCTGCTCCTTTTATAAAAACATGAGCATAAAACCTTTTATTTTATCTTCTGTAAAATCTGCACAAGTAAAGTTACATGCTACTACATGGCATGGAAGCCTTTGATACCATCAGTTACAGGCATTGGTGATTTCCATACTGTAATCATCAAGGAAATGTTGATTGCATGTTGAGAATATCATTAATCTGGAATTATGATTCAACATCATGTACCAAATGATGAGAAATTCATGAGGTATGAAGTGGAATCAATGATTTGCCACCATCACTAAAGACCAATGCAGAAAACAAATGATGTAGCAATGATGTAGCTAGCAAAAGTAAAAAGTTAATTTTACACAACAAACCTTTACTTGTGATGAACTGTTTTACATTTTGAGGGATAGGACGAAAAGAGCAGTTTATCCGTAAGGATACAATGACTGATTTATTCAGCAAACTTGTTTCCTGCAGGTGAGTTTTCCTGTGTTGCTATGTGGTTGTAACTTGAAAACTGAAAACTTTTTAGCCTTTTTAATGTGGTTTAATGATAAAATCATATGATTGAAGGCTTGCAGAACAAACGTCCAGTGTAACTTTCTTGAACAGTCTTGTTTACTACCCTTGCTTTAAAAACTCATCCAGCAGTGACTACTACATCTGGCCTAGAAACCGTTACCTCAGCTGACCTTTTCTCTTGCTAATGACACTAAGGCAGATCCTTTATCTTTCACTCTCTGGTGTTGGGACTTTTGTTCTTTTTCGATAACATGATGAGTTTAATTCAAAGACAACTTTTCAGACTCATCCCTTCCTCTGGGTCCATAGTCTTTGCATCTTTACCTGGATTTGCCAGCCTGTGGTAGCTCCCCCCAGCACCCTTATTCTTCTTACAGACACTCTCTTGAAGATGGTGACCTAGAAAATTGGCTGCCTTCCTGAATGCTTTATATGGGCCCTTGTGAAGGTCTAAGACTGTAAGACTACTATGTTTCATTCTGGAGTGGTCTTAGTCACAGGTATTAAAAACAGTGTGGAGAATGAGAAACATACAACTTCATCATAAATTCTGCCTCATAACTGTCAGTTGGTACATAATTGTTCCCCTTTTCTGCATGCTTGCTTCAGCCTGGCGATATTCTCTTTCTGAGGAGCTTTTTAGAAGTAACAACAGTTTAAATCTTTAGTCAGGAATAAGAAGTTTCTCTCTCCATGGTGTAGGCCCGGCTCCTTTCCTCCACTGCACTGAATCATCAGACCCACTTCCTTGATGCTCAGCCTCCCCTGACGACCCTGCTATTCTTCCCTTTTAGTGAAGGGTGAAGGAAATTGGGGCAGGTAAAAGAAAAGGAGCACCAGCAGTGGGTGGTCTATTTGTTTTTTGTATCACACCAAAATCCCATCAACTCCTGGGCTCTGCCAATGACCTTCCCCCTCCACTGAACTAGCTCACTGTACATACATCCCCTGCACAAGACCAAAAAGTGGGAAAAAATCAAGAGAATCAAATGTAGTCCAATGACACTTAAGAAGTGCTTATACCAAATCTACGTATGAGAAATATTTATACTTTGGTGATGACAATGCACAAGAACAAACACTATCAAGTCTTAATATTACCAAATAATTTGTTTTCTCAACAGCTTGGCGGACATGCTTCCTCTCTGACTCCCAGAGCTAGAAGAAAGAGCTTTCAGCATTCGTCATTTCAAACATCAAATTAAGTTAAAATTCCTATTGCTGATTGCCTAAAACCTCAGCATCTCTCTTTGATCAAAACAATCTTACAACAAAGCCCTATGGAAACGCGTGCCAAGGCAAGTGAACACTGCTGACTCAGAAAGGAAGTCCACCTACTGATTCATTAGCATGACTGCCAGCAGCACTGATGTATTCTTTGGAGAGCTCTTGTTTAAGCAGTTTCTCATTTCATAGTTTGGTTTCTTATTGTGGTTCCAGGTGTATTAAAAACCAGGAAGACCAAACACACATCCAGATCTCCTTATATACCCAACTTTAAAACTGCAGCTTTTTCTTAACTACAAGAGCCATTAGTAGGAGGTCACTAATAACAAGAACATGCTCCGGAGCTATTCCATGATGTAAAACATGGCCAGGAGGACAGGTCTCTGTGAATGAGCAAAGCCTTTGTTAGAATGGGTGACACACACTGCGCTGACAAGGCAACCCCGAGACATGTGCTCCACCACCGACAGGGAAGTTGTAAGTTGCACATTAACAGAGCAAACTGTCTTATTTTTGTTCCAATTCCATGGTGAATTAGAAGCAAACGAGCATTGTACTGAATATATAGACCACTTTACATATGTTCCCAGAACAAAGCCCTTTGTGCGATTCAAGAGAATCACACAAAGCTCAGCCCCTTTATTTGCAAAAACCAGTAGTCAGTAAATCACCTTCTTGACAAATCTGCCAACCCAATCTGAAAAAAGGCAAGTCTGCACAGCAAGCATTTTTGGATGATACCTGCACAGTCATGTTTAAAATATAAGGATTTAATTAATTCTATGAAAAAATAAAATACTGAACTGAACTGGTTGAATAATATCGTATTAATAATTTTAATTTCTGAAATATTTTAATAGAAAAAGTAGAATAACAATTAAAGACATGCTTAAAGGTAACACAAGCAAACCCCTTTGTCTTCTCCCCTACATCACAAAAGAACGCAGGCCGAAAAAATATATGAAGTCCTCCAATGCCCTTCAAAATTTTAACATTTTATAAAATTCTTACACTTTTAATGCAAAGACTTTCTTATCCAGAAATGTAATGGGTATCAGACCAAAACTAAACAGACCAAATTCTAAATCTGTATTTAACCCTTCATTTAAGAGTGTAAAAATTTTAACTTCTCATTAAAATTTTTTTGCTTCCTTGCAAACAACAGGAGCCAGTACAGTCACTTGAGCTCAGATAATGTAAACAAACAAACAAACAAAAAAAACCAAAAAAACCCAAACACCAAATTGAGAGTGTCTAACTTAAAATGCTTTTTTTTCTTCTGTGATTTTATGAAAAAATTTCTCCATTGTTTTATTTCTGCGAAGAGGTACTGAGTGATAAAAGCTCAAATACCATTTTAAAGGATAAAATTCTCAGTCCATTAGCTTGAGAAAATGCCTTTTTTTATATTAAGGCCCCAGGACTCCTGAAGGAGCTCTACAAGCACTCGTAAGAGCAGCTGAGTGTGCCTAAGTTCCTATTTTTGAGAGCTATAAATTGTTCATAAACAGACATACCTTGGAAGTAATACACTTACATGCCTTTTCAAAAAGCATTTGAGGTGAGTTCTTATCAAGAGGTTTGATGAACTTGCAGAAACAATGCCCTTCTCCATAAACTCCTAGGAAAACTACGAGTTCAGTAAAACCCTATTACATTCAGTGAAACACATATTATTATAAAAGAAAACCAAACACATCAAACTGATCTCCTCTGTGTTATTTGTAGTCCGCTCTTGATAGTACCACGTGATGATGGTTTATCATGAGTCTTGCCAAATTGTATCAGTTTGGCCTGTCATTTCAGTTTATGTCCTATTTCCAGAGACATGATAATATGAACATCTCGGATTTCATTGATAATAAAGAATAAAAAAATAACAAAACACAACCATCACCACATTTTTTTTTCAGCTCATCTAGTTTTAAATTAGAAGGTAATAAAATTTGCCCACAGTTAATCATTTTAATTAACATGAAGAAACTTCACTGTTCTTAAAATGTATTATTTTGAAGATCATTTGAATGTAGACTTAGGTGTGGTAAATGCTTTGAAATCTGTATTACTGACAACATTGTTTATTATATTACAAAGATGGTGATCTTGAACACCACCACCTACTTTTACAGAACTGTTTAGTTTCGCAGTGAAGTCTATGCAATAATTTTTTTAAAAAAAAGAAATTTTAAAACTAGAAATATCCTCTAGAAAAGTTACCACATTCAAAATTTACCACCAGGTGTACTTTGTGCTAAGTTTACTGCAACAGCTTTAGTCTTCTCATTACAGTAAATAATTGGCAAATGGCTGTAGTTTTTTCAACAGTTGAATAAAGGATAAGAATATATATATATATACTATAATGTAATGTACAGTGAAGTTTAGAATGCATAAAAAGTAAAAATAATATCAAACTCTTCAGGATAAAAACAACTGTCAAAATACATTGCTTATATGATCCATAGCTAACGCAGTAGGATGACCCAAAAAATGGAAAATAATGAGCACAAAGATATGTCAGGTTGCAATGATAAAATTGCACTTTTCTTCTCATAAATACCATTAATTGAAGAATGCTGTAATACATTATATGATGACTGAATCAGCTTCTCCTGAGAAGAGTTCTTGCAGTCTCCTTTTTCTCCTGTCAGTCTCTCCACCTTTTAATTTTTATTATTTTCAAGTAATACAGTTTATCCCAAAGTATATTGAAAATTTTGCAGAACTGATCAACTCTTTACTACTGAAATTCAAGCTTCTTGCATTTTAGTTTTTGGGTGGTTTGTTTTTTTTTTATCCCAGGACTACAAAAACAACATTTAGATTAGAACATTTTTTTACTTTACTACTATTTAGAGTTACTATGAAACTGACCTGTGGAAAATTATATCCCTAGGGCACTGCAGAGGTACCTTATTACAATTAGTCTCTATTATTAGATAGGGGGAGTTGCATAATTCAGGTATAAAATTAGAAACTCCTGTGAATTTTATATATTGCAGTCTTCTGCAAGATATGAGATTTATCAAGTTATTTGTATCTTTGGCCATAAGGGTCTGAACATATTTGAGTTTACCTGCTTCAAGGATTCAAGCTGCACTACACGACAATTTTGTGTCAGGGAAGCTAATGCTTCAAATCCTGCATCTCACAATACGTCTGTCCACATACATTAAAGGCAAGATTATGTTTTGTTTCTCTGATAAATCTCTGAACTCATATTAATAGTTTGTTCAAATTCAATTTTTAAATATATGTGAATGTGTACATATTTTACTCTTTCATAAATTTAGATCTCCATGCAAACACTTGTTTTAGTGAAGTTAGATAATAACTAGCACAGAATAACTTGTGGACACTGTGTAAAAGGTGACAGGAAGAAAAAGTCACTTTCTTTTTTTAGAGTTGCCAGTTCTGCTCATTTATCCGTTTTTGGCAGTGAAACATATTAATTTTTGCCAAAGAAAATATAAGCACTATCATTGTGCTGAGGCTAGCAAATTATGTAGGACTTTGTTTCATCAAAGCAAATTGCAACAAAACTGCCAAAAACCCAGCAGTGATCCATTACACATCAAAAGACAGGAAGCTTAAGCCCAGCTCCATTTACTAGCCAACAAATTGAAGAGTCTAATGCCTTCAGCATAAAGCTTTGGTAAGTAGTTGTCCATTTTAATCAGATTTGTGCAAACTGTATTATTTGGCTGGTTACAGGGTTTGAATTCTTGTGTTTTCTTTGCAGAATCAAATTTATTTTATGATGTATCTCTCCCATCAAAAAAGATTTATTAAGCAATCCAATCACCCCAGACAAAATTCTGGGATTATATAACTTTAAAAGTGACATTAAGTTTTATAATTCATAGAATATCATAGGTTCCTTCACCACTAAATAACCTCCTTTTCTGACACTCTAAAAGAGTTTCTACACAAGGAAACAAACAAACAAAAAAAAGAGACAGAGGGACAAAAAGCAGTTTCCCACTACAGAAAATCAAACTTGAAGGGAAAATGGAGGCTGTAGAAGTAGGACAAGGTATAAATGGTTTTAAAGTGAAAGAGGCTCAGTTTAGATTAACTATAAAGAAGAAATTCTTTACTACAATGGTGGTGTGTCACTGATACAGGTTACCCAGGGAAGCTGTGGATGTCTCATCCCTGGAAATGTTTGAGGCCAGGCTGGATGGGCCTTTGAAGAACCTGGTCTAGGGCGAGTTGTCACTGCCCGCAGGCAGGAAGGGTTGAAACTAGGTGATCTTTAAAGGTTCTGTCTAACCAAAAACATTCAGTGATTCTATGATTCTAAACGTTCATTATTTTCCATTAGTTAAAAGGCCAAAGAATTAAAAAAATAAAAAAAATGCTTTACTATTCCAGTTAGCTACTTAATCTGTCCCAAAAAGTCAGATGCAAGCAAAGATGTAAAATCAGGGGATTTATCATAATAACTTTAAATAACAGTTAAATAACATAATAACTTGAAATAGATTTTTTTTTTTCTTTTAGGACAGTGAGTATGTCTTTTTATGCAGAAGCAGGAGTGAATGACAGAATTTACTCCTTTCTCCTTTATCTTTATCCAGCCAACCGCTGAACACCCTGAGTTTCTGTCAGCTTCAATGGAATCTACATTTTTGAGTTTCACTATACTGTATCACTGATGGCAAAGGATTTTTCCAGAATACAATAAATCACATTAATAACTAATGCTTGTGTTCTAAATAAATGAAGTAAATACTGTGGTATACAAATAAGTAAAGGAAAATAGAGTCTGACTATCAGCTAAACAATGAGCTCTATTGATCTGCATGTAGAATTTAAAGAGAAGAAATGCTCCTGCCATCAAAAGTAACTTCAGTTTGAAATAAACTAATTTTGGCATATAAAAACTAGACATTTGCAGTCTAAATACTTTAGAAAAGTTATATCAGAAAGTCAAAGAACACGTAGGTGTGGGAGTAGCAACATGATTAGCATGAGTACAACTGACACCTCGCAAACAAAAAAATCTTCCTTAATGGCCAAACAAATTAAAGGTACATCGAACTATTGCTTATTAACTCACGTGTCCTCCAATAGTAATCAATTTTATGTAGAATTTATGCTTGCTGTTATATTTGGTTTTGTTTTTCATTTAACTTGTGAAAATCATGGATTTCATTTAGGAAATATATTCAATAAAGTATAAGCTTTATTTTAAAATATATATAATTCAAATTGGCTCAACAAAGTACCTTAAAATAATATGCTATAGCTAGAGGTCCTGCAATAATATAAAAGTAGACTGGAACAACAAAACTCTCTCCCTCTGGTGCTATAAGGCCAGATATTTAATGTTAGTAACAAATTCAATTTAGGCTTTTTAAAAAGGGGGCAAGATTTTCATATGAATCATGTCCCATTTCAATAATCTTGACAGTAAAAAATGCTTGGCAAAGTTAGTATCTGAGCACTTTTTAAAATCCAGTCTTTAACAGCAATGATTCAGTTAGAGGATTTTCTCATTTTGTCCAGAAGCTTTTAAACCCTGTGGCCAGATCAATGTCCATATATTTGATGCTCATTCTGTAGTCTCCTGATGAATGCACAAACTAGAAAAGAAGAATGTACATTACACAAGTGCATTGCTATCCCTTTGTCACAGAAAAATAAGAGAAATTGTTATTACTCTGTGATGCCAAAGTTTTTTCAGTATATGAATTGCATTTTCTCATGTTGACATAAAGTATAAGAATTTTATAATCACAGCTTTCTTTATTCTGTATTTGTTCATGTCTTCAAAATACTGCCTCTAGCAGACTGATGAAAAGCCCAGGCTTTCATCTTTTTTACAATGATAGAAAACATTTTAATGGACAAAAGCTCTTGCCTTCAACTAAAGTAACTGAAGCTGCCCGACTGAAGCAAAAATCAAAGGAGAATCTGAAATACTAGTTTGAAGAACGTTCCGGTATGGTAGTGGAAAGCACAAGAATTCAGGGAGTTTTGCAAGTTTCCAAGCTCAGGTTGTACATGGCAGCTGAGGATCTAGATTGCTATAAAACTGTATTAGTTTGTTTGGCAATGTTTTGGTAGCAGGAGGGGCTACTTGGGTGGCTTCTGTGAGAAGCTGCTAGAAGCTTCCCCTGTGTCCTATAGCGCTGCTGGCCAAAGCTGAGCCTATCAGCCATGGTGGTGGCACCTCTGCGATAACATATTTAAGAAGGAGGTAAAACTGCTCCACAACAGCAACAGGGAGACAGAATAATAACTGGGGGAGACAATCCTGCAGACATCAAGGCCAGTGATGGAGTGCAAGGAGGCAGAAATTCTCCTGAAACCCGCAGTGAGACAGGCTGTCCCCCTGCAGTCCATGGAGGTTAACAGTGGAGCAGATATCTATCAGCAGTCCATGGAGGAGCCCACCATAGAGCAGGTGGATGCCTGAAGAAGGCTGTGACCCCATGGAGAGCCTGCACTAGAGCAGGCTCCTGGCAGGACCTGTGAAGACAGGAGTCCACGCTGGAGCAGGCTTGGTGGCAGGATTTATGACCCTGTGGGGGACCCACAATGGAGCAGTCTGTTCCTGAAGAACTGCACCCCGTGGAAGAGACCCACACTGGAGCATTTTGTGAAGAACTGCACACTGTGTGAAGGGCTCGTGTTGGAGAAATTCGTGGAGGACTGTCTCCTGTGGAAGGGATCTCAGGGAAAAGTGTGAGGAATCCTCTCTCCCCGAGGAGAAATGAGCAGCAGAAATAGCATGTGACAACAACCCCCATTTCCCTGACCCCCTGTGTCACTGAAGGGGAGGAGGTAGATAAATCAGGAGTAAAGTTAAGCACAGGAATAAGAGAGGGGTGGGAGGAAGGTGTTTTAAGATTTTTTTATTTGTCATAACCTTACTCTTATTTGATTGGCAGTAAAATAGATTGTTTCCTCAAATTGAGTCTGTTTTGCCTGTGACAGTAATTGCTGAGTGATCTCCCTGTCCTTATCTTCACCCGTGAGCTTTTTGTCATATTTTCTCCCCCTTGTCTAGTTGAGGAAGGGAGTAATACAGCAGGTTGGTGGTCACCTGGCATCCAGCCAGGATCAACTCACCACAAAACCACAGAACAATTCCATTCCCTTGCTTTACCTCCATTTCTGTGAGATGGTCATCTTCCAGTATCTGAGCTTTGAGACTAAATTTCTAACAGTGTCATTGGGTGGCCCTATTGGAAGGAGATAGATTACCCTGTACCTTAGATGTACTGCCCTCTTTGTGGCACAGAAGGAGGAAGGCTGTGTCTGCAGAAAGGCAGGAAGCAAAGCACAGACAGAGCTAAAGAAGAAGTAATGGAACATGCCCAGTGTATACATTAACTTCTATTCAGCTTTCAATTCCCACACCTCTTAAATTTTTCTGTTTATAGCATGCACATTTTCTTCACACTATTTCTTTCGCACCATGTGGGCTGACACAGTTGAAAAGTAGGCCATACAAGTTTTGCATGAATAGTGCACTTCAAAAATTGTTCTGGCACCTTGTTTAAAGAGCCAGGTTGTTCTCTGCTGGTCCTTGCACAGCAAGATGGGCTTTGAATCTGTGACCTGTTACATTTGAACTTCCTGTTGGAAGACCACAATTAACCTTGATTATGTGAAAAGTCAACTTGTTTTAAAAATGTACAAATATTTTCAAGAAGATTAGCTTTGTCTAAAATTCACTTCAATTTCAACTTCCACTTCAAGTAATGAACTTGAGAGAACCTGGATTATCTTTTTCCCTATACCAAATCAAACTCCACTTTGAACCAACAACTCACACTCATCCAGCTTCATTATCCTATTTATCTGTGGTATTACAACTTCAAGCTCTTTAGTTTTAATGAACAACAGTGTTGTTCATGTTTGGATGCTGAAGATTATGGAAATGGTGTATGGTCAGCAGTGTCAAAGAGACACTCACTCAGATATCTTAATGGATTAAGCTTCCAAGTATCTAAAAATCTGGTGCACATAAACAGATAACAGAAAAGAACATTCAACAACACTTCAAACACTTGAAAAATGAATTTTAAAATATTAATATTTCGATGCTATTTTTTCCATTTCAGAATAAAGTTGGACAGACTTATCAGCATCATTCAGTTCAGAAAGCTTACTTAAACCATGGTTAAAGGTAAATCTTACAGCATGAAGTACTGCCCTTTTGCATTCATCAACTGGTTTTATCCAATATTTTTTCTTCAAAAAAAATAGACATTTGGTGCAAAGTTATGAAAACCTGTATTTTTCTGTATTATTTGGAGTAGAAAAGACAAAGTATTATTTCAACCACTTCAAAAATATATTTGTGGCTTTCTTTTGTTTCACGAATTATTGTATTCTAATAGATAAATGTTATTTAATTAAGAAATTAGAATAATCCTTATTGCTTTGTGAATAATCTAAAATAGTATCAAATGCAACTTTAATTGCACCAACTTGTCAGATGTCACAAAAATAACCTGGCCTGTTAGCTGTTTCCATCAGTTTATTCTTTTACAGCCTCTACTTTGTTTCCAAGTGCATCTGTTTATTACTGTTAAACTATTATCCATCTGGAAATACATCTTCCTCTCAAGGGCCTTGCTGATTTACTAACTAGCAACAACTAACCTCCTCAGTGAGTTTCCAGTTTGCAAAGACACTCATTAAAATTCACGTTTTTAAGCATTTACTGCTTTGTTCCCTAAGCAAACACTGGAAAGTGCTGTTGGGGGAAAGAAAATAAATAAACCTTCCAAAGAATCTTATGAATAAGTAACAAAACAGAAAGTACATTACCAGGTTTGGCTCATTGTTCTTAGCTCCAATATGGTGTCACAGCATAACAAGGCAATTAATGTATAATGCATTAATCGTAAAAGGATCAGTTTCCATTATGTGAATGAAACCGTATCCACACTCTGTCTCAGTCTATGCCTTTTTATGAGCTCTGCATAGCTGGTATGGGGGCAAAGAGAAACTAATCTTATTTGAATTTGTGATGTTTGGAGTGACAAATTTTCAATTCCTCCAAGAGATCCAACTTGAATTTAAACTGAATAAAAAAATTGTACCTTTATTCTAATGTAATGCCCCTGTCAAGCAGCATCTAACTTAAGCCTACGCTAGCCAATATCCTCTAAACCTTTATGAAACTTTAAAAAGCAAACATTTCACAGAATTTTAACCCCATACCAACACAATTCACTTTTATCAGCTTTCTTGTCATCCTAAATTACATTCCACAAGCTAGAAAGAAGAGGCAGCTTATTCTCTATTGTCTCTTCCATTGATATTTTTTCTATCAGATTCTGTTCTTTCTTTTATGCCTTATGTTTATCCCACAGATGTTTTTTCTTCATGAAAGATATTCTTCAGACTTTTAAGTAAGGAAGTTTTGGGCTGCATGCACACAGACCACTGTAAACAGGTATGCGTGGGCTATTTGGCATGACCAGGGACAGTGTCTACTCTGCCAAGTGTGGAGATTCCCACTCGGCTTCCTGCTTCCCCGCTGCCTGTTAACTGGCCGTAACTGCTTGTGGCAAACGTGCTTGTTCTGTCTTTCACAAAAGATCTCCCACACAGGGAACACCTCCTGTCCACAGTAATTATTTGGGTAGACATACTTATCTGAGCCATGGGTCAGTGATTGCACACAGATAGATACTAGCCCTGAACTGAGAAGAGGCACGTTTCTGGATCACATGCACAGGCAGAGCAAGTCTGCCTTTCTGATTCATTCTGCCTTGAAAATGACACCTGTGCTGCACTGATGGTCACACAACGTAGAGGTACAAGTAGCCTTCGATTGGTGTTATCCAAATGAATAACAGCAACGTGTCTCAGTGAGTTTACATGGTACATTAAAGGCAAGAGCTTAAACAATTACTGAAGACTGTCATCCGTCTTATTAAATAATACTTTACACATCCAATTTTTCATTGAAACAAAGAACTATTTGGAAGATACTGCACAATACTCGAATGGGGGCAGGTGTGTATGTGGTGGTTTTTTCAACACACACATGCATGAATTTCACAAAAAAGCTACTCAACCTACATAAATATCCTACATGGATGTTCACTGTAAAGTTGAATGGTTTTGTCACCCAACGCACGTTAAAATAAGAATAATGATATAGATGTGATAGGGAGAAATAAGATTGGTTTAGAAAAATTAAGATGTTAAAAGTATTTAAAACTTTCTACTAGCATGCCCTGATACTCTAAGTAGTGTAACATGAATATGTCTTCCAATACCTCACTTCTAATCACCCACTTGGCTCCAGAATTTCTGTTCTGTTGAAGAAGGGAATTTCTTCATCTATTAGTGGAAAAGATTTATTTTTTTTTTAAATATATATTGTACAATATTCCATAGGACAAAGGAGGACATACTCAGAATCAGACCAAATTGTGCTTAAGAGATGAGCTAGCTAATGGGATTAACGAAGAGATTTACATCCTTTCTCTTACAAGATGAACTTTGACAATAGAGTTATCACATTAGAATTGTATAACTTTTATAGTTATATAACAAAGTATAACATATTTCTTAATGATTACACATTCCTCATCTTATTTACTTACAGCATAAATATTACCTTCCCCTTTGCTAGAACTTCTGAGAAGCTGAATATGAGGAGCAGGACTGAAATGTCTCTTGGAAAGTGCTTCTCCTCTATGTCCAGAGAAGCAGACAATCACATATGCTAAGTTAGCTGCTCAGTTTCTAGGTGCTTCAATCTATTTCAGTTGTGGGCCTTAGAAGAAAAACCGATTTTAAAAAAAATCCAACATACTTACATGTATTACATTTTAAATATAAACAAAACCATATAATTTGTTTGTGCACATATCTCAAGAAAAAAGTACTCTTGCAGACTATTACAGATTAGTGAAACCAATTCAAATTTTTAAGCCTGCGGTTCTCACCTTTATTGCTTTATTTTTTGTTGAGACTCAGCCAATTAAAAATGTGCTTTCTAAATAGAGGTGAAGCTTGTGGTTTGATTCCTTTTTAGAGGGGCAGAAGAATCTTTGTAGAAGGAATGTAAAAAGTATGTCCCTATGGACAATATGATGATGTTGATTCTGTGCTCACTTTAATTGCCATCTCTTTCCTTCTGTGTTCTTTCTTCAAAATCTCCTGTGGCTTTTTTCCACTCACCCTACTATGTTTTTCACTGTTTTTTTCCTCTGCCTCCAACCCACACATCAACTTCAACTTCTGCCAAGAGAATTTTAAGCTATTAACTGATGCATCAGATTCTCATACTCACAACACTTAACTGAATTCAATAACTTATTCATATATATTACCATAAAATAAAAGAATAGAACAACTGCTCTGGAATAATGGAGAGACTTAACTTTCTAGAGTTTAATAATTTCACTTGGTAGATAAACATACTGAAGGGATAAACATGCATTAATCAGGATTGGAATTTCCATCTAATCATGATTTTTTGTTGTTGTTGTGGGTTTTTTTAGACATTTACATTAAAAGGGTGTATATATACAAGAAGAATGACACAAGAGTGATTAAGCACTTATTGCATTGTGCTTACTTTTCAAACACTGAAATATTATTCGAAACAAAAAATTTCACCAGGAAGCTGAATACCATCCTAACATGTCCACTGTCAGTCATTAAAAAAGACGTTTCCATAAGAGGTCAGTGCAACACCGAAACACTTCTCCCAGAGAGATTATAGAATCTCCACCCATGGAGGCTGTTAAAACTCAGCTAAATAAAGCCACAACTGACCAAATCCCTTTGGTAGTTCACCACTGCAAGGACTCATTCATGCCAAAACTTTTGCAAAGTTGTCTAACTATGCTAAAATAATCTCTCAGGGATTCTCTAACTAAAGGGGTATGAACATTTCACGATGGCCAAGTTAACCTGGAGAGTAAACTAAAGTTCATTTTATTACAGAGTTGCGGCCTGTATCTCTTATATCAGAACTGTGACATCATTGTATTTTACCAAAATTGCAAAATAAAGAGACATGATAAACCAAATTGCACTAGTTACCTGTAGAATACAATACCCTTATTTTAGACAAGATGATGACAAAAAAGCTAAAAACCATAAAAAGAAATTTATTACTTATATGAAAAATAAAATGTAAACAAAACCATCATATGTTTTACAACATAAATTTGAAACTTGAGATGAAGAGAATTATTAGTAAGGTACAAGTAGGAACTGAAACGACTCGAAAATAAAATAGAAAGAGTTTGAGTTATTACCCTACAAATGAACAACAAAATGAAACAAAAATATAATGGCTGAAAATTAAGATTATTGTTTTTTGTAACTGAAATATTTTTTTACATCTCTTTCAAGGTAACAACAGTAATGTGAGGAGTTTGATGTTTTCAAATTGTATGATGCTGCTTCCATTAGCAATCTTCCCTTAAAATCAAGGTATTGGTAGTTATACATGATCACAAACATAAATCTACTTTAAATAAACTTTTTCAGCTGGAGGCCCTAAGGTCTTTGTTGTAGTTCTTATGAATAGACCTTGACCTAAATATCCCAAGATTAGACAAGGCCTTAAAGAGTTACAGTTAAAAGCATTACCTGCAGAGGATTAGAGTAGACAAGTAGTCACGTTTCATACCAAACTATGACCTTCATCTAACAGAAATGTCACGTTCATTTAGGAAAAGTATCTGTACAAGGAAAGCAGCGCTCCTCTCAGCCAGTCTTCTCTAAACCATGTTGCTCAGCGTAATTTATTTCATTCAGTAAGTGCCATAAATAACAGGGACCTGTATTATGAAACTTTGCAATGTTCCATTCCACTGAATGGAAACCTAGACAAAAACTCAGGACCGTATTCTCCCCTTAATGCATATGTAACTTCTGTCATTGCTAATGAAGCCTAATTACACTCATTAGTCCTATTCAACACTTCCTATTCAACTTAGCGATTGCAATAGTACTTGTGCTTCAGCGTGCAGCACCAACTAGGGCCCACACAAAAGAAAACAATCACCTTATCTCCATATTATTAGATTTTTGTTCATCTTCCAAACGTGCTTTTTATTTAGAGGTTGGAGGATGGCAAATGTAATCTTATCTTAAAAAAAAATAAAATCAGAAAACATACTTAAATTTAATAGTATTTATTTAAATTTAATAATTTTGTCTCCTCTTTCTTGCTTATTGTATCCTGGTAAATGGAGTCGGAAAATACTGCAAGTATTTTTCCATGGATTAACCGCATCATCTTACAGCATCAGTCTTCTGCTGGAAACGCACAAGGAAGAGAAGCAGAAGAACCACCTTGCTTCAAATCAAGTTAGTTTATCGTAAAAAGGTGCAGAAAACAAAATCTTCTGTTGGATAGTAAGCTAAATAGATCACAGGGACAAATAAATTCTTATGCAAAGCACTGGTGAAACACATAAGAAGAAGAGAAGATAGTTTATGATGAGAAATGGCTACGCTTTAACCAGGCTACTGGTTAAGAATTTAAAAAAGTCTTTTTTAAAATAAGTCTGTTGAGGCCTTGGCAATTTAAATATAGACTAAGTTAAACTTATTTTTTACTTGTAGGCCATTCTACTTTCTATTAATGAGGCCATAGCATTGAAAATACTTGCAAATTTATCAACTATAACTAGGGTTTGATCAGTCCATGGCTTCCAAACACCATCATTTGCTGCTGAACTGGGATCTAAAATCTGAGCTTTGTTTATTTAACTATCATTGCCATTTACTCTGGAAAGGTGAATTAGTACAGCATTACCTGCCTTACACTGCAGAAAACATGAAAGAACAGCTTGGTGAAATAAAAGCTGCCAAAACTATCTCAGCCCTTCTAAATGCTTTTATTCCATAAATATAGGATTATGAATATGATGTTTTTATTCAAACTCAATAATCCACATTAAGTTGAAGTCAAGTCTATCAACATTTTATTTTTTGTTTTTTCTATTTCACCCAACTCTGACTTCCCAGTAATTACACACCAGTTCATAATTATGGCATTAGCCCTTAGAGGTCAGCAGGAGGTTATCGAGAAGACAGAGCAACAGTGATGGAAGCCAAAGGAATAATCTATTGAAAATAATAAATTTAGTTGCCTAGGAAATAATGTGGTCACTCAAGCACAGACAGGCAGAAAGCAGAGTAATAGAATGTGACTGTGAATTCCCTCCCCTTCATCAACAAATTCATCTTGTTAAATATTAGAGTTGCTATTTGTATATTATAAGATCATAGAAAATATTTGAGATGTCAAAATTTTCATAAAGTTAAAAAGAAAAATGTATAATCATTCCACAGTTTTTTTTCTGAATCAAGTTCTATCTAACTTCAAATACCTCTATACACTTAAGATATATTTTCTGGACTTGTTAAAGCTTTTACAACCATCCCATGATCATGGTAAAGCACTTACCAAACATGTCAAACACAGAGCTGGCATAAACAGAAGCACCTCCATTAACACCAGTTATACTGTGTCTACTTTCCCTTTAGTGCTTTAGGTCTTGAAAGTCCAAAGCTTTAGCTATCTCTTATAATGAAAAGCTCTTCCAACACTTTGATAAATTACCAGCATATTATAACATTTAAAGACCAAGCAGAGCTACAACTACCCATTTATCTTCTCAGAACTCCAGGAACACTACAGTAAAGGTGTTCTGAGCACAAATGTGCTTCATGTGTCACATGTACATCAGCACCCTCAGCATGTTAGTTTCTTTCTGGCTTTGTCAGGTAGACTTCTTGCCAAGATTTCTATAAAACTGCCTAAATTTAGACTGTTAGTAGCCAAAAAAAAACCTTTTTTTTTTTGTATTAACACGTATTGTTGGTATAATACATATTTTTCTGTAATAATATATGGATATAAAACTAATATTTTGCTTACTTCTGTAATAGGTTAAAGGTAAAATATCACACACAAACTTGCAGAAATTTTGAAAAACAACGTGACATGAGAGCTTTCTCAACCAGTTATTACAAAGGGCAGATGATTCTCAGTCCTGGTTCAGGACTGGGACTTAAAGCAACACGGCAATGCTGCCTGAGCAGCTGAATATTACATGCACCTCCTTCAGCCCTGCATTCTTTTGCAGACTCAGACAACCTCAGTCTTGAGCGAAACAGGGAAAACTCCTATCATTAATTTCAGAATGATCGTTGTTTTGGAACATATTCATTAAGTAAAAAGCACCAATTATTATAATTGGCCTGAGGGAAAAGATTAAATTTAAAGTAATGCCTAATATAATCTGATTCTATTAAAATAACAAAATTAATTCGGAGGAGGTTGGCTTATTTCCAACCCCCCCTCTTCCTCTTTAAAAAACAAACAGGGGGAGTACCATTGTTTTCTAGTAGAGCAAAATTTAATTATATTCTCATAAAATCAGGCTCATTTTTATTGTGGCCTCCAGGAACTCTAGGACTCCTAAGTTGTTAAAGCCAGTATTATTAGCCTACCAGTTTAAGGACAGAAAAATGTTAGTTAAGGGTGTACTGCATTGTCTGTAATTCTTTTCATCTCAAATGCACGCATCCTGTGGTCTCTGCCTGAGCTCAGCTGTAGCTGAGCCTGTGCCTGGCTATGTACCTCATGGACCCAGACCCTGATCCTGACCTGCAGACCTGACTTTTCCTAGCTTCACCTAAGACCCACTTAATAGCTTGTCTGGGAACCTGAACTCTTGGCTGAATGTGGTTAGAGTTCCCAAACCTACCCTGATGTTCTTGTTGGGGTACTGTAGGATGATGCCCCGATTGGTGGGGGCATGGCCCTGAGTACCTGCCACCCTCAGCTCATTTTCCCTATGGGGCAGCTGGTTCTGTTGCTCCCTGACACAAGTTGAGTGTAACAGACACAATGGAAGGTAAAAGTTCTCCAATTAATGTGCAGGTACAGGGGGAAAGAACACCTGAGATACACCTCTAATAATTCACAGCCCAACTCTGATTCTGACCACTAAAGATCTAATTGAACAGGATACTTACAAGGCAGAGGTCATATCTATGGTTTCCAACTTCATTGATCAGCTAAACTGTGCTATGAAGGTATTTGTTCCTTCTTATCTGTAAGGCATATCACTGAAGACTTTTTCTTGATTAATAATAGATTTTTCTTGATTAATAGGTACAATTCTAACCTGCAGAAACAGTTACAAGGCAGGGGCTTTCAAATTATTCTTTATTTAAGCAGATTGTTTTTGAAGCAATCTTTGCACATTCCCAACCACCAAAAATAAGCTTGACGGTACAGCCCAGCCTCAGAGTAGGAAAAATGCTGAAAGAAAACCAAAAGAAACAGTCTACAGACTCTGCCTGAGACACTGAGAAACTTGACTGATTTCAGCTGGGCTTTTAGGAACTTGGGAAGCCAAGTGAAACTTGTGCATACAAGAAATACTATTTAGCAAGCCTTTCTGTAAGTGAAATCTTACTGGTTCTTGTACAGGTAAGCACTCTTATTTAGACAGAGCACAGCGAAGACTTTTGTTTGCTTCCTTAAACTATTTTGTTCTCTGTGAGTCAAAATAGAAACTATAGCAGTTACTTTGCAGCCATAAACTGAGAATTTGTTAAGCAAGACTGACCATGGTGAGTACTTGAGAGAAACAAACATGCTTTAAAAATTTTAACAAAAAATACCAAAATTTTTTCACAGTACAAAGCTATGCTTAATTTTCTTCAGATCATATCCCTTAGGGAACAGAGATCTTTTTTCCTTTGTTCCTTTTATATTTCCTCTTTAGCTACTACATATTTATTTCGATTTTTGAAGTGCCACGAGGTAGCCTATGAGTTTATCACATGAGCATGTGAGCTGACCAATGGTCAGCATTACAAAATGTATTCATTTTACAAATGTACTGTATGGTAAACAAAATTGAGTATTTTAAGATTACCCTTCCCAAATGTATAAGGCTCATGAATCAGATATTGATTTTTAAATGACTTTGTTTTTGAATTGATGGCTTTTTAGCCATCTTCTGGTGTGAATTATCTAGAGATTGTGTTTTAAGCTTGGCCCTGAGATTCTTTAATATATCTTTAATTATCTTTAATGTCTTAAGAAGAAAAAAAATAATATTAATAGACATATACTAAAATTGTCATATTTGTAACTGTTGCGGATGGCCTTTCCACAAATATGTATTTCAGTAAAGCCTTCTTCAGTAAAGCATTCTGAGAGCACAACAATCCATCATTCATATACCCTAAGGGATCAGGTCTCAAAAGGTGAATACAATTCTTTACTCTCATCAAAGACAATTTAAGGCTGACACTTAAAGCTCTAAAATGTAGGGAGATTATTAGAGGCCAATAAAGATGGATGAACTGACACACTCAATTTTTGTAGGCAACAGAAGAACCAGAAACAGCAGAGCTATTTTAATATTGGTTAATAACAAAAATTGAATAATCTTTAGTTTTGTTACCAGCAGTTAGCAAAACCCTTAGGACATGATTTTTGTAAGTTATTCCACAGTAAACATCTTAACAGATACATGATGTGTCCTCCATTTTTAAAGGCTATCTTTTACAGAATTCTTTTATTTCAAGACCAAATTTACAAATTCATTAGCCCAGCTTCATTGTGTAATTTCCTTATTTCACTAATATCTGTTCATAGACACATAGAGGTCAAGGACATGGCTTATAAAAGAAATAATATCAAAACAAAATGCAACCTGCCAGCCATAGTGTCACACTCCCAATACTACAGAGGGTGGACAAAACCAGATTTTTTTTTTTTCAGTAGATCATTCTATTCAGCTATTTCACAAGTATCCATAGGACTTTTGAAAATCTCAATACCTAGACTGAAAAAAAAGGATTCTTGTATGGTATCTGTTCATTCACCTACTGTTTTTGACAGCTGCAATAGAGATCATGAGCTCTGCAGATAACGAACCAATTATTTTTTTAATGGAATGTTTATACATTTTCTTTTGCAAAACATAGACTATTACTGCATTTTACATAATAAAAAATAGTGACAGCGACTTGACAGTGATGTGTCCATTTTCTCCCTTACAAGGTGCTTGGGGTTCTGGCAAGGTATCTTCCATTGCACTGCATATTTATTATTAAATACTTCCTTACTTTTTTCCATTGCTAACACTTTCTTTCCCCAGTGAATCTAGGCTCATTATAATCTATTCAGCACTTCTGCTTTAACATTCATGAGGTGATTTGTCAACACTGTGACATGACTATATAAAAGAAACAGATGCAAGGTCCCAGACACCAGCCTGATTAATGAGGAGAATGAATTGTAATGAGAATTCCTAGTGGCTTATGTAGCAGCAAGAAAGATTCAAAAATAAACAAAGACACTTCTTGTACAAAGTACTTCATATTAGAACTGTGCAAAATATGACGATACTTATCTAAATCTGTGAACCTGTCTAAACCAGTAACACTGAAATAGTTCCAAATAATATCAAAGTTACATGATTACAAAAAGAAAAAACAACCTCAAACAAATATATACTTTGAATCGTGCTAAGATAGTGCCACCATGCTTACCTTGCATATCCAGTAGATAAACAAGAAAACTCTTAATGACCTAAATTAACGACCTATGACTTAGTTGCCACTACTAAAACTCGGTGGGATGAATCCTATGGCTGGAGTGCAGGCATAGAGTCTGACTAGCTCACTATTTTGAAGAAAAAAGGTAATGATCTGCAGCATACATTAATTATTATTACATTAATAATTTTTTTCATTAATTACATTAATTTTACAAAAGTAATTTTTTTTCTTTTATTATCTGCCTTACTAGCTAAGTTCAATTTTCAAGTTACTGGCCTAGTTCAATGTTCTGAACTGGGAAAGAAAGCACTACAAAATCTTGTATAGATCAAAGATACTCATTTCTATCTTTTGCCAAGATGGTATATCCCCCCTGATTGCAGTCAAAAGGTAAGCATTTGATGCCACTCTCACTTTGAACAAAAATTTTCAAACCTTTGACACTAGGAACCTCTTTTGCTGAAGTTAATATAGTTACGTTTTTCAAATACTTTCATTTAATTAAAGCATATATTTTTAAGATGTCTCATGTGACAAATCATAATGTGTAAACCAGGCTCTTGCTCTTAAATGACCACTGGAGTGAGAAACTTCTCTTACTTTCTTCCTGTTTTTCTAATGTCCTCCCCAGTGTTATGGTATTAGAAGGAGCAGTTTACCTGTCCACTGAAGGATAGATAGGAACTGCCTTACCTATCTACTTTAAAAATTCCATCCAAATATATTATGTATCCATTAGGACTACAGTCTTATTCATTGTTTTGGAAATTCTGGCTAATAAGAATTACCTAAGCTTTCATTCCTTCCCAATCTTTAGTCTTGTTACCAATGGATTAAGATATTATGCTGAATATTGTATGGCCAGCCTATATTCCTCCGAAACTTTTTCTTCTAAGTTCGACCAAATTTGACAAAGCAATTAAGATCTCAAAATTATTAATATCTTGTATTCTTGATAATCAGCATCTAGAGAGAGTGTAGTAATCCTATTAGTGCTCCTTCTGAGGAAACAGCAGAGACGTGACCCTTAAGCTGCTTTTATCCATAGGGCAATAGGCAGAGGCTAACTGGGCTATTAGCACACACCTAATTCCAGACAACTACAATACGTCATCTGTGATGTCCCTGATAGGCGACACAAGTGAATGAAATAAATTTACGAATTATTTTAGGGCATGGGAGGAAGAGGTACAGGATGAGATAGCACTGAGACTATTATATGGAATAGATAATATATGGAAGAAATAACTGCGGGGAGAGTTTCACTGACATAGAAAAAAATAAGTGTAAATAAGTGTAAATTTTGGGTCAACAGGGGAGCAGGAAGGTCCTGAGGATCTTGCAGTGAGAAGGGTATTACAGATGCACCATAGGAACTGTTTCACTGGGTCCATTAATTGCACAAGGAATATTAATGAAATATTACTTTGAATAACAGCAAACCTTACATATGCACACACAATGTACATTAGCCATAAAACCGCCGAGAAGCTAATCATTCAGTCACACACAGAGGTGTCACAGGTGTTGGTTAATTAGACAGATGAGAGGAGTTGAGAGTTCTTTCTAAAGTCAGTGCAAATTAATTAAATTTTTGTGAGGGAAATCAAAGAGGAAGAAAACCTTAGCTCTGCCATTTCCAAACTGTAAGTATAGAGAGATACATGAAAGGTATTTCAGACTACATCTTCTTCAGGAGTGAGCAAGCAAACACAAAATTAGATGGGGTAATCATGTTAGTGGCAGAGAAAAGAAACAGCTGATCTTAAGAAGCACTGGTAACCTGGAAATTATGCCTGTGCTTTTAAACTAGGATGGAAATCTCCACACCAAGTATACCACCAGTCATCTGTATTTTTTTAGCTTTAATATTACTGAATAACACAGATATGAACATTTTGGCTTATCATCCTACTTAAAAAATAAATCGGGATAGCTGGAGAAATCTGTCTTGATACTATGCCTAACACTCCATTTCAGAGATTCCTCAAGGCAAACAAGAACAGGTTGCCCTACTATGACTCAAGCATATTTTGAATCATACCTGCTATTATAAACTGGCTTGGAGAGCATCTTTATACATTATTTTGCGTGCTTTTGGAATGAATAGATGCTTCTACTTTCAAATACCATCCCTCTGTCTCAAAAACTAAATCAAAATATGTTAAACAGTTACACTGTTCTATACATATGGAGATATGTGTTCTCTATGGATATATTTTAACATTTCAGAAAAATCAGCTGAAGAAAACCCAAATTTCAGGAGAAAAGTAAAATACAATGGAGGAGTTGCCTCATGAGGTAATCCTTATAAATGAAACAGAAGCAGGAAACTCAAATGCCTATCTCTTGCAATAAACTGAACATCTGAGTATTATATATAAGCTCCAGTAAACAGGTGCATATACCTGGATTTATTAAAAATGCAACAGTGTTGGGTTTTAGTTTCTTCAGTTATTTAATTGTTCTCCATTACAGGGCGACCTTATATACACACCACTGATATAGAATCACATAGAACTAATAGTATAGTCTTCATCCAAAATACACATTAATACACGTCCCTTAATGGTAAACATATTATTTTAACATAATATTTTAAATACATCATTTGAAGTCTTTTGATTTTTCTCTCTTTTAGTGGTCTAAAAGTAATTATCGATCATTTTCAGAAACATGGTCTAAAAGCAATTATCAATCATTTTCACAACCAAAGCATGTATATGTGTATGCATCTACAAGAGGGAAGAGCAAGGTAAAATCCTTATTGACATGCAATCCTCTGTTCATATTTCTCTGCCATACAACCAGAATTTGCACTCCTGAAAGTGATGTGGTTGCCAGAAACAGACTTCCCTTTTTTGCAGGGCTCATCTGTCTTATCATGCTTTGTTTTGAAATAACTTTAGTTCCACAAAATTCTTATTTCCTCTCAAAATTCTTTCATTAATGCAGCATATTTACCACCTTTTCTGTCTTCCTGATCTGCCCTGGAAGTTTCAAGATACAGTCAGACAATGTGTTCAAACGGCAACAAAAACTTTTAAAAGCCTGAAAATACAGCATAAAGTAGACTCCTCCCTCTCCATAAGCTTCTCCTTGCACCATGCAACACCTGAATTCGCTAACACACTGTTTACATATAAGAATTAAAGATTTGATTTAGAGCCCACTGAGCTAAATAGAAGTCTTTCCACTGATGTCATCTGGCTTTGGATAAGGTCCTAAACCAACAGTGGTCATTACATTGTTCTCTTGTTTTTTCTCTGCCAGTCACTTGAATTCCACTATGATGCCATATGACCCATCATAACAAATGGACTGACTTTTTACATAGTCACATTAACAAACCCCAATAGCCAGCAGAAATATTCAAGTGTATAGCCAATAGAAATAGTCAAGCACATAGATATTCATTTTTCAGTACATTCCAGTTAGTGCCACATCTTGGTTTAGTTAGCTAGCACCAATGAGATCATTTTTGGCTCTTCATTTGCAATTTAGTGTTTGGAAATTAACAGTTTTGAACTCCATTAAGAGTTTCAAGACTGGAACGAGCCGGTATTGCAACATCTCTTACCCATTCCAAAAACCTCTGAAGTCCTAGCTTTTAAATGTCAAGTTTTATAATGTATAACTCTATTTATATACAAATTATGGCATAGAAAGGGGTGAATTTTATTTGCTTTTCTCTAAAGGATTTCCTACTTTTATGTTTTTGTTCTTATCTTTCCATGGTGGATTTCTTTTTGCCTATCACACCCCGTTTATCTGGGTGCTCAAGAACAAAGCAATAGCAACAAAGTACTTCAGAGAATTTGGGAACATTGAATGCAAGCTGCACTCTCACTGACCCTTCAGGGAAAAAGGTACCTTTAAAATGTATTTTATCTGGGAACAGAAATTATATAATGCCCTTAAACGACAGTAGTGATAACGTCTAAAAACTTTCTAAAATCTATTCCACAGAAAAAGCACCTCAGTGATCCTAGAGGTTTGAATAAAATCACAAGCCATTAAAACTGGGTGTGAGGCAGATTGTAGATCTGTCTTCATTTCAAACCCCTGTAAACTCAGCATTGGTCCTTCTAAGACTCTTTGTATGGTCCAGAAATAAATCCTGCTATATAGGTTAGAGTGAAACATGAGAGTGACTCTGGAAAAGAAACACTGCTTTCTGGGAAAGCAATGCCCAGAAGAGCTTCAGGCTTTAAAGGACTAATAAATCTGGCCTCCTGCAGATGCTGTTTTACTAACTTACCATTTCTTCCCTTAGTACATCTATCTGGTTCACTATATACCATGAAATGTTAGGAAGTTCATTATGTCTAAGCTAGTGCTGAGTGGAAAATATTACCAGTTAAAAAAAAATAAAGGGGCAGGGAAGGCGCAAGGAGGGAGAAGGGGGAGCTCCCTCATTCTTTTGAAAGCATCTATAATCCTGCTCTTTTCAGATTTTGTTTCTATTTCCCTAAGAAGTGATAAGAACTAAAGACAGTTATTGATTATCAGGATACTTTGAACATTTCAAAGAATTAAGCATGTGATTAAAGTCTAGCACAACAACAGTTCTTGATTTCTCCATGCACTAGAGAAAACAGCAATAACCTGTCAGATACCTCTTTGGGGTGACTGTGTGGTCATTACACTGGATATTCAACTTGCTAAGTAGTGAAGCTATTTAAAAAGAGAAAAAAATATTTAAGTCTTTCAGGAAGACTTGTGTGGCATCACTGCAAAGTAAATCAATCAACAAACAATTTAGTCACAAAGCAATGAAGACATTACTCCATGTGCCTGTACATGACACTGGCCTCAGGCTTATCTTGTCTATATAGTAATAAGGAGTCTTATTTTGGAGAAGGTATCACATTAAAGAACGTGCATCTTTAGAAAGCAAACATATCTTTACTAAGAATATTGATCACAGACCAACGAGCTCTCTAAATATAAGTACACAACTAAATTATTTTGGCTAGATTTCATTTCACATTTAGCACCAAGAAGCCCAAGGCTGGTTCTCCTTCCAGTCAGTTGGGCCTCCCAGGCTCCATGCAGTAGGACAACGCTGCTACAATGAGCAATGCAGGAAAACTGAAGTGACTTGTCAACCTAACCTTCCTGCCACTGATTACTTTATTGTATTTTTAATAAATTAATGAATGTGCATTTCAGTAAATTCAGCCCAAATAATTAAAAAAAAAAAAAAGGATCCAGTTCTATCGTCCTTACTGCAACAACTTGCCAGTAGTTCCTATAAAGAACCTCCTCTTTATGGTAATGAGAACGTAGTACCTTGAATGATACATGCTGTCTTCCTCAGCACTAGTGTTATGTTCCCCTTTGACAAGTTACTTTAGTCATTTGTGGCTTTTATTACTAAAAATCATCTCCACTGTACTCCTGAAGCATCCAATTTAAATGATGTTAATATGATGTGGTGAGGTGGGAGAAGACTGGCAAGGGGGAATACTTCACAGACTCTTACTTCCTCTTTTCACTTATCTTATGAAGCAAAAGTAATGCAAAATAATCAATCATTTTCTTATTCAATGCAAAACAGGGAATATTTCAAAATACAATTGGTTAAAGGCTGCCTCTACATTTTAAACCTATAAAAATTAGTGAATTATCACTTCATTTAGAGACTATTAGCCAATGGACAGATCTTTTTAAATTATAAAGGATACATAAGGTTAATTATAAACTGATAACCAAACATTTATACACACACAAAAGTCCACACACATATATATTTACATATGAAATTGGACTTCAGCAGGAAAAGGACTAGGTTTTTCAGAAGCATTTAACCTAACACTCCTAGAAATAAATAGATCTCAAATACCTATATACTTTTAGAAAACTAAAGGAAAGACATTTTATCTTTCTGTCTACTAGATCATAAAGGACTTTTACCACCAATAAATATATAAATATTAAAGGACAATCTATTTTCCCAAAATAAAGGTGTCAAAATTTCATAGAAGGATCTAATTCACTGTGTTGGTAGACTTTATCAAAGTCCAAGCAGGATGACTTTTATAATTATTGAGCCTTGCAGCTAACTCCAAGGAAAAACAAGGCAAAAGGCTGAGTGCCCAAAGTACTAAGCTCTACGCAAAGGGCTTGATGGCTCTTCCTTGAAAACAGCATTAGCAGAATCTGAAGACAAACTGAGGGCGGGCTGCAAATGCTAATCACGTACATACTTGAATAAGAAAGAATTTCAGTATTTCAACAAGATGACCATGAATAAAGGTAAAAACACAGACTGCCTAATTAGTATTTTCACGTTTAAAGACTTTAAAAATTTCTTAGCTGAGGAGGCTGGCCTTGCCAAAGATAGTAACGCCACTGTTGCCAGCTCAAGGATTTTTAAAGCTCAAGGCAAGCTGAAATCTATCTGTCTAGCACAGCCTAAAAATTATTCACACAATAAAAAGCCCAATAAATGCTTCCTTGCTTCTAGCAACCACCTGCTCTGCCCATATGTGGTCACTAAAAATCTAGTATAAAACCTATCTTCTTCACTAGTCATTATTCATAGATGAGAGACATGGTCTGTTGGGATGCACCTCCATGATTCAGGAAGTAAAAACTGCAGCACTTTGATTTTTAAATTGCATGGTCAGTATATGGAAAAAAGTAAGTTACATTAAAATTCATTCACTAAATCACAGAAATCTATTGTCACTTTCTATCAGAATGGAATAAAAGAGGGAGGAGAATGAGGGAATCACAAAGAGAAATGTTTCTTCACTGTCAATACATTACAACACCAAGGAGAATTTATTTTGCAGTGCTGGCTCAAGCATCTCACGATTCCATGGCACAGCAAGCCCTGACATGCAAATAATGACTTAGTGGGAACTTTAAGAGCTGCCCGTGGATAATTCAAATTACTTGCATTCAGTGGATGCCTAATCCCTTAAATATCACCTAATTTGATATTAGTCCACAGAACATATCCAATTACAAAATTTATTTTCACCAAGTTTCTGCCTCTTCATACTAGGCAGTATAATTTATTTTATGGCTTGTTACATTCATCTGCCTACCACTGTGGCATACAGTTCATTGAATACTTTAGGTTTTCCATTGTATTAAGATGGTTTTTCAAGCACCAACAACTTGGATGTAATTAGAAGTCTGCTAGAACATAACAGCTGGATTCAATCCTTAAGTGTAATAAAATCAAAGCAACAAGGAGAAGAGAGGGTAGGGGGGGAGAGAAAGAAGTAAGCCTAACCCCTAGTAATAAATGTTCAAGGTTTTGGGATTTGAAATCAATGCAAAAAGTGAATTGATCCAGTAAAGCCACATTTAAAGACACTGGTCACTCCAAACTGTCAAAGGAGTTTTGCCTCTACAAACAGCTCTGCAAAAAACACGTTGGGAAACTTCCCAGCTTGTATTCCACCTTCAAAGTTCTTAAGAATGAAGCAAATGAATGATAGCTGATAAAGCTTTGCTGTTAGAACATAGTGCTCATCTGTGTCTAATCTTTGATTAAGTATTAGCATTCAATCTTTTTGCTAGCATCCTCGGACCTCACAAATCACAACAATTAGCCAGAGCTCGTTGGATGCAGTTACCGAGCAGCATAAACTGCCAGTGTTCTTATTACATTTGTATTGTGATATGAGGCCTTCAAACTTCTCAGCTGTCAATCTTGTGGTCTTCTCTAGAATTACATTCACTTAACAAGGAAGAAAAAAGATGCAAAATAGTATGATGTCTTCATCTAGCTTTGTGACATCAATACGTGCATAATTATACATACCACTAATGATCTTTGTCAATACAACACGATGAGTCAAATATCTGTGAAGATTTCCTCTTTGTCACAAATTGAAATAAGCTGTCCATACTGTCCATGTGCAGAACAGAACAAGGAGCTCAGACTTATTCATGAGTTTTGAATGCCAAGTATCTCTCTGCACATCGTGCAAAGAACATCAGACCTATATAATGAAATGCATGATGTCAGCTGCTGTGTCTGGATGCTGTAAAAAGATGCAAAATATCCTGATGCTGTATTTAAATTGACAGGGCTTACTATATTGGGAGTTTTTGCTGTCTCAGTGGGAGCCCGGGGACATTGCTGTCAAACCAAGAAGCAAAGATTGCCCTGTGAAGGGGGCCCTGTCAAGTTCTTTTGCATCTTCCACAGTAAATTTTCCTCCATTCTTCATATCTGGGGACTCCATGTGCCTCCTTCAGTTTCAGATCCACATCTTTAAGTCATCAGTCATTTGAAACAAATCCCCCCTACCATTCCTTTCCATCAAATCAAAATGAAGCTAAATAGTAATGGAATCAAGTTAGTGCTATGTTATCTCGTAAGAATCAGCACCATCAGACCAACTAATTCCTATTTAATGAAAAACAAACAAAAGAAGTAGTGTCTGCCGCCTCAACATCAGGGAAACTACTGACCAAGCCTCTTTACAAGTAGCTGTACATTTATATTTAGTATATACTTTCTGCTTATCAAAAGCCCACGCAAATCAGATTAAAATACATTATATGAGAAAAGCTAATATATTCAGTACAGCAAGCAAACCCATTCTCATCCAGAAAAAAATAATGCTGCTTGTGGCATATCACTAGACTTTGCAAAATCCACTTGCTATCTTATTTTGGCTCAAGTAGACTGGGAAGGAAGGGAAATCAACATGGAAATCAAGATTTCCACGAGGCTTGCGTTCAGACATATGATTTTACAACCATTCATTAAGCTGTCTTACCTGAACCCAGGAGAAAAAGAAAGACAGAAAGTTGCCCTCCAGATTCACAAGACTCAAATACAAAAAATGGCACAAAAATGAGAAACTCCAATTATATCCTTGTCATTTTGAATGTCATGTTATTCATACATAAAAAAGAATGCCATACAGATTTTCAGTAGTTTGCTATCCTAACAAGGATTTTTGAGATTTTTGTATAAACAGGTATTTTACAGTCGCACGCATTTTGTGAATAGTTTTTGTTGCATGCATTAGAATCCCAATCCCTATTAGTTTTCACAGACCAATAAGCTAATTAAATCAAATTAGGCAGGTTTTTTTTCTGAATATCAGGCAAGATCCATTAGGAAGAACAATTACTATTCTATACAAATATCCCTACCGTTAGTTTCTAATAGATGTCTATTTTCTGGTTTTATTGTTCTTAGATATTGGTTGTCCTACAGTATAAACATGAAAATGGATGGGTATTTTCTCTTGTAAACATACACAGTTTGAATACTCTAATTAGATTTAAAAATTAACATTCAAATGACTTATTTTCGCATGAAGAAAACAGGTTTTTCAATGGGCTGCTGATGGTGCTCTGCTTCACTAAATTCTAATAAGTAGAAATTGTAACAAGAAAAAGCTGGAGTTTGTTGTTTGAGAGTTCTGGGTTCTTGGAAAATTACGCTCCTGAGATTAAGATGAATAAAGACAAACTAAGGTAACTAGGCATTATCAGGTGCTTTTTGTCTTTGTCACAATTTATATACCAGAAAAATAGAACTACAGCTAACTGCATTGCATTTAGTTCTCATTGTTGAGAGTTTCCAGTTAGGTACTGAAAGCTCTTCGCAAGCAGCAAAAGTTAAGGTCTTTGGGGAAACTTTCTGCCAGGAACAGTCTCCTGGCAGCTTGTCTTGGCATGCCTAAGGCTTGTAAACTACTATGGATGGAGCTGTCTAGCATTATTTACCAAATAGTTGGGAGTTCATTTCCTTTTCAAAAGTAACAGCAAGTATCGTAATTTTCTATTTCTAATACACACTTTAAGTTAAAAGAAGGTTTTAATTTAATCGTGTTACTGATCAAGAACAGTACAATTCTAAGCTTCTTTACTTATATGGATAGATAGTATTTCTTGGAAACTACAAAACATAAGAACAACAGCAGAACTACACACATCTTGTAGGTTCTACATAATGAAAGAAATAAAATTGAAGAAAAGTAAATTGTGGCTAATTATCTATCTAAAATTACGCCCTAATATTGAGTTCTAATAAGGCTGCAGAAACCTGGCAAATTATCTCCTACAGAGAAGTACTGTAGGAGCTAAAGATGTAGGGTGATGAACTGTTGTTAGTACTTAGAAGGCTGCATCTCTTCCAGTTGTAGACATGAAGTTTATGAGGATAATCAGGCAACTGAATTTGTTAATTTATGATACACAACGGTTTGTGGAAAATTATCTTGCTTCTTTAAAACTCCATGAAGTGTGAAGTCATTAAAAATCACTGTTGCCATATCAATATGGCATTGATAGCCCACAGGACATGGTCTGGATGCTTCCTACACACAGAACTGGAAAACTAACCTCTACTAACATTAGTGTATGTTGATATGGATAAAGCAGATTATCTGGAAAAGTAATTTAGTACATCAATAACATACATCATGTTGACATGTGGGTGCCAGAAGGAAAACGTTATCAAGCAGAGTTTCAAAGTGGAAAACATGAGTTGTGGATTATCCACATTCCCGCTCCTAAGGAACAAAATCTCTTTCTGGAATTTTTCTGGGCTATTGTGTTTCACCTACAGGAAAACACCATGTACTAGAGGCTAGCAAAATATTATAATGTACAATGTACAGCTAATTGAATCATTCTATAAAAAGTGAATGCATACTTAAAAGCTGCCCAACTCAGCAGATGTATTTTATGCAGCCACTCCGTCATGACTAATGGGGTCTTTTTTAGTTTTTCAATAATTCAAGATAAAGCTACCTTCTTCGGTAAATATTATTCTCTTTTTCCCCTGTATTCTGTAGGCAGAAAGACTCCCTGGAATGTTAAGGAAACAAGAAGTTTATTATGAGATATTTTTATAATTGTTTCTAGAGTTCTTCATTGGATTTGCCTCTAAAGTATGAATAGCTCTTCTCCATCTGAAAGAGAATTCCTTCACTCTACACTTTTAAGGTAGGTCCCTTCTTTCTAGAAAATATGGTATAAAATACTTAATTTTATTAGAAAATTACTGAAAAACCATATGCTAACTGGAGCACTAAATCACAATAAATGTAACCCAACAGTGAACCTGATATTTGTGTGTGTGATGGAGGGCACACGGTTGCGAACCTAAACTCAGCCAATCAGTTCTCCACAGCATGGGGAGCAATACTACACTGAAATCCCCACTGAAGAGCTTGTTGGTTTGAATTTAACACAATCCTGACTTCTTGATGCCATGAAAGAGCTAATGCCATTTTCCATGTATATCAAGGTGTTGACAGGAATGTCTGACAAATTTCCAGTGTGAATAACGGCATCCTTTCTCTTCTATTCCTGACAGATACTTAGCACTGCCTAATGGACTTGCTACCTGCCAGAGATGGCTGCAAATCATTGACAATCTGAATACTAAGGGGAAGCTGCTTCATACATGCAAATGTTATAATATATAAAATATTATTCATGATCACTGATAAATTTAAACACTACAAATAACATCTTTGTAATAGCTTCCTTATTAACCTCATGTTAATATATCTTTTTGGAAAACCTTCTCTGCTTCACTTTTTGTGAAGACTTTTTCCTTTCAGAAAATCAAAGCAGAAGAATTTTTTAGGAATGTATAACTTTGAATTGAACTTTTACCTTCAAAACTATTTTATTTACAGATGAGCATCTTCTCCCCCTCCTAACAGAGAAAAAGATAATCTACAAACAGGGCTGTCAGTTTCTGAGAGTGTCATTTAAGTCTGCTAGGTTAATTATTGTTTAGAAGTCACTCAGTCGTATAAAATTCCAAACCAACTGAAGCATCAAATAAGCAATAGGACTGCCATTATATGGCTCTTCAGACTAGAGAGAAACAGCTTTAGTGTAGGAAGTGAGCTAATGCCTTTCAGACTACTGAATTCACTTAACTGTTTTACAGGGGCTGCATCAATATTTAAGAAACTGAGTACAATCCTATGTTATCTTGATCTTATTGCATTGCTGCTTGCAGAACAGACGTGAATTCAACTAGCACATGCCACTGAAACGATAAGAAAATTTAAGTGAATGCCACAGCTAAAAATAAATGAACTTTCTGAATTTATAATACAAAACTTGTTTGAACTTGATATCCTCCTTTCCCAAAGCAACATTTGATACTGTAATTTAGCATATTCAAAGATATTTCAAATTAATTTTAATAAAAAACTAGAATAGTAACACACAGTGTTTAAACTAGTATCTAGATGAGATTAAAAGCAATTGAGTATTTTAGAGCACAAATGTCACTGCAATTTTCAGAAAACTTCAAAAGGGTATTGTTTTCACCACTAAAATTGAGTGAGATTGAGGACCGATGTGAGTGAAACTGTATAAAGTCATTCCAGTTAGGCTTATCATATAACCAAATATTCTTAAGTGTGTGTAGGTTTTTCACCCAACACTTATACATGGGCGGATTTTCTTATATTTGATCATTTGTCTGGTATTTCAGATGTGCAAACAGAAAGAACCTATTCTGTCCACTCCTACTACATGATCAGATCAATGCTTTGCCTTGGGCTTTGAGCATGAGCAGGAACAAAAAGTGAGTCACACAAAAAGGTGTGGGCTTGGAGCACAGCAGGCTGCCAGCCTGCAGTGAGCTCTGCCTCCACCAGCTGCATTAGTTCCTTGAAGTTGCAGCACATTTGTCCAGATTGCCATCACTGAAAAAAGCTTTTTTCCATGAACCAAGTTACTAGAGTGAATGTTCAGTTGTTATTCAGTCCTAAAATAGCACATCCATCTGCTGAAACAAGTGTATAATTAAAAGATTTATTGTTACATAAGCTATATATTCCATACTGATCCCTTGTCAATTTTGGAAGGTATTAAGACTAATTCTCTTCTTGGGCTTCCCTTCGGTATAATTTAGATCAACTCACAATTCAGCCCATTATTTAGCTGTTAAAAAACATAAGATACTGAGAGGATGTGTCCAAATTACCATGGAGAAGCAATTCAGGTGCAGAATGGCCCAATGATCATCATTGCCTGAACCATCCAATTTCAGCCAAGTCATCCTTGTACAACTTTAATGCTCCAAGTCACAGCTTCTATCTTTGCATCTTCAACAAGGACCTGAGGCTGAGGACAAGGGCAGTTCACGAGGCTACAACCCTCAGTCCAGATGCCAAACTCCCCTCTGTATCAGGCTTCCTCACTTCCTCCTCTCTACTTATAACTTCCCAGTTCTTGACCTTTTGCCCCAATTTTTTTTCTTTGTCAGAAATATGTTAGTCCAAACTGTGGCAATAGAAGACAATACGGTTTCACACTGTCCTTGTAAGAACCTTTAAACTCACTTGATTGTTTATACTCAAATTTCAAGTTCATTATGATTTTTTTCACAATTCAATTGGAGAGCAGCACCCCAGTATCATTATGCCTCTTGCTCCCAGTTCAAAACACAGGTTCATTGAGCGCTTCTTGCCCTCTGTCCACTTCTTAATAGCGTGCTGAAGTAGTCACACAACTCACTCATGTTCTGCAGGCTCCAAATCAGATGTTAATACAATATGAAATTACCAGTAACTGCTGAGAGAGAAGCCATCTCAGAGCTGAGGAACAAATAATTCAAAGTGAGTGGATGCTTATACTTTTATGAAATTCTAGGCACATATAATGATGTTTTTTTAATATACAATCTTGAACTGCTGTACAGCTAAAGTAAACATTAACCAGAAAAAAAGAAAATAAAAGCTACCTGGTCTAAAATGGTGAAAGAAACTCTAATCCAGGATTCAGAAAAAGTTCAAGATCTATACTTGTCCATTACAGAATTCTGAAAATAAAGCCTTATTGCAAAGGTTTTCATAATTTAGAATGTACAGACTAAAAAAAAAAAAAAGAAATAATAGTATTTATTTTTTGTAAAATTATATATTTTTAACTACCAAATGCTCGTTACATCAAAGACATTAATTAATGTCTGATTTCATCTGTAATTTTGAATACAATGTACTTCAAGCACTGTATTCAGAAAAATTCAGTTCAGAAAAGGGGTCTTGTAGAACCTTCCAGGTTTCATACTAAAGCTTCAATATCTGACTAGGCAACCAAGAGTTTTTTTCTGATGATGCGAAGCTATTAACTTGGGCTTTCACGGGATTACAAGGCTGAGGTTTAATAGCCTGGAGGACAGCTATATTAACTCTACAAGAGCACATCCAACACAATATTTACTGAGGTCCTACTCGCTTTCTATCTTTCTAAGCCATCTCAGAACTCTGGTTTACTTCTCTTTGAAACACAAAAGAATTTACAAACCAAAAAAAACAACCCTTAATGCAGATTAAAATGAATGCTATGGAAATACAGTGTAATGATTATATCTTTGCCAAAAACAGACTATAACAATGCATTCATTAATTTTCCCTGTTAACACTGACCACTACAACAACCTATATTCAAAACAGATTTTGTAGTTTTCATATTTTATGCTTATGTTGGTCACAGGATAAAAGGTACTATGTTGGAATTGAAATTGATTTTAAAGAATACAAGTTATGCTATTGCTTAATAAAATTTATAGTTGCTTATGTTCCAGGAATAGCTACAAAAAAAAGGAGCTATGAATGTAACATAGAAGACTATATGGACTGACATCTGCTAAACAGTGGAACAGTTCACATGCTGTTTCTTCAAGGGTATGTATTTGGCTGAGGGTTTTCAATAATGGCAATCACTGAAGTACCTAATGAAGCAAAATTGTAAAAATAAGAAGAGACACCTATCGTTCTACCTTCCTACCAAAACAAACGTGTTACCATTTGGCTTCTATAAAGAACGCCACTATGTTTTACAAACTAAGGTAAGCTTAGTCTTGCATCTAAATTTTGCAAGGGCAAAAGCAGAAATCCAGTAAGCATGTTCCTTCCCCCAGGTAAGACAAGTGTTCCTTTGACATTTGACAGAATTAACATTTATTTATATTGCTTATGAAGCTATACATTATTAATCAGCTTTTCATAGCCAAAATGCTGTGCCTTACATGAATGATGCATAACATTTCTCCCTAAAGAAGCTGCTGTTCTCAAACAAAGAATCCATGGAAGTCTTTATAAATATAAAATATTACTATAAAATATATGTAAATATATTTTGATACTTTGAGTCACTAGATTAGGGTGGGTTTATTGACACAACTAAATTTATTTGAAATGCTCCTGTAGGTCATTAACTGAGTAATTTTTTTCTTTATTATTTAACTGAGAAATGGTTAGCAATTTTTAGTGCTAATTCCTTGATTGAAACAATGGCTGATGTGACAATATCATTTACTAGCATATCAATGGATATCAACTAATATGTTAGTACAGCATAACTGGGGGTTTATTCTCCCAAATAAATTCATCCAGTAGTAGACACTACGGATTTTATTTCTATGGATTTTATCTGTTAAACTGAACTGCCACGTTCAGAAATACGGAGATGCAATTCTTTTCCTTCTGTTGTCACACAGTGAATATTATGTCAAATTCTCTCAGGAATTGAGGAATGCATTGCACGTACATTTCCTGGGGCTAGAACCAATGGCGAGCTCTTACCTACTTTGCAACCATTACAAAAACTGTACCTCCTTCCAAATCAAAATACAATTTTCTCATTAATACTACTTTTTACCTTTGCCTATACTTTTCCAGTGGAACTACATTTGAAAAAGGGTTAAAGCACAGTTCTTGTATCTAATTCAAAAGCTTTTATGCAAGTATGTATGCTCTAAATCCAAAAGTATCAAGGATAACCAATGCAAGCATCATCTATAACTCATTCCTGTACATACCTTGTAATTGCATTATAGAGGGTGACTATGGACTGAAGGACTAAACCTGGATGATGATATGATCTGGATACGTCTACAGTAAATGCCTTAAATACTTAAGTAAAACTGATCTAAAATGTTACAACCTTTGTGTTTCTTAGTTTCAAACACTCTGGAGTCTCATCTATTATTAAGCCTCCACAGTCTCTGCAGCATTTCTACTCTCTATAAGCAATTCACCAAAATGCATCAGGTGATTATATAAAAATACATATGCTATGAAGGCATCACACCTCTTGTACTTCAGATGGACAAAAGCAGGCAAGAAGTAGATACCTTCATTTTTGTGTAGCATGAACATTAACCATATTAGAGGCATGCTGTTATTATTATAAACCTAAAACTGAAAAATTCTTCATTTTTATAATACTCTATCACAGTGATTATGGGAAAGGGGGGGGGGGCAGTAAGGAGGGGAGTGGTATTAAGTATTAAGTAAATTTTTGAATGAATGAGTATATTCAGGTTTTAGGATTCTTCTACGGTTAAGATTATCACTTTACAGACTGTATTTGAAGAACCTGGAAGGTCAAAGGAATGATAGAGCACAAAGTAGGACTAGACAGCAAGAAAACTAGAAAGAAATATTTCTGGACAGATACAAAATTGCTAGCCTTAATGCGGAAATAATATTAAAGCCTCTGAGAAAATTTTAAGTAATCAACAGAAAGATTTTGTCACGGAAATAAAAAAAAATGTTAGCTAAGGGAGGGAAAGCACACCTCAGGAATCACCTACAGTCTGACACATCTTTACTTCGGTCTTACAGCTTTGCCTTTGCACACACAATTCCATATTAAGTATCCTACTTATTTTATATAGTCCCTGTTACAATAGTATCTATCCACCAATTAATATGAAACACCAGGTTGCATAAGATAAGAAAATGTTCTAATATATTCATCGGGGAGCAGGGAAGGCACACAGAGTGGGACGTGTTTTAACCGAGGTCACTGCAGAGGAAGTAAATGTCTTGCAAATTTCATGCTACTGTATTAACCATCTCTGCATTTTAAACGGAAAGGGATGATCAGTGAACAAATACTAAGGATAGTTACAGCTTTTGCTCAATCTTTTTGATAGAGTTGTCCCTTCGGTTTAAATACCCCAGGTATCAGAATAATGGGGGGGACGGGACGCGCAGGAAGAAGAGGGTTGGGTGGGGCTGTGAATGCATTGAAAGGAGAGACAAAATGAGAAGCAAATTGAAATAAATATAGAAGTGACTAAACGACCTGTGCTTAAAGATAGTTAAGTAAGGATCCTGTGGTAGGAATAAGAATAGCAATGGGAATGTTTGAAAAAACAATTGTGTCTGGATATAGATGTCCCAATGACAGTAGATCTGGTAGAAGAGCCTCTTGGCTCCCAGCTGATATTTTTTAAGTGCTTCTTTGCTACTGCAAAAAAAATATTGGCATTATATCCTTGACCCACGATAGAGAACAGAGAGGAAGAAGGCTAACCAAACTTAGAAGGTAAGCTGAGAAAACCAATGATGCAAATCACACTTAACATTACAATAAATAAAAAGAGCACCCCTATAAAATATTAACAGAAAGTGCTACTATAAACCTTAAGAATTTAGCAAGCCAATAAAGCATTAATCCTTGTCAAACTTAAATATCTTCTATTTTTAAGAGTTCATTTGGCTGCAAATGGCTGTCATCCCTAATCCAAGTACTGTGCTTGTAACAGATGTTGCTTTAATAAAGTGATCTGTGCCGGAGATGCTTATTAAACTGCACACAACAGCACAGGATTTACTGCTCCAGTGCTCATCCTCTTTGATTTTTGCTTCTGCTTCTCTCAATGGAAACTTTCTATTAGGCTGGCAAAAGCAGATTTCAAAACACATTGCAACAGGCTTTGGCAGACCATTGAGGGAGTAGTTTAAAGGATAAAGCAGTGTAAGGCATGGACATCATAAAAGGTAGGATCCTCAAGGCAGCTAGAATATATTGCTTTGAACATCTACTTCATGCCAGTTGTTCATCCATCATATCAATTACCAAGGACTAGCAACCTATTTTGGAACATTGCTTATAAATATATCTAAATCAACTGAAATTAATCCATTTCAGTGACATAGCAGATGAGATGACATCTTTATTCTTTTCTTCAATGACCAGTGACCAGTTGTGATTTTTATTTGACAACTAGCAGCAGTGGTGGAAAAGCACATTTCACAGCTGCAATGGACCTAAGGACACAGCAGGGTTAAGTAGTTAGACTGTATGCAAGGAAAAGCCCATAACTGTTCCTGGACAACTCAATCTCTGTTCTGGCCCTTTGAAAAGCCTTTATTTTTAACAGAATTTTTAAGTGAAGTAACTTACTACCTTTACAAAAAGAGCGGAATACTTTTTGTTAGATCATGAGGCAACTCACAGAAACTCCTGATCACACTGCTGTCTCCTAACATGACCCTGAAAATACTTAGTTTGGTGGGTTACACTTTGAACGTTCTCCCTTTTTTGTTTAGGGGGCTTCAATATTCTGTGCAGATACAAGTTCTGAAATGGAAGCTCATTCTAGTGCTTTTTGGTTAAATGCTCTGAAACACATTTTCAGAAACCTGCACAACTGAAACCTCCCCAAAGTTTTATATAAAAAAAAATATATGAGAAAAGGCATTGGATTTACATCTGCTTCCCATCTAAAGTAGTTTACATTTCAATCTGACATACGGAAATTCTAACAATAACTGAAGAAACAGCAGAAAACTACTGACATTCAAAAGAAATAAACGGACTTTCTGCTGAGGTACTTTTATAATAGTTGAAGACAGGCTTGGATAATACCAAAAGATCAGGATTTTTTGGTTTAGATTTGGTGTCCTTTAATCACTATCACCACTTAAAGCACCAGGAAAGCTGAGATAGTTTTTCTTTAGTATAGAAACATAATACACACAAACACAACGCACAAAAATACACACAAAATCAAATAAGGCATGACTATAGAATTTTTAAGTTAATAACTAAGAGATGCTAAAATTATTATTTTTATGGAATTCCTGCATACTGTCTTTTATTTCCAACTGTTGTTGCTGACCTGTTCACAAAATTAAGGTACATAAGAAAATTTCTTTTTTTCCTAAAAAACAGGCCTAGGTAAACAAATAGGACATTTTGTTAACTGGGAGCGGCTTGACTGTTTCTTTTGCTAGCTCCTTCTCTGTATATTAAGCTCTTTTAATGTGACAAGTTAGTTACCAGAAAATCATGTCTGCCTTTTTTTTATTTGGAGTTTTGCTTTGGTTTTAAGTTAAAAGTTCCCTAGACAGGCCTTACCTTGAGAAAGCTCATAAAAAAAATATAAAGTTAAATTACTGCATTGTTATCTATTACAAAAAGACATTTAAGATCTTCTAAAAAATGTTCTTCTCTACACCTGTGGCATAGAATTGAAGGAAAAGCAGAAGCATAAAACAACTGGGATTCTCTTTTTCTAGACATCACAAAATGTTTCACACGTAACACCTCATAAATGAGATTAAATGACAGATTCTGTAGTTTTGTATATTATTTTAAATAAATGTTTTCAATATTACCTTTGTTTCTAAAGTTGAAAATAGCCTGGATCATACTGGTCAACAGTTAGCACGATATTTTCAGGGACAACAGGTATAGAAAGGCAACAGGTAAAGATTCATCTCTAATTTGGAAACCATTCTAATTAGAGAAGACTAACATTAACATATGTTCTCTTTTTTAAGATTAAAGCACTTAAGATCAGAGAACTACTGATTTCATCTTTATGCTTTCCCTTTTTGGAAGATATTTGAAATTTTAAATGTCAAATGATGAACATGTTGACAGGTCATCTGGAGGGATTTATTTATTTCTTTCTACAAGATTTTTCCAGTTTTCCCACCCTGTTTTGTGATGAATCACGGTTATTCAGTAACCAGTAATATAAAAAGACATAATGTAAAAACTGATACAACAGGACTTCCGAGATGCCCTGCAAAAATTGAATTGAAGTTGTCAAAAATGTCAGTTATAACTAATGTTTCTTCTTCCATGCAAGTAACATCTTTCAGAGAGCAGTAACTCTTCCTTTACCTTTCATTAATGACTTCTAGAGAATTTCATAAGAACATATTGTAGGGATTAAAGAATTAGGGATTAAAAGGTAGAGGTAAAACTGATACTAAAGATCTTCTCTGTTTATGTAATGTATGTTATGGTTACTAAAGTTACTCTTGCATTTATATGTTTTTGAAACTCAATGCATACAAGTGATATAATCTCCCTTGCCAATTAGTCTGCTATTCTGAATATCCCTCCCCATGACAGACACTGGTTCTCAGGTGATTTTCCTCCTCTTCCTGCCAATACCTGAGACTTTTATCCTTTCACTATTGTGTTGTATTTATGAAGCTGTAGCTAGTTTATGGTGATATGAGGGGGGAAAAAGGAGATTGACTTCAAGGGTCAAATATGTTTCCAGTTTAAGAACTAAGTCCTCAGATAATTAATTATCAATAGGAATTCATTACAGTTTGTAAATGAATTCATCTATTCACTGTCTTTTCAGTGACAAAGGTTCTTGATACATAGATGAAACTCGCAATTCAACCTCGATTCCATCACCTTGTACTCTCACCTCTCCTCAAATTGAAAATAAGAGTCATTCATTTGGAAAACCTATTAGCTCCCTATTATTAGAACAATGACCTTCTAGTCAAAATGACTGTCTTCTCACTCAGTAAAATTTTTTGTTCGCTTGAATTTGCAAGAAAGAATTGTCACAATTAACTCTTTGCTGACACTTTAACTATTATTAAACCACAATAACTTTACATTTGCTTCACACAATTCACATACACTGTTATGTTGGTTTAACTTGCAAGTAAAATCAAAGATATATTAAATAAGGAATAGATCATGCCATTAACCAGATTAGGTTACTGGTCAGTTTCATATCTCCCCTGGTTGTTATTTTATGTCTGACAACATCAAAGCCTTCAAGATAAATTTTAAAAACAAGAGAGGATTACCTAATCTTTAGAACTATTTCTTTTTTACCCTCGAGCAGTGGACAGTTGTTTTCTATGGCTGTTTTCTGTTTACACATGCTTTACATTTCTGCTACATCATTTTTTTTTTTTTCTTTTTAGGTGACATGATCAGAACTATTCATAGTATATTGACAACACACCACCGGTATGTATAGTATCCAGCCTGACACAGTTTAACTATGCTTTGGAAGAATGTCTCATTTATGTTATACACAGAAAAGTTTTTGAAGGCTTCTTGATTGAATTCCTTTATTTTAAACCTGCTTCCTATTTTCTACATTGAAATCAATGCAGAAGAGTTTGCGTGTACCAAAACACGTTTACTGACTCCATGGGCTCTAATCTTCATATGATTAGAGATAGGAGTTCAAAACCCAGCCCAGTTTCTGAAAACTTTTAAACACAAAAGCATTCTTATCAAGGGTGGTTCTAAATTGTATGCACCGCTATTCATTTTATTTTTTTGACATTTCTGTATGCTTCATAAGGGGTATTATCTAAAATTGCCAGCTCTTAACACAACATTGCCCTGATTGACTCTAATGTTAACATCAAGGGTAAGGAAATGCTGCCCCGCAGCTACATAATAATTCTCTCTCATGTTGCGTAATACTAAGACGCTTGTTAGTGTGCAGCTTAACAAAGATATTTGGCTTATCTGGCTCTCAGCAAGGACTTCCACCCTTGCCTAAAATTAATGATGAAGATAGAAGTGAACATTTCAGGAAGCCTGCTATAGTGCCACAGAGCTTTTGATAAAACTTGTCAATATGTTTAATGCTGTCCAGCATAGTCCCAAAGCATTCACCCCTAACAAGACTTTTCAGCATTAGAATGTTCTATTTCTGCCAGAAATCTTCAGAAAGAACAACAATATTAGCATTGCCTAATCTTCCGCAAGTTAACAGTTACCTCTGATGATTTGGTCATGGCATACCAGTGTGTCAAAAGAGTGAAACATTTCTCCCTTACAAAAAGCACTGGATTAAATAAAATTACCTTCTTACCTCACAATTACAAGACAAACATTTGGAAAGTGAGTTAACGTTTTGAAAAGGTGGCTAAATTTCAGAGGTAATGCATGTGCATTTCAATGATATGCATTTCCCAAGCATGTTCTAGTGAAACACATGCAACAATCACTTTGTATTTTGCCAAATCATTGTGACCAGTGCCAATGACAAAGGACTAACAAGATAGGGTCCAAATTGTGGCACTCACGCAATAACAACTAGCAATGCCAAGCTGAACTTGTTCTAAAATACTGAAATTGCTGCTAATGAAGAATGAATACTGCTTCAGGTTTGTGTGATTTTTTGACATAATATTTAGCACATTACACTATGGACTAACATAGGATCTTTAACATGCTCCTGATGGGATGATTTTATAAGACATCGTTACATTAACCAGTAATGAGGGACATTTTCAGATAATACAGAAGCAATTGATTTATTTTGATAAATAAGTAATTGATAATTTTAGTTTAGTTCTCCTAACCTGAGCATGCTTTTTACCGCTTTTTTTCCATATGCTTTTCTATTCCTGGTTTATCTCACTCTGGACAGGTTTTACACAGAACTAATCTTTCATCCCACAAAAACATGAAGCCCTAGAACCATAGTGATTTACATTACAAAATTCTGGTAGCTTTAAAATTTTAATTGGAGGGCTTTTTTCTGTTTTTCATTTATTTACTTGGATTTTTTTTTTGTTTTGTTCTGGTTTTGTTTTTTACAATTACTGAAAGATACACCTCATGAGATCTGATCAAGTTGTTATAGTTTAAACCATATGGTACGAACTCCCTGTCAATCTATCAGTCTTTACTTTCTCCACTAATAAAAAAACTAACAATAATCATTACAAAAGCACATTTTCAGTAAAGACATCTGCCAAAATATCCCCCCCAAGTTGGAAGCTATCATGTGTTCTTCTAGCCTTGGGATGCCCAAGAGTGACACTATGAGTAGAAAGGCTTATAAAAAACCCACAACCAAGCAAAACTGAGAGCTACTCAGCCTGAATCTTTCCTCTTTTTCTTTAATGGCTGGCCAAACACGAGGCCAATGAGCCATCATAAGTTCCTTAACATTTCAGCCTGTTTTAATTTTTCAAATAGGAATGTGGGATAGATGAAAATTAATTACAATCCCTACATCTAAGTTTTGTACATGACTCAACTTAGATGCTCTCAAAGTTCAGGTGCCCCTATCATCAAGTTCCCCCATCTAGTTTATCAACAAAGTAAGTATTGACTGAGAGATATCACAGGTCATATTCCTATACTGAAAACCAGAAGAAAACATCTGAATGCTTTTATTTCTTAGAAACATAGGGCTAAAACATGCCGTGGATGTCCAATCTCAGACAGAAGTCACCATTAAAGATAAGAAGTTTGCAATACATGAATATGAACAGAGTACCATAATGCTAACATTAAAGTAAGAAAAAGATATGAGAATTGTTTCTGTAATTTCCATTACTGAAATGACAAGGATTAAAAGTAAAACATAATTCATATGTAGGACATAAAAGGCCAAAGGAGAGGGAGAGACTCCTGACTTAAATTATGATATAAACTAAGGCTCTGTAAAATGATGTTAAACTGTTTCTTTTTTCTTTAATTGAAAATTCATAAAAGAAAATTCACTCCCTTTCCAAGACACTTTATTTGCTTCTAATTTTTTCCTCTTCCAAGTTCATACACATACACGCTATGAATATATACACATGCCTAGCAATTTGGAAAAAAAAAATAATTGTGATACTATTCTGCAGACCCGAGAGAGTTTTACTTTGGCCAGCACAAAAGCGTGATGTGATTAAATTCTCCCCATGATGCTGACCAAATGGAACCGATATTGTTTTCGGCAGCAAAACAATACTGTTGTAGACAACAGAATTAATTTTCTTTGTCAAGAGTAGTTATTTTCTCCCCTTACAGTGTCTTCAAATGTATATTACTTTTTTGCAAAGATTACATAGGTAATTTAGGCTTAGAATACATATTCATATTCAAATACATATTCAAGCTTAGAGATTTGCTAAGTGCTGGCACCATTTCTCTGATGTATAAATCACAAAACATTGTGAGGGTTAGAAAACGGTGGTAGAGGCACATAACTCAAAAGTTTAATACTTTCAGGTCTCAATCATGCCATTTATTTCTGTTTTGTTACCCACCATGCTATGTGTCTACATTAGTAATCTGGCATTCTCTCTAATGAAAGATTCTTTTGAGGCTGTATTTATAGAAACAAGGGATTTTGCATCTCCAAAGTAACCAACCAAAGAGGTTCTTGAACCTTCTGCAAATAAATTTAAAAGTTTAACCATAGAGATTTAGTTATAGTTCTTAAAAGGGCTGAAATTCTAGCGTTTCATTTGGTAAAGTTACATGAGAATTAAAAAATAATTATGCAAACTGAATTATGTCTGATTATTAGGAACTGTGAGTTAAAAATTCCAGATTTTTAGGAAATACATATATCTTTGGAGTTTTAAATAACATCCAGACAATGTGTCACCTTCATTATACAAATGCAGGGCTGAAAAAAGCTAGTAAGAATAAAAGTATAATTACTGTATATATCCTATCCAGTTACCCTTTGCAGTATCAACTGTTGTTCTTAAAATAATTGAGAGTATAAAATGACCAAAAAAAGCCGTAATGTTCACAACTTTAAAACTTTTAACTTCTTTCCATGCCAAGGGTGGGAACTAAAACTTACAACAAATTGTAGTTGCTGGATCTTCTATTTGATATTCAACTTAGTGCTTTTAACCGTACAAATGCTGAGCCTAAACAGCAGTGGGGAAATAGAGGATTTCTCTATCAGTCTAACAAGACACAGTATTTACTGGGATGATGAATTATGCCAATGATTAACTTTAACTGCAAAAAGTGAGAAAAGCACTTATTGAAAAATCATTTTTGCAGGCTGTCATAGGAAGTGAAGCAGGGTACAGTGATGTTTGAGAAAGCAATAAAACATTATTCAAGGGTGTTGAAAACAAGAGAACTTCTTTTTAATTTCCTGACCTCTCAGCTGGCCGAAACAGACTGGATGTGGTGTTTTTAAGGACCACAGAAAGGCCACAAAGCTGCATCCTGTGACCGTCATGCTCAGTGTATTCATCTAGAATAGTCTATACGTACATTTTAGCTCATGAAAGAAATCAGGAAAGATCTAGGATTTCCTGTCTTTTTAAACAACATTGCACACTTTAATGCCCGATGGCAATATAAAATGACAAGGAAATTTTTTGGGTATCATTTTGGGCATCTTGGTTTGGGTTGGGTTTGTTTTTTTTATTTTGGGGGGGGGGGGCGGGGGAGGGGAGGGGGGAGTTGGTGGGGGCTATGAGGGGAGTGTGTTGTATTAAATGGAACTTCATCTTTTAGGAACATTTATGAAAAGATGTGTTTCTGTCTCCCTACAAAGATCATAGCGATCCATAGCAGAACAAATGCATCCTTAAATTTACAGGTTAAAATCAAACAAAGAAACCCCGAACAAACACCCCTAAAACCTCTTCAAAAGTCTCTGGGAGACAACATCAATTTTCTGACACAGTCCAGATTTGCTAGAAAGGTTGTCTCACCTCTTGCACTGATTTATATTTTATTTTCTCTTCCACCACCTATTCCCTCATTTACTGGCAAGTGTAATTAGGATTACATATTTTAGGGCTACAAAAGCAAATACAGTGATATCTATACATGACTATCTGCAACAGATGTTCCAACCATCAGCATTAAATTCCAAACTAGTCTCTAGCTGCACCATTACATTTTTTATTCAATTATTACAAAAAGTATTCAATGAAAACACAATAATAGCAATTCTGTGTAAGTATTCAGTTTCAGCTTCCCAAAATGAAAATTAATGTTATCATCTGCCAAATTTCTTGGTCTGCCTCTAAATCACATTCTCATACAAACTGCCTGCTGTTGATCAAGCCTGGTTCAATATACTCAAGAAAGGGCTAACACAAATGAGCCACAGGTGATGTTCTGGTCAGCAAAGTGTGAGTTCCTCCAAAGCAAACTGCTAAATATGCTTGGCTTTCTAAATTTCTGAATTCAAGCCACAAGCTGTTTGCTCAGATGTGGTCTAGATATTGAGCTTTTCTCTACATATATATATGTGGATTGGATCTTTTCATTTTATTATTTCAGTCATATTCTAATATTGACCTAGTTTTACACAGCTAGAACTCCACTGAAATCAATTAAATTAGTTCAGATTTATAGTGACACAAGTCATGAGGAAAAGCAGATCCCCAGCTCTTGAAAGGATCATGAAATTAAAAATATCCATCTCAATACAGTAAATATATTTTGTGTGACATAGATGTACGTGTAGCAAATGATGAGCTTTGAGTGTCTCTAATTGTTCTATAATGATGTGGTACTACTCACTTGAAAACCAGAGGATTCTTTAATAACCCATGTCATTTACATCATGAAAGACTGATGTGAATTTTAGCTGCAATAACTGGAAACCCAAATTATTGCATCAGTAGAACAGCCCTCCACGTTTCTGTTAATCAGTTGGAATACCAGGCAACTATCTCCCAACTATTGAAAGCTTTTGTTCCATGTTGCAACCCAACAGAAAATACGGGAATGACAGCAGCTCCAGCAGGCTAATGGCAACTTATAGGGGTATATAGGTACAGATTTCTCACATGGGCACTAATGCAATATTAGGTTTTTTTCATTAGCTACAGCCTTCTGTCTCCATGTCATGCTACTCACATGTGGCTGTCAAATAGTGCTGCAGCTTCCTCATGGAGCTCTAAGACACCGTGATTTAGTGACTTCCAAAAAAAAAATCAAATAAATGTAATTTTATGTATCATATGAAAATACCAATTTCACAATGTTATTTTTCTAAGTCCTTATTTCATAAGAATTTAAGGTGGGATTTCCAAATCAAATACAAAATATTCTAGCTATACTGAAGTCATACTACGAAGTAGCTCAATTTCACTGGCTTCTGTCAACATTGAAAACAGAAAAACAATCAGATTTTGCTTGCTTCTGGAAAAATGATTGCAAAATTTTTTAATATAGCTTTCCCTGAGGGCTATGAGTAAACAAGCACCAAGAGAACGAGCAAATAGAAATAATACAACAGCCACACACTATCACAGCAAGATAATGAGGTAACCATGTACACTCGCTGATAGTTACCAAGAGAGAGACTTCCCATAATTAAATTAAACTAAATGTCAAGTAAGTTAAATCAATTCCTTACATCCAAGGATATTAATTAAGATTTATCTCTATTTCATATCATTCATAACTTTTTGAGAAAAGGGGTGAATGCAGCATTAGAGATATAAATAAAACTAACCTGACTACAGTAAAAAATTTAATAGGACTCCCGTATAAATCCAAGTACAAGTTGTATGGCTGGCTATACTTCCCCAGGAATCATTGTTTTGTCTCACAAGGGTGATTTTTTCATGAAAATTGGACAAAAGCAGAATTTTCTTTGTACAGGAAAACTTCTTGGGATTTTTTCCTTTGTCTTTATTTGCCAGCTACCTCTGAAATGGTTGAATAAATTAAGCTAAACTACAGCTTAGTTGGAATCACTCCAACTTGATAAATAATACTTAATATGAACATAATGTATTGAAGACTTAAGATGAGGGATACTACCAGGTACATCACAGACTGAAGTCTATCCTGTTTATGTCATCACATCTTACATTTTGCTTAGAGTCAATGGTTAGCTATATGGTTGTGTTCATTCCGATTTACAGGAAAAAAAAGATCTAAAAATAGCTTATATCATTTTTATAAGCTGAGATTCTTCTGAATATTTGGGCATGTTCAGACATGACTACAAAGTAAGGTGCAAATGGGTTTTGCCATGACTCCATCTATACTTCAAGGCAAAAAGCCTTCAAAGATTTTAGACATTTTTGGCACATGATAACAATAATAAATTCTTTTCAGTTTAACTTACTTTAAAAGAAATGAGAAAATGTCCAGTTCCCACACTGCACCATGTGCAAACAGTGAGCTTCAAAGTCAAATAGGCTTTCAGCCATTAAATATTCTTGTTCATACAGGAGGTGCTTAATTTTTATTCCTTTCCAAGTTCTGCTAGCCAATGAAGAGGACCAGGATGAAATATCCACTTTATCCTACAGCAGTGGATATCCTTCTGTACATTAGTCCATAATTTTTAGGCTAAAAGTTTCTTAGCATAGGTTGTATCATTGAACCATGTGGAAGCCATATTTTTCTAGGTCCTGCATTACATCAGCCTGCTCCCCCTAAACATTTTACAGCCTAGAGAAGCAAGAAAACAAAGTTGAAGGTGGAAGCCAGCAAGAATTTCCACTTACAAATGGGAAATTAAGGCCAAGCAAGATCAGTGTTCGATGCTGCACAGTATTTCAGTGGCAGTCAACTCCAATTTGCAGCCTTAAGCCACAGATATACTCTATATATGTAATATATATATACACACAGATACTTTTCTAATGTTTATATATATACACATATATATGTGCACACATATTCTCTCAGTGAGTCACTAACACATCCTGTCCTGATGTTGTGATTTCCTACTCGAGAATTTCAATACAGTACCCATTACTTGCATTTGCATCTTAAAGCAGTCACCTCAGCTTTAATAATCAAAAGAATCAAGCCCAATTTAGCTTCACCACAGAAAGCAGCAAGATTCAGATGAACCCAGCATAATGGGAAAACTTTCTGCCAACTCAGAAACACAATAAATTTTTTATGTTAATCAGGCATTGAAAACACAATGTGACACTATAAGCTTTTAATTTTAATAATCTTTTTAAGGGTTTACTTCTAATTCTGCTTTCCTTCTCTAATATTAAGAGTGCCAAGTCATCAGGCTAAAAATATTTATACAATTGTCAAGCTGAAAATGAAGGTATTGATATTAAAAGAACTCCTTCACCTAGCCCCTCCTTGTAAAACTAGCAGATTCCTCCTAGCTGTTTGTCTATGTTTCAAACTAAGCACATTGGATATCCTTTAGAGATAATATTAGGCTGCTGAAAAACTAAGTGACAATTTGCCAAGATTTTTGTAAATTTCTATTACTTATTCAGAATAGACACCTTGTCAAAGATTCTGCAAATTGCACAAGTTATCATCCTGCCACACACAATGATAACAGCGCTATTGTTGAAAAATAGTTTAACATTAAACACAGTGAAAACTAGAAAAATAACACATAAATCTAGCGTTCCATAACATTTACTATTATACCATTGCTTTTACATCCTAAATTTGTGGTTTTGTATATATGTATTAAAATAACCCACTTGATTGGAAAATCACAGATTACTTTTTCCAAATTCTCTCTGAGTTCAGGAGATAACTAGTACGCAGCTACTGCACCAAGACTATGTAATCAAAGCCATTTTAAGGACCGCATTCATGCTTCATCTGTTATTAAAACTTTAAAGTCAGGTAGTAAACACAGAAGAAAAACTCAGTTCAAACTGTCAGTGTCCCCCAGTTACAAACAAACTGAAAATGACTTGTTTCAAAAAGTGGTTTTAGAAGCTGCAACAACCTAAAGACTTTTAGGATATTTTTGCACACATACAATTTGTGATGTAATCAATGCTTTAGCTTCATGCCACTGTTGAACACAATAGAAAAAAAACCATACAGATAAGCAGATATAAACATCTAAAAAAATTTTGTAACAAAGCGTAGGTGATATATAAATTTCTTCGCCAGGAGACAAAATTCAGACTGAGGACTACAAGCCAATCCCTCTGCTGTGGCCTATTAAATTACAGAATTATCTCCCTGAAGTGCAGCTCTTTGGTCAGATGGGTGACAAACAGGACTAGACAAGCCAATGTCTAACTAGTACGGAGCACATAGACAGGTATGACAGCACACACCGATGTTACCATTGCAATCTGTATATCTATATTGAAGAGGCAGATGAATGAGTTAAGTACCCTAAACAATCTGTCTTGTGGGTATTTTTTGTCTTTTGTTTTACACATGGTACTATTTCATCTGTGTCCAATATTAAATGTGGTGTAATCTGCATATCATTCCAACATAGGATGTCAAAGTTAAAAAAGACATGAAAAATAACTTTTTATGATGAGAAAAGTCACTTAACAGTTCTTCAACTTAAATTTTCACATGTGAAGAGAAAAACCACACAATCCTCCTGCAATAAATGCCAGCTGGAAACCCGAATGAGGTCAAAACCCCGTCAAGGGGGAAATGGGGAATTACACATCTGAATAACAGAGTTCTGCTACAAGGCCAACCACTAAACTGCAGAAATAGATAGCTTTGTTTAATGGTGAGATTAGTACCAAGACTTCTGTAGAAAAAAGAGACAAACTGAAGAAATTCACTTCACAAATTACTTAATTATCATGAAACTTTTCCAAGAAGGCCAGGATTTTTTCCAAGGGAGTGATTATGTTATATCTGTAGCTTTCAGAAATTACCCATTGTTGCACAAAATATTTAGAGATTACTAAAACTCTCATGCAACTTCATATCTTAAAAGATATAAAAAGCAACTTAGTAACTCTATGTTTAGATGTGGAGTTCACAGAAAATACATATTTTCAGAGAACTACAAGTCCTTATTGAAATCGGTAAGTGGTTCCAACAGACAGAAAAGACCACTAATATTTCCGTCATTGTCTTCAATCACAGTATGTCAGCTAAACAATACCAGTAAGTCTCAAAAAACTCTTCTTTCTTTACCAGGTAAGGAGAAGAAACATCCCTAGCTCATCTCTCATTCAGTTTTCCTTTTAAGTACAGTCAGCAGAAGTCAAATGACTTTCTTCTCACCCTTCTTCAAAATACACCTTGCAAGTATTTCTAGTAAAGGGGCACTGTAAATGAATAAAATATTTTGTAGCTATTGAAGAATGCGAATTTATGAACAGAAAACCTCCCTTCACATTAAAACTAGATTACAACATCAAGTCCAGAAGCTGAAGCTTCCTGTTCTGGAATTCTGGGCAAGTGCAGAGTCAGGACCACAACTTTCCACATTCGCATACATACATACTTATAGAAACTGAAAGCTCTCTCCATTTCCACAGTGTTTAATTCAGCAGCAAAATACAATCTGCTAAAAAGTAACATACAGTAAGACAAATAAAGGACTGCTACTATAATAAAAACCAGGTGAACCCAACCAAGCTGGAAAGTAGTGCAAAGTAAACATTACAAAAAAACCATTCTCCCATCATCATACCCAAATTTATTGTACAGTACCCGTGTCCATCCTATCATTGGCTTTTCACAACACAGCACAAAATTAAAACCTGACAGATAATCTTGGAATTTCTACGCTTCATGGTTATAATAACCACTGCCTAAAAGCCTTACCAAACAGCTACATTATTTACAAGCAGCGCTAAGTTCAAGTTGTCAAGGACGTAGGCATGGGAGGACGGAATAAAAGTCTTAAAGCACTCAGCAGAATGATGCAGCAAGGTCAGCTATGAAAGTATATTCATAGGGATTTACTTTCATGGCTCATATTCCCAAGATTTTTTTAAGTTTTCTGATTTGCTGGGGGAGATTTGGGGGATTGCTTTGTTCTAGTTTTGGAGAAGGGTTTTGGGTGTGTTTACAACCTTTTATGTTACAATTCATTTTTATTTTTCAAAGCTTAAGAAATAACTAAGCAGTTAGAATAACAATAATTTTTGCTTACTCTAACCTTATTGGTTTCTTTCACACACACAAAAAAAGAACCACGTCTGCTGTTATGCAACAATATCACTCTTCTCTTCCAAACAAAGGTAAAACAAGAGTTTCTTGATACAATCTGACAGAATTGGCCAAGCATACTATTTAGAGGTAACACTATCTGAAGGCAGGCTACCTTTTCTGGAAAGGCTAGGAACAAAAAACACCTTTATGATAACGTGTCTAGGCTATAGATCCCTAGATATTGCCCCTCATGCGAAGTCAATCATACAGTAGCTACCTGAGACACGAACTGAGACAATATTAATTATTCCCATGTTATCTTGCTGCCATGCTGGAAAGAGGGCGTAACATTTTCTTTTTCAGTACCAGGTCTCCTTCAAAAGGAAAGGAACTCCTAAGTCCATTTTCCTGCAAGACAAACTAGCAGAACTTGAGACTTCTTCCAATTAGCACAACCTGGCTAAGTAGTTTTACCAACTGACTTTGACCCTTAATACAGACTAAATAACTAAATTCAGTGATGAGCTTCTTAAACTGGTGTAGTATAAGATCATAAAAAGAGGGATTTTAACTTTCTTTAAAGATCATGTAGAGTATTAAACTAATATTCACTTCTGATTTTTGGTATTGACTTCCTGGGTAAACTTTCATTATAGAATTTGAGTTTGGGTCTCCTAACCTCTTTCCATATTAATGACACCTATAGCTCTCAAGGAAAGCATCCATTCATGTGCTTGTGTTTCTGCACTGCTTAGCAAAGCACAGCTCTGATTTATTAGATATTCAAAAATCTTTTTTTAACATATGTTTCCTAAACCTAGTCGAGGTTTCTTTTCCTGAGCATTTTTTGCCAACAGGGCATTAGTAAAACACTAAAAGTTTAAAACTTTCTGTTGGATTTGAACAGCAACCCTATTCAACATTTTTTAAGATTGATACAACTAAAGAGCAGCTATATACATAATAAATAAATTTCTAGAAAAAACATAAAAAATACATAAAGCCTTTTTACTCTGAAAACATATGAAAAGATATATGGGGAGAGCACTGACTTTATTGAGAACTTTTAGTCTTGGTTAATTTCTTTTTCTTTCTTCTGCTGGTAGATATTTCTGCCTCTTACACGAACTTTTGGCCTGTATATGATGATTTTGACACATCTGACTTTCAGGAAAAAGAAAAAGCATTATTTATTTTGCTGTTGTTGAACATCCTATGCTCCTTCAAATTAAAATATAACTTGTTTCTATTAAAACTGAAGAATACAACAGAACTTTATCACTTGTTCCATGTTAATATTCAGAAGTCACACACTGAATTATTCTTACTGTAATGAATGAGTCTATTATTAGCATATCTTGCTGGTAAAAAAAGGGTTTGTACAAGGTAACTTTGAAACAGACTCTCCTGAAAGACAACTTTCATCAAAGTAACTGCACCTGTAACAGGACATCTGTAAGCACATCTAGATTACCATACTGGGAGAGGAAATGAATAATAAAGTCAGTGATTCCAAAGTGACAGCTCTGTGGTTATCATCCAACTGAAAAAGCTACATGGATTCCTGTGTTCCAATAACAGTGGCATACAGCTACCTAAAACGTGGCTTTGAAAAGCCAAACGTTGCTGACTCCATCTAGAAGCAATTTTCCAGGTTGTGTCTTACATACACGTGAATCAGATGAAGCAGTGTTACCTGTCAGAATGTTAAGTTATGCCACTTCTCTTCTGTGGCATTTTACATCAGTGCAAGTTAAATTTCCAATCACAGTTAATTGAAATCATTATGTTGTCAAGGTATTTCATAATATTAACAATGGATTGATAGTCTTTTCATGTTTCTATTTCAAAATACTTCTCAAAAGAAATGTTTTGCAATTTACTAAGTTAATTAATGCATTACTAGATCTATTGATTTTAAAAGAAAATGTTGACACTAATATAATGCTTTCCTTATAAAATGTGTTACCTTTTCCAGAAGACTGGTTTAACCTGGTTAAACGCAAGGGACTCTAGCACAGTAGGAAAAGAAACAAAACATAATTTTCATTTTGCTTTTCCAACTGCCATTAATAAAGCTGAAATATGCCTCCCACACAAGAAACACTTTTTACTTCTAAGTGATGTCTCTATTCAGTGAAATACTGTAAGACTTCCTTGCTGCAATGGTCACACTAAAAACATCATGTTTTATAACTACAAAAAGAAAATATTTTGAGGAAAAGAAAAAACCCAAGCAATAAGCTTTGCATTAAAACCTTCTTCCTTTACCTTGCTTTATTAGACAGCATTAGTAAAGCCCCTACATGGCTTTGTTAAAAAGTTTTCTGGAAAAATTTTATCTATAGAGCAATAGATAATATGCCAGACAGTAGTAGGAAAGAATGCAATATTTCATACAAAACTTGCATTCTTTTAATAGTTTTCATAGAACATTGACTCTTGTCAACAAACCTGACAATTTTTTTTAATTTAAATTGCAAGACAATAAATAAAGATTAACTTTAATCTAATAAAATTGATTTATCTGTGCCAGCTTGAGAGTAAACAGTATGGCAATAAAGAGAAACATCCTTATAGTCAAATTCTATAGGGTATACAACAAAATAATGTGGAAGATATCAATAATCAAAGTCATTCCAAAAGCACTTCCTTTCTGTGATATCATGTCAACATTTCTAATGGTTCTAAATGAAAAGCAACATCCTGCTTTCAACTCAGTCTATAGGCAGGAAGCACACTATTAGACAACTGTATGAGAAATAATGGTTTTCTGAAGCTTACTGGTTCACATTACCTTCCTACAAAAAAGGGAAATTAACAGTTCACTATTTATTTCATGTCATTTACTAAGAAAAAAAAAAATGGCAGAGCTTCCAGAATGAGATACACTTAAGGCTTGGGAAAGAAAATATAATATAACACATGAGAAAAGACCTCACGAATAAGTTTGAAAATTTTCATTGAAGTTTTCAGCATCACTTTCCCATCCTGAAATTAATACAGATCTGCAAATAAGAGCACAGGATTCCAAAACTGAAAACATGTCTAGAAACCTGGAATTGCTATAGGCAACCATATAAAACCTGAACGTCTCCAAGCACATAAGAAGCTGCTTCAGCCAAATTTTTGCTCAACCTATAACTGTAACCACCATTAAATATGAATTGTACATGCATATCTGGTCCTGCCAAGGAGAAGGCTTGATGAATTTTGACAGGATTTCGTTTCTATTCTATAGAATCTGCCCTTGAGCCCAGAAAATTCCCAGGAGGATTGCGGCAGGCAAGTTTTTCTGCTTTGTTTTGTTTTTATTCTAAAGCCTGTATTCATCTTCCTTCAAGGAACATCCCACAATTAGTTTTATATTAATAATATGCCTGCATATATATTAGTCTTTAAATTTCTTGAAGAAGGCAGGTGTGTCTCATTCTGAGAAAGTTTCATTTGGCCCTCTGACTGGAACAAGCTCTTCCAAACAAGTTATTTTCATCCTTGAAAACAGCATGCTACATCTGTCCTCAAACCAGTTTAAATGTGGATTGACTGCACTAACTCCAGTTAAATTACACTGATACAGACGAGACCAAAATTTGACCCAGAAGGTAAAACAAATTTTATCTTTTAAAATTTTTTTCTTTTAATTTTTTTTTCTTTTAAAATGCTTTACATCTTAAAGTTCCTTCAAACTTTTTTTCTTTCTGATCTATTTTTTATCATTTTTATAATGAACCAAGCTACACATTATTTAACCCAAAGCAGTAAGCAGGGAAAAGTAATTCAAATAACACATTTGTCACCACTTCTGTAAGCTAAATTATGCTTTTTAGTCTTTTCTCTTCTTGTTAGCATATAAAAGCTGATGAACCAATAACAAAAAAACCACTAAGCCCCTCATTTGCAATAAATTATATGACTAACCAGCAGAGAATTGGTCAATTCTTCTTACTGTATTTAAGTTTGTATCAGGTGCTAAGTATCACATCAGAAGGAACAGAAGAGCATGGCTTTAGTACCAAGAGAACTGACTGAAATACTCATTAAGATAAGAATAATGCAAAAGTCTAGAGCAATATGGTATCATCAGAATCAACCTTCAGAGTTCCCATAAAGTAAACACAAGGCTTTGCAAATGCCTATCAAAATTCTCTCTGTGGAGTATTTTAATGGCAACTACATATTAAATTTTCATACAGCTCAGGCTGCCATTATTTGCTGAAGCAAGCATGGGAATCTTGATATCTGAATCCAACAATATCAAATGGTGATGCCTAATTTACTGCAAAGAGATCACTAAATTAAAAACAAAAACAAACAAACAAAAAACTCCATGCAGAACACAAAAATCTCACCCGCTCCCACCCACCCTCCCTCCAAATAAATACCCCACATCACTTAGAAGTGATTACAGTATATATTTTAAAAATACTTCTCCCCAATTTTTCTTCTGGGCAAGCAACACAGCATGAATGCATTCCACTGTAAAACATTACAGTAGGGAAAGTGTTGAAAACTGCCCAGTTTAACCTCTCAATGATTTCAAAATTCTATTGGTCAAACAAATCTGCATTTCAGCAATGTCTTATCTATGCTTTCTGTGTTACTGATGGAATCAATGGAAGCTCCCGACAATAATGGCATTACACAGAAGTTACAAAGTAACAAATGAGTTCCTCAAACTGTATAACAAGTTTGGGGGGTTAAAAAAGATCTTTCACACCAACAAACACAAATGCAAATCTTATTTTAACTTCCTAGTGGCTAGATGCAGTTCATTTATTTACTCCATCCATTTTTACCATCATTTTCAGACCTAATAGATTGCCAACTAAATCTAAACACATTATCAGTAAAATAAAAACATGAACTATCTGATTTTTTTTTCTAAATAGTTCTATTTAGCATATTGTATTTTGTCACACTGATATAAATACAAACACTGTTTTAAAAAAGCTTGCTATTTTTGATATCCTAACTTTGTAAACCATATTAAATTGTGATGCCTAATTTCAAAGTATTTGTATTCTATATAAAGGTAAATTTCTATAAACACCTAAATAACACTTAAATGAAAATATTCATGCTGAGTCAGATGTTTCTGTAATATTAGAACTTATTTAAAACAAAAAGAAGGATAAAAGAGGATTCCTACATAATCATCACTGAACCCGAAAATAAAATCTAATAGCAGGTAATAAAGCTGTTTACAATTAGCATGCTAATTTTGAAAGTGCAACAAAAATAAAGAGTTATTTTCCAAGCTTTTTCACACATTGTGATTCCCCAAATAATCAGAACAAGAATAAAGTAGAGAATCCATTCATAAGTGCAAACTTCTAATGTCAGTATTCTTAACTATACTGAATAAGACAAAGCTGAAGTCTGTCTCAATCCATTGCTCATTTTGTGGCAAACCAAAGTTTTCTAACTTCAGCTTCTGCTGATTCCTGTAATCCCTTACCAATGAATTAACTCACGTGACTAATTCTCAACTAGTAATATAACTTAAAGTGTTATAAAACCAGGTTTAACGACTTCTTACCACAACATACATTCTCCAAAAGGAAAAAAGCAAAGATCTTACAAAGGCAAGCTTTGCATTTGTAGAAGTAAAACAGTGGTTTTGGAAATGCAACAGAACTGCATCATTAAAAAAATAGGTCTTTCATATCAAGAGCCATCAGCTATAAAGAGACCATAAGCAACTAGAGTTGATGCCCAAGGCTCTTTCCAAAAGAGAATACATGACTCTAATGGGCTGAATAGCAAGGAAAAATTCAGATTATTTATCTGTCTGCACCTATCAGGCCCAAAACAGATAAAAAAGCAGAAATGCAGATCAAAAACACTAAGGAAAAGAGCCTATATAAATAAATTTTGATACTTGAATATGCCATCTTCAATTGGAAAATTTTGAATTAAAAATAATTTGTATAGATATCTAGAAATTTAGTATGTGTGCATACAGATATACATATTTATATGAAAAGGACATATCATGTATTTCACAATAGTGGAAGTATTCAACTTGCAAGACAGAAAGATATTTTAGACCTGAAAATGTGCAATGGAAAAGCAGGGAAAAAAATCCACTAAAAGTAAATTCCTGATTTTGGTACTTTTTAAAAGCTGATTTCAATACTTTTTCCAAGCAGCGGTAACTATTTTTAATCTTAGCTTGCTCAGAAACAGAGGAAGAGCAGCAAGTTTAGTTACATGTTCAAAATCACCCAAGTTACTGTTATGGCTGAAAAAAGAAGGCCTGTCAAATGTCCGGTTCTGTGCTGCATTTACCGAATCACTGCTGACATTATGTTTTCTAGGCTGGCAGAAAATGCTTAGAAAATTAAGAGTTACTGTTATGAACTATACCATCTATTGTACATCCTCTGGTTGATACTTCAAAGAGAGGACAGTTTCCTATCCAACTAACTTCTCCGATGGATTCAAGCCAGTAGGTGACAATATTTTGCCAGTCCGGAGACCCCTAAGAATTTCTTACAAACTCCAAACAGCAACTGTAAACCTATACTCTATTGGCTTGCTTTTCTTAGTTACTTTTCACAGCCTCCTACAACAGTTAATTGAAAGCCAAACAAGTCACCCCCAAACCACTTTGCAATATTTGCAGTGACAGAAAAAAAGGCAAATCTGAAAAAGTAATGTATAGTGAAACTACACTACGTATTTCTTTTATGTTCAATACGTTGATTTATGTTGCTGTTTTGTAATATGGAAGAACTTAAAATTTGCATGTCCTTCATTATTTCCAATAATATTTTACAATCCTTTAGGTATAGCAGAAAAGGACTTTAAAAGCTAGTCTCATAGAGCTCAGTTTGATCAATTCATTGAAACAAATGCTTAGGCTTAACCATCAATGAGAAAATTTACTCAGGCCTTCATTGAGAATAGCCCTGAAAAAAAAAAAAAAAACCATGAGCAAACTGATATAACATTCAAGAAAGATCCTGCTGAATTCATCTTTTCATACCTGTGCTGGGTTTCTGTACATAATACTATGCCAGGCTTTTGAGGGGTAGAAGAATATGACTGTTGAGATTTGTTTACATTGCTTAGAATTCTCTGAATGTAGAATCCCCTGATTTAGCTAAAACAGAACTGCTTGTGTCAGGTTCTGTTTACAAATGCATGGTTGCTGAACTGTAGCATGAAGTAACAAAGGTAGCATGTAACCCTGTCCAGACAGCCTAAGGTCACCCAAAACACATAAAGATCGATTGCCCTAATGGCATGCTCTGTTGATTCTTCCAGTTCAAAATTCTCCACGTAAGGTTTAACCTTCTAGTATTTGGGTTGGATAGATTTAAAAAAAAAAAAAAAAATCAAAACCAAGGCAACAGCCAGACTTTCTTCCTTTTCCTGAGGAAGAGATTAAAAAAGGAGACAAATTATAAAATTAAACAGCTCAAAGATACTACAAATATTTTGCATTGACACTAAAACGCAGATGATACTCTTGCTTGTTACCAAGATACACAGCTATACTTTTCCAAGGTACATTCAGTACCTTCAGAATACATTTTATGGGATTAAATATAGTGGTTGACAATAACAAAGAAAATAGCGCATTTCCATGCGAAAGCTTAGCATTCTGCTATCCTTTGCAGCAAGCTCATGACAGCATCATATTTGTATATCACAACAATCAGATGGCTCACTAAATCTACTCATCTCTACAGAAGTAATTTTTGTCAGATTTTACCCTGACAGGCACAAATTGTTTTTTTAACAGCATGTAGGAGTCACATGTTTTTCAATGAGAGGACAGTGGGCATCTAACAGAACTGGATGTCTTAGTTTACACGCAGGGAAGAGTTTCTGTCTACACAAGGCAGGATCAGGTTCAACATGGTATCCCCAATTCTAAGCAGCAACAATTACACTGGTTTTGAAATCAATTTTTTTGAAATTTAAACTACAAATCAGTTTCTGTTTTCTTTTCCATTCTGTACCTACCCTCCCTCAATTAAGTTAGTGTCTCATTAGAGGGCATGGAATTACATTGCAGAATTCGCCTTTTCACCCATGTACCCTAGCTATGCTGAGTAGAATCAATGTTCACAAGATGGAAAGAAGCAGCAGGGCTGCTTCAAACTTCTTAGAAGTCCCATCCCTTCTCCTTTTGAGAAAATATTAATAGCTCTTTCCTTTTTTCACCACCTTCCCTACATTTCTCCTATCCTCATACTGAGATGAAGGGAAGTGTCTGCAGGACGAAGACTCTTTTACCAGGAAGGAGGGAGCATGATCAGTCAACAGCAGGCACAGGAGCTTCCACCTTAAATTTATGGCATTTTACTGTAGACTTCTAGAAGACCCTGAGAACTCTCAGCTTCCAGGTAAAGCATGTGGAACAGGCAGTTAATATTCTCAGATTTTCACCTTGAATTCACTACCTCTCTGTTCAAGTTTCTACCATCAGATTTCCTTCTCTGTTCTCAGAAAGACAAGTTGTCTACGATAACTTCAGATTGAACCAAGCTTTCTGAATCTTACCAATGTGGAGAGTCATATATATATATATATATATATGTATTATCTAGGGAATATGTCAAATTATGTTTGTGAATCCTGCATGACAGTAGCTGGCATTTTAACTGTTCTGACTGAACGGCAGACTACTCTTCCAGCAACAGAACAGACATTAGACTTCAAAGGAAAAGTAGGACTTTCAGCAGCTTTAGTGGTAAGCTGTGAAGTCGTCTGTGCTGCAGCATTTGAAACTGAAATAAAGGATTAATTACAACAGAGAGGAACATCCTGTGCCAAAGCAATGCACATTTAAGGAGCCACATAAAACTACCGGAGCCAAGTAGAATATGCTGAGAACATTTCTCAGGAACCTTGTACATATTCAAGTAACTATCAAACAACAATTTAAAAAAAAAAAAGAAACAAACACAAAACCCACCAAAACAGCAACAACCAAACACTGAATATTTAAGAGACTGATAAAAACTGATTTTGATAGACAATATTTTGTATGGAAATTAACTACTGCTTTTTGCAAAACATTAAAACAGGATTTTTATTTTTTTTTAACCACAAGCTTCATTCTATTTACCCCACACCTCAAAACAAATCATTCACAACAGCAGAGTTGCACAAAAGCCTATGCAGAATTATCTTTTAAAAATATGCATTATCACATCAGCGTATTGATTACAAGCACATTATCAAATATACTAAATGCAAAGAGAAAAAATATTAAATAAACAGTATTATCAACTGCATCATCAGAGCAGCCCTTTGCATGGGAACGGTGTAAATGCCTTAGGGGGAAGCCATCTGTCTCCTCTGGTGAGCTTTGCAAACATGATTCATTTGCAACAGTTGTGTCCATATCTTTTATTCGCTGACTATTGCCATGGCCCATGGGTGGAAGGTAAATTTCCTCTGCACCACACTCATCATGGGGATGCAACACAGCATTATCAGTAGGAACAATTCTGTATTTATGTACTTTCCTTCTAGCTGTATCTAAGAAACAAATAGCAAGGGCTTTTCCTAACTTATGTTTGATATTATTATATTAATAACAATTTATATCAATTATACAATTTTTTTCAACAAAAAAGACTTGTATAACAGAAGTAACCTTCTACAACGGTAGTTTCCCTAAGCCATTTTTGCTTTAACTGACTACTAATCATGCTCTTGACTCTGTCCAAATAATCATACTGTTCAAAACTTGACGCACCATGATTTTTAAATGTATTTGTGCTTCTTCATTTCAAGAATAGAATACCACAGATCCTTATTTTTAAATAAATTAAGGTATGTAGTAGATGTCAAAGATGTCAGCAAAGTATATTTATTCCCACTGTAGGAAAAGTCACACGCTTTATAATAGTATTAGAATAGTTTCTACAAGCATGGTCATCTAGAGGCCATAGAAGTCACCACAGCAGAAAGCTTCTGAAACATGATCTTACAGCAGGTAACTCCCATAGCAACAGCTATAAACTGACAAACACCATAGAAATATGTTAGACGACACTGAGATCTGGTTTGCAAAAGTAGGCTTCTAAAAATCTGTAATTTTAATTAAGATAAACATGTATGCATTCCATTTGTAATATGTGCTTAATTTTCTATTTCTCCACTTTCTAAGTAAAGAATTCAAATGCAAGGTTTTAAGTCCAATTAAATCCAGTCCTCATGTCATTCTTTTATGAAACGTGCTGTTTATCCTTTTCTTGATATGATTTTAGCATGAACATCTATTTTATGCTCACCTAAATCATCTCCACATAGTAGTATTTAAAACTGGTAAAATTGAGGAGAAAATATACTATTTATGTTTGATTAGCCATACACTTCACAGGAGGCTTAACAGAAAAGAACACTTAAGTTTGGTATATATTAACACCAAAAAGCAAGCTGATGGAGAAAGAATTGAAGTCAGCCACCTTTCTTCCCATAATACCAAGTCATAGATGACAATAAAGTCATAGAATCATAGAATCATCTGGGCCGGAAGGGACCTCCAAAGGCCATCTAGTCCGACCCCCCTGCAGTCACA
>JAOTQQ010000002.1:14441188-14493858 GCA_026546715.1 Gallinago undulata | reverse complement strand
TTTGTGAACAGACTCTCCCCAGCTTTCCTGTAGGCCCCTCTCAGGTACTGGAAGGCCGCTATTAGATCTCCCCGGAGTAACTTATTCCGCCTAGATATTGCCTCATAGTGAGAAATCAGCATGTTCTTGTTTTGATTTTTTTTTTAACTATTTCTTTGATTTTATTTTTTACAAGAGAAGATCCACTGAAATTGCAGCAGTTCCACAAAACACAAGGTGGCTACCTTCAAGGCGTACCGACAACCAGAAATGCTATAGCTACATTGCAGAATTGAATAGTCCAATGTTAAAGAAATATGTACAGTAAAAGAACAGGACTGTGGGCAGAAGCCCCCCCCCCTTCGATCCACAGCAAAAAACCTGAAAAACATTCCTTGGTATTGTCAATAATAAATAAATATTCAGAAAAAGAAAACATATAAATGGAACTTAAACTAGCTGCAGTTACCATAGAAACCATCAAGACTTACTCAACACTTCCTACTCTATTCCATTATCATTCAGTCTCTCATGTACTCAAATGGAGAAGTATTGTTCCGATTCCTATGGAAACCCTGGAAATAGCCCACATCATTGTCATAGGAGATTTAAGCAATCTAGAACACATCTCTTGGATTCATTTATGTGCCACAAAGGCCTACTAGAGATTGAGAACAACTAAACAAAGTCTATTGCTCAATATAGAGGAGCAGAATCCAACCTATTTCGTATGAGAAGCAGGTAAGTAACAAACATTGGCAAGAAGTTTATAATCTGTGAACAACTGTGACAAACACATCTGTACAGTTAAACTAACACACCAAAAAGCACATCCCTCAGCAGCTTTGTGTCCTGTCTTTATACAAATGCCCTAGCTTGAGAAGACTATGCCCTTTTGTCTTTATGACATTTCTTATTTGTTGAGCTGGGTCATGAAAGAGGAAGCTTTAGAGATGTAATAGCATATAATCTGAAACGCATACATAACACAGCTCAGAAGAACTTAAACCCTGCTACACACAGATTCAGAAATACACAAACCGTTAAATAATCAAGATTCATGAATATTTGAATTACTATGTATTAAGGGTAAAATGCTTCCCAATCACTCCCTTCTGACTAGATGACTATCCCTTTTTTATGCTCTATTCTAAATTTCTGCTCTAAAGATGTAGAGTAAACTTGTGATCTAGTAATTAGAAGGTAGGATTACCAGGCATAAAAAATGCCCCTACCCCCCTCCCCTCCGAGCCAATTTAGTTGTCTATCTAGCACAGAGACGAATCTCTGACCATGGTATTAAGACATGTTTTTAGGAAGAACAGGAAAGAATAGTAATTTTCTGTAGTCCATTTCACTCATGCAGTCTTTGGAATTGGTATGTTGGAAGATCTCCCCTTCCCATACTCTCTAATAGCTGTTTGGTATCAGTTTGACCATTTGCCCAATCCATTTTTTAAATCTGTTGACACTGTCTAGACAGTAATTGGGGTTTAGGTTTTTTTCCCCTTAATACATTGCCCTACATTCACACACAATGGAGTTGATCTGCCCCACATTTGCTGCCGTGGGTACGAGTGTGCTACTAATTTCTACACTTGGAAGTCATCAGCAGCTCCTTTGTATTTTACTTTCTTCATCCATGAAATAAAAATAATCATCTGCCTTAAGAGACAGTTGTATACTTTATTAATTAACAGCTACTTATTGTTCTACCATCCTCAGGGACACGTAGAAAGGCAAATTAATGGTTAATGCGATTAGATAACTTATAATCATTATCATGTTCTGAAATGTCTAACAGTCCCAAATGGTCAGGTAAATTCTCATTTTTATGCTAGGAATTGAAAGGAGATTCACTAGAGTAGAAAAAATAAAAAAATACTCTTCCCCCCCCCCCCCCCCGAAACAGTATAATAAACCTTGTACTGAAGATTTAGTGTATCTTTTGAAATCTTTCAAATCTTTCACATCCTGAGAAACTCCAATTTTTCTTTAACTTTTGTAAACTACTTTACTTGCATATGAAAACAAGTCTTGATGTGGATCTTGGTTCAACGAACATACTAAAAAAACCCACCACAAAACAAAACCCCCAGACCACTGAGGACGTGGCACATCGTGTGGTTCCTGCCTGTACAGTCAGACCTGGAGGTTGAGAAAGGCTTCTCCCTACTCCTCTAGTTCAGAAACCTAGAGCACAATACAAGGGAAAATATGGCACTAGTTATTTTTGCCTAACTAGGGGAATTTATAGGCCACACCAAATTTTCCTTAACCATCTAAGAAAAAGTGTAATATCATAACCAATTAACTGCAAAACAAATCCTTTCATCCAAGAACGAATGTGCTTCCCTGCTGAAAAACTAATGTCATGTTTGGATTTGTTAAAGGCTTAGAATGAGTATGAAAGACTAAATGACTGAAGAATACGTTCAATTTCTATTGTCAAGTCAATTAATACATTTTTTTCTAAATTAAGCCTTATTCAGATTTACTGCATCCTAAAACCATTATAGGTGCTCAGAAAAAAAAAAGTGTACATTAATTCCACAAGAAGACTGGTTTCGAGACATCTCCAGGATGACAGGGTCCCACAATGGAAATCAAAAGATCAATCAAAATTTACAGGAGCTTTGTTTATCCTTGAGAAAGCTTGTTAAACTCCATATTCAAATTCTGGAATGTATACTACTCAAGGTTGCTCAAGGTTTCTCTTCCTGCATTGCACATCTAGTAAAATAGCTGATATTGTCAAGAATGCTGTCAAAAAATCGGTATATATACCAAATGCACCTGCCCTCTCCAAATTCATTTCTGTCAGGGATACCAAATTATCCTTTGAGCATCTATTCTCATTACAGTCATGAGAGAACTGTTACTGCCTTTGGAAGCAGGAGAAACCCCACATAATTTATGTGCTGCTAAATTTCACTTTGGCTGCTAGGCAACTGTAACTTATTGCAAGAGGTGGCAGTGTGTTTTTTTCCCCTTCAATGCAAAAAGAATTTGAGTTCTCTCCTGCAGAAAAAAAAAAAAAGTAGCAAGAGGAAAACAAGCTGAGAAAATATCCTAAAAAAAAAAAAGCAGTATATAGCATATTTATGCTTTTTTCCAGGAAAATCTACTATAATTACCTTATATTTTAAAATCCACTGGTTTTCCTGACTTGTATTTTTTTCAAAACACTCCATCAGCTCTCAAGAAATTCCTCTGAATATAAACTTTTCAAAAAAAGAAAAAAAAAACACAAAAACCCAAATAACCACCAGTACATTTAATTCCATTGCTTCATGTATGTTTTTTTGCCCTTTAGGGTACTCATTTAATTTTTAATGAGTCTCCTCTTTATGACATATTTATGGGCAAAAACCTATGTTTTCTCTAAGCTAAAATAACTGACTTACACTTAAGAATGTTTGCTTGAGCAAGAATTTTGCCAATTAGTTTCATTTCAATACTACATGTTTTTATAATTAAACTGCAATCATTATAAAAAAAATTAGAAAACCTGAAGGCTTTCATTTTTATAGAGTGACAGAAAGATGCTACTCTTTTCTTTCCCTGAATGTGCAGTGAGGCCTTCTAGCATTTTTAAGAGTTCTTCTGAAGTCAGTCAAAGGTTTAAATCTTTCCATACTAAACAATTAGTGCACTCTCTATTCACCGGATAGTCTTTGATTCAGACTTTTAATCAGCTTGTAAAGTTTTGACACCAGTTTCTCAGAAACTGTAACATCCAACCTTGTAAAATGAGACCCCCTACCAAGCACAGTCCCAAGTCCCAAGTTTTATTAACCTCAAAACTTTGTTCTCTCTTACAAATGTTTTGGCAAGACTTGCAGTTTTCAAACCGTTGACCCTGTAGGACAGTTAGAGCTGGGGAAAAAAAGAATGACTGCTGGATTTTTATTGAGAGATGAAGAGAATGTAGCAACAAGTATACATTCCAAACAAACTATGTTACAAAAAAATTTCTATTTTATTTTAAATGTATACTGGGGAACATATACCCACTTTTTAATTTAAGAAAATACCTTCCTATACCAGATCCTCATCTCTAGGTTTTTTAATGGAGTTAAGTATTAAGAACATTAAGAAAGCAACTTAATTAATCTAATTAAATAACTTATTACTAAACAATTTAAATAATTAATATATTACTGACATTAATTGCTGTCCCCTCTTTTCTCTCCCTCCATTCCTCAAAGGAATTTTCTTCTCCTCTTTCTATCCACGTTGCCCATCTAAAAAATATTTTCATCATGCAACGATTAGAAAACAAAGCCTTATACACATTTTAACACAAATTTTCCTGTTTCTGACTGACCTTTGATACTGTGAGAGTCGAGGCAGTAGGCAAAACTACCACATGGTGCTCAGCAAAAGCAAAGTAAAGCTTGTATCTCTGTGATGTGTTTACAGGTCACATGTTAAAAATGGAACAAACCAATTTGCTCCACCACTTTATCTTCCAGTTTTGCAATTGAAATAATGATTTTTCTTTCTTTGGCCCATTAAAGGAGAGTCCACATTCAACTGTGTTCTAGATTAAGCTGTGGTAACTTCAACAATATACGTATGACTTTCTCCTGTACATCAAGCACTTTACTTAATTAAGGAAGTCTTTTTCTTTTTACTCAAATGATTAAAAAAAAATTAATTTCAGGAAGCAAAAATCAGATCATAAACACCTTTAATTTCCCGCTGCTTCAGATTAATTATGAACGTGTCTGATTCTTCTTTGAGAAACTCACCTCAGGAATTTTAATCTGGTACTTCCATCATCTACAGCATTATACAGCACTTCAAAGTAAATCGGTATTTCCCTTAACAGATTTTAAGTAAACTGTTACATTTTACTGTTATTTATATTTATGCCACTCAGCATCAACTGCAAACAGAACTGCATGAGTTCAATTAGCACATTCTTAAATCATGTACTTATGTAATTTAATATGGACACATTTTTAAACAGCATGTAAAATTCTCATCTACATTATTTAAGACCACAACTCACATTTTCAAAGGTTCTGTAACCAAGAACATTAAGTTCCAGTTGTGCTTTTAAAACCTGAAGAATGAGGAGAAAAAGATATTCTGACCACACAACTGCAGGAACCATACCTAGCCAGATGTTTTCTGCAGTACTTCAGGAAACTACAAAGGGTTCTAATTGAAGGACATTCTGGATCACCCTTTACAAATGTGTTCCTCCAAAGCCTGCCATTCACATGAGACTGGGTAGTGTGAATATTCCCTTTGTGCATAAACCACAAAATGTCAAATATAGAATTTAGCTCCTAAAGAGGTAAGAAAGTCCAGTTTATTTTAGTACTTTGTCTCTACAATATTCACATAAACTACAGCATCAACTGCAATATTAGCCCAATCCCATGTACACACCACTTTTACATCTGTTCCATCTAATCTTGCTATCATTAACAGACAAGAGTTACATACTGCGAGACACTAAGTTGACATAACAATAAAACAAGCAATGGTCAAATGTTTTGAAAATTTGATGGTTTAATTATTTAGAATGGAAATTTCTCACTCTTGTTTCTCATGTTGCTTTCCCCAACAAAAAAAAAAAATCTTTTTTTAACAAAATGAAAAATACTCCTGGAGATTGAAAGAACAGAAATCTGTTCCCTAATGTTTCTGTCAGAATTGATTCAAAAACACTTTGAAGAGCAGGGAACAGAGGCAACTCCCACCTCATGTGACCAAGAGCTAAGGGCACAATTGGAGATATTAACACGATTTATTTGAGATACTATCCTTTTCAATAAACCCATTCTTAGATACTCACATGATGAGGGAGTACCATACTAAGAAATGACACAAGGCCAGAATTTGGTATTGAAGAACCAGACATAATTGGCCATTTCTGGCCAATAATTCCCCACTTTGATTCAGAAATATAACAGCTGGCAGAAACAGGTTGCGTCAAGGTAGTAGGAAATCATGAGTAAGTCATAATATTTTCAAACAATACACTTTGATAAAAATATTGACTTAGCTACATTCTATATCTGTAAATAATGTGAGTATCGTCTCTAGCACAATGTTCATTGAAGCAGTTAACCTTTAGCAAAAATAACCATTAAGATTTAAATGAACAGTCAATGTTCATACTGGAAAGGGTCTTCCAGAAATTACATTGTATCAATTCAAATCCTGAAACTGATAAGAACTATCTTAAAATAAATGCATCTTGTGTTCTAAACTGAACAAATTAACTAAGAGACTCCATACATCACTATTTCTCAGATGGTTAGTCATATTGATGAGCCTAGATGTGTACAATACCCGCTGTTGTGCCTTGACAAGAATATAAATACACTCAGAAATAATCTGATTTTTTTTCCTTCATTCCCCCCACCCAAATAATTACTCTGTAGAGCAGAACTGACTCACGGTAAAATATCTCTTAACAAAAGGAAATAATCAAGGACAAAAATTCTGTTTTCAGTTTAGCGCAAACTATTTCCAAAATCTCACTGGGATTCTCAAAATTTTTAAATGGGATTTAAATCACTTTAGCTGTTAGTTTATAAGCACATGCATTCCAACAAGGAAACTAATCAAAATCACACAGGAGACATTTTTACTGCAGTGAACTGCACAGAAAACCCTTGGCAATTAAGTATGATTTGACAAGGCTATAAAATAATTATATTCAAATAAAGTGAAAACTATGAAGTATTTTCAGTGGAACTTTAAACCGCACATTATTAACATGTGACTGTTGTTCTATTTGATAACTGTTGACATGTTTGAAGGATTTCTTAAACTAATAAAGAAAAAGATCAAGAGAACATAAAATCATTATTAGTCTATTGAAAGTATCACAAATCCCACTGCATGGCAAATTCAAATTTGTCTTTGCTTTACAGTTCTAGCCACTACCTACATTTGTAACACTGTGCTTATTTTCCAAGTCAGCTTCCATTTTTGCTAGCACAACTTTACTTCCGGACAAAATAGGCCTATAGAAATTAATAATCTCAGTGTTTGTATCAGAGTTCAAAATCATGGTGCCAGAATACTGAAATAGGCTGGCAGGTGACCTGGAAGTCTGTTATTTCTTACTTGCTGTCTCTGCTTCTCTCTTGCAGTAGGAATCAGTCTGCTATTTAAGTTCCAAAAGAGAAAACTGGGATTGTGTCAGTGCTGATACAACAAGCCAATCAAAAATCCTCCACTAATGCTGGGACACAGTGTTTGTTAAAAAAACATTGCTTAAAATAAGAATATAGAAAATCATAGAAAACTTACAAGTACTCTGCCAGTTAACGTCTGGGCAGATATCATGACTCCTGCCCAATCCTTCACAGAGGTCATCCATCCCACTTCTGCTGCCACATTCTCCTCTTTTTCATCTGTCGGTTTGCAGGTCCCATCTGCCTGTGTATCTCCACCACCATTGATCTTCTGGGCTTCCTGAAAAATAAGTATTTGGGTTAGCTGGTGCTTAGCAATTCGACAGTGAAAGTCAGTGTATAGTTGGGGCTAAGAAATGCTATGAAAAAGGCCAATCGGTCTTCCTGGGTTCCTGCTAGATGACATTAAGCACCTACTCAGGCGTATGTCGTTAGAAATAGAAATATATATGACTTACCAACTAAATAATGATAGTATCCTTGACACTAAATCTTAAAAACATACACTTGACATCAAATATGCTGTAAGTTCCTTCCCTATAAGCAGGATAATTACCAAGAGCTACATATGCAATTATAGAACTACATATAAATGAGTTTTTAGGTACACTGATGGACCTTTTGATGTATTAGTCAAAACAATGTGTACTAGGTGTGAACATAATTTATGTATGATTTTAATTTACTATCACTAGAATTATTTATCTGAGTAAACCTTCACTGAGAAGCATGATCCAACAAGACAATAATTATCAAGAGTGAGGGGAACAACATACACCATACAGCATCTGCAGGGAGCTGCCACGGTATCAGTGAATCGGTGTTTCAGTAAGAGTGTTTAATATATCACAGTAATTCTTCTGTTGGTAAATGGCTCTCGTAGAACGGTGAGCTAGAATTTAAAGAGAAGCCTCAGCTGCACTAAGCTGACTGATGAGTCACATGCACTGGAATTCATAACAGTCTCTCACAGATGCTGCAGCAAGGAAGTCATGCTCTGCAACTGCCTGCTATGTGCTACAGTCACGGGTGCTGCACAAAAAATCAAGGGAAATGATAGGAAAAGCCAGCCAGCTTAAAGCATACCATAAGCAAAGTATCAGACTGTGCCATGAGCATGCCTGTGGTGACAGCATAGTACTAATGACTTCCTGAATACTTTACAAGTTATGCTAAACAGGCATAGGGGAGGGAGCAAAATTCAGGGCTGAGGCAAGAACTGAGCACTTGAACTGCACCCATAGATCTACATTAGTGCTTCAAGCAGAGACCGACAGCTTGAAAGATATGACTTGCCTGTGGGCCACTAAGCAGGAAATCAATTGCCATTAATCCCCTTTAGGATATCCGTTATACAAGCAAAGATGTTGACGCTGGTTCAGTGATTATTCCTACAGTAGGAATACTACATTAGCATGGTCAAAACGCAGAGCTGTGCGATGGCCTTGAGGACACAGCTGGATATAAAGGTAAGGGTGCTTCCTGAGAGCAGCACTGAACTAATAAAGCAGTTACACTGAATCTGTCAGCAAAGGACAGTGCAGCAACACCAAAAATGTAATATGGAGACCAACAGTTGTTTTTAGAGACTCTCAATATTGCATCTTAATTAGCTAATCGGATTCTTCTGTTAGTCTCCCTCCTGAAAGACAGGCTCCATCTCCTCTCTAGCAATTACAGCACGGTGCATGATGTGGCTATATTGATAATAACAAATGATTCAGAGCTACAAAAGTAATTCAGCATTTCCTAAGCAAATAACCAGGCAGAAGATAAAAGCCACTTAATATTTGCATAACTGGACCTCATTCCCTGACAAATTTGGATACAGTCAATCAGATGTTTTGCACTCAGCGTGGGGAGACGTCCAGGGCACTGCTCACACTCAGAGCACAGCCCACAGGAGTGAGGTCACTGCTCGGGACAGCCACGTACGGCACGGCACAAGCCATTGCCAGGCTGGCTAGAGACAGTTTGTGACCCATGTCATCACCAAGCCACATAGGTCAGTCCCAAAGAAATGCCTTGCCCACCATTCATGCTGCTTTGGTTATAAACCAGGAATGAGAAGCCTAGCTTCATTTTCTTTTTTTTTTTTTTTTCGTAATGGATGATATGGCTATATATACCAGAGATTGTAATAACACAAAATATTGAAGGTTAGGGAACCTAGACACACCTCCAAGGCCCTGGGGGCACTCACAGGCCTCACTGGCCACAGCTGCTCTCCTCCCACCCTGCTTGTGGCCCCTGAGGCTGGCCCAGGGCCACCAGCCCCCCACAGCCCAGTCACACCCAGCTGTGGGCCCTGGTGAGCTGGGCCTAGCCATCCCACATCTCTGGCTGATCCCATTTTCCCTGCCCAGGCCTAATCCCACCCTCACCCACAGCCTGACACCCTAGGCTGGCCCAAGGAGGTCCTTGGTGCCCAGGGGCTGGCCCCAGCCTGCCTGCCCCGCTCCTGGGCTGCAGCAGTGGGACAATGACCCAGCTGCCAGGCCTGAGCGCCCCCCAGCCCTCAGGGAGCCTCCTTGACAGCTTGTTAAAAGTTACATGTGTCATTTTGTCTGCCTTTTGTATCCTTAGAGCTTGTCTTTAAATTGTAAACTGCCACAGTCTGCCTCTGCATAGCACAGTGGGCTTCTATATGCTGGACAAGTTTATACTGAATAAAAGTATTAATGTGGTTTTCATGGTAAAGGAGGTGTAATTATCTCTTCCTCTCTGGTAAGAATCTGAAATGGTGATTAAGTGCCTAAATCAGTCACCAGAGAAGTTATCAGCATAGCGAGGATGAAACCACAGACTTACTTGATTTTTCCATCAAGCACCCCTATTTAAAATCTCAGGGAGAGACTCCTTGCTAAAAACGTTAAGTACAGATTTTGATATAGAAAGGCCCAGAACTACGGACTACTAAACAAAAACAACAAAAAAAGAACTGAATGGAAAAGTTTATTTTATGGTAGTGAACTTGAAAATACTAAGATTGGAAAATTTTGTTACTGGTTACATATTCCTTCCTTACCCTTAACCTTTTTGTCACTATATCAAACTGAATTTTAAAGACATAATTATTCATAAAATTCTAAAAATAAAATTTCGTAAGACTCAATAAAATAGTAAACAATTTACTTAATTGAAAGAGAAAGGTAGCTGTTATATTTTCAAGAGGTTCTAATACCCTACAGTTCTTTTTGCTGTATTGAATTTTGTTTGCCAACAGAATAGAGCAGCAAGATGTGACAGACCTATTCAGTATTTGATTCTCTGAAAGTATTAAAGTCTGTAATATATTTTAATAGCTGTATTTCTGCAGTTATACCAATTATTTCACCTCTATTAAAACCACCCACCCATATTATTTTTTAATTAAAATATAAGTAAAACAATCATCCCCTGCCAAGCATCATTTGGAGCAGAGTCTCATGATGAACTACATACCAAAGCTAACTTTTGCTATTACTGTAGCTATAATTAATATGCAGATTAGTTGCTGTTATGTAATGTTTTTATTCAGTTGGGATGTTTTATATTTTTCATCGACATGGCTAGCTTCTTAGCTTACTTAATTGTCAGTTAAGTATTAAGAAAAGTTTATTCCCAAATCATTACGCAATTGGGGAGAGATCACTAAGGGAGATTTAAAGGCTGCTTTCATTTCCACTGTGTACAAATCAGTCCAGTTCTTAACCGTATAGTCCTGTTCTATTGCTGTTTCTTCACCTCAAAGCACTGAGTAACCAACACCATAACCTGAAAAAGGTGCTTAAAAAAACCTGACAGTGACGATAACGGTTTAATTATTTACAGGCTCAGTAGCTACAAGTAAGATAATACTATGTTTATCCACTCTGTTTACCTGCTGTTTCACAAAGTGTTCATTATTTTAATTATTTGACAACAGCAGCATTCAGGTAGACTAAGTGAGAAGCAGCGTATTTTGAGGAATGCAGATTTCTTTAACTCAGTGACAAAATGGAAAAGAATGCACGATGAGAAGGTGTGTACAGGAATCAGGACTCACTGTTCTATCAGTGGTTTTACAGGGATCTGGACCAGAAACTTCAGTGCTTTGTTTTATATTTTCAACAATGAATATTGATTTAGATTACACAAGTGCTGGGATGCTTAAGCAAACAGACTTCAAAAGGGCAAAGACAGTCAAAAACAGTTTTCATTTTTGAAATCATAGTCCTACCTGCTTCACCTGTCTAGAATACCTGTACAAACACAGAACTAATGCACAGACACTCCATTCAACCCAGAACTGCACAAAATAAAATCAGAAAATTATAAAAAATTTAAAACATCATCTGGGAATAATCTGCCTTTTTAGAAGCCCTGAAAACCCTGGACACTATGACAACAACCTGGTAAGCACTCCCTGAAGTATTGGTACTGTAAAAAACTTGGTCTCTTGTTAAGATTTTTTAGAAAACATAGGAAACAGTCAGGTAATGCAAGGAAAATGAACTGGGTTAAAGTCTGGTGAAACAAAGAAAAATAATTCTGATATTTGTGCTGATCTAACATTTAAGTAGCATGAATAGCACAAAACAATCATGAATTATCAACTGTAATGGGAATACGGGGCATCAGCTCGTGCCCACATCACTCAATGATGCCAGCAACTTGCAATTTTATTTCTATTAAACTGCTGTTCTATTTATTTCTATTAAACATCAGTGCATTCCTCAAGCCTGCATTTTAAGAAGTGTTTTATATCAGATCAATAACACTTTCAAACTGGTCACTCTCATACATTGGAAATCTGTTTAAGTTCCTTTCCGTTTCCGCAAAGCCACCAACAGATGCTATGTGAAGAGGAATCACTTTGCATATAAGACTATCTCTCCTTTCTGTTAGGCAGACCTCTAAAATACTAAGTTTAAAATTTTTATGCTTCTATCAGTAATTCAATTACATGTCCTTAGATAAATTCTCTCACCATTTCAATAACTCTGAACAGGGTTCTTAAATTTATATAAAACCATAATATTATGATAGATTCTCAGCAGCTGAGTAACGTACTATGTCAAGACATCAGGTACCTACTGAATACATTGCCCTGGCAGATGTTCCCCATCAGATATAGTTACCATCTGTAGTCTTCATCTTAATAGTTACTAAGTACCAGTTCATCCAGTGCAAATAAAAAGTAAACCAAAAAACCTGAAGCAGTTTAGCAAACACAGGATTTGACTGGAATATTAATAAACAAAGCAGATGGGAATGTGAGAAATAAATAGCTCTATGGAGACCTACAATCCTCTTTGAATACAGCCAGCCTTGTAGGAAACAGAAAGCAGAGGCTAAAGCAGCTAAACACAAGCTAAGAGGTACTCCCTGTAAATTGGCCTATCCACAGCATTTCTTTGAATATTAAGTTCCCGGTCAATATTAGGTTACGTTGACGTCAGTTATCACACAGTAGCGACAGTTTGGCTAGTTTCAGAGGATTAATTATTGATACCCAGGAAAACATTATTCTTTTCACTGAATAAAAGGAAACAGAACGATCTCTGGAAAACATGGCTGATGAGACAGCCAAGCATTTTTCTCTCATAAAATATTCACAAGCTATGTAATTTGGTGCTTGCAAATTTGGCAAGTTAAGAAAAATTAAGTCCAAAACAGATTCCAAAACTTTTCCTTGTAGTTCAAGACTGAGAGGGTAAACTCCTGTAAGACAAATATTCTTTTTGGTTTCTGCATTCCTACAGAAATTCTGAGAAGTTCTTTGCTTGTCCTTACTTACAACCAGAACCTTAGTCTCTGCACTGATGAAAAGAAAAAAAAAAAACCTTCACCGTGAAAAGTCTAGGTTGCAAGACCAAATACATTTTTCTCTTTTTCCAGTGACCAGCTTCTCTGTTGCATTTGTGCATACTTTCAGTAATCCTGACAGGTTTCTGATTTTTTTTCTGAACCCTTAATATTTCCAGTATGGGTTACTTGAATAAAATCCCCCTTTCATGTCATTGTTTTGACTGACAAAACTGCTGCAATAGAGGAATTAATTCTAAAACCTTGACCTAAGAGGCAAGGGAAATTAGATTAGTAAAACAGCATTCCAACAGCCGTGATCCCACAAACAGCGTAACAGTCTGTCGAATGAAGGGTTCCTGGGTATGGTTCTCAAAAATATGAAACAGTAGACACCTACGTTATCTCAAATCTGAAGAAAATACAAAAAAGATTCACTTCAAAGCTTAAGAATTTCTGCCCGCTGGTGGCGGTATCATGATGTAACAACTCCGCTGATGTATAACAGTATTTCTGAATAACTAGAAAACTGGCTGAGTGATTTCTCAATCAGCCTAAGAATTGGGAAACACGCTGAAGACCTTGTTCTGCCTCCAAACTTCTGAAGTCCTGAGCCACTTTATCAAGTCTGTTCATGTCTTCACCCCACATCTATAGAACAAGAGTAATGGCAGTTTCTGCTGCACTGGGGATCTTATCAAGATAAATATGTTTATGATTTTAAGTGCTCCAGTATTACACAAATGGCCAATGACAACAGGCATAGTGTAGGGAATCATACAGTAAGGCACACTAAAAACATACTGGTAAGGATTGTTAGGCTCGTTATACAAGATAAACAAGTTAAACATACAAGATGGAAGTGTAAAAGGGAAACCAAGAACTCCAGGAATTATAGTGAAACGAAAAAGCATAATCTTAACAACGATACCAGGAAAATAAAAATCAATGATAAAACCAGTGCCCATTGTAGTGACAGAAAAGTAAACACGGGAGGAATACATAAGGACTGCACAATACGACCATCCAACAACAATCAAAGAAACCCACACACACTTAATGAAAGAAATTGACAGAAGGAGAGCATGATTCCTACAACTAAGAGTCTGTGATAAAAAGAAAGTAATTAGAAACTTACATGCATTCAAATGGACAGTGTGTTTTAAAAAAAAAACTTATAATTCTTGGTCCAAGTTAGCAACAGTTTATGGCAATGTTATGTAAGCTTTGACTATAAGTTTCTGTTAATAATTTCATATATATTTATTCATAAAAATAAATCCTTAAGTTTTCCTTTGGTACTTCTGATTGTATATCAGACCACATTTACAGGCATAAATAACTAGTGAACTTTTCATGAAGCTGCATAACAAATTAAATTACAGCCTGCAATAAATAAATAAATAAAGGATGAGCCTTTGGCTTAGGAGTATTCACTGTAAATAATTTTAAAATTTTGAAACTAACACCTATCCATAAATTTATTTTCCTTTTTGATAGTCAACAGAGCATTTCATATTAATGTCCTTTATTAAGATTGAATTATCATATTAAAATATTTCCTAAAGCCCCTCTTCAATTATAAAGTAGGACACAAAAGGGAAAAAAAAGCATTTCATTTTATTAATACAGATACTAAGTTCAAATCATAAGAGGCATATCATTATTCTTTGGTCCCTACATATTCTAGAAATAGGTACCATAGGCAAATTAGACAATTACTATGCCAGACAGAGTATTAGTCTTTAACTGACTGTTAACTGTGGTTCAAGCATTTTACTGAGACTATTCTTTCAAAAATATATTTTCAAAAGAACTTTAGAGTAGCCATACCAGATCGCTAACTTTTTCTCCCATTTTGTTTCCTCCCACCTAATAGCAGGCAAAATCAAAGTATACAATCAAAAATAAAATTGGTACAGACATTACCATGAAATGAACACTGTCAAATCATCTATATCCTATTGATGGATCAATCCAGGAGAAATTTCTTTGTCAGAGATTTAATTTAAATATCAATTACTTAACAAAAACTTATTCTAAGCAATTAAAACCGTATTTCACTTACTGTCTTCAAACTTAACTCGTGTTTGTGACACTGTATGATTCATTGCAACCTAAAAGTTTCACAGGGCTTTATGAATGTGAGAAAAAGGTCTTAAAAATGAGAAAAAAATAAACAGTGGGGAAATTACCTAACTTGTTTATCTTGATTACAGGAAGTACTTTAGCTGATTGCTTATAATTTTGTTGTTGTTGTTAACATTAAGCAATAACTGTCTCCAATCCAAGTTCTTCAATCATCACCTCAGCATTTTTTTACTACTGTGAAAGGATGAAAAATACGTTGAAGAATAATGCATTTGATTTTGCCCAACTTTAAGACAAGAATTACTAGTAAATCTTCATTATCTATATCATCTAAATTATGAGAGTAGCTTTTACAAAATTATGTGGTAGAAGCTGAAACAAAATTGCTGAAAAAACTCTTCTCTGCCAGGAATATTCAACACTAAAGCAGGTCATTAAAAGGTTCCAAAGTAAAAGGTTTATTCCTCAAAAGATATATAACTAGTTGCTCCTTTGAACCACAGAACTCCCTAGAAAACTTGGTGATAGGAATTTTAAGTCTTCATTTGATTCGAATCAAACACTTTCACATGGGACTTGTGGTTTCTATTTCACATGAAATAGCAAACTATTAATATTGTGTGGATGTATAGGCAGCCTTCCCCAATGCTGAGCCTGTCAAAGAGAATTTATTTACATTTACATTTTTACAAAGAAATTGATGATTTTTCAGAGGGTTTTAGAGGTAACAGGATGAAAGATGGGGGGAGGCAGTGGGTCAAAAATAACTGACTCACAAATATAACTACTTGGTAATATCATAAAACACATGGATCAATGATGATTTCAAGAATGCCAGACAATCATTCTATTATCTACCAGACTGGACAAAACCATCATCTCTAAGGCCTTTTTTGATTCAAGAGTAAAATAGGATATTTATGCTTATTGTATTAAAATTATAAAGGAAAGCATAATGAATTCAAGGTAGCTCTCTGTAGGACATAAAGCCATACCAGAGCCTTTTACTGACATAGGAAATTAAGTTCCAGTGAGTAGCACATAAATATTGGAAGAATGAGAGGTCAGCCAATAAGTAATTAAAAAAACACAGCACTTCCCATCTCAGAGATTACAGAGTAGGATGCAGCTTTCAGAAGAACTTCATGGAAGTGAGAGAGCACACAAATGTGCAGGAATCTGGATGAAAGACACATAGGTCAAATTTTCAAAAATATTGAAAATGCAAATTTGATTCTAAAGTGACAATTATAATTATTACTTTGAAATAACTATATTAAACTAAATATTTTCCCCTAAAGGAGTGGTTATTTCACGTTGAAAGGAACGTACAAATGCTATTACTAAATAATCCAGTAGCTATGACCTCATTCATTACCCACTGTTATGGAAACCATTTCATTTAATCTCAATCTCATTATTCCTTTGCATAAATTATTAAAGTTTTATTGAAATTTTTAAACCTAATTCCTTGTAGATAAATTTCTTTTAGATAATATACATCACTTTTTTCATTTCCCAGACACTAAGTATCAGCATCCAACTTATCCAAAAGTCAATACTTGTAGACTACAAATACAGCAGTGGGTACATTTGGGACTCAAAGAAACATAAATAGTTCCTGCAAATTCATAGATACTGTCTGAAATTTAAGACAGAGAAGAGAGAAAAGCTAAATTTTTGACTTGCATACTATATCTCTATTAATTTTTATTTATGTCATATAGAATGAGAACAAGCCCAGTGAATTCTCTTTGACTTTCTTAAGCTCATAATTTTAAATAACCGAAATAACTTTAGGTGACATGGAGATCTACTTTTGTAGGTGATGCAATGCTAGGAATTGATGCATGACTGTGACATTGAATGTAGCCTTTGCAAGCAATCAGAAGTTGGACTACTGGAAAATAAAGATGCATGGTGTCCATTCTTGGCTCTCATAACATAAAGAATTATAGCTAAAATCTTCTTGCTCGTGCCAGGAATGAATCTCCCTGTACCAAAACTTGTAGAAGCAGCTCCTACTCTGACAGGTCATTTCCTAGAAGGGAAGAGCAACTATTTGAAGTTGCCCAGAGGCGTGATTTATTAGAAGCAGCCCTGGCAGAGTTGCATTACAAGCAGAGGGCAGGTGAGGTGCTTTAAGGCAGACATTGTTCTGTCTCATGAGTCTGCAGTTTTTGGCTTCAAGGTTTATCAAACCAGCAAACGCTACAGGTGTCACCAATACACGTTACTTCTGAACACTCACTCTGTCTATAAATTATGCATGAAACTGCAAGCACTTATTGTCCATTGATCAGGAAAGATAACAAACAGGGCTGAGAGAAAGAGAACAGGTCAATTTAAATTTTTAGCTCTAAGATTAAATAACAGTAAGAAAGAAATTGAAGGACAAGAGTTTTTAAACCATCACAGAGTATTAAGTTTTCATTTCCTTCAGGGGAGCAGAAGTTGACAATCATAAGTAATAAAGTTAACACTACTACAGAAGTTTCAGTCTTGAAAAGAGGTGGAAATCAACCATGCCCTTTGTTTATATCTTGCAATTTTGTGATAACCTAACAACTTTATTACATGGCCTAGAAATCCATAGATTTTATATAATTTATTCTGGTAAATGAGTTTGCAGCAGCATAAAGATCAAGCAGCTCAAAGTAGGCTGTCACTATGCTATACACAAGCTGTGTTTTACAGAACCTACTCATCAGCTTGAAGCTTTAGTCTTTCTCCACTTCTAGTGCTGCATAATTACCTCACACAGCTTCCCAAGATGCAGGTGCCCCCTGTAATATTTCTGTGAATGAGATTCATTGACAATCCCATCCAAGTATCACCTGAAGTTATAAAATCTACCTTTATTACTTAAAAGAAAAAGGGGCTTAATTAAGCCCCAGTAAAAAAAAAAAAAAACAAAAAAAAAACACCAAGTAATGATTTGTACATTCACATCTTCCAAATATCCGTCTCTAGTTCATTCAGTAACAAGACATTGAAGTAATACATATAAGTAGAGGATGCCTTTGAGAATTGCACTTCGAGAAATAGATATATCTCTGTGTTTCAGATTCAGCTCATGGAAATAAAAAAAAAGGCATGAACTGTAAAGATCAAATTTATTTTCCAGTTTAAAAGTATGACTTTTATCATCACAAACTAGTTTAGCAAGGGAAATGGGATCTACAGTTTACAAAGACAAAAGTCATATGTAACATCTTTCCCTTTTTTTTCTACAGATACACAGCTCTAAGAAGAGTATTCATGGATATTTTTCTTTCTGGTCATTCTCCAAATCCTCACTGTCACCATGGCATCCACTGTGAATAACTCAAGTGCTAGATTTTATTAATGTTTGTAAAGTGCTCGATATACTAGAAGTGATGCATAATGTGTAAGTAGTTTTACTTTCAATTACTGATGATACCCGCACTGGCAACCATTACTGCCTTGTCTTACTAAAGACATCTAGTGGTCCTCACCCTAGGTTGCAAAAGATTTCCACTGAATAAAATTAACTTCCCATGAAGAAGGAAGCATCTTCCTTAACACTAAGTTATATATTAGATTTTTGTACTGTGCTGTTTTGATAAAACTTGACTTCAAATCTATTTTAAAGGGCACACTGTGGGAACAAAGTCTCCTTGATACTGATTTGATCAACAGAAAGCTGTAAAATTTCAAATGAAAATGTGTTACCTTATTCCAGTTTTCATTTTTTTCAGGACTTAAAAATTATTTTTAAAAAATTATTTCCTCTATGAACCCACCACTATTGCTATATGACTTTAAGTTGGAATCACTCAGTTCCATGGAAATCTTTTCCTATACTGATTTCTGCTCACAAGTAACACAAAGCTATAAACCAAGCAAACTTTCCAAACTCTGCTTCCATTTTTATAAAGAGTGTTTTGCACAAAGTTCCAAGCAATTACCCCAAACAGAGCCTAGTAGAAAAACCAAAAAAAAACAAACAAAAAAACCACCCAAATCAGAAATTGAACTATTTTCCTTTCTATCAGCTTTTTTCTGAAGCAATTAGCTTTGTCCATCACATACACCAACAAACCTACAAATCTTTAATGCTTCTCCAGGTCAGAAAGCCATTTTTGTGAGCTGCTATTTAAGTACACACCACCTCATTAATTCTCCTGCTCTATGATCTCCAGCAACATCTTTGCAGATATGGTGCTAAATGCAGTTTCCCTCATCTCTCAAAACATTTATGAAAACAGGTACAGTTCAAATAGAAAGGAGGAAAGAATGACTAGGCCCCCAGCCCCTGCCACTGGCTCAGAACTCTCACCATCCATGTCCTGGTACATCTCCCATTATGATCATCTATAGCAGCTGTTACATATGAAGGCAAACCCTGTGAAAGTCTGTACAGTCTTTTTTAAACGTAGTACCACTCAGAAGGGGGAAAAAAAGGAGCCTGAATTTTGCTAATAGCCATCTCTCTGGATACTACCACCTCTGCAAGGAACATAACCTAGAAAAAGAAATTGTTCAAGTCATGAAGCACCATGTGAAACCAAGTTCACAATGATACCACTTTGTCCAGAACTATGCAAGTAAAAAGATAAAGCTAGTAGTTCCTCTAACTGGGTTTGGGTCAATGGCAATTGGAACATGAGGTCAACAGTATGCTCTGGCAGCCAAAAGGGACAACCAGGTCCTGGGGTGCATCAAGTGCAGCATAGCTAGCTGGTCAAGGGACTGTCCCACTCTACATTGTGCTGGTGCAGCCCCACATCAAGTATTGTGTGCGATTTTGGGCACCTCAGTACAAGAATGGCATCAAACTATTAGAGCGTGTTCAAAATGGGGCAACCAAGAGGGTGAAACATCTTGAGGGAAAATTTACAAGAAGCAGCTGAGGTCACTTGGTTTGTTCAGCTTGGAGAAGAGATGGCTGAGGGGGGACCTCATCACAGTCTACAACTCCCTCAAGGGCAAAGATACTGTCGGTTAACAGTGACAGGACACAAAGGAAAATGGAATGAACTTGAGATATCTACGAGTAATTCTAACCTTCAGTATAAACCTGCCTTTTTCTAAACCCAACCTTTCTTAAACCTTTCTAATCCTGCTCTCCTTATACACCCATGTCTTCTGACCCTGTTGTTTATCCTAACACAATAGTGACTGGGAAGGAAGCCTCTGAGCTTCCAACTAGTTCAGTAGAAGGTGTCTAGTGACAAAGAAAAATATGCTAAAAGACAAGATTTACGATCTAAGCCATTTATTCAGGAGGTAGGGAGGTATCATCCTTCTTAATTTTGGGGGTGGGTTTTTTTGAGGTTTTCTCCACCACCTCGATTCAATACATGTCAGTTTGTCATTTTGTATCGACAAATCTGGTTCAGTCTCCACTGTTTTTCTGAGCATTTTCTGCAATTGCCATTGACTGTGGTGGCACAGAGTACTGAAAGATGACCGACAGGAGCACACATCCTTCTGGATGAAACTTGGCCAGTCTCCTGGGGTGACAACAGATGTTTTAGTTACTCCTCTTGTCTTCTAGGAGCCAATACTAATGCAGTGAAGGAGATAAAAACTGAAAGCAAGATTGACAACAGGAATAATAATATGGTCCAATGGGCACCAAGGTCACCATTTAACTAAATAAGGAATTCATGGGAGGATACACGCCAGATTACCAGAACAGCCTCAACTTGATGAAAAGATTTTTTTATTTGCTACAACAAAATAAAAATATAACTGCAATAAGAAAATACCATTAGACAGAGTCTAAACCCAGTCGTGTCTTTGACAAGGCTACTACAGCTGGGACACTGGTATAATAAAAGGTGCCAGATAGAGCAGTAAGACTCTGGAAGCAGGATGAAGGTTGCATTGATTTGACTGTTTAATTGTAAAAGCAAAGATATGAGAATTGCTGAAATGAATATGCAGACAGAATTTGCTGATGTACACTTTATAGGAATTAGGAAGAAAACTAAATTTGCAAAAATTACATGAATTAAAATTTGGCTTTTTATCAATAAGGAATTTTCTTGGAGTTGCTTCACTAATACTTCTGAAAAAAAAAATGTTTTGTTTAGTAAATTCAGATATAAAATTTAAGAATTTCACAGTAAAGTTGGACCTCATATTGACAGGCAAGCTATCCTTTCAGTTAGTGAGGCCAGAATTCAAATTCCGTCGTAAAAGAAAACTCAAACAGTATCGGGATTCTCACAAGTTAGTACTCACATGGGCAATCTTTTTCTGAAGATATAAGTAATATCAGCACCGAATGTTTGGGGTTTTTTCAATATCTTTTGAAATAATGACAACTCCAGGAAGCAATTAAAATTTAAAACTGGTATCTTTTATGTACACTCAATATAGTGACTATTTTAAATTATATAGAAAATAAATTATACATTAATTTCTTAGTGATTATAAGGAAGAAGTTGAAGAAATTCTCACTCACTGTGACATTTTTTTAAAGCCACGAAAAATTCTATGCAATAAGTTTCCAAACAGATATTCTATTTTATTCTTAAGCAAACTGAAGCACAGCTTTTTTTTAAAAAAAAAAGGCCACATACAGCTTTCATTTTCAAACAGTGATTTCCAAATATTCTATTCAGTTCAGCTTAACCTTCATTTTCAAAGGTACTTAAAAAAAAGTCTTTAGGAGAGGTTCAAATATGGCTAGAAAAATGGAGGGAAACTGAATTAATCAATTCCTTCGGAGTAGGGTAAGCTTCCCATCACAACTCAGATTCCTAACTACATTGTAGGACATACTTCATCTTGTAGGCAGAGGATCAGAGGTGTGAAGGCAAATCTTGTTCTCGGTTACCAAAGTAGTGCAAAGGCTATACTATCAAGTAACTCATATGAAGAGAGGGGCTAATTTTTTGCAAAGAGTTTACAGACCTTTTAACAATTCTAGGTTATTGGAATACAGCTTTGAGTCTGCTTCGTGACATCTTAGACACCGAGCATCCCAGTGATGGTGGCATCCCTGGCTTGCTGTGCTCCAGACCCTGGAGCTCATAAGAATACTTTCATTATGTAGAGACCTAGCAACAGTGATATTTAGTAAAATGATCATCAGTCACCAAAATAAAAAAAAAAAAAAAAAACAAAACATTTTTAAAAATGTATGATTTTCTGCTGTGCTCTGCACCCCCTGTAACCAGCAAGTTCTGATGGAACCCAAGTGGGGGAAATTTTTCATCAGCATAAGCATATCAATTATGAGAATGTCAGCCCTGTAGGAAGCCAGACTCAAACTGTTGTTAGGTAGGCTGTACTTATGAAACAGCTAGAGCAAAACAGTAGAAAAGTATAAAAATAAATTGAATACTCAACAGAAAAAGTAAGGTTAAAACTATATACAACTTGCATGCAAGTACCAGGTCACTGTAACAAAACTGCTCCCTCCCTCATTCTTTCATTGGGAGTTTGGGGTTGTGTCTTCGTTTTTACAGTTAAGTGACTCTCCCACATGCACACATTCTATTCTTCAGGTATTTTTGAAAATCCTCATACATCAACAATGTTTGATACCACTCACATGCTGAAATGCAATCACCTATGCTGCTAACCACAGATACAGCTCACAAAACTGTCCACAGAGATCTAGTTAATGCTGTTGCCAGTTGTATCGATCATGATAGACCATTACATCAGAAAAAGTAAAACACTTCTACAAAAATTGCCTTGTGACTTTTATTAAGCCTGAATTTAGTAAAACACCAGTTCTCTATTTGGTAACTGATGACTACACAAATGTAAAGTGACTGATTGATTTTGAGGAGGTACTCCTACTGAATCAACACCTCTTACTAAGAGCGCTTACACCAAAGAATTGCCCCTCCCAAAATATCATGATATTCTCTAGGATGGAGATTGTAGCACAGACTTACTTACACACTAGATACTAGAACTGAGTTCCTTTAGAGACCATAAAACTGTTTGAGGGTGTCTCCAATTACTGGCATACATTAATATTCATGATGGGACAAAACTATCTCAGAAAACAGATTTGTTCATGCTATCAGTATTTTTGTCCAAATATATTCAGACACACAAACAATGTTACCTCTGATAACTGAACCTTTCACAAACTGCTCTGAATCTGTAAGATCTGCAGATGTCCCTGAAGAACTGAATACAGCTTCCTGAAAAAATGAATGCTCTCACTTTTACGAAAGCGTACAATCTTATCAATAGAGCATAGTGTCAATACTCCCTCGTCTTCCTATGTCCCTTCGCAATCAAAATGTAGCTCAATAAAATATTGGCTTTCTTTACAATCTGATGATACTGCCATCAGATGAGTTCCAGGTGGACTAATCAAAGCTAAAATCCTGATGATTAGAATATACAGGGTAGCAACCTAGCTACTAGCACACAAAAAACCCAAACACGTGAGGTCTTTGGTGTGCTGGCTTGGTTTTGGTTTCTTTAAACTAAAGAAATTCCAAGTCAGTGACCTAGACAATAAAGGTATATTGATTCGTAAGAACTGAGCATCTGGGTCAGCAAGAATAAAGACACATTCCCTCCAGGACAGGACAAAGCATATGGCTCTATAAATGACTCCATATGACTTCTAAACGGCTTCATAAATTATCTTTCCCTTACCTAGGTTGCATTTTGATCCAACATCTGCTATCTTTTTTTATTTCATTATACTCCAAAACCACTCACAACTACTATTTTAATGGTAGTATATAAGCATAACCTGAAAAGGATTTTCCTAGGGGCTACATATAAAATTAGTACAATTGTAGTCAGTCTTCAATAGCAGAAAGATATAGTGTACAATCTTATATGACTCATCCCAAGATGCTCACCAGACTTAAAGATATACTAAGGAGAGAAGATACAGCAGAGCTCTACCACAGGAAAATCACTAGCACTCTGATTTACTTGCTTCTTCGTACAGACACTATTATACGTACAGTTGTGTTTTGACTTCTTTCTCTATGCTGCAAAGAGCAACCCAGAACTATTTACTCTGCTGACTGCTTGGCCCTTTTCACTGAATGGAAGGAACTGTCATCAAACCGCATACGGTTTGCAATGCAATGCTTGCACAGTTCAGTTTGTTCAGTCTTAATATTTCACAAAGGAATTGGCACACTGTAATGTTTTCAGAATCAAAATAATTCAAATTAGTAAGTACTCACTGGTTTATGGACACAGATCAGTCATTAAGCTCACTTAGTTCTGTGGATTCAGTCTCAGAACACAAATGTTTCAACTAATCATAAAAGTAATCCCTGTAGTTCTGGCAATTAGTGCTATGCAGTGACCACTAGCCTACGTTACTTCTGCAGGATGAATGCAAATTAAGTGTCTTCAGTTTTGTATACACGTATTTTATGGTTCTGTGACTAAATCCAGGTCCAGAGAGATTTCGTTTGCAAAGGACAGAAAAGAAAAAGATTACCAAAGACAGAGTCAGCTAGTTATTACACATACCATCTATTTAACATATTTAAATAATAATTTTATTACAAACCGTGGGGAAAACTTTCACAACTCTCACGACCAATGTTCATTAAACATAACTTGGCAGATTTGCCATCTCTCAATCCAAGGGCTGACAGATTGCCATCAGTGCAAACAAGAAAAAAATGACTTGAGTTAACACTTCGACGGAAGACTTGCTAGGCTTTCCTAGCACATTGGGGATTTTACTTTAAATAAAATAATTTACATAGATCACGAATGAAGCTATAAGAGTCCAACATTAGTTACCACGTGTAACAAATGAGACAAAACTTCAAAATAATTTAAAATATTTCAATTTCTGTTTTGTAGAAAGATACTTCCACTTCCATAAAATGCGAACAACTTGGAGAGTGTAGGATCTATGAAACACTACTTTGTAAATTTTAGAATGTTCTTATTAGGCAATAAGGATATCTATACAAACAGGGTAAGCTATTGACTACAGTATTTGTTTGGTCTTTCAAAACAACAGAGAAACCTTGAAAATTAAAATTAATAATTTAGGACTGACTTTCAAATAGATTCTGTTGTTAATAGTCAAAACAGTCTTAGCAACCAACTGAAAACTTCATGAAAGAGTAAAGACTAAAAATTGTTTTACTCAGAATTTCTCCATGGAGAAATTGCTAGTTAGTTGCATGACTTCACTTTTGCCTGTGTATCCACCTTTACTCTACTTCACCCATCATGCACCAAGTTAGCCTCAGGAAAAAAATAACGGAATAAATGGAAATAAAACTATCTATTTTTCTGCCCTTGAATTTTGGTGCCTACATAAGTCTTCAAACGTGTTAATAGGGAAGACCAAGAAAGATAACTTATACAGTGTGGTAATGCTTGTTGTGGGAATAATCCAAGAGCTTTATTCCACAACATTTATTTCACCGTTTGTTATAAATACTAAAAGGGGACCTAAAAGTAATAAGAAATCTTTATAAACAGTAACTTACTCGGTGCTCTCAGAATTCCTTGGGACACGGATTAATAGTGAAAATTACTTTTTGTACACTATGTTCAAGTGTACAAAGAAATATTTTTGAGAAGAAGTCAGTATCGTTCTTCTACACAGCAACCTATTAAATCTATTAAACTGCTTCAACAAATATTAAGATCTCTCGTTCAGCCAGGGAGCTCTTGGGTTTGGATCAAATAAAATACAGGTTAATGCACGTGGAAGGAACCATTCATTTAAGTAGCTAGCACTAACAGTTTAGAAAGTGAAAACATTTATCTCAGCGTCTTCTAATAGAACTCTAAGATGCCATACAGCAAGACAAAATTCATCTGCTTATTATTGAAAGACACCTATGGTTTTGCAATTGCAAGGAAGTTAAGCATGCTGCCATGGTCAAATGCCAATGAAGAAATTTTTATTTTGCTTATTAAAATCTACTCAGCAATAAAGTGAGTTGTCTATTCCTCAGAGCTAGTTTGTCTTAGAAATATAAATGCAGTGGTGTCTTCTGCTATAACCTTCAAGTCACTGTGACTATTCTTAAGTAAAGCACTTTCTCTAATAGATTTTACTGATTATTGCAAGTGTGAACCGAATATACTTAACAGAGAAACATCTGCTGCTCTGGGGAGCACGGAAGCTGTGTGTTGCAACAATACTATAAACTGGAGGTTATATTCTGATTCCAAATACTACAAGTGTTTTTGCACATTTTAACCAGCACCATTCCCCTTATGGCATCTCTGAAACAACCATTTTGAACACCAGTACTAGGGATGACAGCAGTAATTTTCACTTTTATCAGTATGCTGCATTTGCTGCTGTATACGAGTTAAAACCATTACAGTACACATACCAGTAATGTTCGATTACTATCTCTGGATCTTCCAGTGTTACTTTGTTTTTTGGATTTTGGTTTGTTTGGTTTTTTTATTTGTTTGGTTGGGTTGCAAGTCGGCAAAGTACAGTGAAAGGATGAGGTCTATTTTATAGCATGCTTTCCAGGTACAAATGAACTTCCAAAAGAGTATGAGCATCGTTAAGGGTTAAAGGAAAGATGAGTTCAGGATGGATATCTCTTTCTAAAGCAAACGTAAAAGGAAACTTCTTTTTCTTAGTTTGGGTAAATTTGTTTCCCTCTCAACTCAGCCCTCATGAGCCCATTAAAGTGCTGACCAACTACATGTCAATGCCATACATTGTCACAGCAGCACTCACCTGACCACTACTGGCTACTATCAGCTAATATATGATCAATTTTGGAAGAAGGATTTTATATCCAGGGTAAGCAGCTGCCAAGAAGCTGACACCTTTGAAGCAGTTAAAACAAACTAAAATATACCTAAGAAAGTAATACGGTTTGTTGTACAAGATGGATGAGAAAAAACAGGATTCTGAGGATTCTGTAATTTTATGAACAGAAATGGGAACAGTAGCCTTGGGATCCAGAAAAACATACGTATTAAGCAGCGTGCAGACTACTTTCTCCAACCTCTTAGGACAGTTCATTCTGTTCTGAGCTGCCTGATTTTGTATGTGCTCAATTCATTTAACTTTTCTAAAAATAGAAGGCAGAGTACATCTGGAGACAAAACAAGCTTAAAGACATACTACTGTGTTTCAACTAAACATTAGTTTTCTGTATGTGGGAAGTTGTATTCAGTCTCTGTTGAGAAACCAAATAAAAGTTGTGTTGTTTGCTAATTCATCACAGGTCACATACCCCTACAATAGAAATAACATTACAATTCTTTTTTTTCTTTTTCCTATAAAGGAAAAACAACTTAAGATAACATAAGAAATAATGCAGAGCTCAATTTTATTTCCCATGTAAATAAGTATGTACATACACAAGCTTACCCTTACCTAGGAATAAAAATGTATTACAAATATTTCCTTGACACACACAAAAATCCAAATCATAGTATCATACTGAAAAACGGAAGAAAACACTACTGAAAATACTAATAAAAATACAAATAAAATTATTTCCTCATACTTGCTGAACAAAGGCAAAGAAATAATACTATATTAAACACAGATTAAAAAAAATATTTTTCTTTTGCTACTATGTATTTGCCAAACTATTCTAAGTAGAGACATTCTTCAATGCCTAACCACACCACTCCAAAACTAATGAGAGTTCACTCCTAGAATCAGATGTGGATGCTGTCAGACAAGTAATAAACATAAAAGCAGCAACAGATTATAGTATTTCCCCCGCAACAGAAATCACTCTGCTAATCCCGTGAGTAAAGACTCCCTACAATAACATCTTTAATATTAACCGAGTACCCCAAATCATTCATTTTTCACACAGTTGCTCCTTGCAAAGCACAGGCTCTGTAAAATTGAAACTGCTTTTTGCACACAGCAAACCTGGGAGTTTCACTCTAACCTACCACCAAGGGGCATTTGGAGAACAAAAGCTAAACAGCTACAGGACAGGATGGGGAGTTTAAGGTCTGACAGACTCCCTTCTTTAGCAGTGAAGCAGAATTTGGGGAAGAACTTAAGATGGTAATTTACCAGCTTCAGTTAAATCACTTGCACATAGGAGACTGTTTAGTTGTATTATCTGGAAGCAAAGAGTTTTCATAGTATGATCATCATCAACATTTATAAAATATTTCAAGGCAGTAGGACCTACTTTTGGCTTATATATCTCCCCATTATAATAGTATCCACACATCTCACAGACTTCAGGATTTACTCAGAACACTGACCACCTTGAAATATTTGCCTTTAGATTATTTAGACAAAGCAGACAAGTGTTATTTGACCCATTTTTCCAATTTAAAAAAAAAAAAAAAAAAGCAGGTACCATGAAACTGAAGGTCTTGAAGGAAGTCTGTAAGGAAATACAGATCAGAAATCAAGTGATACGTCCTTGAGGTCATCTTTTTGAACTACTCATGTTACTTCGTCTATACATAAAACGCATCCCATATAGTCCGGGTCCTTTGACAATTTTCTATTCTAATTAGTTTCCATTAGTCCAGAAAACCCAGTACTTCTCAGGACTGTAAATTTAGCCCATGTCCTCATTTTTTTTTTCCCCTTCCCTAAAGAGAAAGGGCTATCATAAAATTCAAGCTAGGTTCTAATCAAGATTTGGAAGCGTTTTTGTAAGACATTGTCTCATCATAAGAAACCTTGCATCAAAGTTGCCATTTAGAAAACAGATTACCAATTTAATTCTTTGATTAATTCCTTGTGTCTGCTACCAGCAACTCATCTTTGAATGTAATAAAGTAAGAGCAGATGGACATCTCCCAGATACAGAAAAACTGCAGAAAGCCAGGACGGTAGCTTCATCCACACACCAATCCTAGACTTCTAAGCTTAAGAAAAAGGGAGGAGATTCATTTTCAGCTGAGTAAAATTTTTCAGAATACTTTCAGATACACTTATCCTGAGTCATAAAATGGAACTGCTACTTCAGTTCATGTTTAACAAACTCCGTGTACAGTGGTCGAAATCAATCTGGATTCCTGCCTGCCAGGCCAAGGACTATACTTCATTCGTTTTCTATCCAAATAACTGTTACTACAGCCTGTGAAGAAAATAAATTCAGTCTTATGGATGACAAAATAAAAATTTTGCATTCCAAACATGAATTTGTTTTTCTATGTAGAGTTTTAGAAAGCAGGACCGTTTAGAATTAAATACTGCACACTTTTCCTTAGAGACTTGTGGTGTCTACAAAAGCAACATCCGCTCTTAATTTGAGGAGACCAACTTACTGTCTGAGAACTATAAAAAAAGAAGTTTGTGTTTTATTCTTTTGATTGCCTAAAGAGTAAGAGGCAAACACATTAGCCTAAAGATCATTAAAAACAAAAATTGTTTCCATCTGCTATGAATTCTGAATACCTCAACTTTCCTAATATCCAGCATTTGATAAGCTGAACTACCATTAAACAGTACTGTAATCAGTTAAGCATGTTTACTACTAGATTGCAAGCAGAAAGGGGATATGCCAAATCTTTAACAACTGCCAAGGAAAGAAGTATTTAACTACTGAAAAGAAAAAATCGCCTTGAGCTTTTTTGAAGCATTACTCTAGAGTTCAAGTGGTACCAAGAAGTTCCTTAACTACTAAGTTAACAGCAACAAACAAGAGGCTACACAAACATTTCCAAACAGCCCTTTGATAACAATTCGTTTAATATTTAGCAGCAAAACTTTTGAAAGGTGTGTCTGTAAAACAGAGAAGGCTGTTCATAGAAGCTCTACTACTGAGTACTTTCCCATTTCTTAAATCAACATAACTCAGAGAGCACCTCTATGAACAACAGAGTACATACGTCTTGGAATTCTTTTTGTATTGATTAGTACTCAATCTTTTTATAATATTTGAATATTCTTTATATTTCTCATAGGGGTTTTTTGCTGCTGGATTAAATTACAATATTAAATTGTATTAAATAAAATGAATCTACATCAGATTGAATTACAGATGCTGAGATTTGGTTCAATGAACTCAAGCAGTACTCGTGCAATATTTAGAAAGTTAATGAACAAAAGGATTTTATCTGGGTTTTTTTTTTGTTATTGCTTCATTATTTTTTTTTCTTTGCAGCTTAATAATAGCTTAAAAAAAAAGTAGGGTCTGTGAGGGGGCAATAAAGAACGTCTTCACATGGAAAAACACCAAGGGAGCCATTTCAATACATTTTTTTAGACTACAAACACCAACTTGTTTGAATTTTATTCTGTGAAATGACACTAGAGGTTTCCACAGTATAGAGAACTTTCTCCCAGGTTAGTATTATATTCTTCTAGCGTTTTCAAAACACACCTTTTGAGTTAAACTTCACATCTATATTCATTAGCCATAAAGAAAACGTGTGCTCAGTTCATAAAAATCAATGAATATTAGCCCTTCAGCCTTTTTTTTCCCCTCTCTCTCTTTTTTTAATGGCAAAAGAAATGATGCTATTTGGAACCTATAAAATAAAAAGAACAGTGACAGTGCTTCTACTTTATTTTCTCTCTGATGAGCAATTCAGTAACCTATTATGAAACAAATGAAAAAAACCACCCAAGTGCATCTATTCTTGAAAGTTCCCTCTTCTATAATGAGCTGTACCTTGACTTCTTTGTGAATACATTTCCACATCAAGGATCATTTTTATAGTAAAATTTGTACATACAATTTTTTTTTTACAGTTTTAAATTGTCCCAACAACTGTGACAAATTACTATATAATACGATGCAGTTTTAGTTGTCAAGCTATCACTTAACTGAGTGCTTAAAAATTTACTAGAACACTTCTAATCTCCATTAACTATGTTCAGAATTCAAATCAAAAGGAACATAAGTTAAAGGCCATAAAAAACTTCACCTGAAAAACAGGAACTTGAAGTGAAAGTATACTACAGTGATGCAATAAATGCATTGATGCATACTTATCTAGCAGGAGAAAAGTAATTAATTCTTATTATTTTTTTTACAGAAAGAAAATACGAAACAGTCCTTCATACAGGATGAGCAAAACCCCAAGGACTAGAACAGTTGGATTTTATTGATCAAGCAATACCATGTTTTCTGTCCTGTTCTAATTTGCTTAGATAACAGATGTTCTGTGATAACTGAATACAGATATGTGTGTAGAAAAGGGCAGGAAGGAAGTAATTTTCTACCCAGTCTGATTGCACCCTTGGGGATTTGGTTTGTGTAGCAAAGAAAATATTGATCTGAAAGTCTTAAGCAGTTGTGTGTAAAGCTTCTGCATTTACACAGCCTGAGCAAGAGAAAAGCAAATATTTCTCCTCTCATACATGGAAATGCAACTGTTTATTAATCACCTGTAAAATACAAGTTTTTGAAAGCAACCTAAAATCCACAATGTTTAAATTTTGTTTTTAGAAACGTTAACACCAGTTAGCTTTGCCCTGAACTTCATATTGCATAATTTTTGGATTTGTTATAAAAATGAAATGGTCACAAAAGTGGTCACAGCACTCCGCTCAGTTGAAAAACCTGAAGCTTGATGATGTAGACGCTATGAATTTGTTGGAGTTCAGTAAGAAACTGAACAAACTTATGGAAAAAAAAAAAAATTAATCAGGAGTCGTTTAATGCACACCAACTATATTAGGTAAGAATAAATCACTCACTTTGCAAACCTGTTCATCATATTCTTAATCAATAAAAGGGAATTATTTATTTAGATTACTGAAAATAATGTTTTGCTTTCGTTTAGCTAAATTCAAAAGGAGGCAAGCAGGGTAAATAAACCCTCTTAAAGAAGATAAAAGCTCAGAATCAGTAAAGCCATACAGGATTACAGTTACATGCCAGAATACACACATACAAGGTTTGTGTCAAAAATTGCAAGTTACACACATCGCTGTGCCAAGAAATGTGCTCCTTGTCTTAGATAGCTTACAGGTAGAAGCAAAAAGAGCTGAAGAAAAGAGACACAGACAAAACATTGAAGAAACCTGCTGATTTGAAGCCTATGAACAAAATCCAGCCTGTGCACATCTGTGTTTTCCTTGTCTTAATATTTGCTTTGTTGTTACTTTTTGCGAAAAAAGAAAATATCTATACCTGATTACTTTAAAGATGCGTTAAACACGTGCATTGAACCTGATGCTTTTGGTGTTGTTTTTTTTTTCATTTGCCATTCTTCACATGCTCCTTTTTAAAATTGGCCTTAGAGAAATAATAGGAGAAACATTCTCATTATCTTTGTTTTAAAAAGGCTAAAATAGCAAGTGTCATTCTGAAATTGAGGGACAGCTGGCTGTTACTGTGATAACAATATGTCAAATGAAGATCTTTTCCACTGGAATATGTTGCTACCCCTGATTATAAATTAAATTCCCAGAATTAAAACCCCATTCATAAGGATCTGAAAGCCTGAGCTTAAACTTGTCTTCCATATGTGCCTGTTCTCACAGAACAGTGGATGCTACTCCGTAACTAACCACATGAGCAAACGCACAGAACAAAAACGTGGCTACAGGGAACATCTTAAACTATAAATGGTTATTAACTGAGATACAGTGCATGCTGGGCACCTTATTACACTCTAGCAAAATGACTGTGACTGGTAAAATGCCAAAAGCTTTAGGATTTCCTTACTTAAAAAATAACATCTGAGCAATAGAATAGTTTCCCATGTGATTTTTATGCCACTGGCCATCATTTAAGTATTACTGTATAGCAGTGTTTCCATAATCAAAAATAAGCATTTTCTTTACCCATCATTATAATTTTCTACTGATCTAATTTTAATAGGAGGCACAGAAAGAAGAACGGACTCAAACTGGGTTTTTTAATATATTTTGATACTTCATAAAACCCAACAGTGCATAAGAATCTATTTGCCATTCATCATATAAATTATCATAAACTACAATTTTCCACTGTCTAAGAGGCAGCAAGCTCCAATCCTGATGTCAATGCAGTTCACACCGACTAATTGAAGACCACAAGACAACCCTCATGAGCTTTGGTCTCAAAAAAAGCACCAAATTTTTGAATGGTTTTCTCTAACACATACACAAATGAAGACCCATGTTGGAGTATGAGTTCCAACTGATTTTACCGTGAGTTAATGTGTTTTAGTCTGTGGTACACAAACACCACGTGTTTACCCTTCGCTACAGATGCTGCACGCATCACATTGCCCACTAAAGTTGCAAGGCTGAGTTGCTGCTGCAGGCTAGAGTGATACTTCTTTTTCAGCAAATGAATTTTGTTTACTGCCTTTGCTGCTCAGTGAGTGAAAACCATCAAGTTTGGAGCCGAAAGCGCAACAGAATCGGTAGATAAAACTCCGTAGATCCGTGCAGCTAATTGTTTTGCTTTTGGCTATGGCATATGTATTACTTGACTGCTAATTTCACGCTCTGATACTGCCTCTTTATAGCAGCAGATGAAACGAAAGCTCTAGTACCCCGTTCAAATAGGCTGATAAATAAGTATTCCACCCCTTTGCAATATGTTTGACACACTCCTTACCCATTGTTTTGCTTCCCTTTTATGAAGTCTAAAACAGTCCCCTATTTTAGCTCTTATTCTTGCCATTGTCAAACCACAATTATGTATGCTCCTGGCTTATTCAGTAGGCAAAAAGGAATTCTAATTCCCCTGTTTACAGAAGGCCTCTTACAAATCTGTTGTGCCTGTAGAGTATTTAGATTTGAGATGGGGGTACATGCTGCTGTACACTTCTAAAAAACTTCAGGACAGTAACAGCAGCATATTTCTCTGGAGATTGACAAATAAACACTGAAGAAATCATCCTCTTCTACACACATAACTGAACTTACCCATTCAACTTGAGATTCTGACTCCTCCTAGGAACAACAAGGATTGCTACTGTAGTTAATTTGGACCTATCTGGCTCTCAGGACTGAGATGAAGATACAGCAGCGTAGCATAGCCTAAGAGGGTGTCCAAAAAAAACTGAAATTTTGGCTGGTCCCCAAATTATTTGAACACCATGAAGGGAAAGCAAGGTTTCTAATGTTACCTTTAAAAGAAGTAAAATTAGACCAAGAATATTGAAATCTATTAAATCCGTGATAATTACGTAATAGTGGATTATACACAAAGAATAATAAAAGCCAAATGGCTGTGAAATCAAGAACAAATGTGATAAAACTGAAAAGCAAGTCTAAGGAGACAAACCCTGCCGGTCCAATTCAAATACATATTTATTTCCACTGAAACACAACAGTAAGATTTTATGTTCTTAGACCGCTGATATACCAGGAACTATCTACAACATTTTATCTATGAAAGAAACTATAACTGTTGAATTCCCATAATTAGCAAATCAAATGCCTCCCCTTCTTTTTTTCCTTGGGTTTTTTTGTTATTTTTTGGTTGGTTGGTTGTTGGTGGTTTGTTTTCTTTAAAGTGGGAGGGATTTTTGCATTATTAAGGAGAGGATCTAAAGCCAGATAGTAAATAGGAGATGGAAAGAGAGAAACAAAAATTCAGAGAACTGAGGCACCCCAAACATGTAAAGAATGAGAGGACTTGGAATGATTAAGTCTTTTGGTATACTCAAGTTATCAAACCTAAGAACTGCAAAAAAAAGAAAAACCTAGTGTATGCAAACTTTCAAGTTCATACTTATTTGTGAATTTAGCAAATATATTATACACATGCATTTATGTATATAAAAATAAACACACACACACCAGGCATACAATTTTAGATCCTGGGCAACACAAGTCTGGTTTCCTATAGAACAAATCTTCATCATTGCCTAGCAACCAAAGCTATTTTTATGTCAAACTGTAATAATTCAACATTTCAGCTGTCCTTACTGAGATTTGAGAGGGGGGAAGATGACTTAAATCCTATCTCTTCCCATTTGTCCCCCCAGTACTCTGACATTTGAACTTCTCAAAACCAAAAATCACTCCTCCACAGAAGCCACATTAGGACAATTTCAGCATATAAAGTGCAACTCTGAGGAAAATTTTGAGTGATAAAAAAGGACACTATTCATCAAACTGCTTTCATTCCATGTATGGGCATGGTTTCCTGATTTTTGTTTCCTATAATATATCTCTGTAGGCTCTGATGCAATAATAAAAGGTCTGTGCAGCTAATGCTGTGCAATGATGTCTTAAGGGCTAAGTCATAACAGTACAGTCTTGGACATAAAAGGCATTTTACTCAACATTATGAACTGTTGTATTGCCTATAATTACAAAACTCACTAGAAGAAATGAATTACTACTATTATCCTGGGATTTCGTATAAACAAAGTAACTGAAATTGAAATTCCCTGACAAGAATTATAATACAAACATGAGGGATGAATGGAAGGGAGTTCAAAGCCAAAAAACAGGTATAATGCTTTCCCAAGGCTAGATATATTATGTGAGAATTACATCCCTTAAGTATAAGATATGATATGAGAGACTTGTTCCCTCATATTCAAACTGCGTTGGCTATCTTGAACACAATCTTCCATATATTCTTGCATATCTCAACTCAGAATTTATTTTTAACATGTTCTGTGGTTTAGTTTTTGAAAAATCAGAATCAAAAAGACTGGCAGCATTAACACTTCCAACCAAATAATATGCTTTGGCCACAGCATACAACCATCTTCTATGCTATCTTCAGGTAAAAAAAAAAAAAGAAGGCTAGCACAATAAAAACTCAGAGGTTCCTCTTAGATAAGCTCTATTAATGTTTTGGAAACAAGGAAACTGGAACACAAGGAATTCAGACACTGACACTGATTTTAGAGTAACTGAATTTCAGTACTGGTTCCAAGAGTTGAAAATATCCCAACTGCTTTAAGATTTGCTACATTCAAAAATTAGACCAGTTGGAAGATTGGACAGAACAGAATCAAGAGAACTTGGCTAATATTAATTTACCAATTAATAAAATTATTTTTTCCTTTTTTGGTAAGTAATTTCCATATGTTTGGAGATAAAAGCCAATTGCAATTCTTTCTTAACTATGAGCTGCACAAAGTATTCACTATGTAGAAACCAACAAACTCCAGATCTTTTCTTTTTTAAATACTGTAAAAGCCTGTAAAGCTGTTTACTCCGTAAAGGTTTTCCCAAAAATAGGTTTAGGCAAGGTACCTTTTCTCACTGTTCCTTTTGGAATTTTAGTTCTTTCTATGGCACGGATTCCAGGAAAGGTGTCTTTGATGAAAAACACTGCTGAAGCTTAAGAACCACGTTCAGTCACATTTCAGGAAATAAATTACAAGTCCTTAGGGGAAAAAAAAAAAATCTATGAATCTATATAAAAGCAAAACATTATAATCTATATAAAAGCAAAAAAATGTATAATTGGATCCTTTAAATGCTGATTTTTGTCCTTGAGTATGCTGGATCAGTGCTAGCCTGAGTGCTTTTACTAAATACTAACACTGCATTCTCTAAAACAAACAAAAGATATAAGACAACATATTCCTGATGCTTACATAAAAATCATCTGTAAAAACCAGCACAGGAATACAATTCAGAGATTAGGACAAGGAGTCAAAGAAGATACAGACAAATAAATTCTAATTAGAATTTCAGTTGACATTGGCAAGACAAATTTCCTAGGCTACACAGCAGACAGTATTTGATTTTCTTCCCCAAATTGAAAACATTAGGTGTACCAACTGTGCACAATCAGGGCTTCTGAAAATTGGGGCAATGCAAAAGCATATTATTATGTATAATACTTGTCCCTTAAGTCTTAGAACTTCAAAAACACAAAACCGACAAACAAGTGAGAGCCTCAGAAAGTGTAAAGCCTCCCTCAGAGAATAAAATTATCACAGATGACAAATAATTCACATCTAAACATTGTCTGTTCACTAGCCTAATATTATTTCTTACAGCTTCTGCTTTTCTATACCGCTTATTAGAAAAATTATGGTGGAATTTTTTTTTTTAAAGATTCAACTCATGTCAAAAAGTTCAGATCTCCAAACATACCATCCATGCAGGTGCATATATACATATATTGAAAACATTTAAAATATCATTTCCCACAACAAACAGAGGCAAAGAAGTCTAATGATACAAAAAGGTTGCTCCTGGCTCAGATGCTCACTGATTATGTTTTAACATAAAAATTACTTTGAATACCTCCTAATGAAAAAGGTTCGCTTTAGGACCTTTGGGTATTATTATAACTGCAAATTATTATCTCTGATGTTGGCTGTGTTCTTCCCACAGTCATCAAAAAAGATAAAAAGTTCTCAAACTACCTAATTACTTGCCAAAGATATGTCCTAGGATTTTAATCAGTTTCTTCAAGTCTAGATTTCTATCATTACATACATTTTCTAGAACGTTATTGTGTGTATGGTAATGGTAGTGCATATGAGGAGTAATGCCAGTAAAATTCTAGAAGAAATAAAGAATAAGCACATGCAGCAGCAGCCCAGTGTCACTACAAGTCAAGTGAGTAAAATGAGTTTCAACAGGTTTGTAGACCTCAAGTAATATTTATTTTTAAAAAATTCTATCATCAGCAATGAGTAACTGCATTAATTGTTAGGGGTTGGCTTTTTTGTTGAGTTATTTTTTCCTTTTACTCCTATTTTCCCCTTTGGAATACTGTCCATTCCAGTCTAGCTAGGCAATGAAGCGATCACTTCATTCCTCACTGGTATATCGAGGAGTGTAAAGTCCTTGGGTATGGTATTGATCAACAGATATATTTACATGTCATTCTTAAATCTGACTATAAAAAGAACACATAGATGTTCTTCAATGAAGCAATTTGATGAATAGGATATTAAAAATCAATAGCTTCAACATATAATAATAAACTGAACAAGGTTTTTTTATTATTGTATTTGATACCTTTAAAATAACTAAGTAAATTTAAAAAAATCAGATAATATCTACACATTTTAACATAATTTTTTTTTTTAAGTGCTGTTTCCTAAGTCATTCAAGCCTACAAAAACTAGGTCAGGCCATGTAATTTCATTCATGTAATTCTGTTTTTCTCTTTCCATTCAGTTTTCATTTCAAGAAATAAAACAGGGCTGTGCAGTTCGATGTTTTAATTTTTTTTTAACTCTGTATGACTGGCTTAAGAACAAGTCAACTTGAGCCTAACATTCTAAGATCAGGTTCATAGTAAACCGAGGTTTCTGAATGAGAGGAATAAAAATATCAACTTTTACTTACTAGCATTATTTTAATAAAAAAAAAAAAAGCTGCTAAGAAATATTAGAGTACTTGTCCCAACTGTGCAATTAATGGTACAGCAGCAGGGGAAAAATCCCACCTCTTCAGAACTCTCCATGAGGAGGACTTGTTAATAAGAGTTTTAGGATTTTACTTGTTGAGTAAGACCTGTTGATAGGAGTTTTAGGATTTGCTTCGCAAAAGGTAAGGTAATTTAAAAAAAAAACCACCCACAGAACAAAACACACTCACCAAAACCAACTTTCCTGTGACGGACAGTTACAGCATGGCATATCTTTTACCAATAACTTTTCCCATTTTTTTGCTGTTACCTTGATTTCTGTCTCAAAAAAAATCCAATGGCTATGAAAGAAATGTAAACTATTATGTCCCTTTTAATGTTATATGGATCATCCTTCACAAAACAAAAGCTGCTTTGAACACTTGTTTTTCACACTTGGTAGCTTATGAAATACTTTCTTGAATTATTTCTTTAAAAAATCCTATGAAAGGAGTTTTAATGCTGATGCTAGACTGGAAGAAAAAACAAAACAAAACCAAACCAAAACTACCACAAAACCCACTCACACCCAGTGTCACTCCGCTTCCACCCTGGGCTCTGGCAGGCTAATATTTGTTTTAAAATACATTCACTTTTGACAATTGCCCTCCTCAAATGGATAAATATGGCATGCATTGTTCTTAACACTCCACAAAAGAAAATTAGCAGAAAGTGTTCCATTTTAGATAAGAAGTCCTGTGCAAAGTGTAGAATATTACAGATTACAGAAGTAGAGTATGATAACAAATCTTTCCTGAGAGGGATTTTTATCAGCTTTTGGGTCCATCCCTCTGTCCCTGCACCTGCCCTCTCCCCAGTTTTTTTTCTAACATAAGCTTGCTCTGCATTGGAAGAAAACAAAATCCTTATTTCAGAGGACTTCTTAATAATCAATAGAGCCTCCTCAAACAAAGCCACTTTTATAATTTTAAAATAACTACCAGAAAAAGATCCAACACAATCTTTGCCTTAAACTGCTAACACATTTAAATCCTATCAACTGCTCCGTTCGTCAGAATTTTTCTCCCTTTGTGTTACCACATCCATCAGCTTACACAAGTCAAGAATCCATCTTTTTCACAACAAAGCTATGTCTAAGTAGCCTTCCAGTTTCATGGCTGTCACCACTTACTGCTGTAACAGAAGGACCTGGTTTCCAAGCTCTAGGGCATTTCACAGCCGTTTCTACTGGAAGACTCTTCTACTGAAGACTGATCTTCTAAGGTGTAGTTATTTTACTGCCAAGTAAAACTGACATTGTGTAAAACAAATGCATTTAACTCAAAAGAAGCTCAAAACTAATGCTGGATGAAATACACTCAAGTGTTTAAAAGTCAGCATCATTACTGCTTTGTCACTTTTGAAGGAACAGAAAACTTCATTTTCTTTAGCTCACTAAGATTACCTTGCTATCAGACAAAACTGAAGGATAACAGAACTAAACTTTGGATTATTTCAGATTATAGACTTGGTCAGTTACAGACTGTTTCTACTATAATGCCACAAAAGCAGTATTACTTAAGATTTTCTAAACACCATTAGATACGGATTAAAAATTCAAGAACTTTTGTGCAAGGCCTTAAATGGCCTAGTGTGCCAGAAACAGCTAAGCCTATACCTTCTTCTATACCTTAGAAAATTGCTAATCACTTATTAGCCTGCTGTATATTTTCTTTAAATTACGGGTGTTTCACTTCTCATGGGTGTTTCCCACACAGGGACAAGAAAAGAAAGGACCTTCTGAGAAAAATGTTCAACCACCAATTGGTTGAAAGAATTACTTAAGACGCGAGATTGAAAGACCACCAATTTGGTTTTGCAGTTGATTACTGAGGAAAGATCAAGGTGTTTGTCTGCAGCATTTAAAGACTGCCACTCACATAAAGAGAAGTGTCACGGCAGAAGTAAGACAGAAGAGTCCTGGAGCTGTCATGACAGACTTTCTGACTGCGATAGAGGCACCGAGATGAAACAGTCGTCTTCGTGATCAAGTGGAAATTAGTCTTATAAAACTAGCCCAAGAGAAAGGTAAAAAAATCAAATAACAGAAAGGAACTTTCCTACATTTTGGCAGGATGATAGAGACGGAAAAATTTATTCTTGGCTACACCACAAAGAAAACATTTTTTTTTCTATGATACTTAAGCAGAATAAATACGCACCGCAGCTGTTAAACAGCTAGAAATGTAATTGAGCCTTCTAAAATCTTTTAGTATATGCAAGCTTATAAAGTGACAAAGGAACTGCACAGCTGAATTTCTAAGCACGGGCATTAACCTAGAATGGTAGGTTAATTTCACATGTTAAAAGTCACAGAAGTTGTTATTAGCAGCAGTGAAAATGTATTTGGGTTGAAGAATGCCATCATAAATTGTATGGAAGTTAATTTCTGGTCACCTTACTCTGATACTTATAACGACAGAATAAATTATATATGTTCCACAATAAATAAAATAACAGTGCTTATTCACCAAGCAGCATGTGTATCTCCATTGTCCACACAAACAAGGGCAAATGGCAAACAGGAAAGCTAGTCAGGAGAGATTTAATTGGCATCCCACCGAGATCTTGGCTTCTGTGATTCAGAAGCTCTAAAACCCATTTTTTCTTCCATATAAATATTTCAATGGAGACGGGATCAAAGTCCATTCCATTTTGCAGATATCTCGTAGCTTTCATCCTAACTAAATATAAAAATAGTTAAAAATGATACTCTGAAATGGCAGCCAGAATAACTCTTCCTCATAAAAGGGCTAAGAGTGGAATCGCCTAATCCAATTAGAGGCACCTGGTGATACGACTGGCAAGTGCTGGAGAATGAAATCCAAAGTGGCAAACGTCCAGCAGAGACAAATTAGGGTGCAAGACAGGAAAATATGAATTTTCGGAGACTCAACTGTTGAAGACCTCAAAGGGAAAATACTCGAAGTCTCAGTGTTCTCTCCCTCCCTGCCCCCTCAACCTGAACACCTAATGTAGGAATTTCACAAAAAAACAGGCTCTTACAAAACTCCTGTCTTTTTGCACAGGAACAAGAAAGGATGTGGAATATTGCCTTTCCACTGAGAGTACCACATAGACATATCCATGGACTATATTTGGACACATTATCAACGGACACCCCTTTTTGTGTTCCTTAGTTCATCAGCAGCTCATGTATTCTGTTTGTAGGTAATTGTCAGTCACAGATGGACTGCTTCAGTGATACACAGTCTGCCTGCTTAGCAAGTAGCTTCCTTGCTAATCAGAGCTTCAGTACAAGATTTTTTCCCAAAGTTAATTGAGAATCAATAATACAACCCGATGAATGCAGACTTCCTGATTTATCGTCCATGCATTTTATTCATTCAGCTTCAGTTCAAACAGCAAGATCCCTGCAGAAATGTTAAAACAACCTGGGTTCTGTTGAACAAAAACATGATAGAAAATTAAGAGATTATAAGCAACTGTTTCTTGGTAAAAAGAAAAAAAAAAAAAAACAAAAAAAAGGACCTTGCCTTCAGCCACAGAAAAACAGATGGTCAAACTGCTTATAAGGATCAAAGGTGGTCAGAATCACATGAAGTCAAGCTTTCCCTGCATTTCTGTTGTTGCCAGCATATGGACATCAATAGAGAACGCTGGGAAGCACTCCCCACTTTGTGACGAGTGAAATAGCTCTATGGGCATTTCAAAATTACTTGTCTACGCTGCCTGTGGAATCACAAAATTCTTTTCTCTTGAGTGTTATATTTGTGGGTTTTCAGTTTTGGGTTGGTTTTTTTGTTTTTGTTTTTACATTGGAATAATCACATTGATTACGTGCAAGGAAAGAGACGCTTTGATTTCTTCAGCTCACAGTAAAATGAGAACAACTCACTAAATCTGAACTAAATTAATAGTAGGGATAATTTACTGCTACAGAAAGGGATAAACACAGGCATTAAATGCTCAGTAATGGTAGGCTTAACAGGTTTTCGTGTCAAGTCTTATCAGTGTTAGCACGATATGCATCATTTATTTACACAGATTATCTTTCTCTAATTAAAAAAATAATAATTATACATTGATTTTGAAAATGACTTATCAAATCAGTGAGCACAGAGGTAGTATACAACAGTATAGGTTTTATGAGGGTTGAAGAAAGCAATGAAAGTTATAAACTAGGATGACAAAATAAAGTATCCAGAGGAAAGAGATGAACTCCCTGCTGAGTCTCTCTAAATGAAACAATATTTGAAATTAATTCTGCTGTAAATAAGTACTGTTGCATTCATAATTGTCATTTACACTGCCACAGAGCTGTCAGCTTGCATATAAAAACAGATTTATTTTATGGCATCTCCATGCAGGAACTGAAATGCTATATAACTTCATAATAGTTCATGTTTCTAAAACAATTTCCTACAGAGATTCAAATCCCTCTATTAATGTATATGTTCAGATTTTTCTTAATGCTGAGCCATTTATGGACAGTAGAAGGGTAAAGCGTTCTCCAGCAACAGTCAACATTTCCAGGCAATAGCACCTAAAGATTGCTGATGCTTAATACCTTCATATAAACTCAAATAGTAATTTTGATTTGCAGGACAACAATCTTACAAAATAAACAGAACCATGGTTATCCTCAGTGTTCAGAAAGCACTTTCATTACCAAACTGAAAAGCATATGAAAACCATCTTGTTCAAAAAGTTTAGTCATATCAAAGACGTCAAGCTGTTGAAGGATAAGTACCAAAAATCCCTTACAACGTGGCAACCTTAAACCACCTCATTCAGCTTATCTTACCTACTGGCCCATGTCCCATTAGACACTCTGTATGGAAGAGATGTCTGGAGACTCAGAGAGATCAAAGACAAATCTAACTCAGAATTTTGCAATTCAGCAGACAGAAAAAGAAGAGATATTCTTTTCTTTTTACATAATTTTTCACACGTGAAGGTTTCACGTTCTCTTAAGGAAAAGGGAAGTTTACTAAGTACTTTTTAAGGTTACCAATATTGAAGGAAAGCAATTGCTTTAATATTGATTCAGTGGTATATCACAGACTTGCTGAACAAAAAAATACTCTGATTCTTTGTCCCCACTTCACTTAGGAAATCTGGCACAGCATGAATGGCCTCCAACTTGCTCCTGCACTCATCTTCCTAAAATTATCCTTCACAAAAGTTATCACACCATCATCATTACGGTACAGAGGCAGGAAAAAAAGAGAGCATTGGGAAATGAAATGAGACAAGGAAAAAGAGCAGGGCAATCAAAATATATTGGCAGTGTCCCCAGAAGGACTGGCAGAGAGCGGTTGTATGCTGATAACACCTGAAAATACCTGAACAGAAAAAGTCACTGGCAGGCTGCCCAGCTACTGGCAGTGATCATCACCCCTGTCAGAAACGTTGTTCCTGGAGTAACATCACATAACATCACAGACACAGCGTTTCCTGAAACCACACAGTGAAGACACAGAAAACCACTTTTCTTGGAGATTAAGAAACTATTCAGGTCACCTTAATGTGGGACTTGCCCTGTTGTGGAGCACTAAGTTAAAACCATGTGCTAACAGGGGAAAAAAAACAGATTATGAAATAGAAAACACCACTACTGTTGCCTATACATTTTAGTAACAACAAGATGTGGTTACTGGTAATAAAATGAGAATGTGGTTTTTGATTCTTAGGCCAAGCTTAAGAATTCTTATTTTCTTTTCTTAAGTATATAAAATTAAAGTAGCCACAAAATAACTTATATTGACTGATCAATATTTGTCCCCTCCTGACAGAAGCAGACAGAAGCTTTCAGAAAACTTCTCTATATTTGCAGATTTCAGAGATGTTCATCATGCTAGTTCTTGATTACAGCAAAGGAATTAAAAATGCAAGGAAACCAAACTAACCTTAATCTACAAATTATTTACGTTTCTTTTTTTTTTTTAAGCTAATTAGGGACAAATCCATCACTACTTTTTTTTTTTTTAAGTGAGTTTAGGACTCGGTCACAGTGAATCAGTGTGTGATTGGGTTCCTTCCTCAGTTCTGGCTTCTGACAACCAGAGCAATCACAACATCCCTTACTGCCAGCCAGGCAGTATCTCTCTCATCAATCTTATCTTTAGCTGCCTGTCAAGGAGAGAAAGGAACATAAAGCATCGCTTTGTAGAAACCCAGATAAAGCTTATCAGTGACTTAAATTTAAAAAAAAAAAAAAAAAGAGCCACCCAGGGAGACCTATCTCAAGAGGTCTATTGGTAGTAATTAACATCTTACTTTAAGCTTACCAAAATCATTCTATTAAGATTTCCAAAGGACAGTCTACCGCCCCAAACAGATGAACAGCTTTATTCAAGTTTACTTTTTACATCAGGGATATAAAAACTCTCCTGCACACATGCAGTCTCGTTAACTACAGTATATGCAAATTAGCTTGTTCTAAGCAGTTGTTATCAGATAACTATTTACAGGAGCAAATTGGAAGCAATGTTTCCGCTATCAATTACTCGCCTGAATATCTGATAAATTCTATTTATTTGGGGCATTAGAAAGGACTCCATTATGGTATGACACTACAGTTCTTCATAAATCTTTCTTCACAAACCTGCAACGAGACTGAGCATCCCTCAACTGCAAATGAACCACTGACCCACAGAGATTTCCCCAGCATCAACCAAGAAGCCTGTGATATGGTCTCGAGTCCAATCCTGTACTGCAACTACTAGACTTTTTCTTTAATATTTTGCTTTCAACAAGAATAAATAAAATGAAAAAATACTAAATGTAGAATAACCACTTACATAGTGTAAGTAATAGAGATATATGATTAGGGAAAAAGAATACTTTATTGCTCCAGAGTTATTAATCAACAGGGAGTATTTCAAACAAAATTCTCTTTCAGATGGCATAGCTTTACAGTGTGCTCACTCTGCAAGCTCTAGCGAGTAACAAAATCAAACAAGCAGGAAATACTGTAATAATATTTCAGTCAAATACCATGCAGGTTGCATAGTTAAAGACAGCAGCATTTTTCCAGGAAAACGCTGGTCAGTGTCAGCAAACTTCCTCATTCTGGACTTCCATTTATTTTTACCTCTTTGCTCAACAGCCTCAAAGTTCTTTAAGTAAACCAGGATGAGTTTTCTAAAACTACTGGAAATTAGCTTAACTCAGTAAATACAGAATTTCATGTCTGCTTTATTGCTGACATCATTTTGAATTAAACCAACAACAAGCTGTTCTGAAATTTCTGTTCCCTGTAGGTAAAAAAAAAAAAAAGTAAACCTCCCATCCTTATCCTTTAAGAATCCTACACGCAGGTCTTTAGCAGATGGTTTGTTTTCTAATAATAGAACAAGAAAATAAGCTTTCATCCTCCTGTGCTAAATTTGCTCTAGGTTCCACTTAGAGGCAAAAGCTCCAGAGCAATGAGTTCAATGAGCTCTTTTTATTGCTTCTCTGCAGAGACTACAGAGCATGAGTGAGCTGATGACAACTTTTTCCAAACACACACCAGAACCAAATCGCTTTCTCTCCTTCATCCTTCGGTGTACGCTTATATTTATACACACACCCCCTGCAAAGATTTCCCCAACTTTTCACGTGTTGAAATGTCTTTTTCATAGGCATTATACAAAATAAAGGCCAAACATATCACCCTTGCACAGGATGAAAACAGCTCCGAAATTTGAACTATTAAGTACCCTGTGGGAAATATTGCTGGAGCTCGAATATTCATTCATTATAAAAACTGATTAAACTTTTCCATCTTAAAGCCTTAAGGTTATTTTCAGATTCTCCCTTCCCAGAATTGGGTCACCTTGGCTTTCTACCCCCCGCCCCGAATACATCATTTAGCAGTATTAATTATCTTAATTTAAAATAAATTCAAATAAGCAAAGCTTGAGGAGAAGGATTCCAGCAATACAAGGGCTGCCTCTAGAAACATCAAGGGGATCAGAATCAAGCAGGAGACTGAAACTAAGCCCCCTTTCTTCTTCAATACCAAACAGAAACCCATATGAACTTTCAGGACGGAAAAAATACATCCTAATTCTTAGCTGTGCTCACTACTTTCTTGCTGATTGTTTTTTGCCAGAGTTTATTAATAAAAGCAATCTACAACATCAACTGTCTTTGAGCTTCCAGGAGAGAATTTCCTTTTGGTCCATTCCACACCCCAATCTCCCATCAGAAACGTGGCATTTCATGTACACAAATCAGGATAAAGTATCTGTGTAGATTTTGATGCAATCCTTGTCCTGAAGTATGATTATTCTAACAAGGGTGAACACTGGCAGCGCAGCTGCTAGGCAAAGACGGACACAGCCTGGTAACTAATATTACTCCTCAGCCTGTAACAACTATGCTGCTGCCACTTCTAAAACACCAACAGAAGTTCCAGGCACCAGGCCACCCATTTAGATGAGATATATTTTGTTTGGACATAGTTTGACAGTACATAAGGCAATGGTACACTGTGAACAAAAGATATTGTAAAAATAAGCCATTAGGGGTTTTTTTTGTCTATTTTGTAACCAAAATTAAGAACACAGGAGGGAACGATGGAGTAAGAAGTTGGTAAGAAAGAAAACAGCAGCTGAAAACCCACTGCTGTGACTTGAGGTCCAAAAAAAAAAATCTCTGCAGCCAGCATGGCAAGAAGTTTCACCACTTCGATTTGCCCCCAACTTCTGAGAAGGCAGCTGATGTAGAGGGAGGGAAAGAGAAAAGTAGAAAAGTGATAGTGTTAAGGACTATGGAAAAATGGATTCAGTTCTGTCAGCGATGAGCAATTAATAGAACAAGGGAGTGCAATCATACTAAAACTATTTCCTAATTAAAATAATTATATTAGCTGGCCTTTAAGGAGATATATTTATAGCAAGTGTGACAAGCTATTAAGGATTCAATTTAGATCAGAAGTCTCAAATTATGTCTTTAGATAAGGGGGGTAAGCAAGCTGCTGGCAAGCACAATAACTCATCTCACTTTGGAGTAATTTGTCTCTGGCAAGGGACATAACTTGAATTATTCTGCTAAAATCAGAATTCAAATAACTTGTGTATGTAGACACATAGATTGAAAAGCATGATACATTCAACAAACTACTGAAGTAGTTGTCAAATGGTACTTGATCTGCAGTATTTATGTCCTAAGTTTTCTTATACAAATACCAACTTTTTAAATTGAGAGTTTTTATTGGTTCATTTTTTAATAAGTTTCTATCCAGTACACACTAAAACCTACCAGGCTCTCATGCTTGTATTTTTCCTATATTTTCATATTGCTAAAGGAATCTGGAGGCTCCATTACAGTTTCAACTGGGATGGCGCTGACTCTTGCTAGCAGCTGGCGCAGCCCTGTGTTTTGGATTCGGGGTGAGAAATATTGTTGATAGCACACGGGTGGGGTTTTTTTGTTGCTGAGCTCTCCAGATCTTCTCTGATCTTCATATGCCCCTGCCAGCCAGCACGTTCAGAAAACACAAGGTGTGAGGAGACACAGCCAGGACAGGTGACCCCAACTGACCAGAGGGGTATTCCATACCATACGATGTCATGCTCAGTATAGAAGGCTGGGGGAAGAAAAAAAGAAGTGGGGGAACACTCTGAGTGATGGCATTTGTCTTCCCAAGTAAGCATTACATGTGATGGAGCCCTGCTTCCCTAGAGACAGCTGAACACCTGCCTGCCCATGGGAAGCAGTGAATGAATTCCTTGTTTTGCTTTGCTTGTGTGCACGGCTTTTGCTTTACCTCTGAAACTGTCTTTGTCTCAACCCATGAGTTAGGCATCACCTGTACTCTTCTGATTCTCTACCCAGATTTCAACTGGGGAGAGCGAGCGAGCAGCTGTGTGGTCCTAACTGCCAGCTGGGGTTAAATCATGACAGATTCACCTCTGAGTAACTTAAACGCATCCTATGGGTTGTCAATATTAATATGGGTTGCATATTAAGACTAAAACGTCCATAGTGATGTCTCTTAATGGTGTAGAGGTGAGTTAGAAATACAAGCAGGAACAAAAATATCATAAGAAAATTAGCTAAAATTTTTCAAAGTTCTTTATTTTCATTGCCAAGCATAGCAGAACTGGTGTTTTCAGTGGAAAGTCAAGATCAAGCAACAGGAATCCCAAGTCAGACTGTGAAATCAGTACTTTGGACTTTGCTCTTTCTATATACAAATATTCTGTTAGTACAAAATCCTTCTTCTGCCACGCAGATGGCTCACCGGGTTAGCCTTAAAGGATAAATACACTTTGTGTTGTACAGAGAGGTCTCTTGGAACTAGTTCAAAAAGTACTGAAGGTAGACCAAGAGCTTATTGCCAGCAACTTTCAGCAGAAGAGCCAGTTTATGTCACTCAAACTTGGTAGCCTATACATGTATCTTGTAATTACTGCAATCCATAGAAGACATCATTAAATATTTTTTTTAATTATTAATGTAATTACGTGTCGAGAGGTACAGCAATATGTAGAAAAATAATGTATAGTATGAGGTCAAGGAAAAGTAACCCGACTGGTATTTTTAAAGTCATCTGTTGTCACCAGCATTTCTCATCCAGGAAAGGCTTTTTCTCATTAGATTTCCAATGCTTGTCTGCTCCATAATCCTAAACCCTTGCTGCAGACTACTGAAGGCAATGACAATTCACCTTTTTGATCCCATTTAATTCCCCAGACATTGCTATTTCCCAGGAGTGAGCTTTTTCTCTGTAAGGCCTGATTATTATCCCTCTCCAAGTGCTGATGTACATTTTTCTTCTGCCCCAGCATTACTGTTATCTACAGTGATTTATTGATTAATTTTTTCCCCTGAACACAGTAGCATATTAATAACCCAGAGATTAATTTAGGATGTCAGGGTTCCCTGTAGCAATGAGAGAAACTCATTTGCTACCACAGACAACAAAATACAAGTTCTACTGATAGCAGGACTAAATGGGATAATCTAGAATACTGAACTTGTTGCTATCAACTGGAGTGCAACACAGTGCCTAGTAAATTGGCAATTAATAGACATCATCCTCCTAAGGAGACCAGCACCCAAGGCCACTAAAAATTCAAGAGTCCGCTTTGCAGTTCAGCACGGAAAGGCCATGACCAGAATGTTTTCCTTCCTCCTTCTTTCATTAGAAGCAATGAACATTCAGAAATCCTCATTTCTATAACAGAAAAACAGAATAGACAGAGATGCCAATACCCCCAGGACTGTAAAAGTTCTATTCTGTTTCTTTGTCATCTTCATCAAAAAGGTAAAAAAACCAAAAACATAATTTCAGTTAGCTACTGAGTGGATGGAACTGATAACTTGACCTATCTGACAAATTCACCACAGGACCAGGCAGTAGAAAAAGGTGCAGCAATGCTGCTTCAAAGACCCCAAAGTTTCCTCCTCTTTCAGTGGTCGGTATCAAGTGTTCTTAAAACATTACCAGCTTAATATGATTTTTTTATTTTGCCATTTTCGTGTAAGTATTTTTTTATATCTTATAAGTATTTATCTACCTTTATATTTTTATATCTATTTACCTCCTTTTAAAGCAGTTGTGCATGTTACCTTAGCTTGATCTTGTAGGCATTTGCTTATTTGCTTCTTATCTTTTCTATAAGGTATTTTCATAGTGATTAAAAATGCCAGACAACACATCAGTCTTGTACCCATTTGTGTCTATACCAAAAAGCCACGACTTCTTTCATATTACCTGCAGAAGAGGTATCTAATAAGCCTATGGGTAGCCTAGGTTTAGCTCTCAGCAGTTTTCAAATGCACCTCAGCCTATGAAAAACACATACAGAAGGAGTGAGAGGAAAAAGAATAATTTCAACTTCATCCCATTTTAGTGACTGCTTTGTGGAGAACACAAAGAATACAGACAGTTGTGGTTCTGCTGGCGTTTATATGGAAGTTCATATACTAAGAGCTCAATGGACAGCACCAAATCATTCCATTCAAGTCATACCAAAAACATGAGAGCTGCATACATTCTTTGAACGTGTATCTGCTAGATTGAAATTAATGATGTAATCATTAAACACTTTTGAAATATCTACATTTAACTATTTAAATTCATTATAAAGCAATTATCCTTTTAAATTGTATATATAATCAGCTTTATCTTTCCATGGTGCTGGTAAGCTTTAAAGGTTTCACTATGCATTTGATACAGCTATTAGTACAACACTGTCATGAAATGAACTCCACTTAAACGTGCAGTCTGCTAACATAATAGTAAATACACATTCAGCAGTGTAAAACGATTGTATCATGGGTCCTTTAATTTGAAAGTATTGAATAATTCAATACCACATCTTCTACAACTAAAATATTTTTAGGTTGTATTTAATACCCCCTCCCCAACTCAAGTCATTTAAACATTTTCCATATAGCTTTTCAAATTCTACACTGAAAACAAGAAAAGTAGCAATGACCTCTACTGACAGTTTCAGCTGTAATTTAGATGGATCTGATCTAAGGCAGAGAGAAAGAACACGCATGTCGTCCATACACTTATATCAGAAAGACTGAGCGCTCTGAGGTTATTATGACAATCCAAAAGCACTTTATTCTACAGTACTGGAATGAATTTTTAAGTCCCTCCATTTTATTTAATCAAAGCAAAGAATTCATTTCAGATTTGCACAGTTCATTCATCAGACTGAATTAAATTTTTGATAAGTTATAGTTAAATTTTTCATAACATAACGATCTGCAGTATAATAGCCTTTCACTTGCTTCTCCTATGCTTTCCCCCTTTCCTCGCCATCAGTCAGACCGATGGGCCTAAGCACTGGAGAAAAAAAAAAATATCAGCTACTTTAAAATACTGAATATCAGAATATTCACAAAGCTTCAGGTCAAGCATATTCACAAAGTCGTAAGTCACCACACACTATATTCTTATTAGAACCAAACCAGTAGAATCCAGGCACCAAACCCTAACAGTATATCCAGACTTCATTTTGAGCATCTATTCCAGATGCAAAAAATTATTCTCGTACCCAGAATCCTACCAAAGATCGTAGTAGAATATCAAAACATTGCCTTTTAAATGACATTTTTCATCTGACATTTTTTGCATGAAATGCTTACTCCATCAAGACTAAATATTTAGGAAAACTGTCTTGGTTTTTCTGAACTTTCTCCACAAAACAAGCTTCTAACTTGTCTTCTACAAGCTACTAATTTTGTCTTCTACTGTTTCAGCTGTTTGTCTTCCGAGAAGTCCTGCAGCCTTTGTTCCTGACACACTCATGGTCACACAGACTGTACTGGAACTCAGGGTTCCTGCTACAGGTTTTGTGACTCCCAGTAGACCTATCAGCCAAATCTCTGCTACAAAGCCAACTCTGCTTTAATTTATTACAAAGAAGTTAATATGGTACGCAAAAATGCAGGTGTACTTGACGGAATGTATATGGATAAAAAAAATAAAAAAAACCAAGTAGTCCCTCATCTGAGACACATTTCTTAAATACAGTATTTTTTGCAGCTACGCTCAACATAGACCTCCTATTTGGCACCAGGAGAGGAAACAACAGAGGCAAGTGTCTGATTTTTTTCTAGTGAGCTTCCAATTTTATGACTCCCCATTCAGCATTTACCCAATTAATTTGACCAACTGCTCAAAAAGCACCTTTTTTTTTTTAATTCAGGTAGTAGCAGAGATTGACTTTTTATTTTCTTTTAAGCTGAATACTTTGTAACGATGCATCAGAAACAACTTTTAAATCCCAACTCCCCCAAAACTTTTCATAGAATCATTTAAGCTGGCAGGGACCTCACAAGGTCACCTCGTCCAAAATCCTGCTCAAAACAGGAACAATACTGAATTTGGAACAGGTTGCTTTGGACTTTGTCCAAGCAGGTCTTCAAACATTGCTCCCGGTCCTGGATGGGGCTCCCTCTCTCTATTTCTCCAGAAATTCTTGTCAGAAAATACAGTAGCTGCTAACTGCTTTATGAAGCAGGCAACTTAACACAATCATTTTTTCACTCTGTCTCAATTTATCACAAAGCTAATGAGAGGATGCACTTATGTCTCCAGTTCATACACTTCTGGATTCATTTTAATAATTAATAGGAAGAAAAATAGTATTTCATTGGTCTGTGCTGTTAATAGCATTTAACTCCTCATAGTCTTTTCACTAAACTAAAACTGCTTTTTCTATTTTCTGTAGTCCATAATAAAGCTAAAGGAATAGAATCAAACAATTTATATATGTCTGAATCTTAACAATTAGGAGAACGTGCCAGGCTTCCCAATAAAATAAGGATTTACCATGCTAGTCTCCAATACACAAGGCCTGCCATAATGGAGCAATATTTATATCCAAATACAAATGCACTAAATTCTACAGAAACAAAATGGGACCATTATTACAAATCACTAAGAAGCAACTTTGGCACTGCTAGCTCCTCAGCATCACCAGCAAAACACAACAGATGAAACCAGTACTCTCAAAACAGATTTCACTGAATTTCACTGAATTTCACTGAATTTTTGGAGTTGGAAGGGACCATAGAGATCATCTAGTCCAAC
>JAOTQQ010000002.1:14396909-14433450 GCA_026546715.1 Gallinago undulata | reverse complement strand
CACCAGAAAGAAATTCTTTACAGTGAGGGTGGTGAGGCACTGGAACAGGTTGCCCAGGGAAGTCGTGGATGCCCCATATCTGGAGGTGTTCAAGGCCAGGCTGGATGGGGCTTTGAGCAACCTGCTTTAGCGGGGAGGTGTCCCTGCTCATGGCAGGGGCGTTGGAACTCTATGATCTTTAAGGTCCTTTCCAACTCAAACGATTCTATTATTCTATGATTCTATTATAAGCACCTTCTCAACACTAGAGGATTAGCTACAGAGTAGAACAAACAGGACACTGAATTTTAATTCCAGATACACTTGCTGTATTGTCTCAAAATGAAGTTTAGCATCTCTTACCCCAGGCATAGGAAGCACTTCAGAAAAGCACAGATGTAAATACAGCTACGGCTACAGTGCTGTTAGTTACAGCAGGAACTGCCACTTGAGTAGGTCCTGCAACAAATTGATGCTGAGCCTTGCAAGTTTGTTTTCTTTTGGAAAGTTGTTCAGTTGCGGGTAAATTTCCTTAATTATTTCTAAATTGTGGGGGTTTTCTATGCTGTCATTTAAACTCTGGAGACTATATTTTCAACCAGATCTCTGTTTTACAGTTCTTTTATTACACAGAACAATGTTGGCTCACAGTAAATATTCAAGTTTACCGTGATTTGCAGATATACAATAATCACCAAAAAAAAAAAAAGATGACAGTAGTACCTAAGAAACTTTCTACAAAGACACTTTAAAATGTAGTAAGCACTGAAAAATTGTGCCTCATGGCAGACTAGAACCTGAGCAATGCTATCTAGGGCTATGGTTCTGCACAGACAGCTGGATATAACTCTGACAAATGCACACTCAGTGTTAGACACACTGCCTCTGCCTAAAACAGATACAGGTTAACACACAGCAAATTTAGGCAGCCAAGCAGAAATCATTCCCAAAGTTAAAATAAATCAGTAATTAAGTGACCCTTTTCAGCAATATAATTTTAGTTCTCATTTCCTTTTTTCTAAATACTTTGCCGGCTGTTATTTTGAGATGGCTATTAACCGCTAGGTTATTTTTAATGTCCTGCATGTGACAGATGCCTCCGAAATAAAAGGCAGCTGAAGGACAACAAACTCATTCTCCAGCATGGTTTTTATGTCCAGTGTTACTGTGAGGATCAACCCCAAATATCCTCTAATGAACTCGGAAATCACACGGACAACTTTCATACAAATAGCTACTGAAGACCACTCTCTCTCACTAAAGCCAGCTTGTATTTGGGGGGGCGTCTAACCTTAGATAAAGAAACATGGTTAACTAGGCTGGAAGTGCACTAGAAGTGGGATCTTAGTTGAAATTGAGACAGGGAATAAGGAAACTGGAGTTAGAGGGTATCCTACAGAAAGAAATCTGTTAATTGCTTTTGCTGCTAGTGCCGTTAAAATGACAAGAGAGACCACCATGCAGGCTCTCAAGTCAGCAGTTCCTGAGTGCGTTGCCAGATACCATGTAATTGCTATGGAAAAAGTGAGGAAAAGGGGAGAAGAGAGAAAAGCAGACACAGAAAAATCTCTGTAGTAGAATATATTCTCAAAACACCAGTAAATGAGTTATTCATTGCAGTCTAGATCACTGGAAGAATTAAAAATTCTTCTATAACACAGTATCAAACTGGGTCTGAAAGTTGTAAATATTTCTGAAGATACCAGATAAATTTGGCACTGAAATAACATGCTCAGACAGGAACACTGTCTATTCGATCCAGGGGAAAAAAGAACAAAAAACTTCAGCCCAAAAAAGATTTAATAGTGGATTCTTTACCGAAATGCTTAAAAGAAGTAATAACCAGCCTTGTGGGGTTGAGACAGAAGATCCCTTTCTCTGAGCCAACATTTGGGCCTGGTATTAACTGAAGTTTGAAATCTTCCATTACATACTAAGGAGTATGTTTGCACAAGCGTGCAGAAGCTCATCCTCCCCTGAAAGGCTCTTCCCTCACTGGTACCACAGCCTTAGTCACATTTGGGTCGCAATGAAAGGAGAGCTAAGATGTGATGAAAAACACAGGCCATCATTACTTTTTTTTCAAGTAGGTTACATCAGTCCTTTCGGATGTTGCTGAGGCAGAATGTATAACGACAGGTGCCAGAGAAATCCATCTGTGCTCCTTGGAAGTGCCAAAACACACAGAACTGGAAAATGTTGCTGCAGACACTCAGGTCAAAATTGACCACAGAAGACAAAGTAAACCACCAGCCAAGGAATCTAGTAATTTATGGCAGCAGTTCTGTTCTTGTCCCAATTAGAAATAAAAGGCAAAGTTTCAGTACTTAGTTGTCTAGTATTTGTTATTATACCAATGTTTAAAAGATACAAGTTAGATATTATTACCGTAGTTTTGCCAACAGATCTAGCACACTGAGTCACAGCAGAGACGAGACAGACAAGATGGACAGAAGTTCCAAATTTCCCTTGGATCCAGATATATTAGAGAGATCAGAGACTTACTATCAACATAAACATCAATGTGCAATTTCCACCTTAGAAACCGCTGCTGCTTTCAATTCTGATCAGACAAAACTAATTTAACACCAGTTTCCCATGGATCACTTTTATTTCTTTGGCTGTGACATAGCGTGGAGTTCAAAATCAGACTATTTCTATACCCGAAGACAAAAATCAGACTATTTCTATACCTGAAGGTCAGATACCTTCCCACTGCACATATTGAGGATAATAAAAGGAGCAGGAGAGGAGCCATTTACTGAGCCTTCATGTTAGAGTTGCCATTGGTCTGCTAAATAGACTAGTAATTATTGGGAATTTAAGCCACTTAAGAGTTTAGTGACTGATTTCACCACTCACTTATTGGCCCTGATTCCTGTGGGCTATGCACAGTAATCTTCCTCAATGAATTTTCTGAAGCAATTATCTTTAACTCACTGTCTTTTATTCATTCATTCATAATAAAAATCCAAGAGTTGCTCAATTGCAGCAAATCAGCTCACATTTCAGCAGGAGTACGGCTGCTGTACTTTACAATGTCCTCAAACTCCAGAAAACAGTAAAGACAGAACGTGTTAACACAGAGACATTCCTAATACCACAAAATGACACTAAGGACTTCCTGTTATTGAATAAGAAAAATCACATTTACTCAGTGGGTTATAAAACTTGGCAAACATAGAACTGGAACTGCAAGTCTTCTCAGTCAGAGATTGAGAACACTCAGATTTTGCCGATGTGTACAGTATCCTAAAACAGTATTTTTGTCTGTATTAATACGAAATCTTGGAAGAGGCAGCCTGTACATATTTCATCACACCACACAAACAATGTTATATGAATCCTAAGATATAAGAAGACAGTCGGACCAAAGGCTGAGAAGTGTTGAATAGCATTCTGGACAAAATTAGAATTATATTTTTGCCTTAAGCAGGCTACCTTACTTTTTCAGCACTTAAATACTCCTATTGATTTCTAGTGATGATTAAATTATGCATTCTATGTGCAATTCACCTTAGTTTTGGAACTTCTAATTAGTATGTCAGTCACAAGTAGAAGAACATGATCTAAATCCTAATGACTGTTCAGGTCATTTAGGCTTTGCTTAGAACAACACTGCAGATTGATAAGCTCTGAAAACCCTTTTATTCATGTAGAATAAAATATTAAATAATGTTTTTCTACATCACTTTCTAATTTGAATGGAAGAAACAAATGAACATATAACCACACATGAAGAATTTCTGAATTCCACTCCAGTCTGCCATGATGTGCTTCAGTAAGCTTCTGCTTCTTAGTAGTCAAGATGCTATTTGTTTACTTGCCTTTTTTTTTTTCCTCTGTAAAGCAGATTGACCTGGTTGAACCTTAAGAGAATAAATCCTTGGTAAGCAAGCATAAATTCTCCATTTATATGATGCTTTGAAGACAGAAATGGCTGGGTAATATGTCCTCAGATGAAAGTTTTAGCACAACAGGGAAATAGCTTTCTTTGTAAGGATTTCACGTGATGTAAAACTGTGTAAGAGTCACTATGCACAATGACTTACATTCCACCTTTTTTATTTTGGGAGAGCCCCGAGAGGATAGGGCAAAAGAATTGAACAATTAGCTGTCTCTACTTTTCTCCCTCACATACCTATTCTTTCTTCCTCCTGGTCTAAGAATATGAAGTTAATTGCGGCCACAGGTTTGATCTCGTAGGATTTGTATCTTTAGTTCAGCAGGACCTAAATATTATCTCCAGATCTTGGAATGCTATAAATAGTTTTTGCTATTTTTTAACCGCCATGCAAAACTACAGAGGACTCTTGGAAGGTTTTTATAGCCCTGGTTACAGTCAGTAATGGCTGTTCATACAGCAAAGCTTTGGACTGTCTGAAGTTCTACATTTTCTTCTCTAACTTTTCTTCTCTAGCAAAGCTTCCTCCTGATACCATCCCTCCCCCCCCCCAAAAAAAAAATCACAACTGATTTCTTTTTGTGTCATTTCAGTAGCACCTTGCATCCCCTCCTTCTGTAGTCTTGCCCCTTCCACTTAACATGATTCTATTAGATAGGTAGATCCACACAGAATTTTTCCACTATTGGCAAACACTCAATATGGCCTATGATTATTCCCCAAGGTCTGAAGCTGAAATTTCCCTCTATTTAAGTTCCTTTTTTTAGCTTTAGAAACAAGACGGAGATTACATTTAATAATCTATTGAGTACAAAATATTTTTGTACAAAATATGTACATACTTCCTTTATATCATTTCTTTCACATAACTGCCATTACAATAATGGTTTTATTTTTATTATTAGGCTTTATTATGCCTTAAGCTTTTTTTTTTTAATAAAACTAATCGTTTAAATAAATTACTGTTTCCTAGTATTATTCAGTATTACTCAATTAATTTTCCAAATCTTAAGTTGCCAATAAAATACAGACCAATTAAATATAGGACCAAGATGGATGCTCTTCAAGAAAAAGCCCTGAAAGAGTTTTGTCCTAGTATTTCTATCTATCTATTAGCATAGACCCTTTTTTCCCCACTTCCAAACTGTGTTCTTGGTTTTGGGGTCAGAAGAGTGTTTTATTTTATGGGACAAGGGAAGTAAGATAAATGTAAAATTATCTAAGGCGTTAAAGCAGCTAAAGCAGCTTAAAAACATCTAATACCATAAGCTGCTTTCAATGCCTTCGATCTGTTTAAAAGGAGGAGGGGGAAGGAAAAAAGAAGAAACCATTGTGAAGGAAAAGAAGCCTTGGTGATATAGAGAATCAGGAGATATATTTACTACAAGTTTTCAAAGGGCATATTTGTAATGTTTGGGGAAAAGATATGAAAACTCAAGATCAGCTTTCAGGAAGATACACACACGGGCGATTTGGAATTGAAGTTATCAAGTGCATAATTTACTCTTGGTGATGGATGGTTAGAGCCCTGGACTAGCTTTGGGCAGCTGTTTCTAATAACGTAGCTGAAAAGGGAGAGGTGAGGAGAAGTGGAATAGGCAACCAAATACAATAACAGAATGGTTGCAAACACAAGCACGTACAGCAAGGCACCTCAAAGCGCAAACACAAAAATAAGGCTGGCCCGTGGACCTTCCAATGCAAGACCTTCCCACTTTGACTTAACCTGATATTTTATGATAATGTTATTAGCCTCCAAATGTAGTATTAAGCATAAACAGAGCTGCCCTTGGAAAAGCATTTGCTCAAATTATCACATTTATATTAAACTGTCTTCAGTAACAGTTATACTGTTCTACTTATTTTTCTCATATCTAGATATAACTGGTTATGTTGGCAAAAATAGCAAACAACATTAATACCTCTAAGTGGTGATTTAAGATTAGAAATAAAGGCACCTTGTCGTTATTTTCTGCTCCTCAAACTGCCCTGCCAGCAAGTCGGAGGAGGGTACACAAGAAGTTGGGAGGGGACACAGCCAGGGCAGCTGTCCCCAACTAACCAAAGGGATATTCACAGAATGGTTAAGGTTGGAAGGGAACTTAAAGATCACCTGGTTCCAAGGCCCCTGCCATGGGCAGGGACACCTCCCACTAGACCAGATTGCTCAAAGCCCCATCCAGTCTGGCCTTGAACACTTTGAAGGACAGAGCACCCACAAACTCTCTGGGCACCCTGTTCCAGTCCCTCACCGCCCTCATAGGGAAAAATTTCTTCCTAATACCTAATCTAAATATTCCCTCTTCTAGTTTGAAGTCACCACTCTTCATCCTATCACTACATGTCCTCTCCAGCTTTCTTGTAGGCCCTCTTCAGATACTGGAAGGCCACTATAAGGTTTCCCCAGAGCCTTCTCTTCTCCATGCTGAGAATGTATTCCATACATATGAGGTCATGCTCAGCAATAAAAGTCTGTGGGAAGGGGGAGGCAGGGGGATATGCCCAGAGTGATGCCATTTTGTCCTTCCAAGTAACCGTTAGGTGTGATGGAGCGCTATTTTCCTGGCGATGGCTGGTCACTTGCCCGCTGATGGGAAGCAGTGAATGAATTCCTTGTTTTGCTTTGCTGGTGTATGCAGCTTTCACTTTACCTATTAAATTGTCTTTATCTCAGCCCACGACTTTTCTCACTTTTACTCTGATTCTCTCCCCCATGCCACCACAGGGAGCGAGCGAGCAGCTTAGCTGCCAGCTGGGGTTAAAGCACAACACAGAACTACAGCAAACGTTTTGAAGACCCTCCACAAGATTAGAATCAATGACTGACTGAAGTAGAGGAAAGGCTCCTTCATTCTCAGCGCACTATTAGCTTAAAATCAGCTTAAGTGAACACACCATGGTTATTTCCACAGGATTGCAGGACTTCCCCTGTTCCAACTCTGCTCACAAGGATTAGTGTACTTACTGTTAACTGACTACGTAAAAAGCCAGATGACCTATACCACCCTAGATACAAGACCACAGCAAGCATATACTGTCTAACTTACAGTTTAGCTGCAGAAGATAACCACCTCTCAGAATAAAACTTAAACTGATGTTTAAGTCTGAGTTCAATGGAAAAAATAATAGCACTGCAGATGTTTTTCTGTATCACTGTTACAGTTAGTCTAAACAAAGTCACAATGTTATTTGGACAATTCCCATCAGTAAGCAGCATGAAAGAAATGCAGAACTGATGGGTTCACTGTCCACTTAGAGTAGATAGATTTTTGGCTGCCAACATAATTTCACAATAAAATAAGACAATTTCATTAAATTATTTTTCTTTTAATTCAACACAATTAGCCCAGAAAGAGCTAGTTTAATTTGCTTTTTAAAAACACTGTCCAACTTTTAAATGATGCTGGAATGTTTTCCTATACAAGTAAATCATCTTTTCCCTGTTACTTCTGCAGCTATTGCATGTAATTCATTGACTAACTCCTCAGTGACCTTTTTTACTTATAACATTTCCAGAGTCAAAGTACTTCATGATTATTTCAAAGTCAAACCAGTGAAATGTAAAGTTATTTTTATGCCTGTATTGAATTGTTCATTATCTGACATTCTGAGAACAATTAAGGACACACAGCCAAGGTAATTTTTCCTAATTAGAACAGTATCTGTAGTTTGTGATGACTTCTTACAAGCTTGAAACTGAGAAATGCTTCTTCAACAAAAAAGTTTTTCTCTACCTGAAACTAACAGACAAAATACAGTACTTCACTAGACTACTGGAATTGAATGCATTGATATTGATAAAAACAGCATGAAAGCATTTTTAGTGAAAAGGAGAAGTGAAAGGTATTTTGATGATATAGAAAAAAAAATGCTAAGAAAAAAAGTGTAGGCATAAATTCAACAAGGTCAGTGTTAGACAGCTTTCATTTTAATTCTCTGGACACCAGTATTTATAACTCTCAGCTATCATAAATAAAATCATTATTCATTATGATAAAATACTTACTGAAAAATTATCATTATTAACACAAACACTTTTCCAGAGGGTAACTCCAATTCAAATAAACCATTTCAACTCGATTTTGAATTGAAGAACATGGAAAAATATCCGTTTATAGGGATAGGGAAATGTTGACATTCACATCAGCAGCATGACATTCACCGCGTAGGTCTAAAGTTAGACAAGTAAACAAATTTTACCCTTTTAAAACACCATTACGGCTTTTTTTTTTGCTCCAGGTGAAAAACATGGAAAGGATACCACCATCTTATTTGCCCTGTTCCCATTTCAAACAAGCACCATTAAAATGCTAGAGTTTCTAAGCTGTATTTTTCTTTTCCAGTAATCGGGGTTTTTTTCTCTGGTTAGATACTGCTGTCATCAAATGCTGCCCACGTATAAGAAATGTAGTAACATGGAAATCAATAGACAATGCTCAATGAAGTAGGGGGGGTTCAGATCAATTTTACCATTGATAAACATCGTGCCCTAGATATGAGAAACCCTCCCCTTACCCTACACCCTCACTGCGAATATTCAACAGTTTCTACCAAAACATGAAGATATTAACCATTTCTGGAACTATTATCTGTTGTAAGGGCCCGGTTCACACTGATGGTGAAGGCTCGCAATACCAGCCGTTCCGGATGCCCTCTTCGCATGCAGTAATGATTTCTGGTTTGTGTGGTGTCACCCATTGTCTGGAAAGCTCTGCTTCAGAACATCAAAGAAACATTTGATAAAATGGCTGCAATTACACCACAAAATTATAATAAAATCTATTTAAAAAAAAAATATCCAGAGCTTTTAGCTTCATGTTTTTTTCCTCACTCTGTACTGCTCAATCATTAGCATATTCATATTTTCTGGATCGTGCTATCAAAATCTACATAACAGAGATGAACTCCCTCACATAGCAAATACGTGTGAACATCTCTTAGCAACAACCGGTCATGAGCCAGCAAGGAAACTTAACAGTGATCCCACTTAAAACATCCCACTTATGCATACCAAATGATAATGCCATCAGTAAAAATCCAAACTGTTCACTAAAGCAGCATACTCCTGAATGCTTGAAATTAAATCTTCCCCACAGAAGCCAGACACCAGAAGGAGCTGTGCTTTGTCCTTGACAGCTATTCCAAGAACACTTGAAGGGAACAGTAACGTGTGCTCCTGTCCCCAACTGTTTCAGTTCCAAAATCTTTCACATTCAGGCACTGCTTAAAATTCACTATGCACATAATGTGCCTACATTATCCTCACCAGAGAAATAAAGGAAGAGAAAGAGGGAAACCGTTAACGGTTTTCTGTGTTACTCAACCACATGGAAAAGTAATTTTGCAAGACTAATATAGGTACCAACTGCTGCAGCATTAAAAAAAAAAAAAAAAAAAAAATCAGACTTCCCAACTGGCCTCTATAAAGGTGCCTGAAAAATAGGAGCAAGCTTGATGTCAGCGGCTTCCTGATTGCAGGTATAATAGCAAGGGTAAGTATTACAATGATTTTAAGGTTTTTGAAGTCAGGCCTACTTCATGCATTCCTCCAACAGAACAGAGGGCTCCAGAAAAAAAAAAATATCTATCATCTCCCAGTAAGAACAGTCTTCTCTTCCTTCTCTCACCCTTTTCTGCCCTTTATGGGTAATCTTTTTGGCATTTATGGGTAACCAGAGAAATTATAAGAGTAACTCCTCACCTCTGCATCATGAGGAGTTCATCACTATGATGGACACTCATGCTTCAAGGAAAGACAATCCTCTCAAAAGTCACATCAAATTTATACACCTACAGATGAATATGTACATACTTTGTTTCCTAGTATTTATCTTGGCCAGAAGGCTTGGCTGCTCATGGCATTGAATTTCACTTACACCAAATAAAAAATAAAAAATAAAAACCGTGAAACTTCTTTCATTTTACTGTAGGCTGTAGAACCCTTACCTTTATGTAGCATACTTCTCAAAGGGCTACTATATATTAGGTCAAAGGCAATTCAGTATTCACAAATCTATTCGGAATAGGTGGGAAGAGAACACTGAGACTTTAAGGATAAATCAAGGAAAGAGGAGTGAACTAGTTCAGAAAGCTGGATAAAAATAAAGCCTGACCTGACTGTGCAGACCACACAAGAGAGGGAAGGGACCAGAATTAACTTCACAGGAGTGAACCTCAAATATGGTAATAAATAAGCCAATTGCCACCGATGCTGTGTTGCGGAGAGATGCAAATGTAATGGGGAAAACAGCAGAAGCAATGCAGTCATAAAATTCAGTCTGATTTCATGAAATAATTATTTAACATGGGCATCGTGTTTCAATTGACTGGAATATATGAAAAAGGGACAGAAACTGCTTGTTAGTAAAAAAGAAAAATGGAGAAAGATACCAAAAATATTTTCAAAGTACTTTTGAATAGAACTTTAAACTCAAATAAATGTAGCTGTACAACCATAGGAAGAGAGGAAAATATCTTTATTCCAAATCATGTTACAATTTTTAAGAAAATGCACTACATAACTCCCTTAATGTAGCGGTTAGCGCTTAGATTAAGCGGAAAAACTAAAACCATCTCAGTTCATTATATATTCTATAATATCTAACATCTTCTGAAGTATTCCTCTCTCCTCATGTTTTTGTCATTTTTTATTTGACCTTATGTCAAGAACAGATATGCATTTAGTATCTTCAATTCTTCAATACACGAAGACTTGTTTGAATTACAATAGTTTCACTGAAAATTATGTCGCCATTCAGCTCACTGTGACAGAAGCAGCTAGCAGTCCCCCATTAAAGCTAAACCATTATCAGTGCCAGATACTTTATTCAAAATCATCCAGCTTCAGTGTGGGTTGTATAGCTTCACCACTTTTTTTGTACTAGCATCTCTCCTATTGAGTAAAAAGGAAGTTATTCTTAAATATTCAGCACAGAATGATCAAAATGTTTAGTAGCTTATCAGTTCAATCCTTTCATATTCATTTTAAGTACATACTGTAAAAAGTCTCTGAAATTATAAATACTGGTTCTAAAACTATTACTTGGTAGGTTTTGATACCTGTTATCAGGCACATTGAACAGAGAAGTTACAGACTGTTCTCCTCCATATATTGGAGGACCACTTGTACATTACTCATACCTCAGGAACTCAGAAGTCCTTAGCTGATTTCTCATTGATGGCTTAAGCAAAATTATTTGCTGACTAGCTGAACAGGACAGCTATTGTCCAGATGTGATTCTATGAAGCCCTGTAACAGTAAACTGGGAGTAGTTTCCATGAAGCACTCTAAGTAATAAAATTATAGGTATTAATAAGCTATGTGGACTCTCTGTGAATAACTCAAGATAAAGCAATAGTTGTATGTTGAATAGCAAGAGATTACAATGTATAACTACATATAAGATACATAAACTACTTCAGCCACCTCAATCATCTTTTAGAAGAATTTGTAAAGAAAATGGAATTAAAACATGTTTTTCTGATCTACCTTTAAGATTTAGTTCTCAGGAATAGCACTTTATTGTCATTTTCCAAGAATCCTAACAGACAATTATGAAAAACATTTGAAATTAAAATGCAGCATGATGTTGAATTTCACTGCAGTCCTGATTTCAACTTCATACAACTTGCCTGAAGTTGTGCAAATTAAATCTTCTGCTTTTTTAAAGTATATCTCGGACTGATTGTGACGTAAGTCACGCCAGCGTTCAAAGCACACTACCAATGTTTCCCAGTGACAATGAAGCCAGCTGAAGTGTGGTGTTGGGCAGTACCTTGGGCCACCAACAACCCAAATCGGCTTTTAAGAATTCGGGAGGCCTATGCCTCCTGCCTTGTTTCACGAGCAAGTTCGAGGCACGGTGGCGCCGGGTGCTGGCTTCTGGGACGAGGATTCAGCAGTGCAGAGAGTTCATAGTTCCAAACATCTCCCAGATTATCCCACAGACAAACTGGGACATTTGTTGTGAAAGTGGTCATCACTGAATAAACAAGGGTTTTTTTCTGAAATATGGTGTCCCATTTTTGTGACATTATTAGCAATCTTGTGAAGGGACAAGTTTCCATATAAGGCTGAGAGGGGACTCAGATCAGTGCATCACCTATCTGCTGATTAGATATTTTGGGGACCACTGGAAGCTAAAGTTAGTGAACACCACCACAGACTCAGGTTGGACACCACTAGTATGGCATTCAAGACTTCAAAAAGCTTCTCACCTAAAGTCTGTCACAATGCTGAGAGCACTAAGTGTTCATAAATTGGAAGAGAAATGTACAGAAGGAAATTGGGTTAAATCCAGAGGGATACTTGGAGATAAAAATCCCTTAGCAATATTCTAAACTAATAAAATGTTGCAATTAATTTATTCTGTCCTAGACAATTAAAAACATTCCAGACGCATAATCAAATATAATGTAGTCAGAGAACAAGGCAGAAGCCACCGTCTTCTGATACAAGTAGTAATTAGGTATGCCGTTTGTTGTTATGCAGCTGAACTGCCTCAAAGTTCTGCATTAGCCCTCATATTGCAGCCTCTTTTTACATAGAAAATTGCCAGCTTGAGTATACTCCCACATTGCAACGAGCACGCCATGAAATGGCTGTGAATCACAGATGGTGCCTGCAGAGATCTAGCCATTCTCATCTTTAGTCATTCTGCAGGCAGGGAAATGCATTGGCTGTAGAGCACCCACCTCCTAGAGCTTCAGCAGCAGCAGCTCCACTCCGTTTTGCTACGGACAAATCCGCTTACCTGCCCGTGCCTGCCTCTTTGGACTGAGGACGCATTCTACATTCGCTGCACACAAATTCCCCTGTGCATTGCTGACACCGCAGCACTTCTTAAAACCTACATATTAAGCCACTTATCCCCTTCCTTGGTCTGCAAGCCCGCTCTCACTCAACAGGCGAGCTCTATCGGGGCACAGTATGACCCTGATCTTGCTCCAAACCTGGTTAAACCTCAGGTTTTCTACTATATAACTGTTTCTGTAGGTGGTATCTTTGTGGAACACAGAAACCGCTACATACGAAACAGCATCAGAAGTTTCATTTTCTCAAAGCGGCAGAATAAAATGTTTCAGCATATCTAACATTCAACATTTTTTAAGTAGCCACCTGACAATACGGAAGCAGAAACTACTAAACACACTTGACACTATTAGCATATGGCTCCACCTCTATTTAAAAACTTTAGTTTGAAGTTAATTCTATATTATGCTAGAGAAAACAAAATGTATTGGTCTCTTGGATAGCACCATGATAGTTAATGTCCCTTCCTTCCTTCTCACGATTAACTCTCTACATTGCTAAACAAAGTCAGAGGCATTAGCCTCGCCAGCTAGAAACGTCAGGCTTCTTTAACAGTAATCTGGACAAACACTCCCATGGCACCGAGTAGCTGGAAAGCACTGGGTTAATATAGTAGCTAAGCAGGGGAGAAGCAGAAAAAAAACTCCAAAGTACTTAACTAGCTCAGTGGAAGAGAGGCATGAGACACACAAGGGTCTTCTCCAACCAAAATGATTCTATGATTCAACGTGAAGAAGCAGAGTTCCTAACATGATGTTACAGGGAACATCTCCCTGGATGAAGTTCTCCCCTGCTGAAGCCCAGCAGTGAAGCAGCTTTGGCAGCAGAAATATGAAAAATGAGGTATTTTTACTGTCTTGTCAACATTGAAAAAGTGGAAAACACCCAACTGTACAACACTAACAGTTACTATCTATGGAAAGTTTGCCTGCTAGCCATTACCACTGCTCCTAACCATTTTACATCTTTGCAATAATTCTAACAAATATAGTTTTTAACATTTATGATCAAAGGACCATACAAGTGAAAATGTACACCATAAATTAAAGACAACAAATATTCATAAACCCACTGAAAAAATCCACATGACTCTCTTCCATTTGCACTTTTCTGAAGAGTTTGACTCTCTGAAGAAGTCTAGGGAGATCCTGGTTTTCCTTATTGCTTATTTTCAACCTCACTAGCTTTTTATTTCTATATAAGCTGGAGTACTGGTTATTGTTACTGAGCAGTATTTTGGTAGCTGAAAAAGTTACATGAAAATAACTACAGAAAACTCTAGAGAGCTACATTTGTAAAGCAGTGCTCACAAAAGGCTCTTTGACAAGAGGCTATTATTAGGGACACTCACACCTACCACTTCTAAAACAAATACACACTGGATAGTATCACAGTGAGAATTGGGAATATTACAGCATTTTCAACATTCACATTATAAATTGATTATCTGATTCTAAATCAGATTGGAATCCGTATGTTCACCTGACCACCAGAGGTGACTGCAGTTTCGTGGAATACAATCTATTGCCATCCACAATTCAACAGAAGTTTAGCACTTCTACTTTTGTATTAGTGTAAGGATATATTTTAAAAGAATATTTAAATTCAAACACTACTTTTCACACTAATTTATACCTCAACTAATTTACAGTGGTTCAAACTTTATGTGAAACACACAAATGTATGTAGATTTAGTTTTTCTTGAATAAGATATATTTTCCTTGCCAATTATCTGTGAAAGCACTTTTTGTTCCTATTAAAGGACTAGGGGTAAATGTAGGAATCATCCTTCTGCAAGTTTTATTTACAATACAATGAGCATGCAGTTTGCTTTTATAAACAAATTAAGTTACTAACTCTAAACAGTAAGCAAAACTCCTTATTGCAACCATGAACCCCAAGTTAAAATTTCCTGTAGAACAGTTGTCTTGTGCAATATGCAGTACCGATACAGGACAGCATCGTGCCCATGACAACCCTCCCAAAGCCAAGCCGTAAACTGCAATTCACTTGGAAGTCCTGTGTGGATCTAACATGGTGCAATAACAGGGGTTGGGTGGTTTGGTTTTTTTTTCTTGAGAGCCAGCAACCAGAAATAAAATAAATTTGACAAAGTCAGGACATAAGTAAATATTTTTGTCTTCCCTTGTCCCAGAGAGAAAGTGTAGGACAAATTCCCCACAAACACCATTCTGGGACCAAAACTGAGCAACTCTACTTTTTTTTCCAACCAGCACGTGTATCACACAACACTGCACATGCAGATCACGAAGCCTGAAGTTTAAAAGTGAGCTTAAAATGACCTCTTGTTTTCTTTCCAGTCTCTTTCACCACAGCCTACACTGGATAAGGGGAAGTCACCGGCATACAGTACCTCACCTTCACCATCCCCTGAGAGCCCACTCCACAGGATACAGACCAACACAGAAGATGAGAGAAAGGAAAGAGAACAGGGACGCAGAAATTTGACATGGAGAGATCTGCATTATGGTGCCATAAACCAAGACAATGATATTTACTGCTGGAGCGGGCTCACGACGTCATCTACCACCTATGACCAGTGTCGGCTTGTAATTGGCATCTATTCCCAGCCGCAGAGCAAATACCAAGTTACTTTGAGATACTTAAAACAACAAGTCAGCAACTAAAAAAATTTCACCATTTAACATTTTCCTGTATAACTTGGGATAATAAAACAGTTTACAACTTTTCTCTCCCTACACTAAATATTTTAAGGAATCTTCATGTCAGGTCTATGCCTATCAAAATACTAGGCATGCGTGCTATGCCTTGGACTCTTTCCTGCTTTGTGGCCCAGAGTGAAGAAACACCTTTTGTGCTGCTCTGCAGAAATAGGCAGTCAGCTGTGGGAGCTGGTGTGTGTGCACCAGGTCTGGACACGATCTTCCCTGAGCAGCTAGAAGGTTTGGAAAAGTCACTATCAAATGGCTTTGGGATGAATTTGGTATTTACTAGTGACCTAATAATTCTAAATATTTTGTGCTTATTTGTTTATTTTAAATAGAAGGGATGAAAATGGAAATATTATCTCATCCACTACTGTTTGATGATAGGGTAAGCCAGGGCAAAACCCCTCCTTCTACATAACTGATAAAGAACTTTTCACTCTCCTTAAATCATGATTGAGCCCTTTATCCTGGATCTTTCACTTAACCAGCACCTTAAGTCAGTTTGGATGTATCAGAAAGAAATGCAAACAATATAGAAAAAACAGAAGATGCCACGAAAAAAAAAAAAAACCTGTCAGCTTCTGTCCATTCCATTTGTAATTGACAGGGTGTTAAGAAGAAGAAAAAAGAAAAAAAAAAAGATTGGTTCATACAAGTTTCAGTCTTCAAGCTTCTAATGAATAACTGAGATCAAAAATAAGGAAAAATTCAGAGTAGAACTTATCTCTCTGAGCAGCATGAAAGTTATGGAGCCCAACAATCCACATCATTCATTTGGACGTGCGAAATACCCTGTGGAGAGGTTTGAATCTTAAAGTAGTTCTCTCAAAGTAAAGGATGAAATAGTGCATGATAAACCAACTTGTCAGGAATCCTTTCACAGCTACTCCAGCTGGAAATAAGCAGCATTTTCAAGGAACAGCAAAAGAAAAAATAGTTATGTCTGATACGCTTTGTCTTTAAGCCAGAAAAACTAGTCTAAAAAACCTGTTTATAGTCTTTAAAAGATGTATTAAACTAGGGGACAGGGAAAGACTCCTTGCAACTGATGGGAACTAAATATACATGAGAGAAAACTAGATTAATATTTACAGGAAGAAAAAAAAAGGCCAACAATAAGAACTGATATAATTGACATTCTTAATTGTCCAAAGGGGGAAGAGTTTGTCTTTTCCTGAAGGGATTCAGAACATACTATATAGTAAAACAGAAAAAAATTATAACAACTATACTTAATGGAACAGAATATATTCTCAAATTAATATGTACCTGAAAAAGATAGCTTTTTTAATCACAGCCTGCTTTTCTATTATGTGAATAATCCACTGTTCAGCATCTTATACATAATTCGCCTTTGCTGTAAGATACAACATTCTGATATGAAGTTTCCTGTTTCAGTTAAATTCAGTGGAATTACCCAGGTGAGGAATGATGGTTTAGTCAATGACTAAGGTTTTGACAAACAGTTTCTGCTGATAAGAAAAGAATAAACACTAGCAACGAACTGAACATTTCAGCAAATTACTGTACTTCAGCAAGTAGCTGGCAAAAAGCCAGCTTCTGGCCTTGAATTTGTATAGCTCTCCCTCCGAAATCAGTATCAGCCACTTATATGGATTTAAGGTGAAATCTGGTGTCAGCAGAAAAACATCTTTTAAACTATCGTCCATTTCTGTGAAATCTGAGCCTCAGAAAACTCTAGCTTTGAGCAGTTTTATAAATTAGGACACAGCTTGTAACCAATGCTGAAGACTTCTCCTTTCTTAGTACCACTATAATAGTAGTTGATGATGAGATTAGCTCCACCCTGCCTTCCCAAGGTTCCTTTCATCGGAGGAGCTGGGGAAAGGACAAAGAGAGGAAACACAGCACCAAGCCCAGCCACTGGTTCTCGCTCGGTCCCCCCGACTGCAAGCCCATTGCTCGTACAAGGCACCACAGAATTATAGAACTGTCTAGGTTGGAAGGGACCTTAAAGATCACCTAGTCCAACCATCAACTTAACCCTGACAGAAGTCACTAAACCATAGTCCTGAGGACTACGTCAGCCTGTCTTTTGAACACCTCCAGGGGTAGTGCCTCAACCACTTCCCTGGGCAGCCCATTCCAATGCCCGATAACTGTCCCTGTGAAGAAATGTTTCCTAATATCCATCTAAACCTCCCCTGGCACAACTTGAGGCAATTGCCCCTGCCACAAACCCTGCCATACCTATGCACGGTTTTTTGTTAGACTATTCTGATTTTACGCTCACCTCTGAAATCTGTGATTCTCCTTTCTCCATCCTTCTCTAAACACTCAGCAGAGATTTTAATTTAGAGAGGAAGATCTATAGCTTTTTTCCCCCTTTTTTATTATTTTGAGCTGATCTCCCCCTGCCTGCTTACACGATGACTGGTTACACTGAATTGTGCTGGAGGTGCAGCTACCAACATGTTGTATCATCCCATGCTGAGGGCTGTCCTTTAGACACCCTGTATTATCTTTAAACATTTCTTAAATCCTTTTTTAAGTTTTGCATGGTCCTTTTCTTACACATTAAACACGCATCACATCTTATCAGCAGCACCTTCTGTAGCCATCTCTTGTTTCCTCAGAGGAAGGAGGAGGAGGGAAAAAATACCAGACATCGGCTAAAGCTGTGCAGACAATACAAATCCAAGTTACATTTTCCTTCTTACCAACTAAAAGTGATTAAATAACAGATGCTTACATTAAGAAACCTTTTCTTCATTCAAGACATGGACAAGTAAGATATCTAACTCCTGTAAAAGCTAAGCAAAAGTCTTCCTCAGAAAAAGCAGGAAGTTGATGGAGCTGCTGACTATAGACAGGACAGTGTGTGTAGAGATATGTAGTATGATAATGATTTATATGAAAAGTGTTCATTGTCATTAAAGGCTGGGAAACACTCTTCAAATGGGAAAGCTATTGAGGATTTCATCCTTATTCTTAGAACTTTTATTTTCAGTATTAGTTCAATAAAGAATTGAAAATCCTAATTGCTGTGATTTAAAAACTGACCTTATATGGACACACACAGTATAAAGGAAGAAATGTCGCTATGTTAGTTTCAACTGTGGGATACTAAACGGGTCAGTAATATATTAACTTATGAAGTCAAACTTCCTCTCAGCCAACAATCCTGAAGTTCTGTTAACACAAAGAATTTTTTAAGCTTCAGTATTAGCAGGTTTCTCTTTATTGTGCTCTTCACAACTCAGAAGAGCAGCAAGTTCTCCAGATGGTCTTACAGTGCAGGGTGGGGAAAATACATCCGAATTAACCAGGGCTCACATTACTATATTCCACTGAAATGGTTCTCCCCAGTTTCCATTCCAGTCTTTTATCTATGTGTAGGAAGCCAAACAAAGAACACTTTCAATTGATGGAATAAACTCAGTAAATCTAAAGGGCCTTTCTGTACAAATCCCCCTACTTCATCCCATTCTGGCCTGCCGAGAATTTTCTTCCATCCCATTTGTTACCTTATTCTAATTTTCATCCATGTTCTGCATCATGCCCTTTCCGTCCCAGCAATTCCCCGTCTGGAGACCCACCACAGCAGCTTTATTTTTCAGTCTCTTCGCTTCCTCCCTCTCATCTTCCTGACAGCAACACTGCATTTTACTATTATAATTTAATGTCTGGCCTGTTATGGCATGATTTATTGAAGCACAACTATAATTTTACTGTAAATCAGGGCTAAGGTATACTTAAGCTTCTAACTTTGAACCCATACTTCTAGAGCCGTATCTCTTGCCACTCAAACCTGGGCTGTGAGCGGTACAGTCTCTTTTCTTTAGCTGTATGAGAGAGAGCACAAAGTAATATTTCACGCAGACATTTGCAAGTTATCTTAAAATATACCACAGATAATAAGACCTGTTGCAGAAGACTTACAGAAACCAAAATGATTCTGCAAAAGTGTCGATAGTAACCTATGCACCCAAAAATAAATGGGATGCTGTGCTGAAAAGAAAATTAATTTAAAATTGGGTATTTGACCAGAGATTTCACACCTTCACATTCACACAGACACTTAAGTTGTATGGAAGGTGTTAAAATGACCTATGAAAGGAGGCAATTATTTTTTCAGTTTGATTACAGTGTTCATCCAGCATATAAAAATAGGTCAGCCTCTGCCACCTGGATATGTCAACCAACAAACCAGAAAAAAAAAGTGCAAGTCAGGCCAATCTGGTAGTCTCACAATTTTTTGTGTTACACAAGACAGCTACAGCAGGAGAGAAACTCAGGGCTCTTTGCGGCACCTACTCTGTTGGGCACTTTCAGAGCAGCTTACCAAGATCCCCAAAATACCCTTTTTACCTATTTGTTTTAAAAAAAATATTGTATGTATCTCTCAACACTTATTCTAATGTAGTACACTACCATACAAAGACTTCTGGCAGGACAGCCAACCTGGCATAAAGTTTATTTCTCCGTGCCAAATCTGCAATTGAACTGAAGGGTCATGCTAAGTCTCCAGGAGATTTGAAAGGACTAAACTTTTTTTTTTATTCCCTAGATGGCATTACTAGACAGCTGTGTTCTCTCCACTTGCCTCATATCTGATATTGTAAAGTCTAAAAAAATAAAACCAACACTTCGTTAACAATTTTCTAGTTAGCTAGGAATAACTAGGAAGTTTTAGCAATGACCGAAAGAACACAGGTGAGAACTTGATCAAAGATGAGAACTGATGTGCCATAGCATACCCGCTGAGATGCAGAAAACAAAATATCAAACGAAAATAACTGATAATGCTGACTATGGAATCTCAGGGATTTAGAAACAGTTCAGAGTCTGCTCCCTGAAACTGGTCAGTACAAATCCAGACCAGGTAACAAGAGCAGTTCAAAGTTAGTTTTTTTTCTGAATATACAGGTGAATTAGTGCTGAAACTGCAGTCACAGCTGGAAACTTTTATTAATGCCATCTTCAGAGAAGCCGAGTTTTGAATAACCATGGAAATGGCTCAAAATCTTAAAATATGCTCTTTGAAGCACATAATGACATAGATGGGTGTGACGGAAGATTAGTACTGAATAGATCTGGAGAGCCAGGTCTCCAAGATGGCCAAAACTGGTCCGCTGCCAAACTAATAAACTGACTTAAGATGGGATACAATATATTTATTGTATCAGCATTTAATATAACTTGCAGCACCAAAACGGTGTTAATACATCAAAGATTAAATAGCTCAATAGAAGCCTGTGGAAAAACATCACCTGCTATTGCTGAGCAAATGTTTGTACAGTGGGAAGGGCTTCTTTGATTTTTTTAAGAAAAATACATTTAATGGGGATAAATTTAAACAATTTTTCCTGTAGCAAGAGCATCAGGGGGTTTCAAAATAATTGTATACTTAATTAGAGGCTAAAGAAACACCTTTCAAAACTACAAATACCCAATAAGAAACCAGAGAGAAAGGAAAAAAGCAGAAGAAAATTCTCACGAGTCTGCATTAACATATTAGCACACTGACATTTACAACAACCTTTTTCCTCATGTAGCAATAAAAATGCAAATGAAAAACAAGTTTCCCAGGAAGGCTCTGAATAGTAGCAAGTGAAAGGAAAGTATATTGAGTCTAAAAATAAATATACCAACAGCTTTTCATGTAGTTTTTCATACAGAAAACAAAATGCTCTGAAATATGTGGGTTTAGGCCAAAGAAATTTTTTTTTTCTTAATAAGAAAACCTCTAACAAGCATTTTTCTAAAAATATTTTTGGGGGATTAAACAGAGATGTTCATACAATTTAAATAAAAATCAAAGTAGTTTTAACTTCTACATTTTGAGGATCTTCTCCTCAGGAAAAAAAAAATCTATTTTTTGGATTGAATGAAAAAAATTAACATTTTGTGTCTGCCAAACAGTATGTTATTTGTGTCTCTCATTGGTTAACAGCATAGTTCTTGACACAATCATGACATTCCATTGCAATTACTAAGTTCATTTTATGACAAATCATCCCTACTACTTTAATTGAAGCTTCAAGTCAGATCAACATTTACGGAACAAGCTCCTGAGTTTGATTAAATCTTTGACAACATTGATGAATGGTGCCATTTAATTACTGTAGGATTCCTTTACAGATATTTTAAACAAAGGTATTTTGTGGTTTTGCTAGTGCTGGTAACGTATTACATAGGCTTCCATCGCCATTACTATGCTTGTCAAGGTCTTAAAAATATGTAACTGCTGATACAGTTGTAACAGAAGAATTTTGAATTACTGAAGTCTACATTTGTAATTCTCTTGTAATGCACACATTCAATAAATGCTTATTCTGTGCAATTATTTTGAAGTTTTCCCTCTGTCCTTTTGTTTTCCTGTTTGTTTGGTTTTTTTTAAAAAAAAATACTTTCACTTCTAAAAAAAATAAGTATCTACAAGACATTAAATAGTTCCACACCTTTCTGTACCTGGAGGTGACTGTTTGTGAAATAGGTCAGCCTTATCTCCATTTTGCAAATAGACACAAGGAAACCCAAAGAGATCAAAGCACTTCTCTCCAAAATGCTTTGGAATGAAAATAAGGAAGCATAACTCATATTGCTTTAAATTGCTTTTAACGTTTTCCCAGTATCTACTTCAAAGCTTTGTACAAAAAGTTTATTATTAATTGCTGAAAAGTGTCGCTGCTTCCCAGGAGTCTTAAGATCTTGTGTTCAGAGAAGTCTAGAGAGGTATTTTAACTCCTCTCTTTCCATATATCCCTATCCTATTAATTAATTAAAAAATTAACTTAGAGATGATCAGTTTATTTTACCAACCTACCCCAATCAATCACTACTTTATTGTACACTTCTCTTTTAGGGGAACTTAAACTAGCATCCCATTCACTCTATTAAAACATCTCCTGGCATAATAAATGCTTCTATTTTCATACACTTATAACACTAATCAGAAGATGCATATTTGTTTTCAGAAGGAAACATCCAGTTTAAAAGCACTCCTGGAAGAAAGGCTGGGGAGGGGCAGAGGGGGGGCTGTTGTTGGGTTTTTTCTGAATTTCAATCACACAGTTTATGAAATAACATTATAAAAAGACAGAAAGGCCAAGCTTGAACATACATTGCTTAGATGTGCAGGCCTCCAAGATAATTCTGTTCTATTTTCCAGGATATATATGGTTTGTTTCCTTACGTGTGCATACATACATATAGTTGATGTATACTGGCTAAAACAGAAATTTGACAGTAACAGGTATGAATAGCAGCCATTAGCTGTTGTCACTATGAACTTTGGACAAATCTTACCCTCCCTACTTATTTTTTACTACATCCTAAGACCCTTTCTCAAGCTCTTAAATGGCATTTAAACCACCAGTCAAATATGTTGACGATAAGTGCACATATAATGCTTTTGCTGAAGTAAAACATCATCTGCACAAACTCTTGAAAACATTCAGCCCACTTAGCTACAGGACTTTATTTTCTTCGTACAGAATAGTAAAGTATTTTGTTTATTTACTATTGTTATCATAGCTCTAAAAAAAAAAACCCAACCAAAGGCATAGTATATTTTAATGATCACTCTGTAATACTGCCATAGTATATATTTATTGCAGCATCCTATTAACTTCAAGAAATTAAGATGGCATCCGAGGAAAAAGTGATCTTTATCTATAGGGTCAATGCTAATACTTTTATGATGCACATACTGAAATTTGTATGTAGCAGTTCCATGATTATACCATAGAAACTGTGACAGTGTCTTAGAGCTTTTTAATAATAAAGAAAACACATTATAAAACCTATGAAACCTTATTGTGTACCACAGAGCTAGAATAAAAGCCATTTACTGTCACTTCAAAAATGGATCTACCAGACAAATTAGGGAGGCTTCTGCCCTCTAGAGCTACTCCCCAAACTCCCTCTTCTCCCCTGTATCAGGAGAACAAGAGGGAGAACTGTAGGAGTGACAAATCTATTAATTCAATCATTAGACATATTTCTTCTTCTTTTGCCTTACAGACTGGCACATTTAGGGTCCTCGCCACACTAATACAATGCCTTCTGCTAAACAGGGACCATAAAATCAGGATTGGGCACAAAAATGAGCAAGAGCAGCAATTAGAAAATACTTGAAATTAATTTTCTGCAGGAGCGAGGACTCTCAAAGTACTCAGCTTTGGCCCAATTCTGTTGTCTTTTATCACTGACATCAGAAAAGTCATAGTTAGGTCAATGCTGTAGAATTAGACATGTCAACACAGATATTTCTTTTACTAAGCATTCCTTCATCTTTCACTAACCACTATTATTTCTGTGTTTTACAAGTTCTCCCTGTATTATTGACTCATTGCTGCTACTTCCTCCTTTGAGTGGATTATTACAATTCTATTGCTGTCAGAGCAACTTATCTGGGAGTTGCAACACATTCTCAACACTGGTCAAATATTAACACCGGGCAGACCCTTCCCACAGAAGGCATCGACACACTGTTACCAAACCACTTGGTTTTGTTCTGGCAGCTCACCCTGAAGGGCAGTAACGTTCAACTCTCCTCCATCATACTTGCTTTTTTCAATTCCTAACATACCAGTATTTTCGAAGCATCTCAGAAGTGAAAAACAAAAAAAATTACATACAATACACTCTCATCATTTTGCAGTGGGGTATGCTAAAGCCCCCATGAACGGAGGCTGAACTCCCTCCAGCTACCAGGAATGCTCCTGGAGACTGGCCAAGGACACTTGCTGCAGGGTTTGGTCTCTAATGGCAGCAGCAGTGAGAACTACCATTTCATTAACATCAGGGCACCTGAGGTATCATCATCATTCTTTAGTCCCAGTATGGACGCGTTTTCAGTTTAACGCGTTATTTATAACAGAATGAGAAGATTTTTTTATTCAGTTGACATTATTTGCCTCTTGCAACTTTTTCTTGATGACATTTATTCATTTTTAAATTAGATACTTAAATGTTTGTCTGTGGTCTGTCTGGCACCACCACTGATAGGCAGTGGAAAAGAAGGAAAGAGTAGTAAAAACAGCCCTTGTTTTTTCTTAACCTCATTTCAATTTTGTTTCCATAATACTTTTCAATTAAAGAGTCAAGCAGGAGCTCTAACCCTGAGCTAAGTCACTGTACAAGTCTGAGTGTTGCTCCTCACTGTGACATTTAGAATTGTGAAAGAAATGCTGTCTTTTTAAAAGGATCTTCTACTAGACTAACACCAGATTATTTTTTATTTATTTGTTTTCAAAACCAACTTGGTCAGACAAAATAAATGACTTTTCCTTCAGCCTCACAGGCGTCTTCCAGAAATCACTAACAACTGCTGCTATTAAGGAGCTAACAGAGCAAGCATTATCCAAGGTCAGGAGATTGCTCTGGCAGATTTAAAAACCTGAACGTACATAAGCTCTGCAGTCAAATAAAAAAAAAAATCACTACCTGTACTAGACATATATCTATGCAACTTTATTTCTCCAAGACAGATGTTTTTCTTATTATGATATATGTCTCATTGTCCACTTCTTACAGAGATTGCTATTGTCAATATGCTTAAAACAGCAGAGGAATAGTAAAGTTCATTCCAAATCCATCGTGCTTTTATGCATCTAAAGTAATGTTCTAGATGCATAGTTAACCATCTACGGTTAGTAGATGACATCTATGGTAGATGACAGTTAACCATCCATTCAGATATCTTTTCAGAACCTCCCTCTTCGCTTCTTTGATTCTGCCTAGACTCCAGCATTTCTGGTCACCTTTCATGTAACACCTTCAGAGAGAAAGAGATAATGTTTAGGCTAAAATTTTTGTTTCTTGGAAGACATTCAAGATAGCTGTAGTCTCAATGTAGAATTTCACACTCCAAGATGGAGGAGACTCCATTCATGGTTTCTAGACCTTTCCCTGGCATATAGATTTTTGCAAAATCTATATTCCAAAATTCCTGGCGTTATTTCAATAAATTCACTGTTGCCATTATTCTTCCTCTCTTTGTTCACATGTGTATTACTCCGCCTTTCAAATGTTTGCAAGATCCTTATTTCCAGTAGTCTGCTTGACAGCTGGAACCAAAACAAATTCAACTTAAATCTAAGTTTCTCAGAAACACTGAAATAAAAATAAAATGCATTCTAAAGTCAGCATCCAACTGTGTAACAGGAAAATGGTTTTCCATCAGGACCTCCAAAACCAAAAGACACAGGTTGGAATTATCTTTATCAACCTATCTGCAATAGGCATGCATCTCCACAAGGTTAACTTGGCCAGATACATGAGGCTTGACTTTAATGTTTCAAGACAGCAGGGCCCTACTTCGCTAGAGAAGGGAATCACATCTTACCCCTGTGTCAGTTTGTCCACTCTTCTCAGGTTTGTAAGTTACATAAAGTAATTAAATGAGGGACTTGACAACCCTCTTATACAAACCTGCACCTCAGTCTGCATTCATGAATTATAGTCTTCCATGAAAATTAAACTGAAACATGCTACATAAGAAGATATAGCTCTTCACCTGTTTTAAGTAGCAGATCTTGGACTTTTAACAGCAGGTTAAATTCCTTTCACATTTAAACTTAAAGGATTTCTAATCTTGAACAAAATAGATAAATATTACAGCAGACAAAAGTTAGTTTCAGTATGATTCTTGAAACACATACTAACAGGATATTACAGAGGTTATGAAAGAAAGATTATGAATATTGGATAAATATTAGGTATATACTTTGAAGTTAGAAATAGAGGAGCAACAGCAATTCCAAATCACACTGACATCTATCAGAAAGGCACTGTTAGGATCTAATAAATTAAAGTGTGGATGAACAACATGCAAAAAATGCATCCTATGCACACTGTTTTATCACTGAATTAGTCACCAGCAATTCCTCCTGCAGCGCTTCTGAAGTTTCCCACACTGTGGTATATTTTCAGAGCTTTCTGAGTCATTGGGCCAGGAAGGAGACACTCCTGGGTACATTATCTCCCTGAAAAAATGTCAAGTCACACTAAACAGTATTTACCATTATGAAGTACATGCTTCCCACTGGAACCCAAATACAGTTTCAGAGGGAGAAGCCAAGAGGGGGAGGAAAACAGGGAAAAAGCAGTCCCTCAACTCTAACCATAGCAAATTTAAATATGACAGCACTGATATTTGCGTTACTATTTTGAAAGCAGTTCAATCCATCCCTCTGCAGCATATTTTCAGCAAATCCCAGAAGTACCAATTAAACTATTTCATTTTTATTATTGTTCAGCTGATACAAACTGGAAACTGGCACCTTTGGCCATGCTAAGTAATACCTCACCCCTGAACAGTTTCATTTAACATAATTTGACTTAACAAGGCCTAACAAGCATTAAAGTATCATTGAGTAAAACCAAGAGTATAAAATGCAACTTCTAGTTTTTATTTACGCTACTTTTGGGTGGCATTTGAAGATCTGTTTTAAGTCACATGAAAGTAGCTTTACTCTTCTCAAGGAAGTTTAGTGCTCCAGCAAGACAACTTATTAGACAGAGGTGCAACTTCAAGAGGAAAGAAGTGATGACCTCTGTAAGAGTGAAGTGGAAAGTGAACAGGTATTTCAACCACTCAGTGGCAATCACATTCCCTTCGTTCACCACACACCTGACAAGTTCTTTGCTGGTATTCCGCAAACAGGCAAGAAAAACTGAAGGTGAAGTTGATCACATGTGCTGCTGAACCCAACCATGGATTCACATTGGCATAGAGAAAGCAGTCTCTACATTCTCAACTGGAGAACATTTTACAGACGTTTAAATAATACAAAGTGAAAAAAGGCACAACTGCAAAATTGTCCATTCAAAAGCTTGAAGTATTTCACATCAAGCCCTAACTAAATAAAATTCTGTCAATTCAGCTGCAATTATACTTTATTGGTTTGGTTTACTTTTTTTATTTCAGCTTATCTCGAGACACGATTTTTGTTGTTTACCACATTTAAAGACATTATTTCACTCTCAGGAAGACGTTGTGAGCTCTTTGTGGAAGCATGATATTTTAGTGCCTGAGACAAAGGTGATTCACTGTTCTTGCTCTCCAAAATATTAACTTTGCATACATAGAAAACATAATTCAGATAATATTCAAGATCACAGTTAAGTTTTAGTATTCTCATGTAACACAAAGCAATGCTGAAAGGTCAGCATTAATTTTTCTCCATTCCCATCAGTTTACCACTCAAATAACAATTGAATCTAAAACCAGAAGATCTTCAGAGAAGAGCCAGGTATCGCTACAACCGTATCACTGAAGCACATCACTTAATCTAACAGAGAAAACAGAGAATCTCTCCACTCACTGCTTTGCAGAGAGAAGCAGTCATTGCAGTGATGAGTCATGCTGGTTTATTAGAGATGTTCCAGATCAGGCCATCTCATTTTTGGTAGGGCTTAAAGGATTTTGAGCAGGCTTTGGAATGCTTTATAGCAAATACATTAACCTAAACTAGCTTAAATTGACATAAGTAAAGCTAAGCTGTCACACTACTGGAAAAAAGAACAGGAGAGTGATAAACAATGTGAAGGATTGTTCTATCAGTAGGCCAGCAAGACTAAATACAAAAATATACACATGTATCAGCAGCATGGGTACTAGTATACTTTATGATAGTAAAAGCTCTCTGGACTTAGGAGCTTAGCTATAGAATTCAGAAGAATCACACTGTATAGCTATGTTTTCTTTATATATTATTTACATTGAATTACTCTTCTTAGATAGGTTTTCATTAATAAGCTTTTACACTTTTTTTTTTTTTTGGCAGGAGGTGGGGGGAAGGAAGGAATGAGCTTCCTGAATTTTTCCATTGTGTTTGAGGATCAAAACTGGAAATAAAAATAAGGTTTTCCTGATGACATAAGGACAAAGTAAAAACGAATTAAAAAAAAAACCTAAGAAGTTGCCAAGGTTAAAGAAGCAAACAAAAGCCCAATCAGCAAGCCCAGCTCAATGAGTGTTAGGATGACTCCAGGTCCCTTTCCACAACTAATTTCCTTTGACTGTGATTCCTATTTTTCTTTCCTGCTGTGACTCATTTACCTGGATCAGTCTATGCACTATATAAGGCTTCGCTATTCTATGAACATGTTCATCTCCTCCTTTCTAGAACTCTGCATATATTGCTACGGTTTCTGCTCTATGTCCCATCATTATTTAGAGTCACACACGTTTCTAGCACTCAGTGATATTTTTATTTATGTTTAGGTAATGCCATATAAAGCCTCAGTAGGATTTTGGACAGAGACAAAAATCTTCATAGTAAGTGCTAATGAAGGAGGCTATCCAAAGCTTTGTGTTAAGATAGATGATTCCAGGAAAATAATAGCTATTTTCTCTGTTGTACACTACAATTTCTTATTAAAATAAACAGCCCAAACCAGACAAAGAGAAAAGGAAGCCCAACTTTGCACATTATTATAGTGTAGTCAGGGGGAGAGTGGCAGTAACAACCAGGAAATGAGAACACGCGTGGTTGAGAGCCTCCCACCAGCACTGACCCTCGAGATGCTTCGAGTTATTGGTTTTACCTTTGTAGTACTCTAACATCTGAAAGGCTCCATTAAGTTTATAATTATAACTACTTTAAAAGGAGTGAATTGATATTCATATTGTTGGAAGTGCAGACACACATGCAGCTGGGGTGCTTCCTAGTAAAGTCCTAGAAGTTGGCCTGTAGATGCACCAACCAAATGATTTAGACTTGAACAATTGCGTTGTTTGTCAATACCAGTTACTGATGTCTCCCTGCAACATGCATATTGGCAAGGAAAAAAAAAAAAACTCTGCTGATGATATGATGAATAACAACTGGAACACAAAGCACACCATTTCTTTTCAAGCCATATTACATAAGCCATATCTACATATGGAAAACACTGCAGAACAAGTAATAAGACCGGGAACGGGTCCGGTAGAGGGCCACGAGAATGATCAGAGGGATGGAGCACCTCTCCTATGAGGACAGGCTGAGACAGCTGGGGTTGCTCAGCCTGGAGAAGAAGGGGCTCCAGAGAGACCTTACAACAGCCTTTCAATATCTTAAGAGAGCCTACAGGAGAGCTGGAGAGGGACTCTTTGTCAGGAAGCGGAGTGACAGGACAAGGGGCAACAGGTTTAAATTGGAAGGGGGGAGACTTAGATTAGACACCAGAAAGAAATTCTGTACAGTGAGGGTGGTGAGACACTGGAAGAGGTTGCCCAGGGAAGTCATGGAAGCCCCATCCCTGGAGGTGTTCAAGGCCAGGCTGGATGGGGCTTTGAGCAACCTGCTCTGGTGGGAAGTGTCCCTGCCCAGGGCAGGGGGGTTGGAACTTGATGATCTTTAAGGTCCCTTCCAACTCAAATGATTCTATGATCTCAATTATTTTTAAGGATTTGCCTTTCTACCTTAAAGCCTTCTACCTTATAACAAGCTGTATATTTTTATACAAGTATAAACTACACAAACCAATGTTTTTTTGATAAGGAAAGGAACAGAGCTGTAGATCACAAGGGGAGCAGCAGAGGTAAATGCTTCCACAGGTAAATGAGAAAAAAAGACTTCAGTGATAAATTTGCACAGACAGTGGGAGGAAAAACCTCATTATAGTATTCTCAGCAGCTGTCAATCCTTGTCAGTGATACAGTTTAACCTTACAAAAGAGATTTCAAAACAATACATTCTGCTGACTATCACAGCATTAATCAAGCAGAGACAGTACAGCTCTAGACATATGTATTGTGATTACAGTAGCATAAAAGGTGATAGAAACCAAAAATAAAACAGTGCAAAACTGACCCCAGAAGCTAGAATTATTCCAGGTCATGCATTTTCTATGAATCTTATTAGACTAATTAACGAGTCAATACTTACATATTCTTTAGCACTATCATTAAAAGCATTTTTCTCATCTTATTTAGACAGCATTATCTGCATTACTGATCTTTTTATACCTATTCTTATTACAAATTGCTATCTTAAGTTATATTAGTCTAATCATTTTTTTTAATGCACAGCTGTACTCAATATAAACAATAAAATCAGACACTGTGGAAAACAGCAGACTTTTTTCCCCATGGCAATATGGGAGGACCTCTTATTCTGACCCAATTTATTTCATTACGATACCACTCTGCCACAAAATATTCACAGAAGAGTCTGTGTTTTCTTCATGCTTACATAAAGTACTGCCTATATAATCAGGGCAATACAGAAACATTGAAGAGGTTGCTTTGGAAAAAATAGCCTCTATTAATCCACAGATCAAGTACAAGAAAATGGCAACAGAATAAATACTCTTAGAATCAGAGAATGGTTTGGGTTGGAAGGAACTCTAGAGATCATCGAGTTCCAAACCCATCGAGTTTGGCGTCATCAGCAAACTTGCTGAGGGTGCACTCTATCCCACTGTCCATGTCTCCAAAGATCTTCCATATAATATCTTAATAAAAAGTCTGTGCCCTGAACTGAAGAGAATAACTGTCCTGATACTGTATTAGTCTTTTATTTGCTTTCCTTCCTACATCTACGTTCTGCCTTTTTAGCAATCAGGACACCATTTGGTTAAATTGTTCCTGAAAGCAAAATATTCCAACTAGAACATCAACTCTTCAACACAGGCTTAAACACACTCTCTTCAAAACATATAGCATCTTAACATGCTTTAATTCCCTTCAGCACCGTATATTTTGCTTTGACCAAAGACTTACTAGACACAGGAATCTGAGACTCAGAATTTCTATTCTGTGTAAAGTCCCACATACTAAATACTTTAATAAGATTTTGTTTCATATGAAGTGTGGGGCAGAAGCTAGAAAGTAGACCTTGGGACAGACTTTAAAGCCCAGCAGGTTCTGGGGTTCCCAGTGCTGTGACAGGGACACTGGCAGGACTGCACCTCACAGCCCAAAGTAGCAGGTGCTGGAAACTTAAATACTTCAGAGCCCTAATGAGCTGACAAGTAAGAAGGCATGTGTTTCCAAAAGTCATCCTGGTCTTCCAGGGTACACTTGTCAAGACTGACACATTGCCCTTCTGACAACGTAGAGTTTTGTGACAAAAAGAACACATTTTAGTGGAACACTCCTGATGAGCTTTGTTCAAGGTAAGATAACACATCCATCAGAAGTAACTTAAAAAAAACCCACAAAAACTAAGTACTCTATTAATTGCATAGAACTTATTCAGGTCCAGAAATACCAGTCATGTCAGTTTACTCTTAATGAGCAGTACAAGAAGGTCAGAAAAAGCCCATGCATGCCAATCGTGTGACAGAAACATTGGGTATTGCATGAGGAACATGATTACCCCCTCTGGAGTCATCATCACGCTTTGGTGAAGTGACCAGGTGCTTCACTGGCCTACTCAGAAGTACACTGTGCAAGGGTCCCCATGGCCTTCCAACAATTAAATTTGCTGCACTTCACACAAATACCACTGAGTGCATCAGCTGCAGAAGGGTAACCACTGAGGAGTTAGTGGTGACTCAATGACTCAGGCCATCAGGCAGAGGACTTGCAAGGACAAAAATTAATATTTCTTTTTGTTGTGGGTTTGGTGGTTTTTTTTTTGAGGGGAGAGGTTATTAGAACATGAGGTATTAATTTACTGACCTATAGAAATGTGGAAGCGTGGTAAAAGTCAGCAAGTTATTCCTGACTTTACACTAAAACTAGGTTTATACCAGAACTTAGTATCTGCCTTTGTCAAGTCTGCCAGACACCGAATAAGCCTCCCTGACAGTTTTTTCACAATTTTTTCCACAGTGGTGGCCTGCAGATGTCAAATCATTTTAAGTTATTATTAATGGATTTAAAAACATCATATTGCAGACTAAAGCAACTATCTTTCCTAATGACTTCCATAAATTCAAGATGACTCCCTGACCTTTTCTTACTTTTCAAACCATCAAATTGTTTTTTTTTATCACCCAGGATTTTATCCTGTGACAAATCAGCAATAAGTAAATTTATTTATTATTATAAAGCATAGTTGTATATCCTCTAATAATTCCCATCCTGATTACACTCTAAGTCCTGTGTTGACCGCATCCTTCCCCTCTTGTTGCAGCTTTGAGAAAAAAGTAAGTTTTCATATTGAATTTGCCACTTTTTAATACATATCCTCACTAAGCCCTCACATATCTCACCTGAAAGATAAGGTGTCATGTTCTATCTCCTTTTCCATCTAGCACTTCAGCCAGAAAACTATTTGTCATTTCTCATGCACAACGATTTTACATACAGCAACAGAAGTAATTAAACTTGTCTCTAATTTCTAAGAGCGGATACATACCGGGTTCTGAAATCTTAATGATAATAAATAAACCTAATGCCTTTTTAGCATGCTAAAGAATATCAAAAGCATGAGACTACATATGCCTTGCACAAGACAACAGGGGGGAAAAAAAAACCCAAAAGTTGCCTAGAAGGGTGACCCCATGACACTGGTATGCCTGACCTTCATGTCCCTGCCTCATCATATCAATCTTACATTGACCCAACCTTTGTTCTACAGCAGGCATAGGCAGAAGCCAGCAGAGCCCTCTAACTTCATTACTGCCCAAATTCTTTGTCAATTAGATATGAAAATTGAGTGTAACTGATTTCAAATCCCACAAGCGCTATGGGGAAAAAAAAAAAAAAAATCCATGCAGAGCATTCCATATTCAAGTCATAACTACAGACAGGCATTTGCTTGAGAGTAACACTACTAAGAAGTTTAGAGGGGTTGAGGGGATGTCATACTGCTTCCTTTTATTAGGGAAAACTGTCTTAATGGTCATGATTTCAAAGTGTTGCCCAAGATGTCACTTTCACAATTGATTTTTCATAAGGTTCAAATGGATCATTTGTAGACCTCGGTTGGTTGCTGCAGTTTGTTGTTGTGTTTTGGGGGGAGAGGGGGTTATTTATGGTTGTTTCAGGTTGTTGTGGGGTTTTTTATTAATCAGAACCAGCTGTTTAGAATTCAGTGCTTTGAATTTCTCTGCTGAAGTGAATTTAGACTACTGTGATAAAGCCCTCCTTTTTTTAAACCTAATGAGCTATTAAACTGAAATGTATATATACACACAGTATATATACATACACAGTTCATGAATGTTAAAGACAAAAAAAATCTAGGTTCATTTTCATGACTTTGCCTTCATTAGGCTAGGCAATAGAAAGGCTAACCTGACTTCTGACCTGTTAACGAGAACTTTTTTCCACACACATTATGTATTCCACACTAATTAAGAAAGAAAGTTAAGCTGCACTCAGTGTAAGGCAGTCTGCTTGCCTCGAGAATAGGAGCTGCACTTCATCTCCTCTCCAATCAATAATCCATAAACTAGGGTTGAATGTGCAGGCTGTTTGCCAGTCAGCTCTAGCTGAGATCTCATCTTTTCTAAGCCTTTCCTTTTTTTTTTCCCCATGGTCCAATCAGCTCTGCCCAAAGGAAATATTCCAAGTGAATTAAAAAAAAAGCATCTTTTAGTACTATAGTTTGTCATTTATTCCCCTGCAGACAAACACTTTTTGCATGCAGTGAATCCAGGTTTTAATAAAATCTGGAGAAAACCCACGCCAAGATGGTTGTTGTCCAGCCATTAACCAGAAATGAACAGGTCCGCTGTGAAACACAGCAATACACACAGCACCTTGTGTGAAATTTTAAGGTTTTAGTTCCAAAACTATTAACACTGTGGAGGTTTATGTATTTGCAAACATTCAATTTACCAAGTGTTCATTAGTTGTACAAAGCACACAACAAAATATAGTTGTATAGAAATTCCTATCCCTTCAATTTTACATTAAAATTTATTTTTATTTATTTTTCAAAATTTACCTGTACAGTGGTAAATTTGTAAATTTTTCTTTCAAAGAATCACTTCAGCATGTTTGACTTTTAAACCCTGGTATCCATGAAGCTATTAGAGTTGGCTTATAATTAACCACTTGAGTTAGTTAAACCTTCTCCAACAACCTCACAATTTGAGGACAATTATGCAGCAGCAGCATTTAATTTTTTAATAGTCAGTACGAAAAAAACACAGAAAGCAGAAGAATGGTATCATACTGATGATGCCTACAGCCAAGAACAGAGGAATGCAAGCTATTGGTCTGGCAGATTATCTAATATTAATCATATATTTTTTTTCATGTAAATGAATCTATTCTTTAATATGCTTATTCCACTGTTACATTACAATCATTCAGTTGTCTGAGTTAACATATTTATGTACTTCAATTATGGGCATATGCTGCCATGTATTTATTTTTAATTTTTCAGGACTTCTAATTTGTCTCCCCTAGGAAGGTGCAAAATCAGAATCTTCAATAAAGAAGATACCTGTGACTTTTTTCCTCTCCTTGCTATTTCTTACAGATATAGCTGGAAAGAAAGCAGAAAACTACTATTAAAAGAGTAGGGACACTATTAAGTGAGCATATATATCTATAGCTCCTATATAAGCAAATCTCTTCAAAACAAGATTTCCTGGGGAGATGGAAGTGTTGTGTGTGTACACACAATGCATTAGCTAGTGATAGCCTGAATTGTAATTGATACTTGATCTTTTCAATTCACGCCAAGATAAGAAAAGGAGAGACGGGGGCAGGGAGCAGTCTTACAAGTCTTTGTTTTAAATATTTAATTTTATAAAGTGTTATTTCAGCTGCAGTGACAAAACTAAAGCTACCTTTCAATTGAAATTATTTGTTAGTTCCTATGCTATGGTAAACATTACGTACGAACAAGAAAAGAATCATTTCAGGGTTATGAATTCCCTCAGAGTATTTCAGTGAATACTATTTCCATTGAAAAGCTGCTTTCTGGAAGGATTCTCGCTTTCAGGTTTACCCATCCACCCCAGTTAAGTAAAAAAAGATAGTAAGGTGGCTTCCAGATTTATGAACCATTGTAATAAGATATGCACTTCAAACAGCCAGCAGAGTAGCAACATGGCATAATTTAAAATTTTATAATATATCATAGTGCTCAGATCACATTAAATTTTAAAAGAAAAAACAAGCAGTATTAGGAATACTTCTGCTTTCCCCTTCCAATGCACTACCAACTAGATATATGAAACTTTTGTGTAACTAATTTGCCGACTGGTCTAGCATTCCTGCCTCTTCACAATAATTTCAGCTTATCTGTCATTACTCAAATTGTAACTTTGAAAATAAACTGTCAGTTAGTAAATAAGCAACTATATCATGACTCTTAAAGAGTCCTACCCTGCAGTGTTGTTTGGTTTGCTTTTCTGTCACCTGTTCCATCCCCTCCCTGTCCTCCCTCACCCCAACCATAATATAAAACATGGTTCTCTGAAGAAAGAAGACATCCAGTATTTCCACAACCTTGCACTGTTTCTCAATAACTATCACTTCCTACAAAGGTTTGGACTCAGCCATTAATCCAATGAGGGACACAGAGGATATCATATATTTGGAGGGCAGCATTACCCTCCATGCCTCTCCATCCATACTGAGTCAGATGACTCCAAAACTGGCATTAAAGGTAAATGTAATTTATGTAATGTTACGTAAATATATTACCTTTTTTTGAAATAAGAGGCCAATGCCTCCTGTAATGGTGAAAAAAATTAACCCCCAATGTTTATCATAAGGAAAATGGGAAAAGAAAATTTTCAGTTAAAATGAATTTCATACAAGAAAATCTATATAAAATATATTTTTTCCTTTTTTTTTGCCAACAGAAAATATTTTAAAAGAAAGCCATACATTCCTCATCACCTTCAGACTGTCACAAGCTCAATCTGGAACAGAATGTTTCCATTTTCAATTGAAATACTGGTGGGGTCAGGGGAAGTTGGGATCTCCCCCATGTTCTCCTATCTCAAGACACCCTGCCGTTATTTAGAGCTGCACTGAGGAGAGTATCCAAAAGGGATGTTTTGGATTGTAATATAAATGCATAGCAGGATGCACATCTCCGTGGGGCAAACAGCTCAGTCTGTCAACATCTGCTGCTGAGAACCTGACTGTGGGTAAGAAGCTCCACAGACGCGCTTGCCACAGGATGTAAATCAAAACTATTAAAATTCATAAGGCACAACACAAGAATGAAAATAAAGGAAGAGGGACAGCATTAAAGCTAGGAGATGAGATCAGGTTTTACATTTTTCCAATTGAGTTCATGCTCACATAATTCTAAAACACTTGCCACCAAACAA
>JAOTQQ010000002.1:14351675-14396809 GCA_026546715.1 Gallinago undulata | reverse complement strand
AGGAGATGAGATCAGGTTTTACATTTTTCCAATTGAGTTCATGCTCACATAATTCTAAAACACTTGCCACCAAACAAGTCATACATACTGCTGGCAGACAGACATTGCCTTTGGGAGACTACTTCTATTTTTAATTTCTAGGGCATTGTTCTATCCAGTGTGCAGGCAAGGATGGGGAAACTCCTTAAATGAAGCCTTGCTGAAGACTAAAGCCATTCAGCATTAAAGTGATTTCTGGCTGCAGCAAAGGAGACTGCATTTTGTTGAGAAATAACTCAATTACTTGCATAAGAGCTGGAGGTCATCATGTGTTTTTACAAATCTACCCATCACAAAAACCATGACTTGCTATATTTTACAAAGTGACATCATGATGTAATTTTACTGCAGTGGCTGCATGGAGTGTAATGATATCTGGATTGTAATTACACATGATACAGCACCTACTCGAATAGCATAGTCACAATACTGGATGATGAAATATTGCACTACCTCCTCAAGATTACTCAAAACATTCCCGGCACAAGTATACCTGGCAGGAGGCAGATCAATTCCCCTTTAAGCTGGCTTAAGGAGAACAACAGTTCTGAAGACTTCATTCAGTGATTAACAGCTTATTTCAAAAGTAATCATTACAGGGCTCCTCCCCGCAGTGGAAAAAGAAAAACCCCAAACTTTCCAAATAGCACACTTTTGTTGAAAAATAAATACTTAGCCTCTTGCTAAGTGATGCCTTCACACACACAGAATGTTCTCTTCTCCCCTGGGGGTGGGCACAGCCCCCTGGCAGTGTGACGGGCAGTGACAGGCACGCAGGGAGCAGGGAACATCAGCAGGGCTTGGACACCACTGGCTCCATGCGAGCTGGGTGCTGCTCCCGAGATCAGCAAGGGCAGCTTCACCTTACAGGAAGGCTCCTGCCGTTCCCTTCAGCCCAATGATCCAAAAACTTCACGTGGCGAGAAGCATTTCTCGCCATGAGAAAGCTGTGAAATATTTTTGAAAGTTTCCAGTTCCAAGTGGCATTTCTGGAGCAGCCAGCTGCTGGGACCATCTATTTTGCTAGAGGAAAGCAACTGCACCTGTGACACAGATACTGCCAGAGTCCAATGCAACTCCAAGGAAATCTGAAGTCCAAGCAAGCATGCTGTCATGCTGTTTTTACAGTTACAGCACCTCTTAAAAGAAATTTCTTAATTCCTTTACCAAGTATACAGTTTCTTTTAACTTACTTAGTTTTTATTTATTGGTATTTTATTTATAGCGCGAGAGTATTTTTTTCCTGTACCAACTTAAAGCCTTTATGTAACAAAGCTTCAAGTAATGTTTCATTATCTGCTGTAAATAACAAGTGATCTACTACCTCAGAGCCTTCAGTGAACACTGGCCCACTAAAATCTCAGGCAAAGAGCCAAATTCTGGATTTGTGAATATGCATGTACATCTCACTGACTTCAGTGTGAGACACGTGAATGAATCTGAAAGCTGAAGCTGGCTGTAATTCATTTTTAAGCCTAATGAACTAGTAATAATCAAATTACTTGCTCCATTTTTGCTTTGTATTTTTAATAAGATATATCAACAGCAAGATTAGATAAAAGAAATAGAGCACAAACAGAAATTCCCAATACACAAGATCCTCACTGATCTTAAGTATCTCTGGTAAAGTCAAAGGACTAGAGACATTTTGGACAAAAAAGGCAGAATTTAGGTTATTGATTTTTTTTTTTCTTTTACACTTACTGTTCTGTGCTGGATACAATTTAAAATAAATATTTATTGCACAAAAGAATAAGGTTAGTAATACAAACCAATGCACTTGGCTTCAGTTGAGTTCAGTTTTACTTACTGCATTGAAACATCTATTAGTGCCCCACTAGCCAAAAGAACAGGGGCAGAAAAGTGAAAGTGACTGACAGAAGAAATGATAGGGAGAGTAGAAGAAAAGCCCATGAGGGTCAAATGGAACAAGAGCAACCTGATCCGTACAAGGTGGAGGCAAAATAGCAGGTACCAGATCCAACTCGGTTCTTCAAGTCAAGGACACAAAACTGGATTTCTCATATTGTTGCTACATCACAGTCTGACTCCACTAAGTGTGCTCTAGGTCTTTCGTATACGTATATACACACACACTCTGCTAACAAAACCACTACACCACTAGAAACTGCAGCAGGAACTAATTATAAGTATGGGATTGGGACTCACAATATAGACTGTGGTCTGAATCAGGACCAGAAAGACAAAAACCACACCTATGATATTGGCATAAAACAGAATATATCTGTATTTCATTACATAATTTCAGCAAAAGTCAATATTGTGCCTTATCAAGCCTACCACACCTGTTATTTGCTTGTTGTTTGTTAAACTAAATTAATAACATTTCTTTGATTTATATCAACTTATAACTTTTTATAACTTTTGTTATAAATCTGACAAAGCGCTGCACTACTGTCATCCACATTCATCTCAATGGGTAGCTTGAAATCACTACCATTGATTTCTAAATAAATATATTTTAAATCACTCACCACTTAGTGTTCCCTTGAGGAAGTTTTGGCCCATATAAACACAGTGATTCCTGATTAATTTATAGAAACTAATTTAATTGACTACGTAATGGAAGTTTCTTTTCCCAATTGGGTAGAAAGTAAAACAAAATATGTATGTGTCCCTTGAGAAGATGCAATAAAATAAAAATATTTACAAGCTAGGGACTTCCCATTTTGGTGTATACAATGGAAAGGAATATTTCAGAAACTACTGCACCTTTTCATTTCTTATGTAAAACTATAACAACTCTGCAGATTACACTATGATTACAAAAAATATTTAAATAAAGACCAGTAGGACAGGATCCAGAATCAATCCAACCTTCGAGACAGAATGGCATCACATTTATCTTGAAAGCAAACCAAAAAACAGTGTAAGATTGACCAAATGGCATATTTCTTCTTCACCAGCACCGAAGGCAGTTGTGTTTCCTGTCACTGGCCCAAAGCTCTCAAGACATTACAAATGGCTTTTACAAGTCTGATCATAAGCAATCTCTTCCTTGCTTGTGACAGCACTTCACAGCTGAGCCAAATATAGCTGAACTGAGATTTGCCTGCTTCCATGGATTCTGCTTCATGACTAACTATATTTACAGAAGTGAAATTGCTGGAAGTTGTTAAAAAAGATTAAAACCACTAAAGCAACGTTTTAATATAACTAAAATAAACTGGAAAAAGGTAGCCCTTTAAAATGATAACTTGACATCTGCTGTACCAGATGGGTAAAAGGAAAGGACACGACCCATTTGCCAACCTTGTTTTCTAATTGATCCATTCCTGGTTGTTTCTCAATTTGAAACAAGTCTCCACATTCCCATTAAAGTGTCTTATAATTGGCTCCAAGTCTGCTTCTTACAGGAAGGTAAGGTTCCCTCTTTACCACCATTTTTCCTGACTGGCCTTCCTGCCATCAGCATCCCCAGTTCCTGCATCTCCAGCTGTCCCCCTGCCCCACCTTGTACTCCTGAAGCTTCTTCTACCCAAACAAGCTCATCACCCCCATGGAAGCACAGTCTCCCCTTCCCTCGAGGGGGCTGTTTGATGTGACCTAGACTATCACAGGCTGGACTGCACAAAATAGCTGGCTGTCTTCTTGCCAGCCATACCCTTTCCAAAAATTGATGAAATACATGTAGTAAGTGCTAAGTAGACATAACCAATATTTTTACCATCTATTACCAGATATTTACATTCCTACAGTTAACTGTTCTAATTTAACTTAGAATGACCTACTTACATGCAACCATTTTTAATTCCTCATGTGTTCATTAAGTTACTGTTGAGAAACTACTCCCCATTGCCAATGAGAACATTTTTCATCTTTTGAATTTTGCACTTCTATAGAAAATACAAATGTTGTTTTTCCAATAACTGAGGCCAAATATTTTATCCTGAAAAATATTCATTTTGAGGGAAATACGCAAGCAACATATCCAGAAATAACTATTTGCACTGTTTCCCCCCCCTCTCCTACCTGGGGAGGATTTCAATGGCAGCAGATCCTACACGTTTCCCAGCTTTACTAAACATTCCCAACATTTTTCAGCCTCCTCTCATCTCTTACAAAACCACTCAACCTTCCTTACTGAATGATGACCCATCACCTGTATCTTAGCACCAGCCAGGGCTCCCATCAACTGAAGATGCCCCCCTGTATGCTCCTTCCTGCTCCAAGGGCTTGGCTGAAGGCACCAGCATCACACAGCTCTCCCTGAGCAAGCCTGACCACTCCCAAGTGCTGGAGAAGACCTGCATCCCCCCACCCCCCCCGCGGTGGAAATGCATCTAGTTCACCTGAAATCATCTCTGCCAAGCACTGATGGAAGCAGAACTATGACAGCCTGGAGTCCAACACTTGCCTAAAAGAAGCAGCAAGCCCAAGCAGAGCTGTGTGTTGCCATAGCTACATTGTTGTTATTACTCAAACTATATAATTTAAAGTTAGCAACACTGTCCCCACCAGCTCCAGTCCCACCTATGGCTGCGGTGGAGACAGGCAGTCTGATTATTTAAAACCCACAGGTCTCCCACAAGGAGTAATTTTCACAGGGTCTACAGAAATACATAGTTCAGTTCCTCCTTTCCTCCCCACCCAACTGCTCCAGCAGCAGACATTTCCTTAAAAACACCCTGCTGAATTTCTAAAGATGGTGTGCATGTATAAATAGAAGTAGCTTGGCATGATGAGATCCCAGGGAATAAATTGGCTCACTTCAACTTGCAATATAGAAGAACAATAGTCAGACTGAAAAGAAGGACGGAGGCCTATATTTAAAATTACTTCTAAACTATGGAGGCAAGATACTGAAGAATGACAAATTTACAAAATAATTAGAAATTGTGAGAGCTCTTTTTTCAAAAGCAGAGTGAGGCTATACATTCCCAAGGGTCAAAAGAAGTTAGCTGCCTATCTTCCATAATGGAAAATTACTTGATCAGGCACAGGGCTATTTTTGTAACCCGTAACCTCCATTTACAGTAATTATCTGGTCCATAGGTCTAGCTCCCTTTTACTTGTATTGATTAATTCTACCCATCTTCAAAAATTCTATTTAAATTCTTACTTAAGAAAAAAGAGAAAGCACTTTTCTGCAGGTGATAATGGTATCAATAGACTTCACTTATTTTGAAGTACCCTCTATTTACACAGAATCTTCAGGATAAAGATTGCTAGCACACACTTTACCATGTAGTGGCACAAGCTGAATCGAGTAGATCCACATGTTCGGAGGCATCACTTTCTGTACCATTACAATGCATGAACCACAGAGACCAGACAGTGACCGGTACTGCTCAGAAACACTGCCCCCAACACTGCAAAATCTATTAGGAAAACCAACTAAGGAGCTAAGGACACAGCTGACACATTAACTTCCCAGTTCAACGACTAGTAATTTTATCTTTGATCCAATAATTTTATCAGGTGCTCCCTGCGAGCTCCATTACAGCCAACAATCACACTCTCTAAAGAATACTATTGGGGGATGTTAATATTTTAATAAATTAGTAAGTGAGGAGGGAATTATTTCTGAAAACAGAGCTAGACCTGCTGATCATTAGAAAGTTCAGAACCTACATAAAATCCAGACACCACAAGCCGTGCAGGCTGGAGAGTGGGTGCCGTGTGTCCCTAGTATGGGTGGGAGCATCTCCCAGCTGGCACCTCCCAGGACCGAGCCCTGCCTCTCCCCTCAACCCTTTTGTGTTCCAACTTACCATCCCCTGTTCATTTTCCTTTCACCCATTTGTATGACACATTTTGTAATACAGGATGCTGAAACACAGCCAGTGTTTACACTGTTTTCATGTCTGCCTCTGCAGAACAGGAGCTGATAAGTTACTTTTTGTTTCAGGATTTGTTAATTTCATACAGTGCAGATAAAACTAATCTATATGCCATACAAGGAGCTAGGTCAGATAATAAGAAAAAAAACCCTCTGCTATTACAGTAGCAGCATTATGTAAGTATCTGATGATGCATTTTATTGCCTGAGCTGGTCTCCTGCCAGAGGGGTAATATTCCTGTTTCAGGTGACCTGCGTAGAGGCACCAAAGATTTAGGGATGGATGGATGTGCACAATAAAGTATCAACTAATCACAGCCGTGGGTTTGCTGTACAAGGTGCACACTTACCCTGTTAGCCAAGGACATTTCTTCCTCAACAGGTAACTCCGATGCAGCTGAGAAACTAGGAGCAGGAAAGGCAATACGGTTTCTTATCCAGAACCTCACACAAATTCAAGGGAAAGGTACAATCACCATGTTCTCACCTCAGGTTCACTGCATCACACTCATTATCTCAGGGCAGGTCTTCAGATGGTAGAGAATAAATTACTACTTCTCACCCACCAAGCCTGGATGTTCTAGCTTTGCCTCAACAGAATTTTCTAGCTTGTCATAAAAGTCTGAAAGTAGCATACTATCAGAGGGAGTTTGATATCTAAGCCATCCCATTTCTGCCTTTTAAAAGCCTTCCTACTTTGATTTCAAGACATTTGCTCTTACAAGTCATAATCTTTTTTAAAACTTGTTAAATATTCATGTCTTTTTCATCACACTATCATCAACTCTGTGCTCAAATTCCAGCAGCAGCAACCACACATTAGCCACACTATACACTCCCACCATTTTCCGCAAACAGAAGATTTCCTATTTTTATTGTTTTACAGCCTCTAACAAAGGAGGGTCAGCACTCTTTCAAAACACATCTCACTCCTTTATTATCAATGGAGCTCCGGCAGCGCCCAAGTTCATTTGCACAGCAATCTTCTCCACCACAGAGCCAATTCCAGACATGGACAAAGCAGACAAATGGCACTGGACAGCAAACACACGGGAGCATGGAAAGAGCCCTGACTGCCTGAGCCTGCTACTGCCATCCATTACTGTGACAAAGAGGTTCAAGTGCAGAGAGCTGAAGAGAGCCATAAAGCAAAAGCTGCTGCTTAATCCTGCTCTTTTGGTGGCATCAGCAGTGCCAGCTCACTCTTACCCGTCCTTTCCACCTCTCTCCTCATCCCCAGCACAAACCACTGAGCCCCAGCCCACTTCTGGCTTTTCATCCCTGGGACAGCAAGCAAGATTCCCAAATCACAGCAACAGGATGGCAGGATTCAGGCACTGCCTCTTTCCCAGCCTGGTCTTCCAGACCTTTTATTTTTATCCTCTTTCTTTTTTTTTTCTTGCCCCCTAGCTTATTCTCTTCTAAACAAGTCCACTTCAAAAGTCTAAGTAGCAGTAGCACACCACTTGCCTGCCGTTCCACCGTCCATCCTGCTGGTCTGTTACATCTTCTCATTAACACTGTGTCTCCCTTTTCCAATTGGTCTGGAAGCCACACAGGGCAGACTGACATATAACACTACGGTTTTAAGCACTGCTTCATAATTCATATCACTTCATAACTCCCATAAAAATGCTGCTGCTATTAGACTTCACATATATATATACACACACGCATAAATATTTATTTGTATTACCTTAAATGGAATGAGACAGTTGTTATTAAGCTTATGTTCTTAAATGCAGCAGTTTTGGTTTTCCCAATTACCTTCCTTTTCCTATTCAGATCAGCCTTTCCCATTTTCCCAAAAATATTTGAGTTCAAGTGGTAATGATTCATAAGATGTAGGAAGAATAGGCCCCTGAAAGTAAACTTCTCAAGAATGGTATTTCCGACTTCATTAGTTGTCTCCAGATATTCAAGTATTAGCATTTAAGTGTTCTTGTGCTCTTGAGAAGGCTGGCACTGCTGCTGTGATAAAGCTGGCTGCATTTTTTGACAAGTTATTGTTATTTCAGGCACTACCATTGCAATATACGAGCTGAAGCGGTACTCCAACACTTACTAAATATTCCTTGATGAGGTACATCTCTGTAACAACGTAATTTCAGATTATCTTTTTGTTTCTGTCCTGCCATACATTATTGTATGGGACTGACGTCAGCTGAATCCCTCAATGGTGCCTGATCAGGAAAGGGCAGAGGCTGCCCAGGCAGGTTTGGAGTGGCAGCCAGCTACACGGGGGAACCCAGCTCAGAGCAAGCACCAATTACTGCAATGAACCTTTCACTCTCAGAACACAACGGAACAGGACGAGCTTGACAGACAATTAGGAATCCTGCTCTTCTAATCAATTCAAGATCTGGGCCAAATCCATCGACAAAATACGCCTGTTATCGCTATATGGAAAAGACCGGTTTTAGATGGATAATCTGTTCCGTTCTCAATAAAATAAAATGCTTTAGAAATAACTCACAATGACAATTCAGAAATCGCTGTGTGCCTCTCCTGCTCGCTGCTCAGACATTGTCCTTCAGAAATTACCTAGAGTTAGCCTTTTGCTGATCAGAGATAATCCACTTTCAGAGCAATCACACACATAAAGAAATGCTGTATTCTAAGGAAAAACTGAAAGCTACCAGGACAGCACAAAGATTCTTCTATGGCCACTACGTTAGAGAGAAATTTCACTTCCACAGCCTCTCCGTCAGTGATACTGGGCCTCATACTCCTTTGCCATAGGTAGAGAAAGTCAGAAGTTGCAAGACAGACACTTTAATTGGTTTTTATACTTGCATGCTATGATCTCTAAGCACTTGATGACCCAGAGCATCCAGCCTGGCCATCTCACCTTGCTACACTGCTGGCATCTGGGTAATTTGCTTCAGTTTCCTTACTACATGAGAGTCTCTAGTTTCATTTAAATATATAAATAAATAGAACAATCAAAATATTTCTACATACTTGTGACTTCAGGGGAAAAAAAAAAACACTAAAAGTTTTAAACACATGAAATATTAACCAAAATAATTATCGTGGATTTTGGCATTTTGGGGAAAGAGCTGTCAGCATCTCCACACTCTGCTTCTCAAGGTAACCTGCAGGAAAATCTGCCAAGTAATATTAACAGAACCTGATCCAAAGGTCTAAGCAAATTAACCAGCACAATTTAGACTGCATTTTTCAAAGGCTGACAGTGATCAGTGCTGCAAGCACCCAGCATTACCCTCATCCATGACCAGTTCTTTGACAGCAAAGCCATTAAATCAACAGCACTCGCCTTCCCTAAAGCTGCAACCTGCTTTTCCCTGATTAATATTTACATAATTCATTTTGAGGTGATGAAATCCCAATCTAGTCTTTGTTTCACAAGCTTGCCTTCCCTTTTCTCACATTCATAAGAAACTCACATCCACACCTGTTTTTTTTTCATAAGCATTCCCAAGGAGAAATTGTTTCTGTATTTTGTACTTCACAGTGTTGAAGCTACTATAAGACATGCTCTTGACAACAGGAACGCAGTCTGTTGCATCACGCTGTTCATATTGCTTTAAGTGTATTTAACCCAGCCAGCTTCTTTGATCTATTAATTCTTTAAATCTTATATGGATGAGACAGTTCTACTGTGTAATTTCCTCCTGCTTAAATAGAGCCACACGCCAGACTTCGTGTTTTCTTTGTTGGGTTGGTGGAGGGTTTACTCATTCTGAATCATTATTTCCTTTTTTTTTTTTTCCCACTGTCTTCATTACATCCCATGCCAAAAGACTAGCTGGACTAACATCAATGACCTGCATATACCAAATATCTCCAAAAGCGTTCTTCAGGTAGCTTTAGTAAGTATTGTTGTATTATATTGAAGGATGAAGAGAAGACATTTCATGGCAGCAGTCATAACTGAACTTTCATTCCTGACTTGCACTCCCGTGCCAAGATGTGCCAAGAAAAAGCATCACAAGCAAAACCAAAGAGCCCTGCTGCTCGGACTGCTGTAGCATCAAAGCAGCATCCAAAGGACAGGCAGTTTGATCCAATACGTGGACACAAAGTGACTCAAAACACAGTGAAACTAAAGCAACTCATCCGCTCATTCCAGTGAGGGTATGCTGAACTATTTAAGTGGTTTCTTTTTAAAAGGGCTTTTGTAGAAGTACTTTTATGCAGATTTTGGCCAGCTTTAGAATCGCCGATTTTAAGTCGCTGGCTGGAAACAAAAAAATCACAGGGACTGTGGAAAAGGTCCTGTGTCCCAGCTTACATCGTACCTCAAGAACTAAGTTAGTGGCATGAAGAGACAGCAATGGCATTTCCACTGGTGGCAAACATCTATTTATAGCATCCTAAATTAGGATACCAGAGTTATAATTAGTTAAGTTGCAACTTGAATAAAACTAAGCAAAACTGAACACTGCTGATTGAGATAACATTCAAATCAACATTATACTACAAATGTTACCTCAAAGTTCACTAATTTGCTCTTTCTTCTTTTAAATTGGCAAAATCCTTCCAGTCTCCTGCATCATTCACTTTTTTCAGATCTATAAGGCTAATGAAAAAGCATTCAAGCTCCAGAAAAATATGATTTGTCACTTTGTAAATACAACCTGCATTAAATTATCAGTTCAAATCTAGCAGCAACAAATGCAAATCATTATCTGGCATCTGTCGCTTCGTAGCCTGTGATATACGCCAACAGTTTTACCGTGGTCCTAGATGGGAACAGGCCCACAAAGAAAACGCATCACAAAAATGGTGATACTTCTTGTCTTGTAATACTCTGGTCCTGCACCTGCATGGAAGCCCACAGAAAAACATGAAATTGCAAAATTCCTTCCCTGAAACAAACAACTCCCATTATATCTCTTAAAACTAAACAAACAGCAATTTCAGTGAAGAGATGCAGGTGTCAGTGAAAATGACTGCCTGCCAGAGTTAAATGCACATCAGTATTTCCCCCTTTCCCTTCTTTAAAAGCTTTTCATTTGACCTTCATTTATATGTGTGTGTATATATGTGTGTCATGGCTTGTTGTTTTTTTCCTAGAGTTTGTGCAATAAGAATATAGATGTGAACTCAAGTTACTCACAATGAGTTTCAGCCTGTGCTAACTTTCAAAAAAGCTTTCCTACCACCTAACCTGGGCAAAGAAAGCTAGAAGTTTGTATGCTGCAATCCCAACTCACTTGAAAGGAAACAAAAAAAGAAAAATCACAAAAAATAATGCCTTGTGTCATTGAAAGTGCAAAGAAATTACCTTCGTTCTTCCATTCTCTATCTTGTCTGTTTTCCAATAAAGTTCTATCAGAAATACTTCTTCCTTTCCAACTACACATACATGTGAGACACAGACAAATATAGTGATCTCTGTCTCACACCAATCTGTCTCCCTCCTGTGATTTTTTCCTTCCATTTCCAGAAATAAAAAATAATTTTCCTCTGATATATAGAGCTGGAGATTTATTATGCTAGTCATTCAAAAAGGCAGCAGGTATTTTAAACAAGTTCTTTAAAATACAAAAAAAGTTGAGCTGCGATCACTGAAAACTAGGATCAAAGAGAAAGAGGCATCTGTGACTTTGCCCATTTGTTTGAGTTTGTTGTGGTGTTTTTTGAAAGAAATAACACAAATTGTCTTACGCTGTACAACTATGCTTAAAAAAGCAAATAGAAAGGATCTTTGGTATATTTCCAGCTTTCTCTTCCCAAAAGCACCTAAAAAATGTTTAAGCATGGTGTCACAAAACCCCAGTTCAGGAGAAACTAAGCAAGCCTAATTGCCTTTTTATAAATTAAAACTCCATATATTGCATTTTTATATAAATAAAGCAGATGTATACAACATTGTTCATATATGTTTTATATATAAAGCCAGAATAGATACATGAACAGAGATTAAGTGAGCATATATATGTGTGTGTGCGCTATGATTCACGCTGTGCCACCCTCATAAAAGCACTGAAGGATTACTACTCCATTCCTAGGAGCAGCTCCCCACACACAGAACCACCTGAAGGAAGCACACAGGAAAGGATTTCTGGCCATTGCCCATTCCCTCATTTTGCCACAAACAGTTGCTGCCACAGGGAGAGAGCAGGTCTACTCCTTCTAGAGTGCAATCCACTCGCCAGACATGAGAAGAGCCAGAAACTCTCTACTAATTATTTTGGCTAAGTGTTTCAAACCGGAATCAGCTTACACAAAGCTCACAGGTGCTGAAAGAGCTGGAAGCATTACCTGGCCGCCTCCGAAACAGGTTACTTTCAAGATGAAAGGGGCTCCCATCCAAGTGATGCAAAGCAGTCTTTGGCACGCTGCACCCGTACAAGAGAATCGCCTCTACTGTCATCTAGATATCGAGTCACTTTTATTAGAGCATATGGCATATGTCTGGCTAAGACGCAGCACGCTTCACGAATGCATCTTCTCAGTTCCCCACAGCTAAAAACCCGACTGCCTGCACTCGCGACCACCCAAGGACCGTCACACTGCACTTCCCTTTTAACAGGGCAGGACACAGAATTTAATTGTCCAAACCTCACACTACAAAGCTCCTAAGAGCATCAGAAACCCTTCTGTGTAACACCACAGAGTCCTCACTAGCACTCATTTCTCTTCAACTGTCTGTTGGAGACTCCTTCAAAATCCTTCCTTCCTGATTTTCTAGATATTCCTTAAGTCCTTGCATCCTCCATTGTGCTCTGAGAGCTGCCAAAAAAAAAAAAAAATCAGAAAAACTAATTTTTAATTTTGAGCATTTTTCTCCTGAAAGGAGATTGTCTAGTTATGCTGCAGCTGTTCCTTCTCTTGTTTGGTTTTACTTAAACAGTATACAGACGTGTAAGTACAGCTTTATTAGAAATCATTTATTGCTGGAAGAGTTATATAAAAAAAAATTCCCTACTTAAGGGCAACTCCAATTTCTCCTTATGAAGGAAATATTCTATGGCATGAGCAGGTTTTTCTAGTTATTTCTAACCCTGTAATGATTTCATTTAATAAGGTTTATTCAATTTTAACAATAATTAACATATGTATTTGATGTTTTACATATCCCAGACATTCTGTCTCACCATGAGAAAAAATCCCAACCTCTGTTGGTTTATTTACCTAAAGGGGATAACCTTCATCAGTATCCCATTTAACAAACTATAGGAAAGCTCCCTCAGCAACTGAAAAAAGTGTCAGCGTTGCCACTCATTCATCAGCCAGTCCAGCACACCCTCCAGATGACCCTGCTGGAAGTCCATCAAGGGAATGTTATTACAGATTTTAGATATGCCTGCAAACTAAGAATTTTGAAACCACCAGGAGGAAAGATTGCAGAAAACCAGGAAAGGGCCTCTTAGAGATCAAGCCCTTGTTAAGCATGGAAGATTCCCACTGAATGGAAGAGGGGAGAAGGGAAGCAACACTGCTGCCCTGGGAAGTAGAAAGGACAGATGAGGAAGTTGGGCACATATATTGATCTGCCCCTTACTTAGAAAATTCTTGTACTCAAGACTATTTTTGATTTTTCATACAAATGTATGTGAGCATTATATCATCCTTTATATGTAGTATCATTTTTACTTATCTTGTACTAAAATTTCTTAGAGCAAAAATTTAGAATCTCACCTTTGATTTACTCCACTAAAGCAACAAAAAACATACAACTTGGCTTTTTTTTCCCCTCTTAAAAGGTCAGTAAGCCTTTTATATTTTGACAGCCACTTACACACCAAAAAATCTCAAATTAATGTACAAAATTCAAGTGTCATCCATCTTGCAAAAAGCCTCCTGCAAGCAGGAACCTGACCAGATAGATACTACATCTTTTGGGGGGTGTGGGGAGGAGAAAAAAAAAGAAAGTCTTAAGAATGAAAGAACAAAACTTTGTGTCTCTTACAAGTACCTTTTTGTAGCTGGACAGAACAACATTGTCAGGTTTAAAACACTGGCCCAGAGCCAGTGCTAGCCAGAGCTATTCTACAGAGGTGGTGATTTTTACTAGCTGGGGTTTTCATTACCAATACTCGTCACTCCACAAACATTAAGACAGGCGCACACACAGACTTTTGGTGGAGTTCTTGGTGATTCACTACCACATACATTTTCCATTCCGAAGTGTTTGTTGGCGGGGCCCTTGTGACTCACCTCTAATGCACTTTCATGCCCATCACCATGGTCCCTTGGTGGAGTGTTGGTGATTCATTAATGCATGGCCAAGCAGTCTGCCAGATGACTGCATTGTGACTTCCGTTTCCCAAGTGAATTGGAAGTGTTCTTCCACACCACTTTGTATCTCTAGTAGGTAAGCTCTGAAGACAGAGCTGTTCCACTGCTATTCCCATGAGTCCAGTCCTTCCTAGTTTTGCCTCATCCTACTATTTCTGAGGACCAGAGGAACACCTTTCCTTGGTATTTAATCCCTCATTCTCCAGATGGTCAGGGAAGGGACAGTTCAGAAGACAAACAGCACTAGGAAGCCACTTCCAGGCTGAGTCCCAGCACCAGAACAGAATCTTAGCTGTATCATTACAAATTAATGATGCTAACCAGAAGCCCAGCAGTACACATTTTGTGATAACTATAGAATTATCCCTAGCACAAATTATTTTTATTTCTCTACTACATAATAACCACTGTTAAAGAATATGAAGGAATCTTAAGGATTTATTGTTTTGGGGTTTTTGTTTTGTTTGGTTTTTTTTCTTTTTAAAAAAAAGAACCCCCCACACAGCAACTCCTTGGAGTGTTCTGCAAAAACCTGTCCTGGAAAAAAAAAAAAAAAAAAAATCAGGAATAACTGAAGAGGCAGAAGCACAGGGCATACATAGAGAGTACTTGAGAGTATTCAGATCCATAAAGTGCTGCCCACACATCACCCCGTGCATATTTGCATATAGTAAGAATTACACTGTTTGGAACTAAAATTGCTGTTATTACAGAAGATGTTCCTCCCCAACCTTAAGATCCAAGATGTGATTGTGCACACTTTGACCAACCAATGAAAAAAAAAGAGATACCAAGAACTCCAGAAAAGGAAAAAACTAGGTCTGTAGACACAATTAGAAATACAAGTGGGGACTCCAAATTATTAGTAGAGATGACTTTCCCCTCCTCACTTTCCTGTCACAAGCTTTCCCATTGCCCTGTGCTTCCAAAGGGTTTCCATATAGAATAAAAAATTTAAATACATAGATATTAGCAATTTAATTCCTTTCAAAAAATGCTTTTGGTTATGATTATCTGTAACATACTGTTTATTTTTATCACAGTTGTCAAAGAAAGACTACAGATCAAATCTCTAACACTGTGTTCTACATTCAGCTGCACTTCAGGTTACTGCCAGTCATCAGTGCTCACCTTGTTCCTTCCTCATCTATTCAATGAAAAGAAGCCTAAACATGTAGCACGTTCTGTGCTGCTGTCAGGTGTGAAGACTTGCAGACCAGGTGTGGATTTAATGAAAGTCCCAAAAAATAGCTTACGTCATATGAATTCGGTTGTGGTCCTCCTTATGTCCTTTAGGTGAGAAAGTGATGCTATTTAAGTAACACAAGAATACTGTTTCTTTTCCATAATCTGCCAATTGCACATAGTTTAGATTAGCACATACTTTCACAAATAAACAAACAGATCTTTACAGGTACGAAACACTCCAACCCTTTCTCTTAAAAGCCTTACAGTTTGTTGGCAAAAAGTAGGCCAGCCTACAAAAGCAGACAGAAATGCATGCTGTCTGCAAGAATTCCCATATCTGTAACTTCCATGACTTTTATAAAGATAATTTAGGAATAGTTCACATTTTTTATACTGTTGATTTATTTTGTCATTAAGTTTGCATCTATATATTCAAAATTACTGTTCTAGAAAGAAAAAAAAGCAGCATAGCATCATTTGCAGCATAGAATAATTACTATCACTCTGAAACAAGGAAATGCATAAATATATAGGAAGAGAGGGCTTTTGTGTGTGTTTTTGTATGTTTTGTGTGTTGTGATTATGGTGTTTCTACATAGTAAAGCCTCATTTGTACCTTAGCATCCCTGCCACCAAATTGCTCTTCCAAGTCACTAATGTAAACCATTACACCTTGGAGGGTGAATCTATCAGTGACTGCAGTAGAAGAGATGTCAGTAGTATGAGCACAAAGATGTATGACCACAGTGAAAAGCACCCACCTCACATGCCCCTCTAACTACAACAGGCTGCAAATTGAAAAACATGCAAAAATAAATAGTCCAGAAAAAATATAGATCAAGAACTCATACAGTCCACTATCTCCAAAAAAAGATTCGTGCACACCCTCTGACTCAAGCTGGTATCTAATGGAAAAGGATGAATACAAGTAGCCACCTCAAGTGTAATAAGGAAGCAAGCTATGAATTCTTGATCAATTACTCAAACCTCACCAGGATGTGATTCCAGAGCAGCCCCAAATTCATGCCAGAGTGGATGTGGTTTTCCAGTTGCATAGATGACTTAAACCCTCAATGCTTTTAGCCCGTCCCATTCAAACACATTTTGTTGACATTTAGATCAAAGGGATAAGACTCAAGACGCTCCATTATAAAGAAAACATTTGGGACAACTTAATCCCGAGTTAGAGGCAGTATGGCTTTACCTTCAAGCTTGTGGGGAGGACTCCCTCCTACCCTCCTGCAGCTATAGTCATGCTAAAAATCCACAGCAAGAGAACATGAGTAGAACCTTCTAACACAACAGTGAGCACTCACAACCCAGTGGTAACACCCACAGCGTACCTGAACCCTGCCTGCTGGTGCCACTTGAGATGCTGTAGCTCACTCCTTCCAGCAGGCAACTGCTGCCTGATCAGCAGAAGAATTTACACAGACAGCCCTAGATGTGCACAACACTGCACATAATCACTACAAATTTGTCCCAAAATGGTGTTAACCAAGTTGTGCTTTATTGGCACACACTCTAGTGGCAGAGATGTACTGAAAAAGACTAAAAACCTGTCTGCAATATCTGTATACTTACAGAAAAAGACAAGAGATGACTATATACTGTAGCACATGCATAACCCACAAAGCAACAAGTTCAAGATCAGTCAGCATCTGTTTTTCCTTTTTTCCCCTGCTACCCAATTACTCAACTTCCACAGTCATATCTCATGTATGAAACCTGGTAAATTCTAACTGACATTTAAAAATGAAGCTTCTAATTACTGCTTCTGCAACTTTTATGAGATTACATTCTGAAAGCAAGAATGAGACACAAATAAGAACATATTCAAGGAAAGATAAACTCTTTCCACACATTAATAATCAAATGTAGCTACATAGTCAGAATTGCATAGAACTTTCTGCAATAAATTACCAGTAAGACTTTCTCCTGAATACACAATTACAAAAGCTAGAGTAATTAAAGCATAAAATGCATTTATATACTTTTTAAATGCTCTCCTTTGAGCAAAACAGTAAATATTTAAAATTAAGCTTCATTCCATTTCTATTTAGTTATTTCTTCACATTTTGTACTTAGGGAAACATTTTAGGCTGGAATTCCTTAGCTGGAATTACACAAGAACCTCCATAAAGTATATAAGAGTTTACCATTTAGTACACACAGAACCAACCTACACACGCACTACCAAAAAAAAAAAGACACCAACCCAGCCTTGTATCATCCGTTACTTTGTTTTCATAGCTTTACCCAGCATATCTTCTGTTATGACAGCTGCAGAATCACCCCATTACTCAGTCCTCTCCTCCCTGCTCAGCATTACAGCCCTGTTTGCCTTTTGCACACATCCATTCACACGTGCCCCGTTCCACTGGCAAACCCTGAAGAGCCATATTAGCTGTGCTGCTAGTATTTATTTTTTCCTCCCTTCCCTCAGAATCAGGCTCACATCAGTCTGTCACTTCCCTCCTCAGCATCACCAGCACCAGCCTGCACCCTTCCCATCACACGTTTCGGCTACAGCACTTTCCTCTCAACTGCCTGCCACCATCACATCCAGCCCATGTCACTAAAAGCTGTCTCCTCTTGCACTAGCAGAAGTCTGGGCTTGATCGCACTCCCCTTATTATACATCCACGTACTGTAGGACACTGTAGAAGGTTGGTGCTGGTCTCCTCTCGCAGGTAATTAGTGACAGAACAAGAGGGAATGACTTCCAGCTCCAACAGGGTAGGTTTAGACTGAATATTAGGAAAGACTTTTTCACAGAAAGAGCGGTCGGGCATTGGAATAGGCTGCCCAGGGAGCTGGCTGAGTCACCATGCCTGGACGTGTTTAAGAGTCCTTTAGATGTGGTGTTGAGGGATATGGTGTAGGGGAGAACTTTGTAGAATAGGGTTAGTGGTTGGACTTGATCCCAAGGGTCTTTTCCAACTGAAATGATTCTATGATTCTTCATGCAGGTCTTTCTTCCTGCAGTTGCCTTTAGCTATTGGGAAGTTTAAGTCATTAAAAGAACTGGCAAAAAGACCTGCCATACCCTCTCACGGCACAGTGCAACCCATGGTGGTACTATCTTTTCTGAATTTGGGATTTAGCAACAGAAAAAAAAATAAATTTATCTCAAACGATGATAATAACAAAAAATGTGATAGATTTTGGAGTAGAAAACTAAGTTTTCTAGTGTGGCTAAAGGAGGGGACGGGGCGAGGAGATGAACCTTCACATAAACAGCAATTACTCCCTTTAGGCAGAGCCTCAGAGGGTAACATTGTACTAACACAATTGGGAAATGCAACTTTCAGCATTGTTGAACCTCCCTGGTAGGCAGTTACATTTATTTCCTCACAACCGCAGAAGCTAAATAGCTAGTTTCAGAGCCACATTTTAAAATAACTCAACGTATTTTAAAATATTCATTAGGCAGCTGTGTAAATCCTGTGTCCTGCCATTCTCATGATCATTCCAACAGGAAATGCCACTGTTAGCTGACACGTCTGCGAAGCGAACGTGAAATTGTATCGACAGCAGACTAGTCACTGCAAACCTCTGACTCAGTGCTCTTCCCCAGTTTCAACAGCTCTCGCTGGAGTAGGGCAGCGAGGAATCAAACCAAAGGTAAAAAAAAAAAAAATGAAATCATTCCTTCCTTTCCCTGCTCCAAGAAAATCAGGACTTCATCCTAAGAGTTTTCAAAGTTGGTCTGATACGCTTTGGCACCTACAAAATTAAGATCTTCACATGGATGCATGTATATCCAACACCATCACAAGAGCACAAACAAAAGAATAATTCTCCTCCAAAACACAAACAGCCACATTTAATCTTTTTTTGCCTTCAAGAATTCCATAATCCTCAAGAGAAGTATATGGTATTATGTATATTTGAAGGTTTCTCTAAAATTTGATGGTTTACTTTCTTCTGTCTTTGCTATTCTTTATATCTGTTTGATTTACTCCTCATTTATCATATTACACATAACAAAACATAACTAAAAAACCTGTTTGAACTTCAAGACGTATAGTATGCCAGAAAAAAATTTAGTTTAGTATTTACCATTATATTGCACTGATTAAAGAAGTTCAGCCCCTATTGGGCAACAAATATGTTTCCTGCCCCTGCTCTGTGGATTGAGTCTCCATGGTCAAAAGCTTCTTTCTGAACATGAGATCACAAGACATAGTGATCCCTAAACTCACTCATCTGTTGTACTTCACTTGGTACAGTTCTAACTTCTCTAAAACATCTCAAGAGTCACTTTCAGTTTACATAAGTAATAGTAAATAATAAATAAAACATTTCAGTGAAAGGATAAAACCTTAAATGAAAAGGCCTGAGGAGGATGGTTACACACCACCATCAATTACACAATCAACAGGTACTGAAGCAGCTCTGCCAATGCTCAAAGACTATCTCTTCATAAGAGCACTGTGCAAGTGCATAACATTCAGATAAATGAAAAAAAAAAAAAGGGGTATTTTACTTAAAGCAAGTCTTTTCAAGAAAACCTGGAAAATACAGGCTTTGAGATCCATCTCCCAATGCTGAATACACCTTCCAGACACAGCTAATTCACTATATACTAACACAGGCAGACTTGGAAAATACAGCCAATCATATCTGTCAAACAGAGCTGGAAAGTTTTCACTTCCCTCTAAAGAATCCATACTTAAGAAACAAATATTAGTAGACAAGTTAAGCATTCATATGGCATTTAAACACGTAGAAGATCTGGAAGCAGGGAGACTCACGCAAGCCTGCAGGCTGCAAGTGTTTGACATTGGAATTGACTTGAACTTAAAATACAGTGGAAGTCATTATATCAAAATGGCAATCGCAAACAAGGCAGCTTTTCACATCCCCTCTCTTTATGTTCATTTATTGCACTTCTTCCTTGTTGTTTATTACGATGAGCACAGAATGTGCACGTGGTTTGGAGCCAAGGAATATCCTTCTAGGTTCCTGTAGGGAAGTCATAAGTCTGGGTGTCCAAGATCATAAAAAGATAAGTAACAGGAATAACACCTGGTCATTTATTAGATATTATCTGTCATAAATCTTTACCTTCCTTGATAAAGCTGTCAAAAAGCCCAATTAAGATGCTATTAAAAATAGAGAAAGGAATATTGAACAAAGCAAATAAGAGATCAGACTCCACAGACCTTGTTTTCTTTTTATCTTGCTTGTGAAGCATTACACTTCTATGCCTCTTGAAAGCCAGAAAAAGCTATCCTTCATAGCCAGGTTTACCAGAGTAAAATGACAATATTTAACATACTTTGTAGAACTCTGATAGAAATTTTACAGACATCTCCCTGAGAAAGTAGAACTCCCAAGGAAGTTTGAAAAATAATTGAAAAAAATATAGGAGGAGAAAATATAAACACAATAGCAATGACAGTGTCAGAATTGTTTGGATACCATTTAAAAACCATAAAGAATTCAAAATACGATCGGTAAAATACACAATCCATGCTTATCTTAGATCACCAAGCATAATCCCAAAAAATGAAATTTTTTGGCTAGAGTTTAAATTACCAAACATCCTTGTGCACAATAAACCAGCTAATCCTGGGCTTCCTGCACTGTAGCCACACCTACATCCTGAAAGCCTCTAGCATCGAGACAGCACTCTCCCAGGCGTGGGTCCAAGCTGCTTTCCCTTCATCCACCCCCAGGACCACAGTCAACAGCACACTTCATTTAGGCAGTGCCAGCTGTCACACAGGCTGCATGTGACAGGACAACTGCCTGAGCCCAACACAGCTAGAGCTGAATCCACTGCCTGACATCCATATTCACAGAGGGGTAAAAAACAACACCTACACCCTACCTGTGCCTTTAGGCTTTTTATTGTTAAGAGATTCTTGCAGGAGTAGAGATTCCCTGCAATGATGAATGTCGGTCACCAGTAGACTGTGGTCAAAATGTGCTTACCATCTTGAACCAGATTCATATTTGAGGTAGTCGTGTTTTGAACAAATTAAACACCCATCCAGGCATGCAGACTTCAGATTCCTTGTTTTCTCAATGTAGCTGTGTGTGGTCTCAGAGCTTCACTCATTTAAGTGAACCCCTTGTCCTCTCACAGTCAGAAAGGGGGGAGGCCAAAAGTCTCAAGATAAGTTTCTCAATTTGATCATATCCAGCTACCTAGTACTACTACCTCCTCTAATTAAGACCGCATTTCCCCCCACACTTGCTTAAAAAAAAACCTCAGTTTCCCATCGCACTATCATCTCAGCCTGACTGAATGCAGAAAAAAAACCCATTCCAAGTTTCTCAGTGGAGGCAGTTTGAGTTACACCGAGTGCCACGGCTTAACTCTGCCTCAGACTCCGTATGGTCTCTGCGTGACTCAATAGGTGAATTATTATTTAAAGATAACAACTATAAATTTAGAAGCTGTTAATATCTCACACGTTAATAATGAATGAAACATTAATAAGCCATTTTACCATCCCACTAAAAACAGTGCTAAAAGCTGTAATCGTTCATTGACAAAGGGACACTGTGCTGTGAAAGATCTCAATGGAAGCACACATTTCCATGTGCCCTCATACACACAAAGACTTTGTTATGGGGGGCTAAAGAACTAGAAGCGCCAATATTTTATCTTTTGGTCTCCACAGAACAGCAGATGCCACCATACCAGAAGTATTACAATGGGAAAGGAGGGAGGAATTATGTTAGCCAGCTGTTTTGGGTGCACAGCATGCTGAATAGCCCTATTTCTAGAGGCTCAGTACACTTGCAGATCTATGGTAAAAGCTTTATTTCCCATGCTCAGAGCCTTAAAGGGACTTGGGAGAGCTTCTGCCACCTGTGATTCACCCAGAGAAAGTACTCAAGACTATTAAGGTGCAAATCTCATCTCTGTATTTTACATCCTAGAGCTGCAGCACATACCTCCACATTGTGACCCAAGATTTTCCATACAGTAAGCCTCCACATGGCAGGTTTTGTAACTGCCCCTCTTTTACTGAAAATTTTTCCTTGGCACCAGAATTTTTTTAATTTTTTTTTAATATATCATTGACCTTTCATCTCTTAGACCACAATGCTTTAAAGACTTAATGACTGTGCTTAAGTAAGGGTCAAGGCTTGATTTTCATTCACTCTGCTTATTTTTCCTAAGTGATATTGGTGGTAGATTTACAGAAATAGATGGAAATATCATATGGAAATGTCTTTAAGTTATGTAGCTCTCCAACTTAGCAGTTGCCAAAAAATGTGATATTTGAATCAAAAGGCATACCAGACTTCCCAATTACCTTACTTCAAAGTAAAAGCAAATAAGGCATTGACATTTATGATTAATAGAGGAAAAAAAGATACTGTGATGCCTGTATTTCAGTGTGGGATCACAGATGTGCCAAGCTTATCTGCTTCTATTAAAACCACAATCATCTAGCAAAGCTAGATAGCTGCAAGCAGGAGCATCAATGTACTCTGGCATCATATAGGTTTCTCTTCTTTCCATCATATACACTACTCTTACCTTCCTTCCTAAAGCTTGAATAAAATCAAGACTTTTTCTTCATGCTTTTATCTTGGAATTTACATAGGTCATTTGTATTTAGGAAGCCTTTTCATCAAAGGCAAACTAAAAAAATACCCTCCTTGTACTGCCGTCCTTTCAAAGGTTATAAAAACATCATTTAAAAAGCTGCGTTTCCAAGAGACATCCAATAATTACATAATTTCGAGTTCCATTTCTGCAGAGTAAACTTCTGGTTCCTGTGGTGGACTTCAATTATCCTCATTTACTCCATATATTTGCTCCCTTTAGTATCCCAAGACTGTCTTAAAAAGTGAAGCTTTCACAGCAGTCCACTGCCCTTCAAATGCTCTGCAGAAACATAAATGGCAATCTATTTAAGGAACTGTTTTTCTAGCACCAGAGAGAAGTATTTTAACTTTGGACAGAATGCAAAATTCCCACTAAAGTTGGTGAAAAGTGTTTGGAAGATAAACCGAGACCAACAGTGGTACCCACAGTCTTTTCCTATTTACACTGGACAAAAAGAGGTCACTGGACACTGACCAAGCAAATGCAAAAAGAGTTCTTTCTTTTTTTGTAGCAACAAGCTTCCTACAGTCTATCCAAGTCTCCCACCCTCTTTACTGCAATTAATCATCCTGAATGATGTGGTACCTGCTGTTTTTTCCCCCTCCCTGCTCCTCATCTTTTAGAACAAACTCCTTTAAAGAAAAGGCTCCACCCCATGAAGGTTCATAGCTGCTATTCTTCGCTGTTTTTCTACTGAAGTTTCGGTCTCTTCCTTGCACGGGCATCTAGAACAAAAGCTGCTGAATTTCTCTGCATTTTGTAGTTAATCCTTCCATAAATCAGGCCTGTGACTTACATTCTTATATTGTTGGGTTTACTGAAACTTGAAGAACATTTTCAGGCCCTACCTTGTGCCCATTCAGTTCTCTGCTTTCCCTTTCCAAGGCCACAGCACCCTTCACCCTCCCACCCAACTGCTGCATCCCTCCATTTTCTGGGATGTGGGTGGGATATGCCCATTCTTTGCCTGGGTGACTTTCATCCTCTCCTGCTGCAGTGCAAACCCCTGGATCTCATTTGTCCGTAGGCAGGTTTTTATTGTTCTCTCTCCTCCTGAGCAAAATTGCACAAAACATGCGTTCAGAAGAGTAGACCACAGGAAGAGTAAAGAAGAAATGATCTGACATGTGCAGCACAGACAGAGGAGACCTCCACAGATGCTGAAGGGGCAGAGTTTGAGATATAAAGAAGATGAGAAATAGGGGGGGAGAAGTGAAGAATGTTTTGTAGACTCATGTAGCCTGACATTTTTCATCTTTTTACTCTCCAAAAACCCAACTTTCCATCAAAATACAGAACTGGCTTATTTTCTCAGTTCATTCACAAGTCTCAGTAATTATCTACATGCATTTATGTTTGAGATTATTTTAATTTTGAGCTTCTTGCCAATTTTCATTTTGGGTAAACACCTTTGAGTACCTGAAGCCAAATTTGCATTAAGTGTAATACTCCTTACTCCTCTTTCTTTCCTGGAGTGCTTCCATGTGCTCTTACACAGCTGCTACGCTCCACTTAGCTGTTGACTGATGCTTTTCACACCCATACACATTTTTCCCCCAAGATGAATTGTTGCCCAGCTCTAACTTCCTATTCCCACATAACACACTGGAATTTTAGCAAGTGCTGTTGCATTACACATGGATGTCTTATATCTATGTTTTATAATTATCCTAGAACAACTAATTAAATGTTTACTGTTTGACATTTCTTAGTAGATACTCTCTGAAACTGAAAAAAAAAATATAGATACTCAATTTTATACATCTCTCCTAAACCTATAGAACACATTTTCTTGTTTCAATAAGAATGTTCTTTAAAGTAAAAAAAAAAAAAAAAACCACACAAACAGGCAATTATCAAAGCTCAATGTGAAATCTCAAAAAAAAAATAAATTTCCAGCATCATATAATCCTCCATTACCCTCCAGGATATAGCTAAAAATAAAATAGTGAGTTACAGTATTTCTGGTACTACAGAATGCCAGTCCCTGTAAGGCATATTTAATACTTTTGTTTGTGGCTTGGTGGGTTGTTTTGGTTTTTTTTCCTTCTTTAATTATTCATCTCAGTGGAAAATTTCAGTTAGTCCAAGATTATCTTCAAAATAAAGAAAAGATTTCATCTCTGGAAACAGACTACTCAGGGGATCACAAGATCCCTGACACTCTTGGGTTTTTAAACTCGTTAACCTCCTTGCAGCTGTTATCAGGGGACTTTCAATACTTAAAGATCTAAACAGTTAACACTTTCAAATGCTGGAATGTCACTGAGGACAATAAATGGCTTTGGACCTGGCATGCTGGAAAGCTGCCAGCCCTGGCCAAAGACTTGCTGATTTTTGCTTGCATTCTTAGACTGGATTCTAAATCCCTGTATTTGGTTTTCAGGCTTTGGCACTGGCCCATTTGTTTCCCTAACAGAAATAAATTATGCAGCTAAGATTTTCATTCTGATTTAAGAACCTGAGCTGACACTGGCTTAATATGAACCAGGAGTTCTCAGATAATCATGGAACAAGTGTTTCAGTCCTAAGCAGACCAAAATTATTTAAGTACAAGATCAGATTTTATTTGACTACTTGCTAGATGCATTTAAAAACTAAACAAACAAGGTAACACTTATGAACCTACAGGATGTTATTTCTCTTCAGGAACGAGTTAACCTCTGTCACCTCCAGTTCCCAGGAAAGACCTTCACCCAGCCTGCCCAACACAGAAGGCCTCTGCAGGACTCTCCTAGTGAAACTTGAACTGAGCTGAACTTCAACTTCAGAACTGTTGGGGAAATTGTTATAATAATTAGACTCATTTTCAGTCTGTATTACAATAAGACTTCATACGAAAGTGTCAGCTAAAAAAGTTTGTCCCTATCTTTCCTGTAGGCCCCCTTCAAGTACTTATAAGCCAGAACCTTCTCTTCTCCAGGCTGAAGAACCTCAATTCTCTCACCCTGTTCTCACAGGTAAGGTGCTCCAGCCCTCTGATGATTTTATGGCCCTTCTCTGGACCCACTCCAACAGGTCCATGTCTTTACTAACAGCACACACGAAGATCCTAAGAGAGCACTGGATAAAAATCTGAAAGAGTATTCAAGAGAAAAAGTCACTCCAGGTAATGCCCTCAAAAATTACATTTTTCAGTGGCATCTGACTATGTGGATATTTTTGTAAAATTTCACTCTGGATTGATACAAATAGCACTTCCCAAGAAGCGTTTACACAGTACATACTTATGAAGTATCATTAGTGGGCTGTGATAGTATGCGATAAAATAGTACACAACTTTTTCTTCCATGCAACCACATGTAGGAGTTTTAAAAAATTAAGTTGCTCTTTTATTTGAAATAACCAAAACCTTCTAAAAATCAATTTCTACCAATAACTGCATTAAGAGAAAAAGAATTAGCTTTTTTTATCTCTTTGCTGCTACCATCAGTGCATAAAATCTTTGCAAGAATTTGGTTTGCCTCTATTTTTTTTTAACCAAGAAAGGATAAAGTAAAAGACTTCTGTTTTAACCATTATCCAGTCACTGAGCTGTATTTTAAGTACCTACACAATGAATGTTTACTTCTTAAGTTCTATAGTAACAGAGTTCCTTCCACACAGGATAAAAGAATCACCAAGGTAATCAGAAAGCCATCTGGATACATTAAAAAGCGGATCAGGTGTAATTATTTACTAAAACTGAGCACTCACAGCTCCAGCTGAACTCAGACTGCAGACATCTCAGCACTCTTAGAAGCCTTCAGAGCTCCTTTAACCTGCCTATTTCCACTACACTGATCAACCAGTTCCAACCTGGAAGCTTCCTTCCTTGCCTAAACCTACTTCTGGTCTAGCTCAGCTCAGATCAAGATGCTTTGTGAAGAACTCCTGAGGCTTATAAAGAGGGCAATAGAAGAAGAAACTGAGTTAATTAATTTTTCTATGAAAAAAATACCTGAAGGTGCATATCCTAGATGGTTGCTACACCATATTGCAATTTAATGTATCATGGACTTCCAATTCAATTGGCCAACACCACAGAGTAGCAGAGATTTGAGTAACATTAAGCGTTATCCTGTCATATATATTGCAAGTAACTATTTGAGACCTCTCTTTGCAAAGTAGAATAGCCTGGGGTACCATCAATCTACTTCTCATGTAAACATAAATAAACAGCATCAAACCTTCTCTGACTTTCGATAATCAGTCTTACAAAAAATTCTGCCACTAACCAGAAACTATGAACTACACTCAATATTTCAACAGACCTCCACATTCTGATGTTCCCCTCTTGGAGGGGGAGGAGAGGGATGACGACACCAAAACACCACAACAGTTTCCCAACATGGAATGATAGTCTCTATGTAATTTATTGCCATGAATTCTTCATTCTGTTTTGAGAGCATAAGCTTCAGATGAGATGAAATAAAAAAGCATTAAAAAGCTGAGTCCAAAACACCACACCTAAGAATTCAGTGAACTCTCCAACCCCCCAACAGGCACATTGATAAAGAACAGTGTAGGCATGGCCTGGAAAGGCATGAACACACCAAGCACTTAAAAACAAAAATTATGCAATATTCAACATTCTTTTCAATGTCTTCTCACAGACCAGCTACTTCTGTGATGTATATGGCTCTCACCTTGCCACTTCCTTCTTGCATTCCAGTCTTGAAAAGCTGTACTCAATTTCCCACGGGCTCATCGTTCAGTAAGTACACCTGTTACTAGGGACTTGCACGTCTCTGCTGTAATAGCTAGCTTGACAAGTAAACCACATGAAATTCTTCATGAATCTACAATTCTATGAAAACAGAAGAACTACTAAAAGCCACTGCAACATATTCAATCACTGACCACAGCTTTTCTAGTTATTTAGCTGCTAAATCCTTCCTCATTGGCATCTAATCAATTGATTTGAGGGGGTTTGTAGAATTTATTCTATCTCTGCAAGTGAGAAACATTTAATTGGCTATTCTTGTATGCTTTCCACAATCCCGTATAAACATCAAACTGGGCCTAACATTTCCTCTGACGGAACAGCACATTATAAAACACCCAACTTTGGTGCAATTGTTCATAAAATATTTGGTCACATTTATATATATATTTTTTTAAAAAAGTACTGTACACATGCATATTTATATAGCCATACCCTAAGAATGGAAACATTCAGAGAATACACCTAGGCAGAGAGCAGAACTGATACATTGCATAGCATTTTAAGATAAATTTACTTCTAATATGGAAAGAACTCCTGAAAAATCTAAAGACTTGTCAAAATAAGATTCCTGAAAGAATGCCAATCAAGGCATTAGCTGGCTCTGGTTTTGACGTCACAATAGGAAATATAATATAGGACTAAAAAGTCAAATATTTATTTCCTGTCAAAAAAAAAAAATAATAATTTCAGTATCATCTTTTCCCCTGCCCTAGTTAATAAAACCCAGTTAAACTGACAGTTTTGTAAGTATTCCAATTTTGGCAGAACTACATTTTTTCTGAAAATTTATTTGTTGAAAATGGCATTCAGTCCTGTCCACTACAAAAAGACAACCAACATCTATGCAATCTTACAAACCACCCAGAAACTTTCACTTAAGAGTGACAAATTCAAGAGAATGAGACAAGTTGCTTTAAACCTTTATGTGAAGTATTCTTGTTGAGGTTTGTTGGGTTTTTTTTAAAAATAAAGTGAAACATAAGCAGCAAGAAATAAAAGCACAGAGGATGCTGAAAAGATGCTGAAAAGATTCATAGACAAGGACGGAATTTGACTTAAAAGCAGGTAATGGGGCTTTTTTTTTTTTTTTTCCCAATCTGAATAAAGATGTAGCTACTAGCTCCAAAGTTCACAAAGAACTCCACGGCCTACTTTCTCCATTTATTTTCAAGTCATACCAAAAGGCCCAGGCACTTTCCCTGCCTTCATGAAATATATCACCCCAAAAATCATGCATTAAGTCTTCTATCAGAAACACGCTCCATAACAAAGGCAATGACACAGAAATCATGTCTAACTGGTGCCATAATAGAAACAGAATGTGTGCTATGGAGCCTGCCAAACTGCAAACCCTGTGCTGCAAACAGACACCATCCTTTCATTTCTTCATTGCCATTTCTTTTCTAATTTAATTCATTTCTTCCCAGCATTTATTCTGTTTACCTTTTGCATGCCTCCCAAATCAGGTAATACAATTCAATTTTTACAGTCATTTTTACATTCCTATTCCCAGTTATGCAATGACTACATTCAAAGTATTGCAGAGAACTTAAAGAACGAGGTAATTTCAGCAACAAAAATGTCTGCATAGAGATTTTTGTATTCATCTTACACAAACATAATTTTGGGGGTAAAATGGAGTTGGCAACATACTTTTAACATTTTGAGTCTTGTATACATTTTGAACAGGTATACAATTTCTCTGAAATAGTGACTTGGTGTCATTTTGTTTCAAACAACGTCAGCTCATTTACTTTCAAGCAAACCTATGTGGGGAATTGCATCTTGTTCATCCAATGTGCTAAATAGATTTGTCACATTATTAATGAAAAAAATAGTTAGATTTTTACCCATGCAACAGAAACAAGCATTTTAAACTATCACATTAACAGTTTCACTTAAAAACAACATTACACAAAAAGTAAATAGTCTAACACCAAGATTAGTCTTCTGCTTGTGACGCGTCACCAATTACATTATGGGTTATATAATGCATTGTATGTTTATTCTGGCTCAGATTCTTTCACCTGTTCTCCCCTGGCATTGCTACCACCACCAGATGGGTCCATTTTAGATTTAATTAATTTACCCCCCTCTACTAGGATTTCGAAGAAGTAACACGCTGACAAGAACCCTGGTTCTTTCCTTTCTTGGATACAGAAAAAGAATCTAGACACCGAGAGATTTTCCTTTTAAGAGCAGAATACAGCATTCACAAATAAATATCTGGGGAGAACACGTGTTGTTCAAAGAAGCTAAAAATAGTACAATCAACAAACATATGTTTAACTAGGAACCTTCCTAGACTGTAAAAGTAACATTATTCTTTAAACACAGTGTGGGCATGAGTACACAGAAAACTGCTTGAGTTTTTTTAATGGCAATGGAGCAAAATTATTCAAAATGCCTGCATGTAGATAAAGTTAATTCTATACACTGCATACTGAACTACAGTTTTCCTTCTTCTTGTCTTCCCTTCACCATGCTATTCTTCTATTCTTACACCCCTCAACACACTACAGCTAATATTTCATTCAAAATATTTTTTTTATTCCCTTCATTTTCTATTTACGTAAAAAATAATTCTTCAAGAAGGGAACTTAGTATGGCACAGCAAGTTTTAACCACCTGTAGTTCTTCAAAACCACTAGCTGTTCTAACGGCCTCACAAACCATACTCCCTTCATAAACCTAACAAACCAGGTGAGTGGATGTGCGCTAATTAAATCATTTTGCTTATCCTGATCTCTACACTGATTTATATGGACTGGGGCAAACCAGTTCTTTCACAATCCTCCTCCTCTCATGCCTTTCTCCTCGTTATCTGCTTCCAGATCAGAAGATGCACGAGGCAAAGGATCGCCCCTTTGTTAAAGCTCATAATAGGATCTGGCACAACTAAGCCTGCAAAACCATGTGGCCTCTGAATACTACAATAAAAAAAATAGTTTAGATAGGGCTTTTAAGTTGCTAAGTCCGATTTTGAATACATAGCGCTCCTTGTATAGAGTGGAACATTTTAAAACCATATCCTAGAGCCCAAGTAAAGAATTTTCCCACTTGCAGAAAATACTACGAAAGCCACAAGCCTTTCACCCCTCTTAATGGGACTTAAATGGTGCAGAAGCATTGACATGCTTCCATGTACAGGAAGGAGCTTTTCTTCAAACTCATCAATATGAAACACAAACCAGCTTACAATGAGTGTTGTCACTTCTCCAAGCCTGTCTCCATAACAGATATGGTGCTTCTCTCCCGCTATCAAAATATTTTCATAAAGTTTTAGCTCTGAGTGTCACATAACTACACAAAAATCTCAGGTTTTTCACCTTCAGAAGTCTGGTGACGCACTTAAGGAGCATCAGCTACAGACTACATAACTCCAGCAGAAGCCTAAGGTCAGAATACAAATAGAAACAACTCATAATTAAATACTGAAGAATCTAATGATTCATTTAAAAAAAAAATACTTTGCATCAATATAGCATTTTCTACAGCATTTGCAGTGAATGCAACAGTATTTTAATTTAAAATCATTAATTTATTTTTTTTAATAAGAGAATGATATAACACTTTAGTTTAACATGATGTTCTTTTAAATTATTTCGAATTAGTCCAAATAAGCAGATCATGTAAAAGCAGACATCCAGGAACCAACATCGATTTCATTACAGGGGTGAGAAACACACTACTTTTACTGTTATTAATGGCCAAAATACAGCTACGGTCTTAAGGCACACAATTTTTGATGAGATTAAATGAACTGTTATTTCCATCAGCTCTCAGAACATATTCTCATTTACTTATACACATGCAAACCATGAATTTTATAAGTCATGGGCATTTTTCTTTTTCTCTAGTAGTTACGCAGTAGCCTACCTTTACGTACCATTTAAAATCCAGAGCATTTTACAAACCTACAGAAACTACAGTCTTAAATACACTGCTGAAATACACTGCTGAAAACAATCCATTCCCAGAACCAAAACTATTTGTCCCAAGAAAAAGACAACTCAACCTGAAAAGCACAGTTATAAAAAAAAGCCCACATTTTAAATGTTTCTTCTACTTCTTGTTCATAAACAATTTTACTGAGCTGAAAGAATATAAATACACAAGACAATCTTTAGAACTCTGTGTATTGCTAGAAGCTTTTCTAGAACTTTTACCTTTAATTGAAGTTATCACTATCTTTCCACTTCTAATAAACATTTTGAAAAGAAAAGCTCCACCGCTTACATTCTCAGTAATAGGAAAAGCACCCTGAAAACAGCCTGGACACAAAACTCTATCACCTGCTGTCGCAGACTAAACCAAATAGGCAACAACTGCTTTAAACAACCTGTCCCAAACCAGTTTTCTTCCCCCTGTGTCAGCACAAATAATAATATCTTTATCCATAGAGACTTCATACACAGCAAATACTCTCAGAAGATCAATAAATAAATACATAAAAAATAATGTTAGGATAATTATACTAAAATTAATCAATAGTTGTCACAGCCCAGCCCCTGTGATATTTTAAGACAATAAGAGATCATCTAAAGTCAAAGTCTTACCATCATTGCTAACCTGTTGGTTCACTGTCCCATCCTGAGCAGCCAGCCCAGGGCAACCTGCTGGGGCCAGCACAGCCCAGGCACAAACAGCCACAAGCACAAGCTTAACACTGAAGTCAGAGCTACAGCACAGCAAAAGAAAGAGCTCTCTGGAAGAGCAGTTACAGGGAACCATACATACATTGCCCACTAGTTGAAGAAATAAGTAAATGGAAAATAAAGCCAGAAGCTTATTAAAAAAAAAGGCTTATCTAGAATTTGTCCTAAAAACATGTCTAACTTTACCTTGAAAAGGAACAAGGCAGAATAAGAGAGCATAGGAGCTCCCCATGCTCCACACTGCAGCACTTGCATCCTCAAGACTAATCTAGCAGAGCTGTGGGGACTGCAGCCCATTAAGAGGTGCTGTAGATCAGGTGTGCTCCTGGAGCTCGTCTTCCTAATTAGTTTCACCTGAGAGGAATCCACTTCCTCACGCTGGAAAAGCTAACCTGTAAAGTTGCATTCCTCATCCAGCTAAAATGTTGAAGCGAACAAAACTGTATTCATCAAAAGACACCATGAAATTAATATTTAGCATGTTAATAATGAAACAACCTCACTTTTGAAACTTTTCAGTATTCCAACTTTTACATTTGAAATCCTTTTTGCTCAGTAAAAATGTCTAAAAACACTTATCAGGGTTTAGGGCCTGGAGCCACCACCACCTGGCAGCCACAGCTTGTCCTCAACACAGCTCAGGTACCTTGCAGCGAGCCTCCTCTCAGACTTATAAGTTTGGCTTTATTAGCACTGTCAAACCATCACCTCAGGATGGTAACTCCAGTGCTGGAATCACAAACGCTGCTGGCCCAACTGAACTTGCTCTGATGGATTAAATGTGTTTTTTTTAAAAAGTGGTGAGGTAACTTAGCTTCCACAGGCCATCAGGCCAGATCCGGTGGGGTTAACACCACCTTCACTTCACACCAGGTCATAATGTCGATGTAAACACTGCAGAATGGGGCTCAGGCACCTTCACAGAAACACTCATGCAATCAGGTGTGCCCCAAACCCCACTGGCATTCCCCTGCCACCCCAAGCGCACGCAGGGGCAGCGCAGTCAGTGCTGACTGACAGCCCAGAGCTCCATCCACCCTGACCCCATCCCTGCCCCTCACCCTCCAGCACCCCCACCCACACCCCTTAAATCAACTCCCTCTGTAGTGGGACCCAACGAGACCCAGCAATACCCTACCTGAGCACTAGCAAAGGATTTTAACAATTAGTAACTCAGCGGGTTTACTCTCTTACTGCCCCCAGTGCAAGGCTGGAGTCTCTTCTGTAGTAGCCTTGAGCTGATGGAAGCAGAAATGTTATCTCAAAACTGAATATTCCATTTCTCTGTGTATAAAAACCCAACAGACAAGCCTACGAAATTCTGGGTTCAGAAATTCAGTTCATAAACGTCATGGTTTATAAAAATAAGTAAACATTTCACTCTAGAGGTTGAATTATTTTCCACTTCTACAAATTATGAATATACATTCTCTCATTCGACTGCTCTTTAATAGGAAAGAAAGGTCTCAATACAATCGCGAGGGTACATCTTACTTTTGTACACAACTGGCGTAAGAGCAAGATTAAGATCTATTCACTCCAAGCCGTTAGCATTTCTCACTTTAAAGAACACAAACCCAAAGACAAATAGTTGCATGGACAGTCAATAAAGGCAAAAGTTTATATCCAGCTTTATTAAAGCAACTGTAGCCATAGGAATGAAGAAATCATAACATGTTCTGATTGCCCCCACAATTTCAATATGGGAGCATGAAAAATTTATTTTTTTAACTTATTTTTTATTAAAGGCATTTCTAAGAGCAATCAACTTGAAATAAATATTTTTATTAGGGGATGTGTGTCAACCTCTTAGGTAAAAGAAAATTGAAATTAGAATATTCAGTGTTAAAGCAAGAGACACTGCTGCTTTAAAGAGCTATAAAACAGTGTGCAACTTTACAAACACTGAGGTACCTTCCCCTATGTTTATATATACAGAGAAAAGAACGCAGGGGATTAGGTAAACCCTACTCAAATCCAGAATATGTGTAAAATTAACATCAAAAGAAAAAAAAAGGTACCTGGCTTTTAGCTGTTATGTTAAACATCTGTTTAGCTGTTATATGATGCTAAACATCTAAATAAGGAAACAAGTTTTCAAGAACAAGAATAACTCTTTCTGAAGCCATCTGAAATTATCCCTGACTCTGAAATCAAACTCCTTACTCAGATCTTAAATATAAATTTTGGTGTCTAAACAGTTAGTTTGTGCAAGTGTTGACTTAAGTTCCACATATTAACCTAAAATGTTGGGTGAGTTCTCTTTAAAAGTTGTGCACAACTTAATAACAAACACAATGCCATCAATTGGAAATCAAAAAAATCAAACAGTTTTTCTTCCGGTCCTTGAATCACATTTTATCGTTCAGCTGGCAACAAAAAGATACCAAGGTTTTCCTATAGTACATATCATTTTAAGTGAACATTAAAATTTTACCATGTAAATCATACTGGCAGTCAAAGCTCTATAATTTGGGCAGTATTTTCTACTTTTAGTAAATTAAAGCTTCATTATATCCTAGGGACACATTCCAGCAAAGCAGCTAAAATTACTTTTGGAAGCATCAAAACTGTGAAGTTTTTACTGTTGTTTTCTTTTAGGAACAACAGATCTATAATATGAATTCTGCTCTTCTGAGTCATGAAAAGACAACACCATAACTTACACACATAAGACAGAGTCAGAAGAGGAAAATCAGCATTTAATCAGGTAAAATTCTGTACGGTCTTAAATCAAAAACCAGGCCCTCTCTCAATCGAAGAAATCATTCCTAAAGCATATCATCCATGTCTCTCTATAAAAAGCTGAACATAACAAATGGTGACTATAACCTTATCCTGCAGACAGCAGAAAAATAACATTACAGTACAGGATGCAAGGAAACAAGTAAGCTTTATTGCTGAGAGCTTTGAGTGACATGAGAAGAATGTGAACAGAAAACAGCAGCCCCTCATTTCTGACACTGAAGGAATCAGAAGCCTTTGGATACAAACATATTGGGAACAGAAGAAAACTAACACCAAAAAAGCTGGTAAAAAATTCCCACATAAAATCAATTTATCAGAAGTGTACAATACAGCATTAAAAATATTCCCTCATGGGGAAAAATGTTTGCACCACTATAGACAGACCCTGCAATATTTTCTCCTAATTAGGCTGTTCCTGTGATTAAAAGGAAAAAGGAGGGGGGTTTTTTCTTCACCCTTTAAAACCCAAGTAGAGTTTATCAGCTTCCTCATGAAACAGGATTTATAGTACAATAACCTAGAAGATGTAAAAACATCAGACAACAGCTGCCTGTTGATCAGCAAACTCACTTTCAAGAAAGTGATGTCAAATCACTTGTAGGCAAAGGATTCTCCATGATATTTGAAAGCATCTGAAGGGTTCTACACCAACAATGACCATTATAGGTCAAAAAAGCTAGTAACCTGTTTCAAATAATTTCTGTCCGCCAGAATACCTGTGCATAATAACAACTAAAATGAGTTTAAGAGTTCATACTAGAAAAAATTACAAGATGCTTAAACAATGAATCATTATCTAATATGTTTCACTTTATTTTTGTAACATTAAGGTCACCATTTGCAAATAGTTTTTTAGAAAGCTGTATCTATAATATCATTTTCCCTATACTTAAAATAGAAAATGAATCCAGCAGAAGTAGTGCTAATCTCATTAATAATAGCAAATTTAGAGTGAGTCACCTTTTTAGTTTAACAAATAAGAGATAAACCATTACATAAAAATGTGAAAGATGTTATGAAAAATGAATGAAATATTACAAGAAAGAAAATGTCAAATATTTAGTCAGCATTTGCTTGGACAAAGGGGAACAAAACCGTATTGTGAATTTATTCCTGAGTGTATAAAAAGCAATAAAAATGCCATACAGTAGACCTGCATCTGACAGTTGCAGTGCCAAGCCACTCAAATTCTTCCTCTTGCTGTGGTAGGCTACAACTCTGGACGATGCTACAGTACTTCTCAATATTCTTCTGGCCTGGTGAGGAGATCTGCCTTTTTTTCTCCACTAGACATTAGCCGTTCTGATATTTAAATGAGGTAGTGAAGTTAAGGACATGCAAAGGGATTTCCAGGACGCGGGGCTGCACCTCTGTCCCGCAGATGATCCGTGGGGCGAGGGACCTTCGCCATGTCCACTACAGGTGCACTTACCATGGCTCAAAAAAAAACCCAGAGCCAATATTTGCCATTCCCCATCAGCTTGCAGGAGAGATGCCGTGATAGGATATCCTCAGTAGTTCAAGCACCCGCATTTTGATTTCCGAGGGGGGCCTGGCAGAAGGTCTAAGTCTTAAATGGAATGGAAACATACCTTGTGTGATTTTTAAATATTATGTTTTTACTGTTGAAATCCCAGACATAATGGCCAGAAGCCAAGTAAATACACCTCGCTACAATAAAAGAAAAAAAAAAAAGCCTTTAAAAGCTTAAAATGTTAACAGAATAATCATTTGACAAAAATATCTGATTCATCTAGAACACTATGAACACCTAGGCCCGAGTCCAAAACCATCGAAGCTATTAGGATGGCCTCCCTCTATTGCAACAGGCTTTGGATAACGCTCTCCGTTTCTGTAACTCTCAAAGAGACAAATACAAGCAGTATATCATCTCAAAGCAAACTGAACTCAACACATTTCAGTGGCAGCACATTCATTTAAACAGAGCCACACATACTATATATGGGAATAAAGTGTTCCTCTCAAAGATGCAAACCCGATGTATTCTCGGGCTATAAATATCACCAGGATTCAAAACGGGCCCTTCCTGACCAGCACATCTCTGACAGGCATGGAAGATAGGTATCTTGTTTTCTTATTTAGCCATCCAGCTATACCATTGGCAAAAGGGCTAACAGACTTCTACAGGATGTCCACCTTCCCCTGTCACCCAAGATGACCTACGTGCCATTAGCAGGGCCCTCACACTTACAGACCGTGAGGTCTAATCTGGAATTTGTGCATTTAGCCCCATGCAAAGTTGGTGTAAATGCCAGCCCAGTCTTGTGACCTCACAGCATTTCGCACTCGCTTCGCAGGGCGGGTGGAAGAGTCGGGCATTAAACCTTCAACCATGCAGCAGCATATCAACTCCTAACAGAAACACACGGCATTTCTGGATAGTTTTTTTAAGTGTAGGCCCTTTCATTCTGTCACTGAAATGATATGTAGAGGAGAAAACCATTTTTTAACCATTAACACCCACACATAGTATTCAGCAACCTTTCCCTTTAGAAAAACCCCAGGAGTTGTACTCCCTGTGTCCCTCTCAGACTTCTGGTAATTTGGTAATTTTCATACATGTAAAATACATACTGTGACAAGGTATGTTTAATAGAACCAAAAGGATAACCCACCCCCTAACTGCATTCAGAGTTATTTTATGTTTACATCTCACTAGGTTCTCTGGAACTTCTGTCCTACAATCTCACACTACAGAATGCCTCGCCGCTTCCGAATTATAGCCAGATCTTGCTGAGGAATGATGACCAGCCAGCCCTGAAATTCACATAAACTTTGGTCAATCTGAGTCGGATTCCACTGGATAGCAGAGTCAATTTCTCAGGAAACACTGACCATTGCTCTGTATTCTTCCTGCTGACTAGAGAGTGATGTTTCTCTTTTTGTCCCAGTATGGACAGTCAATGACTAAGATTCACAGTCCCCTTTCTTGCAGTAGTACTGGACAAACATGGAACATCATTGCTTTTTGATTATAATGCTTAGATCCTGCCCCTACAGATATTATATTTAGGACTAGCGCTCTCTAAATGTTCAGTGTTTTTATCTCTGGGGCTGTAAACTGCCCTCATCCTGCATTCAGAAATCTCACCACATCAAAATCTCACCACATCAGGATAATCATTGTTATTTAAATGCTTGACGTTCCCTATTACAGGCATTTCTTCTATTGAGCTAACCTGGAAAAAAACATGAAATCTAACAGTTTCCAATGAGGTTTTACAGATTTGCAACATGTGAGAGTTGCAAATGCCTTCTGAGCCCAGATTTTCTCCTTAAATGTATGTGCTGCAAAGCCTTGAAAATAAGTATGATACTACATCAAAATAACATTTTGGATGGGATTGTTTGATTTGCAGTATAATCCTTGTCCATACATTTTCTTTTCTGCATGCACAACCAATTTTAGCATGTGTTTATCAAACGTGAAATCCATTATGAGTTCCAGAGAGCTGAAAGCGTTCGCCTTCTTCACGGCGCAGAAACCAGCAGCACACGCCTCTCCGTACCGGGGCCTCTTTCACTCGTAGGAAACACCATCTGCAAAGGGCTGTGAGGACCTCTGCTTTCAGTCCTTGACCTCTCCACCACGTCCATCTCCCAACTGGCAACCCGTCCGGCAGGACGCTGGCGGGGTGATGAGGCACAGGCCACCTGACAGCCATGGGACGGGAACGACGCGGTGCCTCGAGCCAGGCCGCGCATGTGACTAACGAGCAAAAGGCATTACTGTCCCCTGCTAATCCTTTCAGCCTTCCAGTTGTTCATACGCTCCCGCTCGGCACATCTTGGAGAGAGTCAAGGTGAGGTTTCCACACACGGACTTAAGTGAAGTGTCCATACGCAATTCACTCTCGTGCTTTTCTCTGTATATAGAGTGCCTTGGTTTGAGTTTGTTTCTTTACTTTTCTTTGGAGAGGAAGCTTATGCAGGTATTGCTCGGAAATCAAGAAACCTCCCTGTATGAGAGCTACTTGGGTAGAAACACTTCTGTGAGGGAGAACTGAATTTTTTCACTAACAAATTTTCTCAGGCCTCAGAGGTCTGGGCAAAAATTCTTAACTTGACAAAGAAGACTTCTGCAAACGTACTTCCAGGAAAATTTTGATTTTTCTGTTCAAAACAAATCAATATGCTAGAATCATAAAATAATTTGGGCTGGAAGGGACCTTTGAAGGTCACCTAGTCCATGCCCTCCTGCAGTGAGCAGGGACATCTCCAACTAGATCAGGTTCCTCAGACTCCCATCCAACCTGACCTTGAACGTTTCCAGGGATAGGGCACCTACCACCTCCCTGGGGAACCTGTGCCAGTGTTGTACCACCCTCAGTATAAAAAAATTCTTTCTTTTATCTAGTCTAAATCTTCACTCTTTTAGTTTAAAGCCATTACCCCTTGTCCTAATGCAACAGGCCCTGCTAAAAAGTTTGTCCCCATCTTTCTTGTCGGTACCCTTTAAGTACTGAAAGGCCACAGTAAGGTCTCCAGGCTGAACAACCCCAATTCTCTCAGCCTGTGCTCACAGGAGAGGTGCTCCAGCCCTCTGATTGCTTCTGTGGCCTCCTCTGGACCCACTCCACCAGGTCCGTGTCTTTCCTGTGCTGAGGGCTCCAGAGCTGGATGTAGCAGTCCAGCTGGGATCTCACCAGAGCAGAGCAGAGGGGCAGAACACCGAATCTACCACTGTATACTTTATTAAGTTTCAAAAATATGTAGACCAATATTAACAAGGGCTATTAGAGTTGACATTTCAGGCTAGCAACTCCCATCTATAATCATAATGTAATTTTATTTTATATATATACTAGTCCAGGATTGTCAGTGGGGAAAACAATTTAAAACAATTAAACCATTCCAACAGGGGCATCGCAATAAAGAAACCTCCTACCTGCAAGAGCCTTGAAGGCATAAAGTGAAAAAGGGTACCACTTTGGGGGGGAGACAAGGAGCAGTGAGTATCACACTCTTCAAATGGGTACAAATTTCCCTTCATTGTGCACTGGCCAGCTTCAGGAGCTCTTTTAGAAAATGCTCTTCTGAGGCAGAGAAAATGCAGCACCAGATCCATATAATGAAAAGAACTACAGGCTGTATAACGCATATTTAATTACTATGTGTACTGTGTACTTCACCATGCATATTTATTTTCTTTTCCTGTTATATTCAGAAATTAAAGCAACCAATGAGGAGAGTCCAGCCCACTGCATTTCAATCTCACATTCTACTTTTCGTGTACAAACAGGAATGAGTTGGTCAAGGGACAGAGAACGAGCAAAGACAAGACAAATTCTTTAACAAAATCTAAGCCTTCCTTAAAATGTAGATGTAAACTCTGAGGACAAAAAACAGCATTTGTTCAGTTTCTACAATATGACTGTAGCTAATTTTGGAAGAATTACATCTAAAACAGTATACTGTATTAAATAAAGGAATGCAAGGCTTTCAATTGTAATGACTCATTACATGACACACTGACAACACAGGTCAAGATTTACATTCTTCTTTTGGCAGATTTTAAAAAAAGTCATGTCACAAAGAGAGCATGGAGCATAAAAAACCTAAAGCTTCAGCAATCGCTTTTAATACACGATTAATATTAATTTGTATACAATGACATAAATTGGATATGGAATTTTAAGGGGCAATGTTTATCATTCTGGTACCAGAAGCTGTCATTTTCTTGACTTACAGTATCTTGACTGTCTTATCTCCAAGAAAAAAAAAAACCAAAACTGTAGCAAGCTGTCATACCACAAAGTGTTAAATTTTTATATCATGTTTTTAAATTTGAACCTTAAATTCAATGAGTTGAGGGAAAAAAAAAACAAATAACCATCAAACTACATTCTAAATCCTTCTATGCAGCCATTAAAAAGTGTTACATCCCCAAACCAATTTGACAATCACTGACAAATCTGAGGAATACAATGTTATGATTAGAATATAGTAGGGGAAAAAAAAAAGAAACTTTTTGCAGTTCCTTGCAGTGACGTATATGGACACGGGTGTTAGAGTAACTCTATGAATTATTCACATATCTATAATTCACATATACACGTGAATTATTCAACAAGAAGGCTCAGAAAGCAGCCATGAGAAAGATTTCTTTCAGCTCACTGGCTGGAACCGCTCTTTATGTCGATGGAGAGACGATGTTGGGTACCCCGGCTCTGCTGCAACCTGTGGAGCAGCAGGAGGGGCAGCACAGGAAAGGTCCCAACATGAAAACTTCTTCAGTCCCGCAGTAGGAGGAGCTACTTCTTGTAAAATTGCTCTCGCTAGCAGGTCCAATACAGTCGACGTAGCATACATATGCATTTACATTTTTCACCTGCAGCCTTGGCAGCCTTTCCCAAGTTACCAGGCAGCACAAGGCATGTGTTTGATAACAGCAACGTTTAAGACATTTCTAGTTGCTACTTCAGTTAGCCTTTATAACCTAAATACTAGAAAAGTGTTTTGCAATAACTAGTTACTGCTTACAGACAAAGAATTCCCTCCAATTCTCCATTTCAGCACGTAAGGAATGCAGCCGGATCAGCCCTTTAAAGTTCTTCTTCACCAGAGGCTTAAAAACCCTTACAAGTAGAACAAATCTAAATACAATCTAAAAAGAGACGTCTATCTCCCCCTACCTGCACAGTCCTTCATCCTCCTGCCCCAGGGAATGATGATCATGGGCACACAGCAACTTCAGGTCTCAAACATGAAATAAACCCAAATCTTACAAGCTGACATAGCCGCAGCGCATCCAGTCATTCAGACTGGAAGTGTTGGAACCCCTCGATGATACCTGTTAATTAGCAAGCTGATACATTTAGCGTAATGGGTTTAAAAGACAATTTGGATATGCCTTTCTGTACTGGTTACAAAATGAATGATTTACTTTAACTGACTATGTCCCAACAAGGGACCATCAGGACAACAATACCCACCACGACACTAGGCATAAGAAGTCTGTGTACGAGCCTCTAACTTTTCATTCTCTCAAGCAAGGAAGCACGAAGTGATAACCTGTAGGATTTTCTTTCTCATCAAGATGCCTGATACCCCTTGCAAATTTCTCTCATCATGTGGAGAGGAAAATACTAAATAAAAACAGAAGAAACTGAAGTTAAGTCTTAACTACCCACCCATTCTTGAAAATCTGCCTTTTACTTGTTGTTGGCAATGGTATTTTACAGGACACGCTTATTATCACAAATTCATTGAGCTTTGTCATCCCATCTGGCCAACAGCTCTCTAAGAAAGTTCACGTTTGGTTTTGAATGAAATTAAAATTGCCTATAGAGAAGTGATACAGCCTGGTAGGTGCCCTGAAATTTACATCTGAGTCAAAAGCTCCTATGTATTCCTTATCTCTAGCAATCACTTCTTCCATAGATAGGCCAAGTTCACTGTCACTGCTCTAGTTCCAGCTGGAATGCAGAGGTTCATTTCGGCAACCTGAACTGGACGCCCACCTCACTCAACGCAAACAAACAAACGAGTCCCTCAACTTCTCACACTCCGACTTTGTCTCTGGCTTCCCCCGAGGGTTGGATCCTTTGTGGAGCTGGGTTCTGCGCCGTATCCAGTGTGTTCAGGGGGAGGGGACAGGAGAAGGGGGAAGACAGCTCACTGTACGTCAAAGCAAGCCAGCAACCTAGCAACCATATATTAAAAGGTGTGTGTGTTTTTGTGGGTGTCTGTGTGCCAGGAATAACTGAAGCAGATATTATTCCATTTGTAATCCAAAAAATGTGAAAAGGGAAGGGGAGAAACTCCAGCTGCTGCTCTATTTTGGGGTCTCTCAAAATCCACTTTCACAAATACAGTCTTAACACTTTCTATCCCATTTGTCTTAAACAAAAATGAGAGTCTGGTCCTGAGCAAGTTCTTGGCTTTGGTTTGAAAGGAGACCCTTCAGACCTTATTTCCCATACTACGCTTTCTTCCAACTGGCAGCATGCAAAAATCAAAGGGCCAGAAAGGTCGCCTCAAAGATTTCGCACTTAGATTAAAAGAATATTGATCTAGTGTGTTACTTACGAATGCACCAAATACTTTATGATATCTACATTTCATGTCTCAAACAGAAGCGTCACAGATTCTTGGGGAGTGGAACTACCTTTAGAAGGATTTATTTGAGTGAGGAGTTTACCTTTTCAATTTTGCCAAAGTTTCTCATTCCACAAGAGAACCGAGAATTTAGTTGGGTAAAAAAAAATCCACTCCCACCCCGCCATCGTCTGTGGGCCTGGGGGTGCACAGCAACTTCAGAACCACACCGTCCCACCATGCCAGCGTGCGCCTTGCTGAGAGGGCGACCCGCCAGCTGTAACTCTCATGCCACCAGCTGAAAGTGTGGGGTGGGACAGAGAGAGAGGGGGACAGCGGGGCACGTCTCAGGGCTGTACCCAACACCTCACCCGTCCAGCCACGCTCCCCACATTGCAGCTCCCCGACAGCCCGTGGTGACACTACCACAACGGCAGACAGCTCACTGCCATCCAACAACAGCCCGACGGCATCTCCTCCAGTGCCACCTGCCCAGGTGCCCCAGTGTACAGGGCTGGGGCTCCCACTACTCCTCAGCACCACCACCCACCACCGCACCAAACCAGCACCAGCAGGGGAAAGAGGCGGGGAGGGGGGGGGGGTTACCTTGTTTTTGACCCCGCAGTGGCAGCAGACAGTCCACAGGTACTTGAGGGTCCTCCACAGCAGGATGATAAACAGTCCCCCAAAGAAAGTGACCATGGATGAGGCGAGGAAAGCCCACCACATGCGCTGTCCGCGGCTATCGCAGGGCACCTCCATGGTCACCGGGATGATGAGCGCATCCATCTTGGGCACATTGACGGGGGAGGAGGACGAGTCTGTGTTGAGATTGTTGGCGTTGATATTGTTACTCATTCTAATGCCGCCGCCGCCGCCGCTGCCGCCCGGGTAGGAGCCGCCGCCGCTGCCATTTGCCATAGCTAACAGCGAGCCGGGCGCGCAGGGGCTTCCGAGAGCTCCTCCCGCCGCCAGCGCCCCCCAAAAAACCCATCACCAGCCATATTGCTGCCGCCGCCGCCGCTGCTGCTCAGCGGAAAAACGATAAGAATAAAAAATTTGGAAAAAAAAAAATTAAATTAAGAAAAAAAAAAAAAGCCCAACCAACCAAACGAAACCAACAAACAAACAAAAACAAAACAACAACAAAAAAAAAAGATGAAGGAAAGCGACCGCACAATCCCCGGGTCCCTCTCGGGAGCCGACAGGCCGGTGAATTCCGAGCGTCCTCCTTGTACGGCGAAAATAATGTTATTTTAAAAAAAAAAAATTAAAAATAATAATAAAAAGGTAGTCTCCTCCTCAGATTCCCACCCCTTCCTTCTCCCGCATACACAGCCCCCACCCCGCCCACCCCCAAAAAAATCATCCACCACCACCACCACAAACTGATGCCTCGGAGCGTCTCTCCAAGATACCCAGCGCTGCACAACCCCGCCGGCCTCCGCGGGGATCCCTCAGCCTCCGCCGCGGATCTTTCCCGGAGGTGGTCTCTTATTATTGTTATTAGTCTTTTAACTTGTTATTAGCGATACTCAGTCCCGTCCGTCCGTCCGTCCGTCCGTCCCCCCACCCCCCGCGCACCCTCCTCCTCCTCCTCTTCTTCCAAGTCCAGCCCCTTCCTCTCCTCTTCCCCCCTCGGTGCCGGCAGCCAGCCCTCTCTCTGTGGCTTCTAATTCATCCTCCGCTGGCCCGCCTGGGCGTGCGCTGCCGCCGCCTCCTCGCCCATCCTTCAGGAGCTCCCTCCAGGGCCCGGGCTGTCGCTCAGGCTGTTGCTCCCACACGCGTAGCTCCGCCGCCGCCGCCCGCCCCTCCCTCCCTATCTGCCGCCGGGGGACGCCACGGCCCCGCACCCGCGGCCCTGCCCGGCCCGCACGAAGGGCCCCGCGGGGAGGGAAGGAAGGAGGGAAGGAAGGAGGGGGTGCCGGGCCGGCCCGGGACACCGCGCTGCCGCCGGAGGTGGTGGTGGTGATGGAAAGCGGGGGGGGTCGCCCGGTTCAAGCGGGCTCCCGGCCCCCCATGGGCAGCCGCCCGGGCACCGAGAGACTGCTCCGGAGGGCGGCGAGGTGGGAGGTGGGAGGAAGCGGTGGGGTGGGTGAGAGGAAGGGGGGGGGGGGGGGGGGCCGCGACGCG
>JAOTQQ010000002.1:14328296-14351225 GCA_026546715.1 Gallinago undulata | reverse complement strand
AGATGGATGGATGCTGGTTTGGAAACGCGGTGTGAGGCAGCGTGAAATAAATAAAGGGTGAACCGGGGGGGAAAGGGGGGGCGAGGGGGTGGGAGGTTGGCGGAGGTCTTGGGGCTGGAAGCGTCTCGGTTTGGTCGTTAAATCGACAGGGGGGAAAATGCTGCAAGCTGCGCATCCCAAGAACGTTCCTGAAATTAACCCTTGGAAATAGAAACGGCAATTTAATATAACAGGCTAGATGGGGAAAAAAAAAATCCAGCAAGAAAATCTGGATAGCTGTCTCTTTTTTTTTTTTTTCAGATTCCCACAGAAAAGCTGAGGAATTTATATGTATATATATGTGTGTGTGTGTAAAAAAAAATTAAAATCTCCATGTGGCACATGATCTGCTCACCCCGTTGTCTGCACAAAGTATTATGCAGATCCTCTTGTCATCTTTCCAAGGGTGAAATACAGCAGCCTATGTGTGCGTGGCGTCCCCCCATCTGATCCAGTCACTACACAGAGCCACCATTATGAAATAGTCATCTCTTAACCTTTACTAGTAGTAGTTCCTGTTTCTGCATCTGCCATGGGTTTGTTTATTTTTGTTTTATTCTTAAGTGACAGTAATGAGATTTTATGGGGCTCTCTAACCCTCTCACCTCCACTTTTTTGTGCAATGACACCACCATTTGTCAAACTTCGTGAGTTTACCATGATGTCTCACTCCAGTCTGTTCCTCCAGTCTGTTCCTTCAACAGAGGGCTTCCTTTTTCAAGAAGGGATTAATAGGGGCCTCTGAATAGAGGAAGCTTTAGACAATGATATGGACGTATAGACAAGTGACAAAATACTGCGTTACTGTATCCCGGAGGAAAACTGATGGTGGGTTACACAGTGCACCTGAAGCTGCCCGATCCCAGAGGCTGTCACAAGGGAATTAAGCAGAGGATTTCTAGATAGAGAAAACAAGTCAGGTTGAAAAGAAACTTCATGTCACAGCTGCTGCATGGGATGCAGACTGCACTGCCACAGCTGTTGTCCCCTCCCATGTCTTTCATTACTAACACCCTCCCATGGCTAGAAAGCCACCCGGGCCACAAAGTGTTGTCATGACAAGACCACACACCTTGGGACCCGGGCTCAGAACCTGGTGCTGATGGTCATTTGCTCTGTGTTTCTGGGTTGGTGCCCAAGGACCACCCTTTTCACAGCTGCACACTTCCAGTCATTTCATCCATCAGCAAACACGAGAAATGGAACAAGGGGCAGCAGCATCATAAGAGCCACTCAATGTCTGATCTCCGGAGGCGCCAGGTTCTTACAGATGATGCTCTTCCAACTAATGGGAACCGCAAGCTTTGTGCACCTTGGAAGACCTGGGCAGTGAAGAGCAGTAGCACAGCCTATCCCAGGCAAGGCTTTTGCTCGGTGTCTTCTGTGTTCTGGATTGGTAGGTAACAAGACCTGGGTCTCTGAATACACAGATATGGCACATGTCTTCTCTTGATGGCTACTCTTGCAGCTGAGAGCTTCAAACACTGGTTTCATGAGCATTTCACATGCAAACAGGACCATTAGGAACTTCTAAAATAGTATCCCCATAATGCTGTACCCACAAATACAAAGGAAGGTCATAAAGAAAAATTCAGGCTAAAGCAAACCAAGTGCACTAGAGTATATAGACTGTACTTTAAAATCATGTGCTCTGAGTTTACACAACATTCGCACACAAATTTAAACAGAGGTGGGAGTTTTATTGTGGTTGCTTGTAAAAAGCTGATTTAAAGTTCTGCTACGCAAAACCCCTTCATAAACCAACCAACACATACATTACAAGTTCTAGATTATAGATTTCACACTATAAATCCTGGAGGAAAAATTTCCCTTTTATCTGTATAAACAGAATGCCTCTTATTTATACAAATGGGTCTCAATTCTACAAATGTTTACAATGAAAGTCACATACAAAGGTACACTCGCTGGTATCAACTGGTGGGACTAACATTACCAGTGAAAAGCTTGGTTAACAGGCATTCTCTGCTAAAGACAAAGCATGTATAAAATGGGTGACTTATTTTTTTCACTGATTTGTAAGTAGAGACAGAAAAGATACTTGAATGAGCATCACTCAAGTACCATTTGATCTTGCTTCCTTCTGGAGAAGGAAAGACCTGCTTTCTAGTACAGGTTTTCTAAAGTGGAGTTTGAAAAAGCACACCGGCGCTGCATGCTTCATTTACTGTGGCAATAACTGCATTTTGTGTTCCCCTCAGGCCCAACGAGGTTTTCCAGCTCTCTTTCCTGGAGAGATCTGTTCCAAGCAAACAGAAAAATTATGCAGATTAGTTTTCAGAGTAGTTTTCAATTTAATATTTCAAGACAAGAGCTCAAAATTGACTTCTTTACTGAATCATATTTACAGAACATAACGGACACTGTGTTTTTCCTGTTGCTGCCATACAGCACAGGCTGGGATGCAACCATGCCAGTTTGACAGAATCCAGAGGGTTTGATTCCAGAAAGAAGTATTTTAGCAGCAAGGAAATGACTCCTCTTTATGTAAAACAGTTCCCTCTTGTGGATATTCTGTGTACAGTATCACAGGCAAAGTATTTGAAATAATCATCAAACCTGGATCTTTGCAATTAAAAAAACCCCTCCATTCAGCAATGATCTCAACATGCAGGACAATCTTCGCTTTAGCAATTAAATATACAAGTAAGGAAGAATGAGCTATTGCATTTAGTGAGATACAATTTACCTGCAGAATTGCTCATTATCGATAACAAATTATTTAATTAAGTGCAATAAGCACATCAAAGCTGCATAAGTGTGCCTGTATGAGTCAAGCATAAATCACAGTGGTTTTTTTATTTTGCTTATAGAAGAAAACCTTCTGCCCATTCCTGTAAAGAAAACCACGATTAAAAAAGAAGGAAAACATACACTACATAAAGAAAAGAAACGACAACAGCCAAACAGTTAGGATTTCCAAGGGTCCATGTACTAAGTCCTGAAGACGGAGAAACTCTATGGCATGATAAATCTTTCAATTAAAACTAAAGAGTCCAAGCAAGTAAGTGGCACAGCTTCAGTGGTGACACACTATTGCACCAGGGATTAATTTGGCATGACAGTTTAAAAAAAACATATAAATGGACTAACAGTGTAAGATTTATACATTCTCTAAACGATGACTACATTATACAAAGAATATTTTTTTCCTTAAGAAATGTGAGTGAATAAACATGTACTCCCCAGTTTTGCCAAAAGGCATCCAGTCTAGCTGAGTCTGGGGAAATGACAGAAAACAATTGCATTTTATTATCTTGAGGTAAATTATATTTTAGAAAGGCTAAAAGCCTTTATATACCGATATACCGTAAACTCGTTTGCCACAACTTGTTTGTTTAATGGTTATATATAAAACCTTCCCAATTGAGAAAAGGTACAGAGTAAATGTTGAACAAGCAGCTTGAGGCTCTCTAAAGGTAAATACTTTCCCAAGGTAAAAAAGTCAAAGTTCCAACAATTTGGTATGTATTTATTCCCTACAACACCAGGCTGCAGGTTGCTACGTGAACAATCCCTTATAGGATGCAAGGTTGTTTCCTTAAGTGATAGTTTATCCAACATAAATAATAACTAGTTGTGACCAACAGCTGCCTCCCTGACATTTTCATTGTCACCATGGAACGTGCTGTTCGCCTTTATGTCAGTAGCTCTGGCAGAGGAAGAACTTACACATGGAAGTACAATAAAATAATAATAATATATTTTTTTTTAACAGTCAAAGGGGTAAATCTGTTTTCCTGAGATCAGTGGGGCATTTGGTCTTGACTTCAAATGATGGAGACGCAGTATCAACCAGACTTCACATAAAATCACAGAGGTCCTGCATAATTAACTCTGAGTCTTGCTTTAATACTATTCCTTACTATTTCTGCTTTGTCCTGGGAGAAGGGTGAAAAAATAATGCATTTGCAGTTATTAGACAGGTACAGGAAACAAAACCTTATCGCGAAATAATTCTGTGAAATTTTTGGTTTAATGCAAAATGTTTGCTCTCCGAGATGCCGAGGAAGATCCTGTGCTGATGTAAACCACATGTAAGCATGGATCTGCTGTCCTTGTCTTAAAGACCCTAAAGAGGAAATATTTGCAGTAGGTGATACTAATATGCATAAAAGAGTAGCATGGCTGCATATAACTATATATACGATGAATGGTTCTCTTTAATCTTTCTTCTTTTCACAGAGTTTAGCCAAACTATTTCAGTGCATATTAACTGGAAATCCTGTTTAGCTTATTTTGCATCTACCCAATCCCCGTTCAAAGACCAAAGTACATATTTAGCATGATAATATATTGCACCCTATAACACCTTCTTATCAAAGCACTTTGCAAATACAAATACTTTCAGCTCCGTCACATCTCTCTGTAACAGTATACGTGAACACTATTCTTGGCAGCGAGGTTACGTAACGATTTCCTTGAATTAGTTAAAACTTTCATATTGAGATCTATTTTGGCACTTAACCCTGGCAACATCCTCCAGCTGGCAGGACAAAGACATACCTCAGCAGAATGCTTTAATGGGTCACCCAGTCATTCGGAGTGATCATCTCCAGAGTACTGGAACCCTTGCGCTCAATCCAGCCAAATTAAATATTAAAGAAAATCCTTTGTTTATTTTAATCCATACGGTATGAATAGAAATTTAATACAAATTAGTATTGCAAACATAGAGTGTTTTCCTTGGACTTTTTTTTAATATACAAGGCAATTCTTGGATATCCTAGCATTTTCCTTAATAGTGAGACCTAAGTGCACTTCCTTGTTGTCACTTTCCTCTTACCAAATGTCCCGAATCAGACAGTATTTGGTTGCATGTGATATTTCTTGCCAGTGAGACCACTTCGTATTGGAAAATGAGTATGGTTTATCCGTTAATGGAATGTTAAGAGGACATGGCTAGCATCTGAAAAAAGGTGACAAGAGAAATGATGACTTCAGGAGCGATATTAATTAAGCCATATTATATCCTCTGAGGTCTGTAAGTGCATTTAATAAATATCAATCCCCACTTAAAAGCACTCTTGACTCCTGCGAATTAGAGCCTGTTTATTACTGTTTGTACTAATGATTTTTCCTTCCAGTCAGGGATTTTGACACAGGAGAGAAGAAAGCAGGAAGATACCAGGGGATATTCTGAAGAGAAAAGCGTAGAAACAACTATTAAAACACAGGTAGGCTAACAAAGAACATACAGAAGTAGCAGTTAAACAATGCACTAAAACAATACTCAAAACAAATCGAATAAAGAAAAAGACCTTTAAAGTGTCACTCTTAAACCATTAGTATCCCTTTTTCTGAGTGGGCCTCGTCATCCATCCAAACCATAGAGAAAAGATGCAAACTCTTCACTCCCTACTGAATGATAATGAGAGAACGGCAGAGAAATATGTTATATGAAGTGGTGCACAAAGACCCACCCCAGAAGCAGGGTAAAAGTTCTCTTATTTGGCTTTGGGTTTTGGCATTTTTGTTGTATCGCATCAGGAGAGTGCTATCACCCTGCAAACATACTGGTGGGATGTCAGGACTGCCTTTTGCACCACTTTGCAACTTTATTTGTTGGAAGCAGCTCTCCGGTTCTTTGTATAAATATTGTCATCCTTGGGTCCTTCCAGATAGGCTCAGAAACTTCTAATGGAATAATACAGCAAATATTATAGCAGTACATATATTAGTAGTACAAATATAGTAGTACATCAAATATTTAAGTAAGTCCTCTATGTGCCACCATTGTGAAAACACAAAGCAGCATGCGTGTATCTATCTCCCACACCTTTCTGTGGTTTCCAACAGCAGTGTTCCCACTGTGGCTATGACTACTAGCTACAAACAGAGCATTCCAGAACTACTCAGGTACTGCCATAGTGAGCACAAAGACCAACACTATTTTTAAAAAATGTAATTAATTTGGAAGATTAAATTTTTATTGTCTCATCTCTTCATATTTTTCCATTCATTTCACTTGATGCTGGAAGTGCACAGGCCAGGTAGCTTTATTTAACTGCTTCTAGGAACTGTTTGGCTTTGACTCTAGACCCTTCTAAGACATGACTAGAAGGCAAAGGAGGGAAATGAAGTTTCATTGTAAAATACGATACGTCCACAGATGCCTGTTTGCACTGGGCAATTCTCTTTTAAGTCCAGCAGCCAACTTTGCCACGTGGCACTTGCAGAGAGACACCGCTGTCAGAACCGGAGCCCCTACAATGGCAGCGCTGCCAGTCGTTCCTGAAACCAGCCCCAGCCCCAGCCTACTGCAGGGCTCCAAAATCCTCGGTGCACAAGCTTAAAACAAATGACTTGGGGAGCAAAGTAATAGTAGCGGGACTGCACTGCTGCTCTACTCCAATTAGGCCGATGGGAATTTTCATAAAAGTCAGCCAATCATCAAGAACAAAAAAAAAAAAAAAAAGTGAAGATCTGTGTGTATTGAGACCAGCCACTGAGAGAAAACCAGCTCAGAAGAGTAGCTGATATAGTGTCCATCAGGTGTAAATCTGCTTAACGCTGAAAAATCAGACATCAGGCATACTAAAACCATAAAGGGGAGATTGCATGTTTACAAGCAGCCACTCTATTTATTAGCAGCTTATTGTGACACTTAAGCTTTGTTCTGCCCGAGATATATAGTCACATTTAGGAGCTTGGTGGTTATTTTTGACAATAACCTCAATATAATTTCAGGAAGACGATCTGCTTTGCTTTCTTGTCTCTCACGCTTGTCGGGGACTGAAGAGCTGAGAACTCGAAATTTGCAACTGAAAATAAATTAGAACAGAAACAAATCAGGGCCATTTTCATTACCAAACATCAGCCCGTGCAGCAAGGTGAAGCTGACTCTCACCATAACCAGAAGACGTTCTTTCTCCTCCCACTACTTAAGTGTACATCCACCAAAGAGTTTTTCCAATAGGAGGAAGAGATAAAATCCAGTTAACGCGCAATCCTGCAAAATGCTGAGCGTTCCTGCTTTGATCCAGCAAAGCATTTAAACAGGTGTCTAATGTTATGCACAAGTAATCTCACAGAATCCTGTAACCCAGTCACATGTTTAAAATTAAGCATGTGTTTTAGGTCCAGGGTGACAAGGCTCAGCACCTTGTATGATTAAGTGACTAGTAAGCTGAAGAGGTTGTGTAGGAGTCATGTCCTTAATTGCTTGCTGACTTCATCAGCGCTTATATCTCACCGAGGTCGTATTTGCTAATGTGCAATATAAAGGTGACCTTTAGTTCCAGAATGAATATAGCTTTAGGATTCCCTTTCCTGTTTGGAACTATATGTTCTTCAGTTAACAAAATAACGAAAAAATAACACCCAACTTTTAGTCACCATTTTGGAAGGATCAGTTAACTGACATTCTTTTTTGTATTCCTGGTAAAAGATGAACCCCTGGAATACTGTTCTAAAGACATAATGTTCTGTTTTCTCACTGATAAACCCAAATATGTCCTCTTGCAAGTCAACAGTGCTGCTAAGGATCAAATATATAGCAGTACTCACAGATAGATACGTGTCAGATGTCGGAGCTCTGCTAATGCAGCAGTCTCATACGCGGTACCAAGCCTGCAGCAGGCTATAAACCAAAATACCCTCAGGCTGAATTCAAACTAATTGAAATCAAGGCCACAATGAACGGCTGCCTTAAAAAGTCAGGATTTTCCAACAGAGCTTATAATTTTTTTTTTTTTTCTATGCTAAATTCAGTGAAATGTTGGGACATTTCATGACAACCAACAAAATTAAATGCCAGTTTTGACCTCCAACTGAAGCGTCTAGGCGACACAATAATGGTGGAATGGAGCTTTATCAGGTGAATAGTCTCATCTAAACATATGCATGGCTTTAATTTGATCTGATCTCTAGGCACATGTTAATTTCTGTTTCCTGACATAAGCCAATTGTCATTCAGCCTATGGTCAGAACTTAGATAAGTTACTTGGGAAGAGGCATGGACTGTTTGTATCTTATACAATGGGTGCAGGTTTGCCTTTGAACACAACTCTGTAGCTGCATCAGTGAAAGATACATGGGGATATCTAATAATAATTTACATGTGCATATCTAATAATAGTTAGACACAGGCTAATTTGTAATCAGTGTGGCAGTATCTTTGGGGAAAAGCATAATAAAGCATCTATTTTCATAAATGTTCACAGGTGGCTATCCTGCAGATAATTTTTAATTATTAATTAACATGCAGCCTTAGGCAATGGAATACCAAATTGTATTTAAATGTGAGACGTATTAATCATAAACCTTTCACCTAGTCACCATTTCAGTCAAGTCTCATTCAAAGTCTCAGACAATAAACTCTTTTGTATTATATTACCTTATCTCACATAACAGGTTTTCCCAACATCTCCAAACCATGACAGTCTCTTAAGATCAAGACAGGTAAAATGCAAAAGATGTGTAAGGTGTTTATCACACACAATTAAAAATACAACGTTTTAAGTTCTAGAGAACCCTGTGATTCTATAATATAGAATAATCAGTACTTCAGTTTTCTGAGTGTGGTCCCAGAGGAACTCTAGCAATGTGATAATCATTCTAATTTAAAACAAGAAAAATTAAATTAGAATTTCACGGATGCTTATACTCACTCCCATAGACAAAACAGGCTCACTGCTAATGTGTTTTCCTAGAAGGAAGCTCACTTTCCTTATATTAAAAAAAGTTCATAAAACACTTTCTCTTTTGTTTGCGGAAAGATTGAGCTATTTAGAGACAGGTAATCATGAGCAAATTATTTACTAACTGCAACAGAGCAATAGGACAATGAATGTTTGTCAAGGGCAGGTGAACATTAATATAAATAAATATTGTTTTAATAGGCAATATTTGGACAGTACACTTCCTTCATTGTGCATAAGGTTAGTGCCCTTTCAGTGACAGGCACTGTCAACTAATTAGGATATGTTTAAATCCTGATTGATGTGTCAATGAAACACACTTCTGTGTGCATTGCAGGAATCACAAACTGATAGATTTAACCATTATTTTTTTTATCACTATCAATAAAGTGAATGACATAACCTCGAATCACGATTATCTAGGTTATGGCTTTCACTTTATTGATGTTAAACTTTTTTTTTTAAAAAGAGGGTTTTCACTTCCTTTTTTCCCCAGACGGTACAGAAACTGCTTTCTAACGCCAACTAAAACATTCAGGCAACCTTCTTCATTGGTTCACCTTCCCTTTTGTGAAAGAATGCCCGCCTTCCGGATGCTAATGAATTCTGCATAAATAATAAATAAATTCCATATAAATAAATTTTGAAACATGGGGTGTCTTCTCTCCAGCCTTCCCTGGATTAATAGCAGGCATCAGGAAATACAAAAGGCAGAGTTCTTTCTTCTTTGGACAATCAGATCAGATTTGCTTTAGCTTACTCAGCTTGCTCCAACTTCTTCAAAACTCCCATGTTACCTGGTTCTCACCTTCGACCAACACTTCTGCAGTACAGAAACATCTTTTCTTACTATCCGAGTCTAAGGATAATAAATATATCCCAGTCTTTTATATATCCAGATGGGATAATTATATCCCATCTTCTCTTATCATCCAAGTTTAAGGATAATAAATATATCCCAGTTGCCTAGTTTGTAAGACCCTCTTAGATGAAGGATGAGAATCCTTATAAACTCAAGATACTGAGGATAAAATGTCCCATGCTGAGGCTAAGCTGTACCTTAGGAGTCAGAGCTTTGCAATGCTGCTACAACGTGAGAGGAGACAGTTCTAGACTTGGTCCTACTGCATGGGAATTCAGCAGGCAACATCCAAAAAGGGGCTCTAGGATGGAAACAGAGACTGAATGCAAGAAGATTTTCAAGTCCAATATAAGTTTTTTGAGTAACTCGTTACAAAGGGAATGCATGGTGCACTTTTTTCCAGTTAATGGTTTGAATATTCAGACTAGCTTCCTATTAAACAGATCCACTGGATGTGGGTCAATGCACACACGTTTTCTGTTATATTTTCCTCACGATGTCCAATATCTCTTATATAATGTGTACGTGTTCTTAAAACCAGACAGAGGCGTTTAAATCTCTTCTAAACCAGGCAATGTAACTATTACTAGAAAGTACTACAGATGGCTGACTAATTGAACCATGGAAAGTATTATCACACCATTTCTCAATTTAGAGCTCATTATTCATTTGAGTTCAATCTCATTTCATTACCGTTATAATTCCGTAGAAAATTTAAGTGAGTTCCAAATTTACACACCTGCACGAGGTTATTTTGCAGTCTTCTGAACTGCACCTCATTTCCAGCCAGTCCTACCAGACCCTTGAAAAATATTATTTCTTTATTTGCTTATTTTTTCAGAGTTTGGGATTGCAGCTTAGATATTAGAGCAGAAGCCCTAAAGCCAAGCCCCGCGTGCAGCCTTGGCTCTGTGACCTTGAGCAAGTCACACGTACTCCATGGGTTTCATATTTACTTCTGTGCAAAGGGTATTGTGGGGGTTAAGATGCCTACAGCACATTTAGAGCTTTAGATGAAGGCACTGTAAAAGCATGGCATTAATAATATATATACACATATATATCTTTCCAGTTTATGTCTCGGGTATCCAGCATGGGGATTTGTATTTGTACAAAGCTGTGGGTCTTCTCCGATAAAACAGACTATAGCAGCTACTTATTTAAAGTTCTTTTGCACCAGATTAACTGAATGCCTGAGAGAATGATACTAGGTCACCTTCTTAAAATGGCCTGAATACCAGCAGAAGATTAAGAAACGGTGGGAGCGACTATATTTTGTTACACTGCAAAGCATTGCAAGCAAAGTGTATATGAGCAAAGTGACATTCAGTGACAGATTGAATTGCATTATGATAAACTAAAAATGGCAGAGAGACTCAGTCCTTGGGAATAATAACTCTTAAAGATTTTCCATTTTGATAATCAGTTGATTGACAGAGGGGGTTACAATAAGAAAAGGGCCATGACTTAGTTTGGAAAAAAGCAGCCTTGTGATCTAAGAGAGGTTCGCCCTTACAGCAGCGGTGTTATGATCTCCAGCTCTGCTGCTTTTCCTGAATCCTGGATCATTCTTTTAAAAATTATCTAATCTTTAACTTTCCTAGCAGTGCCACAACAGCAGCTGTAACCAAACACTCATCATACCAGATCATACGTGATATAGGAACACGAGCCACCTTTCATCTGGCCAGGATACTTACAGTGCCACCCTATAATTAACTGCTGCTGTGACTTAATTTAAGATCATGTGTGTTAAAATATAGTTGGAGTTCTGAGGTCCTCAAGGCCTTAATGCTGTCCTTTTCTGCTGCTTGTCTTTCCTCCTGGAGTATCTTAATGCAGAACCTGAGCGTGTGGATTACTTTAATAACATTTATAGACACATGCATCAGAGAGCAGGCTTTTGTGCTGCAGTAATATAGGCAAAAGAAGGAGAGGAACGGAAAATACCCAGGAGCAGACAAAGCTGCCAGAGGCAGCTGTACCAGTAGGGAAACAAACGTGAGATGCTATAGGCCAGAGAAAGACAGACTGAAAAGACAAAAACTTCACTGAGTTTTTACGTTTGTACAGCAGGCTACTTTTCCATATTTTTTTGGCTGGTTTCCTACATGAACAAAAATGTTTGTGAAGTATAATCTCAAGAGTTTCTCTAGTCAATGTTAAGCAAGTAGCAGTTTGTTGATAATGTATTATTTTATTTGCGTGATGTGTCTAACTGATATAGCATAAGCGATATCACTGGACTATTAAGCATGAGAATTTGCACTTTATATTAAATTTCTAATATGCCTCTGTGTGTATTTTATGGTTTTTTTAATGAATGAATGAAATCTTCCCCTAATGTGTTGCAGTTTTAATATATTATGGGATCAATTTCCAGCATTATATTTCACACTGAATGGCAGCTTTTTCTTCTTCTTCTTTTTTTTTTTTTTGAAATCTGGCTTTTGTGAAAAAAAAAGGTGAGGGGTCAGAATAAACTTCCTAACTGGCCAATATCAACGTAGAAAGGGAAATATTTTTCACCCAGGCCTAGTAACAGCCAGCTGAGAAGGAAATCTACTTTTATAGATTTATATAGCTATACTATGAGCTAAGTGAGTCAGTCACTGGCAGCTAGAAACCAGCTCACAGTGGTCTACGGCGATCCTGCTGCTGGATCGGATTCTCTAATGGAGAACGTCCATGGACAAAGGTACAAATTACATCAGCAGCAACAGCTGGGTGAAATAAGATTTAACTGCTGATTGGAACCAGATGGTGGGCTATTAGAAATAGTCTAAAGTTGCCCTGGAGGAGCAGGAACGGGCTTGAGAGATGATGCAGCAGGCAGGAACTGAAAGCATTAGTGCAAAGACTTTGCAGGGTGAACATGTTGAGGCACTCGTTCCTAATGTCTCCCTACCTCTATTATAAATTTTAAGGGCCATGAGCAGAGGAGAGAGATACGAATTATAGAAACAGATGGTGAGTCAGTGAGGCAGAGAAATACAGGTGCTATGTGAACAGATGGAGTGAGCGGAAAAAAAGGCAAGGAAGAGTGCTAAGTCAGAGTCAGTGGACTCTGCCTGTCTCTGGATGCACAAAATTCTGCAGGTGTATAACAGTTCAGTCTTGGAGGGGGGTTCAGAAATGAATTACATCACTTTTTTGAGATAACTCTCTCTTTCCCACTAGGGACACTGGTTTCTTCCCTCCTGCATGTGCTTGTCCTTGACTACACCTGACTGTCAGGAGTTTTTAAAAAAGTTATCTTGTGGCAAGGCAGAACTAAATCAATACCACTAACTAAGAGCCCTTATCTCCTTAATGTGATGGCAATGCCTTTTTTCCAACCCTAGACCACATTAGTTTACAGATCGATGTTAAACACAATGGCAAAGCTGGAATGCTCTTGCTTTCAATCCCAAGGCTGATAGTATCACTGTCCTAAAAGAGGATGCCAGTAGAGGCATTCAATTTGGTTAACCATCTGATAAACTTGGTCTGCATTCACCAGCTGCCAAATTCAACATCGCCTTCCCATTACACAGCAAAGCACAATCTCACTGTCTGATGTTAATTACATCAATTTCCCTTTTGCAGTAAAAGGACAAAAGATGGCTGTTATTTATCCCCGAAAGAGTTGTTCGATGACTTAAGAAAACTGTGAGGTAACTCTTAAATTCAAAACTAGAGTACATTTCCTCTCTACCTTTGCTGATTCAGCACAGGGAAACTTCCTTATGAACGACAACATTCTGTAGCAGAACTGGCTCTGTGAGACCTGCAAGGTCTAGCCTAACAGAAGTCATTGCTGGCAGCAGCCTGGGGTTGTGAACTAGGTTGGCTGGAGATCTTCTGATTGACAGATTCAGAAGTTATACCCACCATGCCCAAGCTTGGCTATGGAGGCAGCCTCTCATCAGCAGCTGGACGCAGGGTCAAGGCCCTTATCATCTGAGCACCAGCTCTGTGATTAACCATTTGACTGATTAAAATGCACACATGGCTGCCATCCTGAGGGCTCACTTCTGAAACACACCATTTGGAGGAATTTACATCTGTAAGCGAGGTATGGCGTTTCCTTCCATTTATCTTTGTGCTTTCTTCCATTACCTTTTGGAAAACAAGGACTTAGTATTCCAGGCATTACTTGCTGGATATCATTGATCACAAAGCTCTCGGCTTCTCTGTATTTGAAGTGAGTCTCTGGTTCTTTCCTGCAGCAGAATGTCTATTTGAAAAATAGGATTGCTAGGAAAGGTTATTTATCATTTTCTCATTAAATCCAGAAGTTAGAAGGGAAAATAACTGTTAGGTCAACTCGTCTATCCTCTTTCAAGAACAAGATTTCTCCCTTTCACACATTTTACAACTTAAGCTTTGCAGGACATGCATATACTTTGGCTTGGTCGAGAGCATCCTCTGTGGGAGGAAGGGGTTCCTTTTTGAAAGCTAACCTCTAATGTTCCAACAGACACATCGGAGTCTGGGTTCATAATTTCAGCTTCTGTGTCTTGTCCACAGCAAGACTTCCATGCAAACCCCAGACATCACCTTAAACACCAACATGAACCAATATCAACTTTTTCTGGCACGTGATGAGAAAGAACGTGAATCTGCACAAACGTAGCAGATGAGACTAGGATCCCGAAGTAGCATCCTCACGAGTGCCATCACACTAATTTTCGGAGTGGTTTTTTGGGTCACTCTGTCTAACCCTTTGCTTGGCCTTTGAGCCTGTGATTCAGTTATGTTCTCTCAGTTTAGTTAGCTTTAGTTATCACCGATTTACATCAGCGTTTCGTCATAAAATCAGAATGATATCACAAAGGCCTGCCAGCTGGCTGAGCAACAAAGTTGAATGCTTATTAGATTTTGAAAGCAATACGCAATAGACTACCTTTTTAGTAGATTTATGCAAGTCATGTCACTCTACTACAGTAAGATGTCTCATAAACTATTAGCTTTGGGAACACTGCAGGATAAGGCATACATTAAGCAGATTAAAAACAAATAAGAGGTGGCAAAAGACAATAGCAGCCATTAAAGGAAGGATCACAAAATCTGTTGGACAGAGTCAACACTCTTAATGTGGAATCACTCTTGCACAAAATTGAGCATTTGAGCCTGCTGCAGCGACACTCAAAGCAATAGCGAGAGAAAACCACCACTGACTACCTTGAGAACCAGAGAATAATAATTCAATGCAAGCAACCACCAGTACCACAGAGCACTCCTGTCCTGAAGGCGCCTTTCTAGCAAAGTATCTGAAAGCCATTTGGATACCAAAATAGTAAAATAACAGGTCCTGACAATCTGCACAATTATTGTGCAGAATTTTACAGTTGCAAAATCCTTTTTCGCTTGGCTAATACATTTAAAGGAATTTATTCTTTGACTTATCCAATGCATGCATGAAATCTTAGTCAGACAAAAAATTGACTTTGAATATTAGCTCAATTATCAGAAAACGTAGAAGAGAGTTAGGAAAAAAGAGACTACCATCTAACTTGTTTTTAAAAAGTGGTTTGGCCTGATTCCAGATGCTTGTTCTTATATGATCCAAGAAGCAAAGGGAGTAAACTCACAGAAACAAAGTTGTTCAGAAATTTTTTGCACTTGTGCACAAACACACACAAGAAAATGTTTCTAGTCTACAGTCCCCAGCATGACAGATGCACCCAAGGTCTTGCTGACATTGGCAGCCTTACAGGGGCAATCTGTATATAAGGACAACATGTTCTTGAGCAATTCCTCCTAATGAGGCAGGCGTACAGATTAGTTCCTTTAATATCTCTGGCATGAAGTCTTGTCTAAGTCAGTCTTTTTTGCTTATGAACTTAGCACTGCAGAATCATTGGAGGACAATACTGAATAATAATAATAATATAATTTGGTAGCAGGTTGATGACAAGCTCTGAAATAGATCCCTGGAATCTTCCTATCCTTATAACATAAAATTATTTTTTTTTCCCCAACTGGAGACAAAGTAGCTTTAAAAGCAGTCTTAAAAAAGACGCAAAAAACCCCCCACATATTATAAACATTTTACCATTTTTCATGAGCATGAAATTGCAAAGGGAAAAACATAAAAACTGAGAAAAGTAGTCTAAAAACTATTATAATTTAAGCATGCCATATAAAACATTGAAACCTGCATCTACTACTTTTAGGAAGGGATGTTCATTAGAAAAACTTATTTAATTCCAGGTCTGCTGATTCTTTATATATTTAATCCAAGGCAACTGTGGTTTTATTTCAGTAGGTAAAATTAGTAATATATTGTAATTCACTAAAACAAGGACACATTAAGCATCCTTCCTTTACTTAGGAACTGGCTGAATGCATCAAAGCAGATATGTCATCAGAAACAATGCAATTGTATTAAAGAATGTGGGGCAAATAGTCTCTTTCACCATACTATGATAGCAGTGGGAAATTTAAATTTGTTGAATAACCCCAAGAAAATGACAACTATTTTTCCCTTCCCTTCCCTTCCCTTCCCTTCCCTTCCCTTCCCTTCTTCACAATTCCTTATCCTATCAATATATACCTGACACCATTCCAGATTGAACACTGCATTCTTCTAGCACTACAGTTTTTTGGCCAAGTAAACTCACGAAGTGTGAATTGCTGGCATAGTAGGTGCTGTTTCATACTTAATTATACTAATTTCCCTTAAAACAAAAAGTGATTTGTTTTCTTTCTTTAAAATTATTTAATGTGTCCCTTACAACCTCTCTCTGAGTATGTAGATCCCTGATACACAAGAATATAGGTGAGGAGTTCTTCCTAGAATCTTGATTTAAGAGATGCATTAAACATACCTATATAGATAGTATATATCTAGACACATTACATATTTGTATTGTTATGGGACCTGCATATCCTAATAGGGATCAATCTCATCAAACTGGGTGCTCTATTTGTCTGCAGTGTTTGTAGTCACTTATATATTGACAATGAGTATAAAATGAACCTGAGGATATGGTAACATTATTTGCACTATTGGCAATAAAAGTGACACCTGAAAAAGTAGTTCTGCTTCATCTAGCCTTCTAAATAATTAATTGAATGAGGAAGAATAACCATTCCCATTGTACAGACTGAGAACTCAGCCAGAGAGATGACGTTACATGTCCAAACCCTCCCCGTAAAAGCAAAATTAAAACCAGAAACAGAACAAAGAGCCTACGTACAAGTGCAACGCCTGAACAATTCTATTCAAGCAGACGGTAGCGTCTGGAGATCAGCTGCAGAAGGAAAAGCCTGGCAGGAGTATGCTTGCCCAAAAACTTTCTGGAACTCACTTTCTCCTGCCAAACACATAGTGTAGTAATGCAGTGGGTCTTCAGTATCTTGGCACCAAAACAGGGTGTTCAGACCTCAGGTCAGCATCTTCATTTTCAAGCATCCTTTTTAGACCTGGAAAAGTGCAGTTCAATTCTGAGTGAATTGATGGACAGTTTTTTTTAAAAAAATTTTGTTAATTTTACTTGTTAATACAGCCATTAATATTTTTATAATGTCATATGCTCTGGAGCACCTCTCCTATAAAGACAGTCTGAGAGAGTTGAGGTTGTTCAGCCTAGAGAAGAGAAGGTTCCGGGGAGGCATTCCAGTGTCTGAAGGGGGTCTACAAGAAAGCTGAAGAGGGACTTTTTACAATGCCATGTAGTGACAGGAGGAAGGGTAATGGCTGCAAACTGGAAGAGGTTAAGTGGAAGATTACCTATCAGGAAAAAAGTTTTCACTACGAGGATGGTGAGAGACTGGAACAGGTTGCCCAGAGAAGCTGTGGATGCCCCTTCCCTGGAAGTGTTCAAGACCAGGTTGGATGGGGCTTTGAGCAACCTGGTCCGGTGGGAGGTGTTGGCAGGGAGGTTTGAACTAGATGATCTTTAAGGTCCCTTTCAACCCAAACCATTCTATGATATGAATTAAGAGATCATAATGTTAGTCGTTATTTTTAACAGTTATTTCCTTTTCAATAACCACTGCATCCAGCTCAAAACTGCACTTTTACAGTTTCTTTGAAGGCAATTCTTCCATATATGTTCCTTTCACTTAATAATAGTCATTGGTTTAGTTTGATCCTTCAACCACATTTCTGAATGAATGGGTGAGCCCCCATTGGGATGATCCATGTTAACACTATCATGATTTAAATTGTATTATTCATACACTTCTTGGCATTAAAGAGGCATTACCATGTGCTTGGGGCAGTCATACGAGCAACTAGATCAACTAGGTATTTCAATCTATGTGACACGAATAGGCTTCGCCAAAATGAGAGAAATGCCAGAGTTATAAAAGGCAGAGCAGAGATGTCATGTTTATTTTGTGCTTCAGGCTCATTAGCTTTAATTAGCTGTCAAGCCAATTAGCCTGAACAGACGTACCAAAATCCTCCCTGAAAGACCAGCCAGGGATGGGGGAACTCCACGGTGCCACCAGCCCCTTTGGCCTCCCTAGTGCGGCAGCGGGAACAGTAACCCACACCCCCGCGAACCGATGGGGAAAGGATACAGCATATAGCACTGACAACTTGAGCTTCATGCCCTACAGAAGAGCCCTTGCTGAGTCAGCCTCAAGGATCTGCAAATTGCTATATATTGCATTTCCTTTCATTACTTCTTCCTATTTATTGCAAGATGTCCCCGCAGCTACAGGGAAGGGACAGGGTTTGTCCTGCATTTATTCTTCAGCTGAGAACCAGCTGTTTATGTTTCCCTTAAACCCTCAAAACAAGGATTAAGTGTGACTTGACTGCTGTTGGCCCATCCAGTTCTTTTACAGAGAGGTGTGAAATTCATCTAGTCTGATCATAGCAAAAATATTTCGGTCTCCTTTTCCAACTGGTACTAAAACTAACTTTTGTAGAATGAACCTTTTGCAGGAACAGCTGCAGTAGCAGTAGGTGGGGAGACAGGAGGAGAACCCTTGAATTTTACAAGCTGTTTCAAGCTCTCACAAGGCTTAGAACTGGTTTAGGGCGATTTTGTTTGTCCCATTTTTAAAGCTGCTCCAGTTTTTGGCCTTGATTAGATTTCTGTATTGTGCATTTTGGTACATTTGTATGTATTATGTATTGGTATATTTAGTACATTTGTTTGTATGTCTTATGTATATATTTCAGTTATATTTCCCTCCTGCAAAACTAAAATTCTAAAACTAAAATTATGAACTCTGTATTATAATGTTAAGAATAACGTCTTTCTAAATAAGGCTGTTGTACTTAGTTACTGATCATTATCATAGCAGAAGCAGGTAGTCATATCTTTTGTAGGGTATGGGCACACAAATATGCTTTTTGAGATTATGTTTGAGATTATTCCCTAGAGCTAAGAAAAGAAAGTTGGAGACTAGTTCTTGAGGCCCTCATTTAATATTTCAGGTAAAATCAGAACAGTAACATAGATAGCCCTGAAGATGAAAAGTAACCACCTAAAGACAACTCAAGGGGAAGTTGCTATGACAATGCCTTCTGAACAGAGAAAAAAAAACACAAAAAAACTCCACAAAAACCAAACCAAAAACCTACTTGCTTATCAGAAGAAAGTATGTCACAGGTCCTGAGGTTTTTCTGAAATTAGACCCCCTATGTCAAAGCTTTCTATCAGACCTCCTGCACTAGAGCTTTCAGTAAAGCTCTAACAGCTTTTGTGAATCCAAGCCTCACTGCGACCCCCAGCATCTGTAGAAAAGTATGAGAAATATTTTCTCACTCGCAGTTGGAAAATAACGAGACAGCTGGGTAACTTACACAAAACAACAGAATCAAGCACAAGCTGAGCTATTAAGAACGTCCATTCTCAATTCCATTCGTAGGCACTCCAATTGAACATCTTTCTATGTGCTGCATTAACATATTTTACTTTGTAGAAGAGGTACACACGTGCTGTTCTACACTCGTTACTGAAGCCAGTCAACTTTCCATGCCAGGGTTCCTCTAAGATCTCACCAGCGTGACACGCCTGCTATGCACCACTCCGAACACGTGAGCTGATAATTGCCACAGCACAAGATTTCCCTTGGAGGAGAATTCCCATGGTGAGATTTGTCTGCAGCAGAGCCTGTTCTGTGCTACTTAAGAGACAGCTGTTACAGCAGATGACAAAATCTGGAAACAAATTGAGACAAGCATGGCTTTGATATGTGGAACTGCTGTTTTAGAAATGCCGAGAGGTTTACATTACAGCAGGGCTGTAGAGGTGGAGTTCCTATGAGACTTCAAGGTCTGCATTTGGCACACACAGCGTATACTAATTCAAGGAGATAGAGCTGGAGGAAGTGGTTGTTTGGATGAACAATGCATATAACATGGATGTTTTTAATGAAGGTAAGTTTTGCCACCAAAGATGCCAGTTTATGAAGGCAAACAACATGCTGTCTTTGGGCACCACCTGAAATGGGGACAGAGACTCCACAGATTTTACATTAAAGATTACCATCAGGTTTCTCAGAGTGACTTTGGATGCCTTCACTTCAGGATGCCAAATCTGAGACACTGCTAGAGACAACTGGTCTTCCAGTAAATTCCTCTGAAATCAATTCAAGGGGTTTCATGCAAAATTCCCAAAATAAGAAGCAGCCCAATTGATTAGTCGTTTGTAGATGTGTTGACTTTTATTATTATCTATTTGTGCATTTTCTTTTTGGGGTAAAGAGAAGTCAACACATTTCTACTAGAAAGAATATCCAGTTGAGGCACCGAGCCATCCACGTGTTCCCTAAAGGCAGGACTTTCTGTCTGCTTCAGCCATACAGAATTAAATTTTGTAATAATAAACATCAAGATGGTAATATATCTTAACTGATTGAGTTTAAAAAAAAAAAAAAAGATGCTGAAACAACAACATATTATTCGAAGAAAGCGAGAATATCATATTACAGCCTGTCTGCTGAAAAATACAAACTCATGCAGTGAAAGATAATATATTCTACCACATGGAAGCCATTTATAACTATTAAGTTATGATGTAGTATTTTTTTTTCAATAAGGGTTACACTATGCTTAGTTTGTCATCAATTCTTTGTTGTGACTTATCTTTAAGTTTTTATAACAGATCAAATTAAGCCTAATATAAAATTAAGAAAATATTCATATATTTTGAATGTCATAACTAAAATTTATATTCAACTACTGAAAACTTCTCTCCATCAATACTGTTTTTACCACCTTTTCAAGAAATTTTAAATGCCACATGGTGAATATTCACATCTGTACCAAGTACCTTCTAACAAATGGATTATTTCTTAGACTTTTTAGTAAGAAAACATAATGTTCTCTAATTTATTTTCTGTAGATCAATTATTTTTACATTTTTGCAATCTTGCTTATTTCAGACAGTTTTCAGATCTTGATCCACTGATTTAATTTCCTTTAAACATCAATTAGTTTCATGGCTTAATAGGAACGGAAATCATACCCTGGACTCTTCTGCCTTTCAGATTTTGCTAGCCCTAATGCTCCAGACTGTTGCTAAAAGATGGGGTTTGCTGTTGACTCAGCCCATGCAGTTTCACAGTCAAGACAAAAAAAAAAAAAAAAAAAAAGCTTTTGTTGAATTATACCTGGTGTAAAACTTAAATCTAATCCATGCAGGTTTAGGGATCGCGTTTCCCTGCTAGTCCTTGTGTGTTAAGTAGTAGGTGACAGATCGGCTGCTAACACACAGCATAAGATGTGGTGACAGGTCCGTTTCGTAACAGAGAACCGGGATGTCCCTCAGCCTTTTTGATCCATTAGTCTCCACTTGTGCATCACTCTGCCCCGTGAGTGAGGCTGTGAGTGGGGACAGCGGGTCTCCTCACGTGCTGTCATCATTTATTCTCCCTTCAGCTGCCACGCCTGGGGGGAAAAAATACCGAGGCTGAAGCATTGGCACGTGACACAACCGTGTGGGGTAAGAGCAAAGGCAGCCCCAGAGTCACCGGGAGCCTTCAGGGGAAGCTCTTGTCCCTGGCCACTTTATCTCCACTCTTTGCAGTCTGCTCCCTGCATGCCTCTAACCAAAGGAGAGACAGTATTTCTTTGCCAGGCAAGGCAATTACGGCTTTCCAGCCGCGTGGCTTTCTCCCAGCTATCGACTGCAGTCTCTTCAAAACAAGAGAGTGTCAGAAAATTTATGTCCCGAGTTTAGGCTCAGTCTCCCGTTCCCAGCATAAGCTGTAACAGCTGGAGAGCGTGTCTCAGGTTAATGACAAAGAGCTCCACTTAGAGCAATTGTTCAAAATCTGCTCCCAAGGACTTTATTTGACAGCCTATATTGCAAAATTAGAGTATTTCTCTGAATCGCTGCCTCGAAAGAATGGTTCCCTATTGTAAATATAAAGCATTTCCCTATTTCTTCAGTAGAATTTGTGAACTAATCCTCCCTTAGCTCCATCCCTTCTGTAATCAATGTTAGAAGCAGTATTGGAAGCAAATTATATTTCTTGCGTTAATTTGCTCAAGTGATTGTCAAAAGTTGTTCTCAGCTGGTAACGTAAATAAAATAGTACTGTATCTAGAAGACTGAAAATATGACCAGACAGCAGATAGAAGATATTGCTTTTTAAAGGCACCTGCTCCTTAAAAGACATTTAAATAGTCTAACGCTTTAAAAATCTCAGTAACGCAGTGACATCTGATCTATGTGGTTCCCATTACTTGACATACCACAGTATAAAACATAACAACAAATGACAAAGTATAGCGTTGAGTAGAAAAGACAACCCGTGTGTTGCAGGAAGAGTCTGGAGCATTTGGGCTGACTCAGTTAACTCCATCCTATTACAAGCTTTTTAATCAGGGACCAATCGTTATGAAGGCAAAAAGCAGATATAAACTGATGGCCGCTTTCTACTCACTGACCAAAGCACCAAACTTACACACGTGAAGTGATTTCACATATAATAAGTTCTCATACTGATCTCACTAATGGTAACAGCCAAACAGATTATTTCTTTTAAGAAAAACTTGGAAGTTATTAGCATTATTGATATGAATGTTTTAACTTCTGCCTTCCTTATTATTTTAAATTTTAGTGCACTATAGGAAAAACTTCTGAAATACAGTTTTGAAGCAAATTCCTTTCTAAAGTGACTTGTAACAAATACAAACAAGCTGTTTGATGGCTGTAATAAATGAGCTCTTTTGTTTAACTACTGAAAAGATGCAGCACTGGTAACCCTGGAGGGATATTCCCTATAGAACAGACAGTCCTCTAAGACCATTTCTCTCAAGTACTTCTTTTGAGATAGGCAAAAAAGATATTTTTTTTCTTTCATATAATCATAGAATGGTTTAGGTTTGAAGGGACCTGAAAGATCATCGAGTTCCAACCCCCCTGCCCTGGGCAGGGACACCTCCCACCAGACCAGGTTGCTCAAAGC
>JAOTQQ010000002.1:14240883-14328273 GCA_026546715.1 Gallinago undulata | reverse complement strand
AGCCCCATCCAGCCTGGCCTTGAACCCCTCCAGGGATGGGGCAGCCACAGCTTCTCTGGGCAACCTGTTCCAGCATCCAACTATCCTCATAGGAAAGAAACTTTAGCCACAAGATAATATCACAAGCACCTCAGACTTTAAACTACTGAGTCAGTGATGTCAAATCTTCAGAAATAATGGTTAGACTAGAGTTGAAGCAATGATTGAGAGAGACAGTTTCTACATCCCATCACCAAATCCCTTCAGGATGGCAATACAAGCTTATGTCCTGAGCCATCTGCTGTAGGAAAAAAGCCTACTCACTTGTAGGCCTCACTTATTCTCCTGCTTCAAAGGAAGGGCACACTTGAAGATGGGTCTCAACAGCCAGCACTGCACTTCTTTGGAAAAGCCATGAAAAACTCCATGTTCACATAAAAGGTGACGACTGGGTAAAGTTACCTGTTCAACTGCAGCAGTAGGAACTCTTGCCATGTTCATACCCAGGCTTGAATTTTTACGGCATACTTGGAGAGGACAGTTCAGCTCCGGTGCACTGCTTGTTCTTCCAGAAGGGAAGGCTTTAATCCTGTTATCCCGTGGAGCCGACTACTTTCTGGCAAGAGTCATTACAGTGTTATCTGTGATTAGCAATCTCCTCCTCCACCGAGCCTGCATATCCTCCCTGAGGCAAAACAAAGACTTTCTCTCTCGGGGTTTCTTGTGTCATAAAAAATAGAGCTGAAAACACCCTACTCAGTCATTTTGTACATTGGGGTAGTGTTCTGTGCAGCGTGTTTGAGCTCTTTGCACAATACAATTTCAAACTCTAAGGCATCTGTTCCTCAAGTAATGGACCAAATTGAAAAAAATGTTTCTCCTTTAATCTTCGCAAGGACATAGGAGTGCATTCCTCCCCTAGAAAATAAAAGTTAATAGTTCTCCATTTTCAGAGATGCACTTGATTATTCTTTTTATATGTTTGAAAAGGGTTGTGTGCATAGTCTGAGATGTAATATTTGACTTCTGGGCCCCTGTCAGAAATAGCAGTTAAGATCATTAGGCATGTTCATTCAATAAGGAAGGCTAAAAAGGGATAGCCCTAATGGATACCCTGTCATATATTATCCATCTTAAAAAATATGCCTCTCATAGTAAAAGCAGAGCTTCTAAAATACGACAAGATGCCTCACTGCCCTTAGCTTTCCTTTCAGCTGAGCAAACTAAAGTCATTCAGATTCTACAGACACTATTCATGGTACCTTAAAAAGTGAAATCTCAGCCTCAGAACACCTGCCAAGAGATGAGAGCAAAATAATACGTGGAAAGACTGTGTAAAGGGATTCAAAAGCCTCAAATCCCTGAGAGAGCTATTATTAGCTGATAGATTTAGATTTCATTTCTTCTAGAAAAATTTCAGACATTAGGGACATCTCATCATTAGCAGCAGAGCAGAAAATAAAATGTAGTGACTTTTACCATATATTCTATTTGAAACAAAACAGATACTTTAACCAAAAGCTGTTCTCAAATTAGAAATACAAATCAATATAGTCAGACAGATAATTGGAGAGTTTGCCAATTTATGTCTCAGAGGAAAAGTAAAAAATTTAACCTTTCCTTATAATAGTTATTTCTCATGAAGAAGCTAGGTTGGTCCAGCAGGTCTCCCAGAATTAAACATGGTTTGAACCATGAGAGGAGACAGACCATGGTATGACTTAAAGTTCCATAAATAACTGGAACATTTCTGGGGGAACACTTCAATGAAAATGGCAAAAAGTAAGAAAGGAATTTTGGGTTTTTTTCTGGTTCTTTTTATGTTTGGCTCCAGCTCCCCACCCCACACCCCCTTGAAAATAAGCATGGATAAACAGAAATCAACTAGCTTTAAAAACTGAAGTGCCAAAAATATTTAAGTTCTACATAGCTGGGGGTGGGTGGGAAATAGGTTTTGAGAGAAATTGTGTCCCCTGTGTAGCTCTACTTATATGGAATCCAGCAATGTTTTCTAACAATTACAGTGACTGCTCCTGTGAAAAACACCTACATCATGGGCTTCCCGTCTTAATAGTAAGTCAACTGAAGGGAGTTAACAGGGATAACAGGAGGAGGGTGAGGATAGGGGAGTAGTTCCGTGGGTAGCAGGACTAACAAAGCTTTATCCTGCAGTCTTTCCTTCAGTCAGAGCACTAGCAGGGTCCCCCCTCTCTTTCTAGCCCTATATTTTCACTTGATCTGTACAAATTAAATTTTCTTAAAGATTTTTTTTTACTTCTGTCAAATGAGGGTGAAGTCAGACAACTGTTTTAAAAGTGATTTGAGACAGGCAGCGATTGCAGGAAACAAACGCAGACAGCATAGTAAGTCTTCTTTCTTTAGGAGACTAGACTATAAAAAGCTGGGTGGACAGTGAATGACAGTACGGTTTCTGCAAACCAGAAGGCTGTGAGCCACCAACAACTGCTTGTGTGTGGAGCTTTGAAATGAAAATGCACACAGGAGCGTTTGAAAGCTAAAGAAACCTTTTCCAAAATGTATCGAAAGAATTTTATAAAAGACTTGACATTATTCTGACACCTCATCTTGCCGACTGCAACTTTAAATTGCATAGATGGAAAGAAGTATTTCCATTGTTTAACACCAAGTATTCAGTGGGCAGAAGCAAGGAGGCCACACGTGTAAAGGACTGAGCCACACGGGTCATAGGCTCAAGCCTGTGTTCCCTTCCTACTGCTGTCCTGTAGCAAGGTCTTCAACAAAGGGCACTTTTCATGCCTCCTCCTCTGTCCCCTTAACCTTCTAGGCCACTTGGACTGTAAAGTACCACACTGAGATTTACAGAGATGTAACTCTGTGTTAAAAGTCTTGCCTAATTAGAAGGAAGTAGGAGAGCACAAATCCTGAGGTATGCCTGTAACTTTATCAAAGTCCTCCTTAGGTTTCCCTGTTTTAGTGAAAAAGAGTTAATGGTCATACTCTGGCTGTACTTAGTAATAGTCAGGAATAACAGTCATCAGCAAGGGTCTTTGAAAATGCCTGTAAGGGTTTTTTCTCCATCAGACCTATAAAACTTTCATTCATATTTTATTTTCCATTCTTTGCATTCTACTTCTTTGTTTCTCACATGCATCATTATACAACAAAGAAATATAAGCGATTTCTTATTTATTCTTTTTCCTCTTCCAGTAAAAATATGCCAAAAGAGGGAGAAGGAAGGGTTTTTTTTCATTTACTTTGGTTTCTCAGACTTCTTCTTGGGAGGTGCATCTTAAGGAAATAACAGGATTGTTTGGTTCTTTTCTTCATGGTTTAATTTCATTCCTCAAGCTTTACCTGCTATTCTTTTTTTCCTGTCTAGTGCTTCCTTCCCTTCTCTGCCCTTCTCGCAGAGGAAGGGAAAGATGCTGATTTATTCCAGAACAGTTATCAAACAGCTCCAAACCTAGGCATCAGCATGGTGAAGCTGAATAAAAAGGCTACAGTGTGCTTTAAAAGGGAGACGTTAGCTGAAAGGTAATGAAGGATACTTCATTGGTAATAAGAAACCCACTCCTGGGACCTCAGACATATAATAAAAGAAGAGCTAAAGGATAGAGTGCCCTATTACAGGTTGATATATAGCAGAGGACTACAGGATAGCTCAATCTCTGATGTGTCACTTTAATCAAACCTGACTTAAGGAAATAAAGTGCTTAAATGCCTGCACAAATGTTGCTATCATGGAATAAAGAATCATCATGGAATCTGAAAACAGAGGCCATAGAAGGAGTTGGTTGAGTAAAGCAGCCAGACCACAGGAATTCAAGACAGGATGCCAAGCTGGGCTAAGACCCTTCCCTACAAAGCTTTATACCAGTCCTATCATCAGCTGTTAATAATAGATTTAAAAAACAAAAACGAGGGGGAATAGTTTCTACAGTACAGGCCACTTCTGTGGCTAAGATCCTCTATAAAATAATGCATTTCCTGTCCCTTTCAGTCTGATTTGCTAAATAAATGAATAATTGGACTGTGAAACATGGCAGAAGGGTGTTAAAGACTATTAGCATATGAAATGAGCTGTCTGCTTGTGCAGTTCTAACCCCGTGTAGTGAAAATCTATGTAATTCATGTGGGACTGATGGATAATTAGTCCTCAGTGCTGCCGGAAGTCTCTGATGTGTGAGAAATTAGACAAACTTCCAACAAGATTTCTTCTGCCTCTTCCTTCCCAGCTGCATCAATATATTCCAGTTATACACATACAAATACATGTTGCAAGGTTAGAAGGCAGTCCAAAGGCAAATATAACTAAGACAGCATCCAAACAGCTTCCTCTTCTGCTGGTTATTGCCTGGCTTTGGCCTGAGCTTCACTTTCCACATTCTGCTGGGAAAAGATCTGGAGACCTGCTGACGGATTGTGCTGCACCCAGCTTATCCAGATCAAACAGAGAAAAGCTAAAGTTCTCACAAATCCACCAAATATGAATGAACTTTGTCCTTTAGGGCTCTCTACTGCCTGGCCTAAGCCTGGCAAAGCTCACCCTCTCACACCACCACTGCAGCTGGGTTTAGTTTTGAGATCAAGCTGATCCTTACGCAATGAAGTAGAAGAAACGTAATGGAGGAGCTCTGTGTTTCTCCTTCCACAGCTCTGAATGCAGTGGGGCCTGGGAGCCCTGCCTGGACTCAAGGGTGTCCAGATGCAAAATTTCCTACCTGACTTGGTTCCTGGTTCCCAGGTTCCCCTTCTCTTCTCGTCGTTCTGAGGCCAAGTGCTCCACAAAATCTGGATAGCACTGGTTTAGTGCTTCATAAAACTCTGTACAGATTAAAAAGCAAAAGCAAAATGAGATTAGAGAATAAAATGGCTTTTTTTTTTTTCTTTTCTGTAGAATTACTTTCTTTCTAGCTTCTGTAGTCTGGGGAACTGCTCTTTGCCAGAGGTCACTCTTCAGCTCCAGTTCTGTACTGAGAATAATATCAGTCTAAAACAAAAGTTTACATTTCCTAGACTGGGCAAAAGCTATGTGAGAAATGTCCCTGCTGTTGGATTCTGTTGCTATGCCAGCAAAGGAGACCACGCTACAGTCCTTCACATTCTACCACCTACCAACAATACTTCACTCCATGGCCTTATTGCAACAGACAAGGCTCTTGGGTCTGTACAGAGTTGAGTCGATAAGAAGACATCCAGATGTACAGCCTTTTCCAAAACTTTCCGTTTGCCCTGCAGTCCAACTATATAACCCAGCAGTCCCTGAAGCCCCTTGGAATCCATAAACTGCTCACATATAGACAGTGCTGTGTTACCTTTTTCTGGGTAGTACTTTTTGCATTCTACTTAAGTCTTCGAGAATGCACTGTGTAAAAGCATCAAAACACAAACTGCTCACGGGAAAAACAGGGTGATAAATTCAAACAGAATGCAAGCACAGATTTATGTGAACCAAAAGCACCTTACAAACTATTAATTGAGCAAGAAGGAGACCATGGTGACTTACAAATGTTCTAGAAAAAATTAAAATCAAAGAGGAAGGCAGTTGACTGTGAAGTAGGCTAAGGAACTGGTAATACGGCTTGTTTCACACTAACCTCTCTGGTTTCCATTTCACGTTCTTTTTGTATATGTGTATGTCTATATACGTATATATACATATACACACATTGGTGAGGCAGCTGAGATTTTCCAGATTCGGATGGACAATGTTTATTTTATCATTCTAATTTCTTGCACTATGTAAACATTTGGAATATTGGAATATCTGGAAGGAAAATTTCCAAAAGGACAGCAAAGTGTCAGAGTGACACGTGTCAACAAAACTTTGTAATCCCTAACACTGATGTACATTGTGCTGTATATATATAAGGAACAGAAGGCATGAGAAAGGGTTCTTTCTCTTCTTGCGTGAACATTTTACTTACCTGAGTTTGAAGAAAATGAGAAGAAATAAGAGCACACGTGAGGAAGGAAGATTTCAACTGAATTTGCAGCCCATTGGAGATCCTAATTGCCCTAAGGGTTGCTTTATCCCTTCCTCTTGGCAATCAAATGACTTCATGGGTCAGGTCTTGCATTCTACAATCTGTAACATGTTGTATTAAGTAGCTACCCAGCACCGTGCTGCTACCATGCTGTAAGATTTATGGAGTCTATCACCATCTACAAGTTGCCCATTCACACATCTCTCTTGCTTATCCCTTTCCTTTTTATTAGGATGCACTGGGCTTTCTTTCATTAAAGATGATATATTTTAACACTTGTGATAGTAGTAGGTAATTATATATTTCTTTCTTCCCCTCTCCTGTAATACAGCTGCTCTGGGAGTTGTTCCTTTGCCTGAAGTTGCAAGATTTAGTATAATTCACATTCTCAACATTTTTGGGGGGATAGAAGCTGTGAATCTTACCCTGTACATGACAGAAATACAGATTTGCTGAGCTACAGAATCACCAGAGTAAATCAAGAGTTGCACCATTCCACCAATCCATCATATCGCTTTAGATCCTTTACTTTGGTTGAAAGTTATTCCTTCTAACTTTTTAACTCGTAAGGCTAGTGTATGCAGTCATTCACCAGAGGACACGTTATGGGAGGGATTATCCAAGAGCATCCAGCGGTCTTGTGTTCATGCCGGTCATCCCTGTTCTATATTCCCTGCAGCTCATCTGCAAGCATTAAACTTGTGCTGTAGGTTAACGCAAGCGTTCACCCAGCTAAGTTCAGCTTCTGCTAGCCACGTAGCTGCTGCAGACAGATCCAGCTAGAAAACTTGCCCAGGAAGATAAATAAGTATTCAGGCAGCGAGCCCACGCTGAGCTCCAGTCTGCCACAGCTATGTTGAGAGCAGCATTTCATTTGTCTCGTTTAGAGCGAGCTGCTTCGTCTGAGTATTAGATGGAGTCACGGCACTGTTGATAATGTCCTCAGGGACACAAGGAGCATAGAGGTACGGGACTGTAGGTCACCGTGTGCTTGACCCAAGCCAGGACTCCCAGTTTCAGGCAACCATGAAATAGATGTCTGTCTAGTTCAGAAAGAGTCACACAACATCTGTTCCACGCCTAATGCACAAGTCGCAGAACAGCGCCATAGTCAAAGAGAGTCTCGGTGATGACGTGCCTCATGAAGGGAACAGGAGAGGTCAAGGGAAATCACGCCTAGAGATTAATAAATAAAACTCATAAATGACTTCAGGTAGTGATTTGTGCAGTGACAAGAGTGGAAACCTGCAGTAAAATTTGGCAGCCAGATCTGGGCCCTCCCTACCTTGACTGAAGAAAATTACCTGAAGTAAAGCATGGATTCTTACCTACAAATGAAAGCACAGGTTACTATGGAAGAAATTTGGGTTTGAAGTCTGGTTTCTTAGTTCTTGGGGCTGAAAGTGTTTGACAGTTATCTGGGAAATTGCATCCACATCTCTCTGCCACGGCGATCTGGGATGGAACAAAACCTTGATGGGACTCAAGACCCCCACTTATTTCAGTTTTGAGTGTGGTTATATTTAGCGTAGGTATGCTATCTTAAAAATAATAATAAAGTCTCTAAAGTACTTACCAAAGAAATATTGTGCCATATACATGATCCTGTGTATTAACAGCTCAGGCTCTGCTCTCAGTCTTAATGAAGCTCATGTGACAGCAGTTATAAATGGGAACTGTGTAGAGCAAGTGACATAGTGTATCTGAGAAGGAGATATAAAAAAATATGCTAATTCTGAAAATAAGATTCTTGGAAGGAAATGTGAATATGTTGATGGAACTCTACAGAAAGCAACATATTCCTCCACAAAGATCTCACAGTTGCCAAGAACCTCTTTTTACCCGTCTTAAATGATTACTTTATATAAATGCAGAACTGGTTTGTGTTTTTACAGAAGAAAGAAGATTCTTTCTTAGCAGTGTTCACATGCTTTTGGGGCTGCAGAATCTTTAATCAGCCATTATGCTATCCAGCTTTTCAGATGCCTCTATCTCCCAAATTCTGATGACTGAAACATGTTTAGAACAAGAACAGCTATAATTGTAAAGACTTGTGCCTTTTTGAAAAGTCATTGCTAATGATAGTTTTTTTTAAATAAGCTTCTTGGTACTCTGTATCCTCTAGAGGGCTGGTGGGAGGAAGGGTTTCATGCATTCATGGTTGCTCCCTTTAGTTCCTCATTCTACTTCTGAAATCTTTTCTATACCTTGCTGAACTAGCTGTTGTGAAAAACAAAAAACAAAAAAAAAGAGAACTGAAGCCCTTTGTGCGTTTATCAGTTGTATCTTAACTCATTCGCAAAAATAGTATATTTTGGAAACTACTCATCTAAATAGTTCCTGTGAACACAAGCTCTGTCCATGTTTCATTTCTTATTTTTCTCAGGTCTCTTTTCCCCGCCTTGGTTGAAAATAGAAGAATGGCTATAAATTTTTCAATTCTAACAATTTTGTGCAGGAAATTTTAGCAGTTAAACAGAATTTTTTCAAGAATGTTGATTTTACACAGGTGGGCTTGGGTTTATATGAAAATGAAATCCCTTTTATTATTAATTTCTCAAGCATTGGTCTAGTATTTCATTTTAGCTGCAGTATGTGTTTTTCAACTTCTTTTCTCCCCCTGAGCTAGGATTCCTCACTGAACTATGTGTCTATGCAATGGCCAAGACTCTATATCAAGAGAAGACTGGTGTGCAAGTACAGATTTAATTTATCCAACACCAGCTGTACAAAAAGCACGTCCAGTCAAGATGGAAATAGTGCTGTTTTCATTCAAAATATTACATGGTTTATTTCCTGTGATTTTCATTAACACTCACAATCTAAACATTCTCATTGTTCATATGCCAAGTAAGATGTAGTGTGATAAATTTGGTATGGATGCTGTGATACGTAAACTAATTCATGTGATATGATTTAGGTTCTTTGATAAACAAGTACAAATCTTTAAACACGGTGAAGACCAATGACTAGTCACTGTTAATGAATTAAAGCACAGGTCAAAATTAATGTAGTTGTTAAAATTATAGTAGCAGTTTATATCCCTGTTCTAGGGTTTCCAAATTTGCGGAACTGAAGCAGGGTCAGTGCTGTTGCCCCTAGAGACATTACTTTATACAGTTCTAAGAAAGTGGAATGCAAAATCATGAAGAAAATCCAGAAATCAATACCCAAAAAACCTACAACAATCTTGTTAATTTCTGTAGTTGCTTTAGCAGCTAACATATTTCTGCCAGAAATGAAGCCTCCCCCGCTTTTTCCCCATGAAGCTACTGATAACTAATGTCAGAGTGACACAGAGAATGTGCATTTCTATTACCTAAAATATTTGACCAGAAATATTTCCTGCTCCTTTTTAACTCTATAAATATCAGAAAAAAAAAAAATCTGATAGATTTCTTTCCTTTATGTTATTCAAGTGAAAATGAAGAATAACATCGACTGCAAACACAGAGTGGGGAATAATCCCACCATGTCAATTACATTGACAACGTATGGAAAAATGATAGTGAATTTACTATATATTTCATTTTACAACCATTTCTGCTTGAATAGTATATATGGGAAAGCTTCTCAGGACTACAGAAGGTTTTTCCAGAAGAGAACATTTATTATAGTTGTCTTGGCAACATGAGCTCTGTGGAAATATAAATCAGGGCTTAAGAAGGTTTTGTTTTTAAACCGAGGAAAAATAAGACAACTAGGCGAGCAGAACTTTATAATCTGGTCTCTGTCAAATGCTTGAAATGACCAGATCTGCTCCACATTGGAGTACTCACCTTGCTTCGAGCTGATGAAGCTACGAGTGGAGAAGAGTCTTAAACAGGAGCCAGGAGCAATGCGCTGAGAAAGATGTAAGCAAGCTGCATGGAGCCCACATTGAAACATCACACAGGGTAATAAAGGAACAGGACCCTCGACAAAGTAATTCAAAAAGAATTCAGAGTAGAAAATAGAAGACTGAAAGGACTTATGCTGTGTTCTTTTTATAACATTTAAGGTTTTGAAAAAATCAGTTATTGTTCCACGTGGCCATAGGATCCCAGCCTCAAGAGGCAACACAGGGAAAGACTAAAACAGTTCATCTTAAATGAAGCAAAATGTTGATAGTTAATCAATGTCTTTAAACAATGTAACAAATTACCTTGAAAATCCCTCTATGTTAGTAATTTCTAAGCACAGACTACAAAAGATATTTCGATTATTTGTTCCTGTACAGTGGTAAAGAAATTTCTTCAAAGATTTACAAAAACATAAAATATTCTATTCCACCACATATTTTTTTACTGTAAAACCCAGCAATCCCTTCCTCTCATACACTGGCTGAGCCCAGCAGAACGCTGGGTGTTACTGTGCTGCCACCCGTGTGACAGGGGGCCTGGCACACAGCTCCACCTGAGCAGGCACACAGCCTGTCCTACAGAACCTGCTGCTGCCATCATTGCCGTCAGATCACCATGTATGGACAATCAGGAACATCAAGTTGGGAATCAAAGTCTAACAACCTTCCCTCTCCTGCTGTTTCAACGAAAAGACTCATCTAGGGGCAACTGCAAAAGGAGGGCAGAGATGATGTGCAACCCCAAGGAAATAGTTTAGCCTTCAAGAGCTCCCATTGCTAGTTTTGGTCCGATACCGCGCAGGAAATAGGTTGTGAAATTCAAAGAGGTAGCGGAAGCATTTCTAGATAAACAGTACGTACGCCTAATTTCAACAGGGGACAGAGAAGAAAGTACCGAACTAGCTGAAAGCTAAATTCACTAACCAACGATTTCAGCCTGGATCTGGATTTCAAGTCAATTTTGTCTGCGTTTTCCCAAGATCTCAGCCGTGGCCTGTCATGTAAAGACCTTATTTTCTGTTCATCTTTCTGGACAGTAGCTGTAGTGCATTTCTAGCTTAGCACCAGTGTACATTTCTGGCTCCAAATAAATTTCTTTCTTCAGTCAGCAATCACTAGTAATGTGACACAGAAAATAATTAGTTAAAAGTAACCCGACAACAACCAGAAATCAAACAGTTTGGACAAGATAAATGTCATTTTTGTGACCTTATTGATGCTGTTACGTTTAAAAGTAAAATGTGATCTAAAAGGAACAGAAAGTGGTAGCCAGAGACTAACACTACTCTAACTCACTGTCACTTTCAAAAGTTTCACCAGCACTTTTTTCAGAACTTTTATCCTTTCTTCATCCCATAAACTAATCTCATTATAACTAATGTTCTCAAAACACTCCCAAGGACATTGAGAGATGAAACTTAACACAGAAGCAGTGTGTCTGGATAGAAATCACTCAGTGTCTCAGTAAAACATTTCTGTTCTATCATCTCAAAGAAAGGCTTAAAACCTTCTGATCTTCAGAAACTCTTGTTTCTGAAAAGGTAAAATAAAAAATAAAATCAGTTTCTCCCTGAAAATTTCTTTATAGTTCTTTCTCCTATACCTCATGTTAACCTGGGATGTAATAAATGACCTCTATGCAGTGGGGCAGACATACAACGCACGCCTGTGATCTTGAAACTTCCTCTTGTCTTCGTTTCAGATGTAGTGAGGGATGGTAACCCCAGCTACAGGAAATGTTCTGAGTTTTCATTTGGGCTACATCACACACAGTACTGCTGTGTAAAGAGAAAACTGCTCCCAAGGGCAACCAACTCGGCAGAACAAAGTCAAAGTATAAGGACACAAATGACATAAGGGCACTTACTGAAGATCTGTAAGTCAAGAAAGGGTTTTCCTACTTGAAAATATTTTTTTTCAGGAAGCTGGTATATTTGAAGATCATCCATCGATGTAAGTTTGACTGTTGCCTACTCGCTGGTTAAGAATCTTCCTTGGGTAAACTTGTTAAACTTAATCTTTCCCGAGCTGTTATCTTGGATTCTTCTGTACTGCCTATTACTAAAGTGCCTGTGGAACTTAAAATCTGTGACGTGCTTACCTTCAACGCATCCCAGTGAAACAAAAAAAGTATGATTTTCCCATTTTATGGATGGGTACCAAAGACAAAAGGAACTTAAGGCTGTACCTAGAACCTCAGGAGAACTGGCAGAGTGAAGAGAAGAGCTTCACCCTTCCAAATTTCAATCTGCCATGTGAAACTCACCACATAAAAAGCTTTTTCTCTCTTCTTTTCCCTCTTTACTATGCCAATTTACAGTCCATGAGTGACTCTTGATAGCAACAGTAAGAGTAGGGGAAATGAAACCTAAGATATGTTTATAGCTGCTTGATATACAAGAACCTTCCTCCCTATTTGTCTGGGGATGGTTTGCAGTGGCAGCAGCTTCATTATATAGAATCCAATTGTTTTTGAAGCAGTTGTTTTGACGAGCTTCAGTATCTCATCCAGTGTGATGCTGTGCATCACTGGCATGAACCTATTTGACTCCAGACTAAGAAGCGCAAATTGGCTACTTGTGCCTGGATCACGCAGATATTCTCAAACAGGCTGTGAGGCTTTATTTTGTTTCTCATTTCAAAGGTGGAAGAGTGTACATTTACATGATAGAAGTAAGAAGGAAAATGATGTTTAACTTTAGTTGGAGAAGACAGACGCTGAACTTTCACAATTGCCTACAATAATGGGTTTTCAAAAGATTCTAGTCTAAAAGCTGCTCTTTCACTTGCCATATTGTCCTCAGAGATAGGTTTTGCTCATGTCAAGGTTGAGTAATCTCAATATCTGAAATGGCAGTGTGATGACAAGCACAGAAGAGAATGAGAAATAAAACTACTCACTCTCTATTTCAATCCCTTTTCATTTGACGCTTGCTGCTGATGCCACTGCAGCTAAAAGCACTATATTTCTGGTGCAGAACATCTGGCTGGAGACTCAGAGCTGGAAGATTTAAGAAAAAAAAAAGTGATGTTCACTCTTCTGATTGTCAAGAGACACTTCGGTTGACACTAGCGGAATATGGCAACTATCAAAGGAATTTTAACTTTCTTTACTCCAAAACTGGTTTCCTGGCCTCTGGCTATTAAAAAAATTGTCAGAACGTGTATGCATTCTGGAGGATCAAAACAGCTGCAGGGGTATGAGACCAGATCCTATATTGATATTAAGGTTGTGAAGTGAGCACCAGCTAGTTATGAGGACACTGAAGAAGAGGTAGGAAGAAGAAACCAGCCATTGTAACAAGATTGTTGCAAACACTCGCTCCTTTTGCTGGCTGGGGTCTCTCTCCGATTACACCTCAGCTAATTTTTTTTCTTTCAAAACCCAGTTAAACATCACACTATAACACAATATAAAACTCAGGTGTCACAGCTAGAAAATGTCATCGGAAGTGGTGTTTTCATAATGCTTATTCCTATCATCAGAAGGAGAATAAAGGCTGCATTAGTTACTACTTGGGGGACACACTAGTTCAGAATTAAAGTAGTTTTTTCTAGATGTTTTCTACTTTTACCAAGTGGCAACTTATTCTTGAAGGCATTTGCAAAGTATAGAGCTGTGTGAGAGTTATAATCTGCTGGAATTATAATGTGAAAATATGATGCTACACTCCAGCTGGGCAAATAGGTGTTTAAGTCATATCCCCATTCTTAATTTTTCTGATTTTTCTCTACAAAATTCTTTCCTTAGGTCTCAGAGATTCTATAAACCTCACTGATAGCACTTCAGAGAGTAGGCATATTAAGAGATTATTTTAATTCTTTACATTTGCTGATTGACCTCCTCTCCAAGTGACTGCTCTAAATGCAGGGGATATTTTAAACTAAACTAGAATTTAATATATTGTTGTCTAAAGTTCAGATTTGATTTGCCTACTATTTCAGCCTCTGAACTACTGCATAGCATTAAGTGCTCTGAAAAAAATATCTCTATTCCTGTATGTATGAAATAGATTGTCAGAACTAGAGAACAGCTGTATTCTCAGGTCTTCACCTGCAAATTATGAGCAATAGCATTCCCTTTATCTCATAATGACAGCAGTAGGACAAATTAATATTAATAAATCATTGACATGTTTTAGGGATGAGTCCATGGAAAAGACCATGGGTGTGTTGCTACTTTGCCAACAGAATAAGGTCACGTCAAACTAAGTTCTTCAATCCTGTTGATGGTACTTCTCGGGGTGGTTAATTCATCGGGGGGAGGGGAGAATCTAACTTTTTATCCTCTGCAAAGACATCTATAAAAAATATCACAGAAATTATTTTTAATGATCAGACACCCCACTCCTAATTCCCCCCAAACCCTACCAGAATTAATCTTGCTCCAGCTATCATATGGAGTTAACGCTCATACAGACTGTAATCCTGGCAAACAGCTCCGCAGTTTAATACTTGAGCCAGATATTATGAAAAGTTGAAAAACCGTAACTGTCATTGTTCTTGGTCGTTCAGCAGTGGCATCGGGTTATGCCACAGCAAGACTTTCTCTCTTGTGATTTCTAAAGAACACAGGATCACACCTACTGGGACTAACACTTTCCTGTTTATTACACTATGGTTTACATAGTGTGACAGGATGAATTAGAGGACTTGTTAATGCTTTGTAAAAAAGTGGCATCTTTGAATGTGAAATGAACTCAAAATTAAAAATAAAATATTAATATCCTAACAGCATTCCAAAACTTCTAATATATTCTAAATACATTGTAAACTACATAATATTTACATCATGTATTCTAGTACATACTATATTCTAATACAATCTAAATACATTTAAGAAATATCTCTAGCTCATAATGGGAAATTTTGCTCACCAGAGATGATTCTGTCTTGTTAAAACCAGATATGCTACTATGCAGACAAGCCTTTTGTTAAAATACTGTTGGAATAATAAAGTACACAAAACCCCATTAACATTAGCGCTTTTCTCATTATAGCTGATGGCAAAACCTCATTGATTACAAGGGGAGCTCTCTTCAGCGAGTGTTTCTGCTTACTTTTACTGCAGGCCAAATAATACCTCTGTAATCTCTGGAACCCTTAGTATTTTCCATTGCCACATCAACAGCTGCTAGCTAGTGCTCGGCTTTTTTTCAAGTGCACGAGTCTCAGCCGATGTCCCCAGCCGGCTCCCTCCACGAGGTCACATCTGAAACACACATATTCTGTATGCTAAATACACATATTCTCCCATATTCTGGAATTGTCATTTCCCTCCCATCTAATAACTAATCTCAGTACAGATTTATCCCAACTCAAATGAAAGATGTATGTAACCTGGCTATTTAAGTGTAAAACCCTCTGCATATACTCATTTTGTGGTAGTAGATTGATTTAATCAAGATCAGTGACAAAGCTATCTCTGCTAAATCCAGATTAATTACTGAAATATGAAATAGTAATATAGTCACCAGTTTAAACTAGGCAACCATGCTCTCTGTTGGGTTTTTTTTGTTGTTTTTTTTTGCTTTCTATGAGTATGAAGAATGGGATTTTGGTTTGGTTTATGTATAGATATTGAACTCCAAAATCTCCTATCTGTCAGCATCAGTTCCTTTCTGAAAGTGCAAATCTTACCCTTATCATGGTCACTTAGTTGGGGAAGATACCCACAATATTCATATAATCAAACACAGCTGTACACAAAACAGCATATATTTTTTAAAATGTAACAGATCCAAGAGTAAAAAGAAGTTAAATTATTTTTCTAAATCACTCCCCTTAAGGTGTTCCTGAATTGAGAAGCTCCTAAGCTTCTAAATGAAAACATACACTAAAGGTTTACATACGTTTACAGGAAAACTGCCATTTGGGATCTCATCCAAACTGCCATCTGATGGACAGGGATGCACACAGACATCCTGCTTCAGCTTGTGGCCTGGGTTAACTGCTTTAAAGGAAGATGCAAGGATCTGTCTACATACATGAGAAGCTGTGAAGGAAAAAAAAAATGCCTATAATGCTAATTAGTTTCCAGGCTCTAACAAATTCTTGGTCATGAAGAGCAGTATTTCTTGTTCAGTTAGTCCTGCCACAGGAAGGCACTGATTGAGGCAAATTCCTCCTGTCCTCATAGAAGCGATTTTCTCCGTTTTTGTGCTAAAGTTTCTGTACTCTTTTCATTTGTTACACTGAGTGAAACAGCCAGAATTTTGCCTTTTGCTGGCACTTGAGCCTCTTCCGTTTCTCTGTTGATGAAGATGACAATGAGTTAACTTTTACAATGAAATGGTAAAGTGTATGGTCCTTCTTCAGCCCACGCCACTTGCAGGTCTGGATCAACATTTACAGTGATGCAGCTGCAGAGGCCAAAGGCACCATTAACCAAAGTGGGTAAAAACGAAGCCGTTAAGCACAACCATAAAGATGTGTTTATTATTATTATTATTATTCAATTTCTTTTTATAAGCTATGTGTTCGGTGTGCCAAGCCAGAACAAGTAACATCAACAAACTCCAGCTACCTTGGAAAGAATCTATTATTGTTAAGAAAAGACATTCACAGCTTTACCAATGAAGTCTGCAGTGACACAGTACAAAGATTTTTTTTTAGGTTGTAACCGGATAAAGAGTTGAAGCCATTATCAAATTGACATGGCTGCTGACATCAAGTATGCGGGTAATTATTTTAGTGCCTTGATGGCTATATTTCTCATGTGTAGCAGTTAAACGTGATAGCTGCTCTTTTCTTTTTGACACCCATATGCAATTCTTATTAATATTATCATTAACTATGCAGAGCAGCACAAACTTGTTGGATTCACTTTACAAAGGGCTAGGGCCGTGGTGTTTTGTTGTAATTAAGGGATATACTTTGTACAAACTCATATTTACCTGCCTTGCTTTCTTCCCATTTCATTAGGCGCTTCTGCAGATCCTAGAAAACTCTGCTCAGCACTCTGCTGTCTCATCGAAATAAGAGCGAGAAGCCCTGAGGATACATGATACAGGAAGCCCACTTGTGAAGTTTACTAGTTCCACAGGGATGGCAGTAACGATAGCACATACTGACATGGATACACGAAATTGGTAGAAGAATTCTGTGACCAGAACCAAAGTGTGATGAAAGTCTCTCCCAGAAGCAGTCTTCCTGTCACAGAGGGTGCTTTGAGAAGTGGTTAATGAGATAAATCCATATCAGTTCCTGACACACACACACACAAAAAAAAAAAAGTTAAAGAACTAAGTTACTCAGGAAACAATGGTTAATGACTTCTTTCACAGTGGAACGTGCATTTTAATTTTTAATGTGTTCTAGTGTTTTATGTTATTTCATTACATTTGTTGCAGATGTATTAATGGGAGAATGGCTATACTGGATGACAGCAGTAGCCAGACCCTCTGGGCAGTACCCTCCCTCCCACAGGGGCAACTGGTGGCTGCTTATGAAAGAACACTGCCCAGAAAGGGGCTTCCTTCCCCATAAACACCTTGCCAAGAATCAACGGCTTAAGATCTACTTGATTTGGAGGTGCATACAGTTCACATTAAACAGTCACTGATGGACTCCTGCTCCAAAGAACCATTTGCAAAACCAAGCATGCTCTTCATTACCACAAATCCTGTAACCGTAAAACTTTTTGTTATATTAAAAAAAAAAATTATTCAGTTTGCTTGAAACACACAAAAAAAATCTCTTCTGATGACTCTTATCTCTTTTATTTTGACACATGGGATAATTTATTTCTATTCACCTTCTCTACATCGTTCATGAATTCAGGGAGCTCAGTATTGCCCCACAGATATTTTTTGTCTGTTTTGCATCTCAGTAGGTACACACCCCTGATCAGCCTTATCTAGAAAGATAAACCTTAGAACTAGAAAAATTTATATACCCTTTCATGAGGCTGAGGGGCTCTGACAAAGAACACAGTACTGACAATTGTGTTGCATGGACTTGCACAATAAATGTTTTCTTTTTTATTTCCTATTTCTTTTCCAAGAACGCCCAACATTTTCATTATCTTTTTAACTACAATAATCATTACACTGACTGTTCAAAAAAGTATGCAGAAAGGTGGAGATAGCTAATAGAGGGTCTGCACACACATAGTTTAACTGGTAGCTGTTAATCACACTAGCTGCACATACATACATTCATTTCCCCTTTGCATATTGCTTCACATTTGTCTTTTATGGCTTCTTCACATTAGGATTTCTCTGATTAATGCCTGGTTTAAAAAAAAAAAGAGGAAAAAAAAAAAGGTAGTGAAAGAACTTCTTTGGTCACTTTCTCCCTGAAGGCAACACATTTAGCTTTTCAGCAATAGCTTTTATGTTCCCTGACTGCTCCTTTTATACCTGGATCAACAGATCAACAGTCTGCTCCAAACAATTCTCTCAAAATCTTCCTAGGTTCTGATGTGATAAAACCAGATTTTGTTACTAGTTTTCTTATCTCTAACAGGATGCTCCAGTTTTATCTTTAGCAAAAGGTTAGGCTTATTCATGGTTGCCTCTTTGGAAAGAATGTCTACTTTGGAAGCTCTTTTTTGGTTTGGTTTGGGTTTTTTTAATAATTACATACTTCACACTGCTGTGCAATCATGTTGGCTTTTGAAGGTCATTAAATAAAATAAAATGTTAGTGCAGTAGATTTGTTTCAACGTTTCTCCCTAAAATAAATGTTGTTCTATATAGTCCGTGTCTGCTATGCTGAGATCTTGACCTAAAACACCTCACTACAAAATGGCAAGTCACAGCAGTGTATGCAATGTCATATCCTGTATTATGCAGATCATCCTTTATATAAAGTGTCGTAACCTGGTATGAATTAGTGCATTATTTTATTTTTAATATATAAAACATTTTATTTTATTAAAAAGACTAAGCCTAGCCATTATGTGATACAGGTTGACATCTCTTACATGATTTATTGGATGGCTTGCGGTACAAATGAACACAAAATGTAATGAAACCATTTAATACAAGGAAGAAGAAAAACAGATAAGCATTCAGCGTGCTAATTAGAGGAGCAGCTATTTTCTGGGTATGTCTCTTAGGCTGGAATAATTTTTCTAGGATATTGAAAACAGATGCTCTTTTAATTAGAAGCAGAAAATCTGAGTTTCAGCTAGCAACACCCAAGAGCACGCTTGACTGTGCTGGAGATAAAACACAAAATTTACATGAGTTCCACCACCTTCTATTATGTAAATGTCTGCTCATGTCTACATCTGCTAGATGGGATCAGCTCAGCTAAAGCGTGTGCGTCTCCGTGTGGCTGCCACAGTCTCCCCTTCACGCGGGAGGGACTCCAAGTCAATACTACTGGTCGATAAAAAAGCGTGAGCTGTTCTTTAATATCAGCGGTCGAGACCTGTGGCTTTTTAAACAGACGATCCTGGATTCTATCCTCAGTGCCGTCTATATGCAATGTCGTTGGCTGTTGCTGCCTATGACTATATATAGAACCAGATTTATTACTACGGGTGTGTTACCAAGAGAGCAGATCCAGCCTGATAGAAGGAAAAATATTAATTCCCCTGAGTTCAAAAACATCTCCTGTAGTCTGCTTATCCTCCTCTCTCTTTTATAGCCGTGACAGCAGTGATAGATGCCTAAAAAATACCTAAGCCAGAATAAATCTCAGCAGAGAAAAGAAAATGAAAAGTGACCTCTCAAAAATTTTAATTTTACAACAACAGAAATACAATAGCACTATATTGCAAATGTCAATATGCACAAGGAAACCAAACTCGAATGTTCACAACCGGTCGTTCCATGTCTAAATGTGGACAACAAGAATGAGAAAGGAAAAGCACAGCCTTGTTTACAACACTGTCTTCTGAGGTTCAGGCAGCCATCCCAAAAATAATAGCCAGCAAGTCACAACAAAAAGCATGACCTGGACCTTAACTCCTTTTGGCTCTTCATAAGGCAAAATGTATCTATAGCATTTTTATTGCTTCACAGAGCAGGGTTCTCCATGACAACAGTCAAGACCATTCTTACCTTCTATAGTGTTTTGACTGCCCAAAGTTGCATCCTGTTCAACAAGCATTTCTAAAGGCAGAAATATGCTAACATTAACTTTTCCCTGGTTAAAGTCTCAGTTGGAAGCTGAGAGAAAAGTGCACAAGAGGTACCTTGTTGGTTTAAGACGATGCAACCAGTCATGAGACTTGCCCTAAGCTGAAACAAGGAGCTAGTATCTTAAATACTCTGCAAGCCCTAGAATCCCTGAGGTCTATCAAAGACTGGTTAGCTCTGATAAAAGGGAGAGACAACTCCTTCTTAAGCTCTTCTAGTTACTTTAAAGAATGAGAAGAAGAAAAAGAACTAATGGAATAGGGCTTTAATTGGCTCACCAGTGCTAATGACGCCTGCGGTAATTAGCTCACTCAATACACTCTCACTGGATTTGAATGAAAAAGTGGGGGTGTTTAGGTTGCATTGCCACGTTGAACGTACATGTTGAACGTACGTACAACATCCAGACCAGCTTGCAGACCTTGGCCTTAAGCAGACCACAGGACATCTAAATGCAGACTGGGGCTGCTTGTGACTATAGAGAGGACGGTGTGGGAGGCAGGCACTGGAGTTTTAAATAGGCTGTAAGACCTAGAAAAAAGCCTGAGTCAACTGCAGAGAATAGGGAGACTGAAGGGAAGGAAAACTGATATAGTGAGATGCATAAGCAGACTGGCAAGACTTGTGACAGTTGGTGTTTTCCTTAGAGCCTCAGCTTTTAGAATTAAGGGACTAAGGAGAGAGATTGATTTAATTTAATATTAAAATATTTCTAGCTCTTGACTAGGTCATTTCAATATTAAATTTGTAACTGCGCCTCCAACTTTCCACATCAGTTCAATATAAATAGTTTTTTAAAGAGAGGAAAAAGAGTTCAGGAAACATGCAATTTATACAATTTAGCTATTGAAATCTAAAATTTTATTACTGTAAATATAGCTTTGTTTTGAGAGTCAATACTACTTTGATGGAGTCATGTGGGAGTACAAAGGGAACCAGCAAGACTGTAGGGAGTAGAAGGTTAAGAAGGAATAAGATAAGAAAATACAGTGTTTTCCTTCCTTCAAAACCATTGCTTCTGTTATAGTTGCCTTGATACACATATTTAAAAGCCAGCTTCAAATTACAGTGTGATCCAAAGTGAATCTAGAAATTAGAGTAACTGGGACTAGAGACTGGCGGGTGCATCGTAGCTGTGTCTTGGCCTTATATGCCAAGACAGAGATGTGTTCCTAGCCAGGAATGATTTGAATCATTGTAAAAATCATCCTCTTTTAAATTTCAGAGACATGAGTATTGACTATATCTGAGGTCTCCTGCTCATCACTGCTACGTCTCTAAGGATCTTCAAGCACTCTGCAAATACAAATTCTTTCCTTCACGCCCAGGAGTTCCAAAACCAGCCTTATACCAACATTACAGAAGAATAGATGGTGGTTTGGGCACACCGTGAGACAAGCTCAAGGTCACACAGCAAAGGAGGAGTGAATCTTGGAATAAACCAGGACAAGCCTATAATTCCTCATCCCTCTTGGCTGGCATTCTTTCCTATTCCTATGCTTGCATCTGATGACTGTACAGCACTGTAAATACCAGCCAGTCCTTCAGCACAGAAGGACAGGGTTTGCTTTAATGCTATTTTTAGTTAAGCAGATCCCACTTTTAAATCTGCAACGCCTTCATTTTCAATATCGTGATTATGTTTAATGTTCCATAGGAAGATGAGGGGATTAGTATGAATCAGAAGGCACAATGCAGCGTAGGCAGTACCACGCTGCCTCCTGAAACACCAGCACGGAGCAAAGCAGGAGCTTCAGTGGGGGCTTTGCACGGGGAGGAGGCATTAGGCAGCTGGACGTGTCAGCTGGGTGCCTCATCAGGCAGCTGGTGCGAGTGGAAGGTCAAGAGCACGTTTACTGTTTACTGAATTTGTAAATTACTAATTATTCAGCTCACTAAGCAAGGCAGGCTCACTGCCTGCGCGTGATATTCCCCCTCCCACCAAGCCTGAGCGCATATGGAAGAGGAGGAATTCTCAGCTATATTTTGATAGATGGAAGTCATTAAAGTGCTGTAATAAAGGGCATAAAGAGCTATAATGGGTAGGTCAGTAGTGAGTCTAAGCACACTTCCATGTTTGTCAGAGAACAGGTGTAGAAAATAAAGCCCTGCTGTGCAGTGAAAAAAGCAGTAATCTGTCTCTGCAGAGAGCCTGAGGACAACCTGGCCAACCGGGAGATGATGCAGTAACTACGTTCAGGAGAAGCAGTGGCCCAGGAAGAGTTATGGAAGGGCCTTCATTCACACTCACAGCTTTCAGCTGTGGGGGACAGAGACAACAGCTGGAGAGACCATCTCTGAGCTGGGGAGATTTCAGAGGGAGTGACCATCAGCAGCTGTGGGAGCTGCAATGCAAGAGAAGAGATGGCCGAGAAAGGAAGCAAAGCAACAGCCTGCAACACGAGGGTCAGAAACACATTATACAGTGGGCCTTGAACCAAGTCCAAATCCAGCTCTTAGTTACCTTGCAGGCGCTCACAGTAGCTGAGTGGTGCCTCATGGCCCTCTACATCTACCTAAAAGGAGGGTGTAGAGAGATGGGGGTTGGCCTCTTCTCCCAAAGGAATAATGACAGGACCAGAGGAAATGGTCTGAAGTTGGGGCAGGGGAGGTTTAGATTAGATATTAGGAAGAATTACTTTACTGAAAGAGTGGTCAGGCCCTGGAACAGCCTGCCCAGGGAGGTGGTGGAGTCCCATAATACCCTGGAGGTATTTAAGAAATGTATAGATGTGGCTCTTCAGGGCATGCTCTAGTGCCCAAGATTGTTGGGGTGTGGTGGGGTGTTGTGTGTGGTGGTGTTGGTGTGGGGTTTGGTTGGTGGGTGCTTTTTTTGTGTGTTTTATTTTATGTTTGTTTATTTGTTTGTGGGTTGTTTGTTTGTTTGTTTTGTGGGTTTTTGTTTTGTCTTGTTTTGTCTTGTTTTATATGTGGTTGGACTCAATGATCTCAGAGGTCCCTTCCAACAATGGAGGTTCTGTGATCTCCAAAAATGGGTCCCTGTATAAGGAAATCTCTGCTACAAGAAGAATTAAAACGTAATACTTCTGGAATGAATAGGGTTAAAGGATGCAGTTACACTCTTTACAAAGCCTTTGGTTGCTGCGGTATCTACAAAGACCCTTTAGAATTGTTTTAGACTGAAGAAAAGATTAACTCCTCCCTGTACCTGACTGCTCCGATGAGAATGGGATTGAAGATTAACCAATTAGCAGAACTTCACAAAACAAAGAAAAGGAGGGAAGTACAGAAAAATCAAGAAAAGAGGGATTATAGGCAAAGTCAATGTTCAGCATGGAAATAAGGGTCAATTGTAGCAAATGAATGAGATAGTGCATTTTCCAGAACACTGGAAAAACAGAAGCAAGTAATCCAGGTGGAAATGGTGGACTTAAAAAAACAAACAAAAAACTCTGCTAAAATGCTTCAGTGGAAAAAATAACATAGTAATGAAAAGCAGCTATTAAATCCAACAGAGAGGCTGTGATTAAACTGTATTGTTTCAGAAAAAGTTCTATCAAGGTGCCAACACGCCTCCAAGCAAGTCACTCAATCTATACATATCACTAGAAGCCAAGCTTTACAGACAGTGTTCAGACCCTGGAAGCAGGAGAACTGAAGCAACGCATTAGTGAGACAGAGATAAAGAGTATTCTGCTAGATATGGCAAAAAAGAGTTGGGTTTTGTGATAGTAACATTCATTTTTTATTCTGGCTGTGCACCAGAAAGGGGATATATATCTGAGATGAACTGGCTTTGAAACTACAACTTTACGTAGCTTTTTCCTTTTTTTTCCCACCCCTCCCTTATTCTTAGCGTTGGACTACTTCAATATAGGCTTCCATGGAAAGAGGCAGTTCAAGACTTTTTCAATCAGTTTGATTTGCAGTCCCAAAATGCATGAAGTTGCACCTGACATTTTGAAAGATCTGTTTCAAAAGTAAGAGGCACTATCAGCTTCCCAAAGCATTTCATGCAGCTCAAGATCCATAACCCAAGGCTCTGGCAAAGACAATTTCAGTCTAGCTGCACATATATACAATGCATATAAATACATTGTTTTAGAGTGCATGTGAATCTATTCCTCTAAGCCTTCTCAATATAATTTATGACATTAATGGGCATCTTGGATTTTTTTTGTAGGTGCTGTTCCACGTTATGATCTCATGTCAATACCTGGTTTCCTCTCCTGGCTCCATGGTAGGTATCCTCAGTGCGGTTTAAACAGCTCTGGAGGACTGGAGCATTTAAGAACACTTGGGAAACACCCATCAGTCGCACTGACTGGTACATACACAGTACTTTGAAACTGTTTATATATTAAACGACAGTGTACTCCAGGGGTAGCTGCACACAGGCCAGTGGGGCATTAACTCAGTGTGGGAAGTGACTTTAAAGTGACTTGAAGAAAGAGGAGGGAGGGCAGTGGCTCACTTTCTGTCTAATTAGAGAAAAGTTTTCTTTCAACTGTTACTTTAAAAGCTGTCGGGTTATAAAAGAAACACAATTCCCATGAAATGACTAAAGAGGCCTTTGGGAAAAATAAAACTGGCAGAACTACTGTGGAGTGTAACACAAAGAGCAGAGGCAGAAAGGCAGGCAACTGTACCCTGTATGCAAATTGGCTAGAAACTGCTTCTCCCTTGTTTTCATACTCTATCCATCAGAAAAGGGCCAAAAAGAGATCCAGGGAAAATCTGGACAGGGATAAACATCACACTTACCATGCAGCTTCCATATACCCCCTGACTTTGAGCAGTACCTTGACTCCCTTGTGCGTTTCACCTTTTTTCCTTTCTGGAATAAATTTTATCTCAGTTTGCCTTTTGAGCTTTACAGAATAATCAGAAAGTGACACTTAAAAGCAAAAAAAAGATTTGCCATCTTCAAGGCTATTGAATAATATGATTATGAATCTTCAGGTGTTGGAAGGAGCAGTAAAATGTGACAGATTAAGTTGCAATGATTTCAGCACACCTTTTCAGCAAACTATACATACGTGCTGTAGTTTTGTTGTTTTCTACAGAGGAACATCAGGCACTTTGATTACAGATTAGAAACTTCTTTTGGAAAAGAAGGGGAACAGTGAGATTCGGAGCTTGCTAGTGACTACTTCTGCTGCACTGCTTCTGAGCCTCACCATCCTCCACCTGAGCTTTCAAAGGTCCATTAGAAAACAACTGCAAAATAATTACTGCAGTGCTTGGCTCTAGATCTAACTTGGGAACTGCTAAGTCATCAGCTCTACAAGCCATAAATTATCAGTTCTGGTCAGTCTCAGTGAAAAAATATGAAAGCCACAGCTTCTTGAATTCACATCTAGACATAACTTAAATCCAGTCCAATTAAAATAAAAACACAGGATGAAGTTGTGTAATGCTCTCCAGCAGTTTGTGGTGCCTGTAGCACAAGGGGAGAAGCAGATAAGGGTGGCTCTGAGACTGAGCAGTGCTTATGCCACCCTGGGTATGTTGGTTGTGATCTAAACCTGGTCTGAAAAGCAGAGAACACTTTTTTAGTGGAACTTTTCCATATTCTTAAAAATAATCTTGAGCGCTTTGCTTTTCAGAGTTTCACTCCCCTTCTCTTTGAGCCTGATGACAAGGAAAAAGTAACCTTTAGACAAAGGACTAATGATCCAAGAGATAAACGTACTAGAAAAAATATTTTGTTTATGAATTGCCATCGAACATTTTCTGGTTCTCATATTTATCAATATTCTCTAAGTAACTTCTGCAATAAGTTCTTGGCCTAAAGACTCTGAGCAATTCAAATTTTTTTGAAACCCTCTCCTTGCATAGCACTTAATAAATAGCTCATGTGAGCTGTTTCCATTACTTTGAGTGAAACCAGGCTCCTTTTGCAAATAGTTATGTCTTACAGTTCAACATTTGCCTTCCTTAAATACTTTACTTTTATTTGTCTAAGATTAGCTCTTTCACAAACATTCTTTGCCACAGATTTCTTAGAACCTCTTAGCTAAAATACCCTGTTAAGACATGAATACTGCTCATAGATACAATTCTCCTTTTTCTTAAAACAGAGACAAAATGTACTTTCAGTTATTTGTCCAGCTGGGTTAATAGGATATTAATCAAAGAACTAACCAATATTTACCCAGTTACTGTGCAGATTCCAGTACTGTTACTTTTAAGTACCTTGTGATCTTATCCAGAAAATGTTTCTATGAGGAAAGGATGCACCAGTGCTCCTATTTCATAGCCTAAGAGCAAGGCCTGGAAAGGCTCTACAGCCTTTTAGGGATCACCCAGAGCTTTTGACAGAAAGGAAAACACAATCATGGCCTCCATTGGAATATCTCTTCTTTCCTGAGGAAAAAAAGGAAAACTATTTTACTGGTTGATCCTCTCTAAATCGCACCACTCAACTATTATTGTGTATGTGTCAAAAAATAACCATATAAATAGAATGTAAATTGTCAGTAGTGAGGCTGGTGTGATACTTGAAAATTCATAAAAAGGATACATACGATTCAAGTACCAAACAGGGAACCAGGCAGACCAAAACCTCAGGTCAAAGTCATCAAGATGGAAGTGCCTAAAAAACCAGACTACTATGTCATACACGAAAGCTGGGTCAAAACTGTGTTAAACAGACTATAGTTTGCTACATTCAAGATATACAAATACTTGAATGCATTAAGAGGAGTACCAAGGAATACCCTCCTGACACTTAGAAGTCTGATGGCCAGATATAACCAAGTGGGGATGCTGTGGGCCTCCGGGTGACAGCTGCCCAGAGTGGGAAACAAAACCTGGAAAGGACAGTGCTTTAGGAAAGGCAGGTGCTTCAAAGGGAGGGTTCAAACATAAAAAAGGGAGCTCTTTAAAGCTAGTTAGTAAAAAAGAAAAAATACTAGATACCTGGGTGACTCCTTGAACTTTAAACTCCCTGTTGGAGTTCAGTCCCGTTCTGCAGGCTCCTGCTTACCCAGCCTCAGCTCAAGCCTAAAGCATTGTCGTGCCCCTATTTCTTGTGCCACAGCAAGTAAGGATACTCATCCTGAAAATGGGATACCTGGGTCCTGTAAGGGTCCATTGGGAGAGTGGAGGGGGGTCTAAGCTGTGTCTCCCCCTCCCTGGAAGGTTACAGGATAACAGCTGAGGAGGGTCTGCAGGAAGGAATGGACAAGCAACAGCATTTTGAATGGCACTCAGAGAGCAGTGATGCCATCAGAGCCTTTTAGGAATATTCCAGGCACGAGTCTTTGTTTTAGTCTCTCTGACACTTTGTCTAGTTTCTGAATCCCAGTGGTACTGAGGTAGGATGTATTTTGGCACACCGCGAAAACTATTGTGAAAGATTTACTTAGATAACTTCCCATAAAAAATGCTACAGTCTTTACAAGTATCCCATTTACTTCTAACTTTGAAGTTAAAAAATCACAAATGCTTTAACTAGCTAAATATTTATAATAGCTTGCCTCATGCATGCAATGCATAACGCCTTCCAAGTACTTTAACAAGCTAGAAATAGAGAAACATTCAAAGCTGAAAGAGCCATATTTGGGGTGAAAAATGGAAATTGTTTAAAAACACCACCATCAGTTAGAAGAGAAATTACATATTTTAATATATGGGCTATTTTAAGTCAAGCAGGCTGTAAGGATTATAGTTAGAATTTGGCCAGAGTATCAGGCCAGGATATCATACTTGCAGAAGAGAACAGCTGTCAGTAACACAAGCAAATAAGCAATAAGAGCCCTCCAAAGAAAGAGACATCTGCACCTATGGCCAGCCTGGAGCCTAACCTAAGCTCAGGAGCAACCTGTCTACAGCACTTTTGATGCTCCTTCCTGCAATGTCCTGGGTTTCCTGGTGAGGAAGCATCCCCTGAAATAAAGATCCACTGTCCAAAATTACATGCAAGATGTCCAAGGCGTGCAGCAAAGTCGTATTAATTTTTCTTACAAAGTTCTTGTCGCATGGATGGTCTTCATTTACTGTAGTTTTCTCCTCAGACAAGCAGCACCACTCACTTCTCTACCACTTGGACTTCTTCCCTGAACACCACAGCCTTCTGCAGGCGATGTACCACCACAACAGCCATGTCAACAGGTGAAAAGCCCTGGGCTCCATCCAGTGCATGCCTACACCTGAAGATATAAAACATCTTTGTGAGAAGTTCGTGATGCTGGCAGAACAGCCAGAAGATGTGTGTTCCAGTGGTGCTACAGCTGTCAATACTGTTGGCAGAAGAGCTTACCACTGCAGACTTGACCTCAGCTTTCACTGCTTTGGGAACTCTTGGAAAATCAGCTCCCGCTTTCTCCCATGTCACAAAACGCTGTTTTCTTTATTGAGGAAGACTGAAGGGGCACATATTTAATCTGCATTCAATAAATTTTAGAAGCAAAACTTTGGGTAGAGAGCCACACAGCTAATTGCCTTAAGTGCTTGAAAATTTGCATTAAATACCTGTATATATATTCCATTAGCCAATTTTCTGCAGTTTAGCTGTTTGAAATTGTTATGTGTGTCTGCAAAACGCAAAGTTTTTTTCCACATAAATCAGAAATTCCATTGTGGCGCTCGCATCCTTTGTTTTTCCCTGCTTTTAAACTCTGTTTGCCAAAGGCAGTATTTTTATTCCCTGAAATTTCAGATGATGACAGATGGTGGGCGCAGACTGATAGTAAGGCATTTTCCCAAGAGATGAAAATGCATTTGACCACTCTCAGAGGCTCCCAAGGAACCAGCGAGGCAGGGAGGAGAGGGGGGGAACGGCAGCTTCTCCCATTTCACTTGGCCATTGAGACTCAGCTGGGTGCTGCAAAGCACCAAAAATTCTCTGACCAACAAGAAACACACTCTGTTTTCGTGCCTCAGTTGCTGCATCGGCAGCTCCAGACCATCCCCTTTCACCAGAGACGTGCTGTATAAAAGTTGTCACATTAACATTTTCTTCCACCTACAGCACTTCTGTAAGTTTTCCTATTTGGACCGCACAGGGGCCACAAATGAGATCACAGCCTCTTTCTACAAGGTGTTATACGAGATTATAGATCAAAAACTACAGCCTGAAGTCAGCAAGACTGGCAAGGAAACATAAGTGGTACTGTTCTACTCCCAGGTGAGACAGAGAATGGTAACTTCTTTGGGGTGAGTCTACATAGCCCACGAAGAAAACATTTTAAATAAGATAAAGATATGGGGTAAGATTTCTTATAGAATTGGGTTAGATTTATGCCAATTCAAGGATATTATATATGTAATATTTTTCTCTTTTCCCTTCAAGTCTGTTGAGATCTCCATGGGATATCTAATGTCAAACCAACCTGACTTGCCTAGGATTGTAAGATAAAGTTGTAATTTCCCAGAAATGTGAGACAATTTTCTGAGTCCCTATCTAGTAGCTTTCATCATCACTTCCTTCCTTATTTGGGAGGAAATGAAACCCCTTATTATCGGGGGTTGGACTAGATGAACTCCAGAGCCCACTTCCAACCCCATATCATTCTGTGTGTATTTCTGCATCTTCCAACTCCACATTCCATTGGATGCAACTTCGGCTTCAAGGAGAGATATATCAGTTATACCGAGGGAACAACAGTCTGTAAGCTCCCATCCTTCCTCCTTCTAGTCATGATACACATCAAGAACTTCAAAAAAGGATGAAAGAAAAGTAACTATTTCAAAACCATGTGGCTGATAGGAGAATCTGCTACTATATAAATATGCTATAGATGTACCACTATAGGTGAGCATTTCTTTGGAGGCCCACACACGATGTCCCTTGTGATCTTCATCCTGAACTAGTGCAGCTTCAGATGTACTTGTTCATTTAAGTCCCAGAATATTCACAGAATCTCACTTAGTTAAAATAGAAAGGCAGCCACTACGCCAAAAGGAGATGTTCTGAACTGCTCTCCGCTGGGAGTCTCATTTCATGCAGCTTACAGCAAGGCTTCTGAAAAGCTGCACATTAACAGAAAACACAAATGGTAACTGAACAGGAGACAATGGGACCGTTCTCACAAATGTCTCATCAATAAACATCATAAAAGACTTGCGTCAAATAAGAGTACTGCATCTACCAGTATAGGCACACCCTAGTAAATAATGAAACATAAATAGGAGAGCAATAAGGAAGGCAGGCAGGGAGTACACACGATATAATTGAAACACAAATAAAGCAGCAAGGTTACTGGTGAAAAGAGAGGGTATTTTCTGTAAGGGAAATCGTGCATATCTTCCTGCTAGAAGAGAGATTAGTTCTGGGGTGAAGAGTAAAGTGCACGGTTTCATTATTTTATCAAGATGCTGGAGTTATGAGAACTGAGTCCTTTGTGTTTGTAAAAGAGTCACTTGAGAAAAATAATTTGAATTTATTTTTAATTGAAGTCCTTGCACGTCTCACATTGCAATGTGAATGCTCTCATCAGAATTCAAGGAACTTTTGTTTCTGCAGTGTAACTCACTTCAAAATGCCTCTGTTCTTGAATGAGTGTATCCATACCGTCCGTTGTGGTTTGAGTAATCAACATTAAATTCACCTGACTAGATTAATAGTCTGAAACACCTCCATACAGACAGGCAGTAAATGAGAAAGGGAAAAGAGATGCACCAAAGGTGAAGAAAAGAACGAGGCAAGACTACAAGGCTCATTTTATCTTGTGCTGCAGGCAAAGCTTAGGCTTGCCTCTGAAAGTATCAGGTAAGTACAAACGCAGTCTCAAATTCATCCAACAAATGCACAAATCACATTTGCACAGAAAATGAATAAGCTAGCATTCACATGAAAAAGCTATTAAGAAATTAAGTTTAAAACTGGAGTCTATTCTTGAGTTCTTAAAGCACACGCCTTTAATTAGAAGCAAGCAACATAAGAACATAAGAAACGCAACCTTGCAACTTTTAATAGCTGAAGCATAAGCATAATCAGTTGTGATGGAAACTCCAGATTACACACTCTCATCTCTTGACCTTGGAGTCACCATGCTGCTCCCTAGCTGTAATTAATATCCTTGTATTAGGGGGGGGCAATGACTTTGCAGGGAATGTCAGTAAGTACAGGCACTTCGACATCCTTCCTATTGTCACAAGTGCCACAGGGCCAGTCTGTGTTGAAGGCTGCTGCACACCAGCACTTCTCCTTTCTGGACACAGAGGACTGACCACAGAAGTTCAGTGGGGTGCACACCCCATTTTCAAGCACTGGACAGTTGACCTCATAGTGACCTGCACAGGGTCGTGCAGCTCCTAATCGTGGAGCCCTTTCCACCATTAATGAAAGGGGTGGGATACTGCTGCTTGGTCCTTGCTGGAAATCAAGGCTGTAATTTCACTGCATTTCAGCTCTCCTGTATGCAAAACTAGAGCTAGCAAGAAGCTGCGGAACAAGGACTTCTTGCTAGCTAGTACCAAAGGGTTATAGCTCAGCACAAACTCCATTAACAAGCTAAGTACTTATGTAGTCCAGGCCTTTCTCCTTCAAATTGCTGCCATTGTTCTCCAAGTTTCACAGAAGGAAAAAGTAAGCATTCTGAAAAAAACCTATGTTTACATCTTGCTGGAGAAGGGGATGTAAATCAGGTTAAAACTGACTGAGGACTCCTCCAACTCTGGCTGGAGGCCATAGCAACATACAAGAAGTGGACTGCCCAGCTTTACACTTGTATAAACTCAGCTTTACCTCAAACACAAACAAAGGGGGAAAAAAAAAAACAAATAACAAAACCAAAACACACACCATACACCCAAAAGCACCAACTTAATCTTTCACCAGTCTCTCTGTATTTTAAAAAAAAAAAAAAAAAAAAAAGAAGAAAATTATTGCCCCTACCCCCCCAGTCCTTAAAGATGAGAATTGCTGTGCTGCTAAACAATGGAAAAGGCAGCAATAAGTTTTGCCTTGGAGCTGCAAGATAAACTATCACCTTCAGTGGAACTAAAGCAAGAGCTCAAAGCCTGTTCTGGAAGATCAGAAGAAATAGGAAGAGAATGATGTGAGGAGTAAACTCACAGAAATGTTGATTGTGAGATACTGAAATGCTATTTCCTGGAGTAATTATTTGCCTCAGTGGGTACCCTGAAATCAGCAACAGTAAGGTCTTTTGACGCTTTACATAGCATCCTGGAACACAGTCCTCCTGTTAAGCTACATACTTGAGAGTAACATACCTCTCCTCTCTATGGTATCATTTAAAGCATAATATTATTAATTTTTAAAAAGTCCCAAACAATTGCTTAAAAATTGGTCCCTATTTGCATCTCAGCTTCCCATCTGTAAAACAGGATGCAGCTTCCTGTCTGTAAGACATTTGTAAAAAGATGCCAGGCTGCATAAAAAGGACTCTGTGATCTTCTAGGATAAAACACAGGTTCTCCCAAGAGTCAAAGTCACTCAGAAGAAAATTGCCCCTGCAGTCACATCTGGTAACGTGGTGCTCTGCTTCTCTTAGATCCCTGTGGAAGGGTTTGTTTTAATTGTATTCCTGTTAGAAGTAACAGCTAACCATCCACTGACCTCCCTGCCCCCTTCCCTCTCTGTATTACATAAAGATCTTGTACAAATGCAAACAGATGAGACACCTGGAAAATCCAGGTAATTAAAAGTTTTACAGGTCTCAAAGCAAAAAAAAAAAAAATAGCTTGGCAAATAGGGGCTTTGGGGCCTCCATCAGGGTGAGGAGTGAAGCAAGAAGCACAGATAGTGCCTCAGTCCCTTAAAAAACAGCAACCCGAAGCATAGAGAGGGAGCAGAGAGCGGGGCAGAGCTGGCCCAGAGCCACACTCCTACCCCTGCCAGAGTCTCCTCCTTGTGCCCTTTGATGGCAGAGGTTACCACCGGCACCGGGGCACCCATCCCATCAGAACCTGTGCACACAGAGGTGCCTGTAACTTGAATAAAGAAATATAGAAGAGCAAGGTCACGGCCCCACGCATGGATCGCAAAAGGAAAGACTTGTGGCAACTCCTCGTGAGGCAACGGGGACAGTCTGCACAGGCTGCCTACAGGACAGCAACACATGGCAGAGGAGTTTGTTGACAAGTTAACGACTGAATTTGCTTACACTGCTGTCTAAACAAAAGAAAGATGCAAAGCTCTATTATTCTTTTTTTTTTTTTTTCCCACGCAAGAGAAAGTTCTGCATGTCTAACTTTGGAAGCTGGTATGTAAAAATACGTATCCGTCAGTCCGAAAGCATGCTGTTAGCACTGAATTCTGGACCTTTCAAATTTAAAGCTCAAAGTCAACTACACACTGGTAATTCAAGTGCTTGTGTCCTAGAGGGCTTCCTCCACAAATTTGTATGGATATACCTTGAAGGATCATAGAGAGCTCTGAATATGTCATAAAAGGAAAACGCTACTCAAGCTGTGCATGTGTTTCCATAAGAAGAAAGGCATTATGTCTGTGAAGGCTTATACAACAGTGACTTCTGCTGTGACAGCCTGGTCAAACCAGCATATCGGTTATTAAGGTTAAAACTTCCTGGTATTGCTCCGATTACTCAAAATACTTAATATGCTTTAAATAGAACTTAACAATACGCTTCTGGCAGAAGCATTTATTGTGTGAGAGGCCTCAATTCCTGTCCTTGTTCCTATAGCAAGGGCTAAAGTGTCTGTTTTAGTGGGACAAGGATGGAGAATAAAAAACTGAACTGTTTAACTAGTTCCAAAACAAGAAACTTTGTCATTATTAAGAATTTCTGAACACTTAATTTTGAAAAAGGTGGATTCAAAAGACTTTCCAGGACTTGCATCTGGCATCTTGATCTGATGCTATTCCACGTTACCAGAATTAAAAGCAGAGGCAGTTTTAGTGAACTTCTATTACGCCTGCATCATATAAACTCCTAAGGATTTTCCTTCCAGGGAAGAGAGCAGCAACACATTTAATGCTCTGCCTCTAAGTGAAAACAGAATATAATGAAGGCTTTGGAGGCTTCAGGAAGTCACTTTGGTTTTACATTTTGAAAAAAAACATCAAGTGATTTCAAGGAAGAGCTTTACCTAGGATAAAAGAGCACGTGAACCCTCACAAATGAAGATACAGAGTTATCTTCTGCAAAAACAATTACTAATGAAGAAAAAACATCTCTATCCCATAAATTAGAACTAGTTAAGTGTCTGTAGGAAAATATTTATTTGACTAAACAAAAGAATTGTCTGCACCCCTCTGTGTTTAAAGCCAATTTCCTTGCTTGTGCATTCACAAATAGGTGGAAAATAATTCTCTGCGCAGGCTACACACATTGAGTTAGCATAAACTGTCACAAAGGCTTTCCATTTTAAGTCATACCTTTTTGTAAGTCTGACTTGACACTGAGCCAGTCAGCCTGGTGCTCGCTCATGCTTTTTGCATACTTTAGAGACTAGATTATTATTGTCTGGTCTCAACTAAAGGTCTGTGGCCATACAAGGCTTAGTGTGCCTTCATCAATTGAGAGTGATTGCTACAAAATAGCCCATAATAGGTTTTTGGATTTAACACACTAGAGATGTTGGGTTTACAGATAATAAATATGTAATGTTTTTCAATCTCTCAATCTCAAACCGCTGCTATTTGAACTCCCATTAAACGTGCACTATAGACTGCAGCATACATTATTTTAGGATTCCGTCACTTTGGTTTTCGTGCCGTGCGTGGCAGCCGTTGATTCACAGTCCTCACTGAGGCTGCAAGTTCTCACCATTGATTTTGCTAATACTCTCTGGCTTATGGAAGAAATTGTCATAGAATACATATTCTTTTATTTTCTTAAAACCGAAGCATGACTGTCTGGTTCGGTTTTTTGGTTACTGAGGTACTTAATGATTTACAAAAATACAAGAGAAGAATTTTCCACCAGGCTTGTGACCTTGAGGATGACAGTTTAAAACTCTGCTCTTAATCTTGCAAGAAAAACAAGCTGTGCTATATACAGAATAAAATGATTGTAAACGAGATGTTGTAACTATAAAAATAAATAGTGTCAGAGATGTTTGATGTGTCAGTTTGCATCAAGGGATAGTTTCTCAAATTCTAAAAAAATGCAATTCATCTTCCATGTATTATTGTTTCTGCTGAAGAAGTAATTTTAACATCTTTTTTTTTTCATCTGTTGTAGATTTTGTACTAGCCATATTAACATACTGGGGGAAAAAAAGAATTAGTCTCTCGCACATACCAGAAATATATTTTTTTTCTCTGGTCATTACATTCTGTACTACACACAGTAAAAATCCCGAAACAAAATTTTTAATTATGAATAATTAGACAGTATAACTTCTGTTTTGAGTAGCTGGCTTGAAGCACCTTTTAAAGGGTCCTTCCATTTTCAGAAATTACTGGACAATTTCCTGAAAATAGCGAATACCAAGAAATCAGATTAAATATTACAACAGCCTTCTTTTTGCTGAAGCCTGCCAGCTCATTTCAATGTTTATCAAATGAAATATTCCATTCCAGCTTGTTTACATTTTCCAAATATAAATTTCAGGCTAAAAACGTATCTAATATAAAATATATGTAGTTTTTAAGATAGATATATTAAAATCAAATGTAACCCACCAGCTTCATTCTAAATAATTTTGCCTTTTTTTTTTTGACACTGAATAACAAACCATATATTGCTCATTTACTTATCTGTAGTACATCTGATTTTCAGGAAGCATTCTTGGTATATGCGGTATTTGCAGAATTAGAATTTTTTTAAAAAACATAACAAAAGAAACAAACAAAGACAAAACCCCCACACTCAGAAAGCCCAGGAATATATACTCAAAGGAGAAGCCCGCACTGGATAGGTGAGCTGACGTAACTTTTTTTTTTCCCCATTGTGGAATAGGACACTTGGGTTTGGAGTGCCTATAGAACCATGAATTCACACCATCAAGCAGGATGACTCACTGGGTTACGATGGAACAAACCCATATTTAAATAAAGCACACATTTGATAAGTAGCAGGGGACAAGAAAAAGCCACAAAACCCAAAATAATTTAAATAGACCAGGTTTACATCTGGCATACTTGAAAGCTGTCTCTGGATTGAAGACCTGCTTTTTAAGAATTCAATGAAAAAATAACAAACCATCTCTGTTTTAAAGGGCAAGATGAGATTGTGGCAGAGCTAGGAACTTTCTGTAAATAGACTCTTCCTTGCTCCAATAGATTTCATCATTCTGTGGTAGGAGAAAGAAGCTCTGTTCCTTGACAGATACAATTTTAATGCCTGGAAAGCAACATTTCCATTTGTTCATGTGGTAAACTTCGGCTATTCCAGGTAGCTTCATTCAATCTAGAAAAGGTGCAGAGAAGAGGTAGCAGGAACGAAGTAACTACTATTTAAGAGTCTAAGAGGTAAGTTTGCTCAGCTAAGTGAAACAAAACCTGAAAATGCTCCATGTCGTGAAATACATATACCGAGGCAGAAAAGTTTAAATAGTATTTTCACAAGAAAATGTATTATGGTGCTGCAAATGCATTTGGTCTGGACATCAGCTGATTTCTAAAAATAATGCAGTTAGATGCTGAAAGTTTCATTATCAGAGCAACGAGAGCAAGAAAGAAAATTACTGTCAAACTCTGGCTGAATTGTTTCACGAAAGGATTTTTGTTTCCGAGTAGCTCTTGCTCCAAGTCAGAGAACTGAAAAGGACTTTAAAGGCCTGTGACTTCTAACATCCAACAGTGGTTTGTTGCTGTTCTCGCCATCAGGTTGTGTATTACAGACTGCCTACATCTTCAAATCACTCACAGTAGAGAGGGTGTAAAATAAAAATAGGGCTTTAGTGCAAGAGTAGAGAGGGAAAGAAACAAGACAAATATGGATACTTATGGTAAGTTCCAGCATTTCAAAACTCTTTTTATCAACGCCCCTCACGTAACTTCAGTAACATCCTAAGGTATAGCAAAAAAGACTAAAATTAGAATAACAATAGCTTATTTCTAGTGAAGGTCGAGCGCCATTTGTGGGTCTCAGTAACTGGTGACGAGTCAGTTCAGGTACACTTCTGCCTGCCTCACCAGCACTGAGTTACCACAGGAGCTGAACAGCGCAGAGGGAAATCCAAATTAATTCAGAGACTGCAGCCTCTGCAAACCAGCAGAGGTCATAGAATCCTAAGGCAAGTGCATGGACCTTCTGAAGTCGTCTTCTGTTGCTTACCAAGTAGGTTCTTTTACGAATGTACTGCTGACACTGCTGGAAACATAGTAAGGCATCGCTTTCAGAAACCGCAGACATGAAATCCTTGCTAAAAACATTATCTGAAATTGTAGGCTGAAGTAGTGGATCAGCCGCTACTTTCCTGAGATCATCACCAGGGAGCATAACAAGCGCCCAGAACCAAATCAGTCATTAACACACAACAGCATAGTATGCCTTATGAAACAAACAGACTTTACATAATGTCCCAAAATACTTTAGTATTAGATAACAGGGCGAGGAAGAGAGAGATTAGGTTGCATCAGCCATGGAAAAAAACATCTCTCTCAGAGTTCAGATGTGCAAGGAGTTGAGGAGCAATGACACAAGTGAAGCGTGAAGCAAGGAAACGGGGCAAACAGGAAGGCTGCACTTGATGAAAGACACACCTTGAAAGAAGATATATCTACTAATGGTGGCAAGACTATAAAGCTAAGGGAAACTAAAGCTGATTATAACAGGAAAAGAAGGAGAAGGCTTGTGAGGTATCCATAATATAGTCCTCACATGAACTAGAAGCTCACTCCTATTGTGAGAAAGTTTTCATGGTGCGCTTGCCAAAATCATACACCTGTGTCCGGTTACTTAGCAGAAAAGGGACAAGTGAAAGGAAAAAGGTGGCAGCAGTTACTGATCAGAAACACCCTTCCAGCCCCAGAAGGCACAGAACTGCCACTGGGGAGCCAGGACTGGAAGAACCTCACTTGGGTTAAACCCATTAGCATTATGAAGTATATCTCATGGAGAAGCACAGCTGTGAATGAAGCTCCAACGCGTCCTCACTCCACACTGTCAGGAGACAACTCTGGTCACGTCCTGCGCAGGGTCAGCCTCAGATAGGAACTTGGAGGTCAAATATTGCAGGTCTGAATAAGGAGGCCGCCTTAATCAAAAACTGATTTTTATAACTTCATTTGAATCATTCTGAAGCTGTAAAATAGTCACTCTGGCACAAATTATGTGGTACCACCCTGAAAAATTAGTTCTAAATAATTGAACTGCAAATCAGTCAGAGCAGGTCACAACACATCACACTATAATTGCAGCAATTAAACACACATTTTTTATGACAGCACAAGTCAGGGTATACGAGTGTTCATTTGAATGTTAGAAATACATCTGCAGCCAGAAGGCTCTGCAAGGCCACACAGTTCAGCCAACCCCTAGGTACAAGTGATACACGCATGCCACCATGGGACCAACCTTCAGGGTTGCTGAGGACATGCAGCTTGTATCACCGTCCCGGAATTCAGCTCCATGTGTTTGGTTTCTTCAGCAATTGCACTTACTCATCCTTGCATCTCAAACCTACTTGTTACTATAATAATACAAGCGCTCTCAAATCGTATCTTCACAGCAGAGAACAAGCCTCTATCTCTTACCTTGGGATCTTCTGGCTGATTCCACTGGCATTATCCTCTCAAAATGCTCTAACAGTTATTTTCAGCACAGAACCGCAAGACTCACAATCACATTTAGACCCCTTGAACGTATTTAGATGAAGCAGTGCATTTTCAGCCTTCCATTTCTTACTCTGGCCAAACATCAAACAAGCTCCAAACCCAAAACCTTATGTTGGTCACAGGTGGGCGACCAATATTGTCTTAATTAGGTTAAACAATTAGATTATTTGAGCATCTAAATGCTTTTGGGGGGAGCAGGTAGGTTTGGAAAATGAAGGAATTATGATGATTTTAATTGATTGGCATTATTTCTAATGAAATAAGACTAATTTGGAGCAAAACCAGATGCACAAGTTGTGGGAAAAGGGTCACTTCCTGAAGATCAAAGACACCATCTTCAGAAAGCTGATCGTCCCCTGCCTTTGGAGGAAGGGCATAGGGACCGTTACATAAGAGATGTCATTCAGATTTGCACTGAAAAATCTCTAAAGAAAAAAAGCCATTGCTAATATAAGCTAAATTTTATCAAGAAAGAGATTTTTTTTCTTTTCCAAGCTGCTTAAAGCGTTTAATGTTTTGATAGACTTGTTTCCAGTTTTGGAAACATCAGCATATTGTTAAATATGCAGTAAGTACATGGATTAAGAGTAAACTGCTGTCTTTGTTTTCTGAACTTTTAATGAATATCTTTAAGAAGATGGGAAGAAGCCAAAATTGTAAGAAAGGACAAATTGGACACCTAGGAAGTTGGAGTTTTGGTTTGTTTGTAGGGCTTGGGTTAGTGGTGGTGGTTGGTTTTGGGTTGTTTGGGTTTTTATAGCCAGCAGGAATAGGATTCTAGCTCTGGGACATTCTCTTTATACTGTCAACAAGCAAAGGAAAGGGTCATAAATCAAGATAATGCATCTTCCTCAGCCACTGGTGTTATTTTCTTCAATATGACAGACACAGAAAATAAAGCAGTGAACACACACATTTAGCATATAATGCAGTTAATAAAGCATAGCAATGACACATAATTCACCATAATAGGAAGTGACCATGTTACATCGTACAAAGATTTTGATGACTTGCTTCTTAAAACAATGATTAGATCCCTGCCGTTTTCCCTTCTATAATTTTAGAAAAAAAGACTCATATTTTAAAAGCTTGTGTTAAAAAAACTAAGCTGGAATTTCATACTTTACACAGAAGGGGGGAAAATGTCACTGCACCCTTAAGAGATGTAGTTTGTAGAGGAAAATTAATTACAAATGCTAACTTGAATGAGACCTACTGAAATCAGAATATCTTTAATATGCTTCTTCTCACTGTTTTGAAATTAAGTTACAAGATGAAATAAATATAAAATATATTTTTAAAAAATTGAAAACATTTTCCATATTGAAAGTCTAGAAGATAACTTCCAGCACTGAAAATATTTTGAATATTTTTAGTCACAGTATGCTTTTTATGCACAGTTTAAAGCAAAATAGCCATCAAGACAACATATAAACAACATTAATCTAAAATTATTTATAATGTAATAAACAACTACTCTTATGACAGTTTGTAAGGAATTATTTGTTAAAATAGAGTTGAATAATCCCAAGTTAAACTAGTAGGTTTACACTTAAGTAACACGATCCCCTATTCACCTGGTTTCTGGATTCAAACTCACATCGTTCGGGTTGTACTATCAAAAGCATCTCTTTGAATAGTAAAAGAGAAAGAAGTCAAATCAAACAGTTAAACAGTTTGCTACCAATTGTTCATCATAACCATACTTTCTCAGTGAAGAACACCAAGATATTTTCTACGCAAAATGATAGAGAATTAAGGCTGAAAAGAAAATAAATCTCTCTTAAAGCAACCAGATTAACAAGAAACCCTTACACCCACTGACACAGCAACCACTAGAAAAATCTACAGGAAGAGGCCAAGCACCTTTTTCATACTGTCCCTTTTCTGCTGCAGGTCTGGGATCTTTACTAGCTGTTGCGCAAAACCAAAGTCAGCCTTGTCTGATGGCTGTATTTGTCACAGCAGTCTCTTTAGTTTCCGAGCCAATGCACATTTTTCCAATGTTGGTGTGTTATAAAAGAAACTGTCCATCGTGAAATGGAGGTGTAGAATCTGAGAAACCACTTGGAGCTTTTAACATAGGTCTAGAAAAGATTACAGGACTGTACTTCAACCGTGAATATACATCCACCTGAGATGAACCTAGGAAAGCCATTCAAGACCTCTTACGGCAATGTTTGCATTCACTGGAAGGGATTATGATATGGCCTCCAAATTTACCAGACACTGAAAAAGGACCCTTGTCTGAGGTGAAGAGGTTGGCAGCTGCTGGAACGTAATTCTGGATCTGGCAAACACTTGCCCTGCAATTCAGGTCAATGTGAACAGAATGCAAAGGTTTGAAAGCGAATAGATGCTCGTCAATGTATTAACAACAACTCATACTTAATGGGCTGCAGTATTTCAGCCATGTCAGTTTAGCTATGGAGAAATAACATTAAAAGATGCTGATTTCTAGCTAATTCCTTACGTGCAGCAATACATGCTACATAGTGGCTTATAAGCATGAGGGGGAAGTTTTCAGACTTTTGTTGTCTAACTGTATTACTTTTAAACTATTTTTAAAAACCACACAGGAACTATATTATTTCAACACTTGGAGAAAGTTACTCCTTTTGGAACATTGGCCAAATGTAGTTCCAGTATGTACTATTATAAAATAAAATGGTGTATCAGGAAACTCTTGATCCGAGCCAAGGGAATCTTTCTAGCATTTAACCGACACTTCAATTCTACTTCCTTGTGATCAGAAGATACAGAAGGTACGGCTGTTACTGACCTGCCAGAACCTGCCTATTCTCATTTTCTTTGTCCTCTATTAAAAGATGGCATCACGGTGGGTTTTTTTCAAGAAAAGCAGATAAGGTGATAGTCCTGTCTTATAACTGAAGGCTATTATAGGGTACGCAGATAACAAGAAGACTGACCATCCACCAATCCAGGCTGAAGTCAACTAGCCTGGCATCTGAGAATAAAGCAACTGAAGCAGCAGATAAGTTACTACACAATAATTACCTAAGCTCTCAGATAACTTAATAAACAGAAGAGGTTGGTCTGCCTGAAGCGTGAAAACCGAGGAATTGAATTCTACAATGTGCCTTTAAGATAGTGATTCATGTTTTTACCCATTAGGTTTTCCCTGGTTTCTGGTGACACTCTCTTGAAAATAACAGTGATCAACTCGTTCTCCCATTAAAGCCTCCATCCAATCAATTGCATTTCCACTTGAAATCCTGAACTCCACTGGACCAGAATGTTAAAATATTTAAATAAAAACCAACATTCCACTTCTTGAGTCCTGTATTTTTTTTGAACGTCTTCGGTATTTATGCATGCAAGGCTGGGCAAAAACACAAAACCAAAACCTGTTCCTCTCAGGGTGGGCATTTGAACCTTTATGTGCCAATTTTAGTAAGAAAATAAAACCTTATATAAGGACTCAACTAAATTGAGCCAAGAAGAACATTAGCTATATGCACCTTTTACACACAAGTCAAGTTATAGAAATTGACCTTTATTTAGTAATCAGTTTCTTTAACTTTTTTTTTTGATACAAAGTGACATTTTCATTTTAGTACAGAAAATCCATGTCAGAACAGTACCTGTCTGTTTCAGTTGTACCACTGGAGTCTACTCTGACCTCAAACTTTAAAAAACAAACAAACAACAAGAGATAAACTAAAAACAACTGCTGTCCCTCACCATGATAAGTACTTTGACTAGCAATTCATCCATACCATTTCCTATTTTTTAATTTATATATATAGTATTATAATAGTATGGTATAATACTATATAAAATACTATATATATACTATATGTATTATAGTTCAAAATACTTTATATAGCATTTATCTAGTTCTATACTATATAGTGAGAGTATTTTGAACTATAATATAGCATATGTAAAACAATTTAAATTTAGGACCAGATCTTTCTTTGAAGAACTGTGCAAGAAGAATCCCTTTTTTTTAATTAAAAAAGCTAAAAACAGAAGCAAAACTACAGCCTGCAGTGTAAAACTAGAAACCCTACATAATGAAATGTTAGGAACTGTGACCAAGAAGCAGTTCTACTCAAATGATATTTAAAAACAATTAAAATACAGTACCCAAGAATCATGGCACAAGAGACAGAAGAGACAGGTACAAAGCCTGTGTTAGGAACACAGAGTCAGAAGTGCAAAAAAACCAAAAAGGGAATTGATACAATGGAGTTTGGTACAACAGGTAAATAAGTATTGCAACCAAAACTAAACGATCACTTATTTTTTGACAGTGAAAACACTAACCATTTAGTACCTTTCTAAAGGCTTTTAATCAAAGCCCTAAAACTGTGGCTGCTCTTAAATAAAAACACTCTATGTGAATGCTACACACTGAAGTACAAAGCTTAAGAATTACCCTGCAAAATTGCACCGACATAAGCTTTCCATATTTACAGTATCTAAAAGTGACAGAACACAGCATGCTAGGCCTAGCTTATGACTCTTCCCCACTGGTACTTAATCCAGGCCCAACAACCAAAAATTATTATTTCTCAACACACTTTTAAGCTTGGATTGTTCAGATATATTATGACGTTTAAATATTAGATTCATGCATAAAACAAGAAACGATATCTTTGACAGCCGAGCGTTGACAGGATACAAACAGTGGTCTGCCCTGTAGAGGAGTGTACTTCTTTCTGAGCTTACTCCCGAGACGTACCGATTCCCTCCTACGGTATTACCTGGTTGTCAAGTCAACAATGTGTTCGAAATGGTCAACGTTGCAACTAAGAGTCACACCGCGCACAAACCATTTGCTCATATTCAGAAATTTCACTCCGTTTTGGAGAGTCACCTCATTAAGTGAAAGGAGACAAAGTAAAAAAAAAAAAACGAACAAAACAAAACAAGACAAGACATTCAAGTAAACAGTGACAACCAAATACTTGGAAAAAGTTTTTGTAAACGTGTCGTTCTACAGGGTTTTGCAGCATTGTTAAGTTCATTACTCGTGGACAAGTAGACACGGGTCGCAACCCCCCGTGACAACCTGCCACGTGTACACGTACGACGTAAGAGACGAGCTCGGTGAAGTGATCTACCCCTTCCCACGTGCCTCAGCAGGTCCTCGTGTGTTCAGTGTTATCATTCCCCTTCATGAAACAGAAATCACTTACAGGTATCTTTATATAAAGACAAAAATGGACAGAGTCCGTTGGAGAGAAAGTTAGTTGGTTATTTCCATCTGCAAAGTAGTTTCACAGCGAAATAAATCTACAGCGGGCCAGCTGGGATCCACAGGACTTTGTTTTGTTCTTGATCGACAGTTGTCATAATCTGAGTGCAAATGCTTGAGAGGGCTCCTCCCTGGACAATGCCTGGAGAAAAAGACACAACCCCCCCACAAATGAGACTGGAACAAACAGTCATGACTAATTATGAAGAGCGGTCTTCTGCATTTTTCTGCAAAGTGTTTATCAACAGATCAGAATTAATCTACCCAATTCAATATTTGCCAGATGCATGACTCTATTAATACAAGAAAAAGAATAAACAGAGGAAAGAGGTCAAGCATTCAATATACAGTTTCTTCTGCTAGCTCTTAAAAGAGCCCAGGGAAGTCGCAGAACTGACGGCTATAATCAACTAAGACAACTGTTTTGTTAGAGGCCTCCATGTACTATTTTCAGAGGCATCAGGTGGCAAAGTTTAAGTCTAAAGATGGTCAGAACCTGCTATAATAAACCTCCTCTGTTCAGCATGTGGTGTTAAGAGTTTTATATTTATGCGGTAATATACATAGAGACTATAGCTGTAGCAACTAGACACTATTTACAAATATTAGAAGTAAATTATGAGGCAGCTCACAGATCGCTGAGCTAAATAAAACAGCGGCGGTTGCTGCTCCAATTCCTATTGTCAACTACATTTAAGGAACAAAAGGCCAACAGCAAGCAACTCCTGAAAAATCAATTCAAAAGATAAATGGACATCTTGCATTCTACCCTTGCTAAACATAAGAGTCATAAAAAGTAAAATGCCAACACTGACACAGGAGAGGAGAATGTATTAGTTTTAAGATTTGAAAAGTGAGGAACCTCATGACTTGAGAAATGTGTCAGTAAAGACTCTGGCCTCAGTTACTGCTAACTCTGGAAAAACATGGAAAATCTTAAAACGTTTAAGGTATAATTTCCATTTTTGAAAAGAGAGAATTTGATCTCACATAAAATATTACTTGACTCTGCAGTACATACTACAGTTAATGATCTCAGGTGGGTTTGGACCCAGAACACAGTAACCATCAAGGTCTGTGAAAACTGACAAAGGCAGTGAGGAAGTGATTCAGATCACACGCCATGCTCACAACTCACTACGGGAACAAAGCCAATGTGAAAGAGTCATGAGTCAAAAAATGTACTTCACGAAGCAGCCACAGAGCTCAGGTCTCTCATACAGCTTCATGAGGAAGGTACTATGTCCAACATGCCTATCTACAGGCTTATTTTACGCACAACATTATAGTTTCAAAAAGTTTAAATGTCAATGAAGTTTGAACACCCATTCTCTTGAACTACCACCACCTGGAAATTCTGATGACAGCTGGAGTCCGCTGTACTTGGCGCTAACAGAGGGAGGTCCTGCTCACGTGGCACGTTGAGAAGATACACAGAGCACTCTCTTGGACTGAGTGCTACTATCATTATCAGGGTAAAACTGAAATGCAACAAATAACTTAACAAGGTGCAGAAGATAACACGCGGTGATGCAGCCTGGCCATGTGCATGTCAAGTTCTGTGAAGGCTTCGCATGTACCATTCCAATTAACAATTGCATGGCTATTACATACCAGGCAACTGGCTTTGTTGAGAATGTGCAGCTTCTCTCAGGATGCTCTGAGACAGCTCTATACTAAATACATCCCCCTTCCCTCCCCTGCGTTTGGCAGATACGCCTCAAAATATTTCTGTAAGAATCCCATTGTTCTGTGGATGAAAAGGTGAGGTTTGGCTGGTTAAGTGGTATTTTGGGGGTTTGTTGGTTTTTTTTTCTTTCTTTTTATGTTTTGTTGCTATTCACATCCGAATGGCTAAAATTTTATCCCCGCTCTTTTGAATGTGTGTGGAACCACATGAAAATATACCCTCAAATAAGCAGTCTCAAAATACAGTTTTCTTTCTCTGGTAAAAATACAGTACTTACTATCTTGAGGTTTTCTGTCCCAGTAAAATAAAACACCAGACCATGAATTTGCCAAAAATGAAGGCAGAATGAAAAACACAGTGCTCTTTGAAGGAACACAGAATCTTTTGAATCACAGTGTAAATGGATTAAATTCTCGCTGTGTTCCTACTGAAATGTTAATTAAATACTAACCTGTAAAGTACTTGCTATACTCTTGTTCTATTTTTTGAGCTGTCTCAAACTGTTCTTTGGAATGTTTTTGTGTAACTTTGTCCCTCAGGAAGATTGGGTCTTTTTGCTCTCTGCAAAAAAAAGAAAGAAAAAAGAAAAAAATATGTATAAGATTATTTTTATTTTTTTTAATGGACTCGAAATGATTACCTCCAGTTGGGTGCAAGTGAAGGGCTAATTAATTTGCAAGCATAATTTTGTGCATAGAGTGCCATCTACTGTGTTTCAGCAGTATCAGCACAGTCATCAGGATCTTTTTAGTGCTAACAAATTTATGTGCTATCAGACCAAGACAGTATTCCTTTAAAGTCTCAGAGACTGGGAGGCAGTTGAGAGGGAAAAACATACATTTTTTTCCAGTTCATGTGAATTGGATGGTCATCTCATGTACATTCCAATACTCCCTACACAAAGCTGGGCTCAAGTACTGGTTGTTTAAGGGCTTGAAATATCAAGCATTGAGCAAAATAAACTATTATAGAGTCATCGTATAACAGAAACACATTTTTGAGATTACTACTTTTCTTTTATACAAGCTGTTGGAAATAAAATAAGAAAAACTTATAGAGAAATATAAGTAGTGAAAAATAAAAATTTAATTCTGATCAAGGCTTGTAACACTCTCCTCCAAATCTGACTTGGGCTCCCAAGTAGGGGATTCTGTTTAAAAGGAAGCAGAATTTATAATCAACTAGTAAGGTCATATAGATAAGTACTGAAACAATATAAGCATAGTTTCTTATAGGAATGAGAAAAGAAGCACAGTTTTATTTTATAAATAATAAAAAAATCACTACTGAATTAACCTATCACTGCAGTGTAGCATTTCAGAAAATGCCAACAGAACCTGTGCTATAACAAAAAGGCTGTCTGGAAAAACTTTTGGTGCTCATGCAGAGACAATGTGCTACTGCATCTTATTTTGGTGACTACTAGAAATCCTTGCTTGTCCAGTTCAATCGCTCTCTGTTATGTCCCAAAAAAAAGGGCAATAGCTGTAATGGTCACCATTCCATTTCCAATGGGACTCATGACACGACAGTCCATTTATCATTCGAGTGCATGATCCTAGAGTGGTGATGAAATACACCACGTTGCTTTATGTCTTGCTTCTACTTCAAAGTGGCGTTACTTATCCTACTTATTAAATAGATAGTCATCAAATTTACCTTTAGGTCACGAATATAACAAATGGTCAACTTTCAAAATGCAGATAGCACCAGTGTAAGATCTCACAACAAAACTGTTTCTTAATACTTAGGTTGGGAGATTATGTCACTTCTTGCCAAATCAATCTATCAAAATGTGTGAAGGTTTACTCAGACATTAGGGGAGGGACTGGGGTACCTAAACCAGGTTTGGTTCCTGGCTACATCTGAGCAGGAAATTCCCAATTACTGAAAGAGCATGGCTTGAGAAGACCACAGTATGTACAGTTCATGGCAAAGAGGGACTTCCCTTGCTGTTTTCACTGGAGAATGAAGGTGGGAAAGCTGAGGTTACGAATCAATTGGCACTGCATTCACACACTTGGCCCCACTGAGATGATGAATAGCTCTTTGTCATGGTCACCACTAAATCCTCAGTGGATCTCACCCATATGTCATACTGGTTAATAAGAAGGTGAACAGGAAAGATCCCAGTGCCTCCTGGAGTACATACACTTTAGTCTACATTGTTTATTTCTTTGAAAGATTCACTCAATTGTCATGCAAACAAAAAGGAAATTAATACCTTTTACCTCACAGCGCTTTTTATGAGGATTAATTTCCACATTTTAAAGAGATTTAAGATGACTAGGATGAAAGAAACAATAAAGGTAACACGTTTATTTTAAGCTAAAACACACATCCCTGAACTAAACCCCTCACAGACTTACTTGATTTGTTTAGCATTTTTGTAGCGAATAAAAATTACAATAGGGTAGATATGAACACTGTGGAGCCGTTCGATGGCATGAGGAGCGATGTCAAGCAGACAATGACAATCCTAAGATCAAATGTAAATGCAAAACACTCATTCAGTTAAAGAGCACAAGCACACATGCAAATTCCCCATTTCTTCCCCTACTTAAACCATAGCAACCCAGCAGAATTTTCCTATGAATTTAGGGGCTACTGAGCAATTTTTACCCAAAGGATTTATAACAAGACAGAATATGAAAAACTGCAAGAAATTCCATTCCACCAAAAGCATGAATTGATAGAAATAAAAGTATTTGAAGAACTAATGAAATGAAAACTCAGATTGAAATATTTGCAATAACATTTTCCTAAATTTAAATATTCATATTTATTTTCTCTTTCAGAAGTAATAAGCGAACACAAGACTTTTTGTGGGGTTTGACAGAAAACTAAAAGCAATGTACAGATTTTAATTAACATCTGTCTCCAAGATTATTATGATGTTTATATTCTATATGACTGCATTAAATGAAATAGTTAAATAACATATCCTCGTTTGGGAGGATAGGGGGTGGAAACTATGGAGTCTGAGAAAACAATTTCTAACTTTATTTAATAATGCTGTAAAAGAATATGGACATGCTTAGTTTCTACAAAGGTAAACTTGCATAAAATAATCTTTAAACAGTTACACGCCAAAGTGAGGTCGCTTATTGTACTCATTGGCCTGGGGAACAATTCTCTGAATGCCTTAAAGGAGGACAACCCTAAGATAATTTCCAACCCCCCAACACAGCATTGGCAATGGTACAAAGAACTACAGCATTACAAGTGACTCACCTTTTCTGTTATCTCTTTTATTGAAGCTACAGTTGTCACATCAAAATGTCCGCTCCTCCGTTTGTAATCGATAAACAGACAATCCTTCACACCCCGTTCAATGGCTTGTTGGGAAGCTTTCATAACCTCTGTTCCATAGAACCAGAAGAGATCCACCGTCATTACTACTCCTTAGGTACAGAACGTGGCTAACAAAACAGTGTCTGCAAATTCAAATTCTTGGGGTTTTTTCCTGTGTTTGTGCTACCATTTAGTTCACTTATATAGATGTTACTGGCAAGAAGAAATCGGTTATATATGCATACTTACCAAGAGGACATCTACAAAATTTTCCAGGGGATTCTTTGACCAACATGTCTTTCACAGCGTCAAGTAAAGGTCCTAGAATAAGGACAGGCCTAGGAGAGGTACAGTCCACTTTCTGTACACGCTGATACGCCAGACTTGCAGAATCTACATACACAGAAGATTTATTTATGAAAGCATAAATTATTTTCGTGGCATTCCTCAGATAAGCAGAAGCACCCTAACAATAATTATGAAAATAACTCCCTTGCAAGAGGTAAGGGCCTTGACAAGAACAAAAAATGCTCACTAGCTATTATTGCAATTTCCTCCACATGACAGCTTAAAAGAGACATTTTTTTCTAATTGAACCTGGCACTTCTCCTCCCTGCCCTCACCCAAACTTTAAAATCAAGCACTCCTATTTTATCCTAAAAGTGTAAACAAGACACAGTATTTGGTTCCTTTGGATTGGCTTGTTGAGCTCTGCCAAGGAAGTAATCATTGTAACCAACAAGATTTTTGTAAAGAAATGAAGAAACACAAGTGTAGATTTTTGAGCGGTGCCTAAGAAGTCTGTCTAAACTAAGCAACCCAGACAGAAATTGAATAGTTTAAAGGAAGATCAAAACCATGCATCAAAAAGCAATCTTCCTCTGCAAATGAAGCATTAATACTAATAGGTCTAGGAATAAACTACCAAAAAAAAATTGACTTGAAACACTCTGGCTTGTTATAGAATAAAAAAAAAATTGTAATTAAAATATTAATTACAATTAATATATTATTATATAATTACAATACATAATTGTAATGTATGTGATGGGACATATGATTATTATTTGTATTCAGACCAACCAGAGGGAAACATTTTTCATTGTGTCATGCTGCAGCTGTTTAAAAATGAAAGAGGAGGAAAGGGAACCCCCTCCCAGGAATAACAAAGGTACTTGCCATCCAAGAAAGGAATTGAGTCTGTACTGATTGTATCAAGAGCCAGTAAATCCTTTCCATCTTTGGAACCACTTCGCTTGTGTTTATGCTTTCTTCTGAAGAACGACCTCCGTGCTGCTGCTGATAATGTCTTAGAGGAACTGTTTTCATCTTTAGCCTCAGACATGCTGTGTCTCCTGTAGAACTCCTGATCCATCCTATAACGGAATGGACTAAGTGGTTGGTATTTAAATTTTTTCAACAAACAATACCACCATTGCTTCTGGAACACACTGGAAATGCTTGTCTCAAGCCTTAGCCTGTGTATCTTCATGATGGAAAATTAGTCAGAAACAAATGTTTCTGACAAATATAAATGAAACAATAAGCATCAGAAGACCTCACACCACCATCATTTCCTCGAGATTCTTATAATATTGTCATGGTTTTTGCTGGGACAGAGTTGACTTTCTTACTAACAGCTGGTATAGAGCTATGTTTTGGATTTGGGATGAGAATGGTGTTGACAGCACATTGGTGGTTTTGGTTGTCTGCTCCTCACACCTTCCTGCCAGTGAGTAGGCTGGAAGAGCACAAAAGGTTGTCAGGACACACAGCTGGGACAGCTGACCCCAACTGAAAAAAGGGATATCCTATACCATGATGTCATGCTCTGTATATATATAAAAAGCTGGGGGAAGAAGAAGGAAGGGGGAGACGCTCAGAGTGATGGTGTTTTGTATTGCCTAGTAACCATTACATGTGATGGAGCCCTGTGTTCCTGAACAGCTGCCTGCCAATGGGAACCAGAAAATTAATTCCTTATTTTGCTTTGCTTGCACACATGGCTTTTGCTTTACTTGTTAAGCTGTTGTTACCTCAACCTATGACTTTTCTCACTTTTACTCTTCCGATTCTCTCCCCCACCCCAGCAAGGTGAGTAGCTGCATGGTGCTTAGTTGCCAGCTGAGATTAAACCACAATAGTCCTGTTTGTCACCCATGTGGGGCATGACAGGTCAAGATAATGCCAAACCTGATCAGAGCACATTACAACAAAATTGTCATACGCATTGCATTCATTGACAGCCACAACGTTGTTTCTCTGGGGGTTGTGTTTTGTCATACCTTACCCTGCTGTATGTGCTCCCAGCCCTGGGAAATGGGTCAAGATTCTCATTTTGCTGTGCTTTGTAGTGCGGGCTTACGATAGCGTGAAACGGTGTGTGCTGTGCCTCTGCTTGTTAGTGATTAAGAGCGATGAACAAGGTGAGAAAGCAGCGGCTGTTTCATCTCCGTACTTCGGGAGCCGTCTAGTGGGAACTTTTAGTAATTACACTTTTTACCTTTTCTCCTTGAAAAACTAATCTGTGGGGGAGACACTTTGTTTCACCTCCCTCTTCTCCTCCCGGCTAATTAAAACAGCATCCGAGAAACCTGAGTACCCTTGGGATGCTCAAACCAGCGTGTTTCTATTGCTCGGTGCCTCATTGCTGCTGAATGCGTTTCGGGTCTTGCTTAGGGGTAAACCATGACAAATCTAAACAGCAGCAAGGCACAGAGGGCCACTGCTCTGGCAGGCAGGGCAAAATCCTCCCAGGCAGAAGCAGTAGCGTGCACCTAATTGCCTGTAAAGTCAACCTCGCACAGAAGTGAAGATCCCATTCTTTCTATGAAGCTGCATGTTATATTCATCTTTACAAATAACTTATTAGCAATCCAAAATGACAGTTTTATTTTATATGAGCACAAATATTTTGGCCACAAAACACCTCTAAAATGTAGTTGGGTTTACTGTCTATCTTCCAGTAACGAGCTTATCAATGACATTTATGGGTCTGTATGCATATATTGTGCTTCCATACATTCCACATAGTACCATTGTCCCACTACCAGGATGAATTTTGAGTTATGACATGGAGGGAAGACTGTTAGAAGAAAAGGAAACCAGAAAACCAGTAATCTTAAAATGAAAAACTATTTTAATCTTTGAGTGATAACTAATGTGATTTCAGTAAAAGGTAAAAAATTTAGTTCCTGCATACTCCTCTTAGCTGATCTATCAACTTTAAAGGACTATGGTGGATACAGAGCTGTACAATAACTAAATAACTAGTAACTAAATAACACAGATAACTAAACCCACTGATGCTTCCCAAGAATGACTGCAATAACCTTGATTCAAGGATATTTTTGCTGTGGTTACTGTCACTTTTGTTATTGAACTATCTAATCGCAAGACTGATCTATGTATCATTTCCATTTCTAGTTTACTGTTTAGTAGTATTAAAAGGAACTTGATAGAGCAATATATTTAATTTGATGTTATTAAGATATGCCATCCCGAAAGTGACATATCTTAGAGTTAGCATCTCCCAGAAAAAACACAAGCAAACAAGTCTTTTATACCACATCTCACTAGTCAGAATTCTAAAGACTGTAAGATAAATACCGTAACTGAGGTCACTCACATATATTTACTTGGAATCTGTCCTCTTTCCAGCTTCTGAGCGTTCTCATCAAGCTGCCAAGCCATCCAGCAACCAAAGTTTCCCTGTGGCAGTGTGTCATCAACATACAAAATGTCATCCTTCTTAAAGCTTAAATCCTGTTCCACCTCTGCCAGACGGTCATAAAGTGCTCTGGAAAGGAAGATATAAATAGGCTCTGCAAATCATCTCCACCAACTCAAGGAAAGAACATGCATACTTCAAAAAAAGGCTAACAGATTAGTGGTACACACCACATTTCAAGAGCACACAAGTTTACAGCAGAACATGCAGACTTCTTATGCTCTAGGTTGTGTACTTGCTGTCAGAGACTAGCTGGATAAATTAGTAAACTTTGAATTTAAGATTGTGATAAGACTGATGTACTACCTCTCTCATGAAGGCCAGTGTATTATCCTAACAGCCTTACGCTGTCATTACCGGTCACGCTCAAATACCTGATATAGAATCCATCTCCAGGAAGCTCTTTTATCTTATTAAACTCTTCTATCCTGTATTGAGTCTTTATTTTGATGTTTTCTCCGGGCTTCAACATTTCAAGATAAGCTTCCTCAGCTGTTTTATTTCGCATGTCAATGGACCCATACTGCAAATCACAGAAACCCTCAGGTGTGAATTTGTATCTTAACAGGCAATAGAGCTAGGTGAGTTAGAAAAACATGCAAAATGACTTTGTTTTTCCCACTGACAGGCTCGATATACAAGTAAATCTTGCCACTTAACTCTAATACAGTTTGTACCTTAGGATGCCTAGCAGGAGATTGAGATATGGGGGTGGACAACAAAATACACAAGTGAACACAATAGACACGCACCATGAGAGAAAGTCTGCACTTCTTTAAATAGTTTTCTAAGTGTAAGCTGAGAATCATAAAATTCACACTGGAAATAATTTAATACTTTCAGGGAAAGCAAGTGGTCTGAGGGAAGTCAGAAACACAATTACAAAGCAAAATCTCCATCTGGATACTAGTACTGAGACTCTCCCGTTGTGCCTCTATCTCAATACTAAGCTGTACCTGAAAAACTCATAAAAACTTATGTGTTTACCATCTTCACAGTCCTGCCAAGTAGATAAATAGTCTCATTTCAGATATAAAAAGTAGAGTCAAAAACATATTGCACGGTTTCCCTAAACTCTCATTAGAATTTCATAGTGATAAGATCAATAACGTTCCCTGTTTTGCAATATCTTCCATATCCTTGCCTTTCTCCTACATACAGCTATTGGATTCAAGGCTTCCTACTTAGATGAAGAGAGCAGGTGTTCGTAATTCCAAGCAGACGTACATTAGTCCTTGAAACCTGTGGGCAACTTCTGCTCTCATCAGTGATAGTTCTCCAGGTCCACATCATCCAGCTCTTCATGTGCCACAGTCAGAATAAAGGTTATGCATTCTCACCATTTTAATTTGGGTTGTGTGGCAGGAACTCAAGATTTAACACACACACCCCCCATCGTGAGACAGCACAATTCTTTGCACAACTCCCTCTTTATATCATCCTAGACATTCTGTAAGTATGCTGTATTTTCTTATTAGCTTACCTCAAGTATCATGTCACCCAAGACTAGTCCATCAGGTCCTTTTGCTGGGCTATCATCATCTACATCTGACACAAATATTCCATAGAGGTTTCCACCACATATCTGGATCCCAAGATCCACTTGGGATTTTTTAACAACAACAGTTCTAGGTTCTGGGGTCCTTTTGTTTGTGTCCACAGGGCCCCTTTGGACAGGGAGAGATAACAACAGGCACTTCAATTTAAAAACTTGCATTACATACAATCAACTAGCCATCCAAAGAATGTATGTTTAGATAATTATTATTCAAGATAGGTCACCTACAGATAAAGTCTTCTAAGACAAACGTCATGTTCCTTGCAGACCTTCTTAACTAAATCAATCTTGTAGTGAACTTTCTTCAGTCCTTGCAGAGACCAGCTTTCAAAAACAGTCTGAAAACATGTACTTTTATCCTGGGATCCACTTAATTTGACTGCTCACTTCTTTCAAGCAAACGCAGCGTTCACAGAAGTACACTTGTTTTTAAATACCCTTCACATCTACCCTGACCATTTGTTTTCATTAAGGCAAAAATTTTACTCTTAATACCTTAAGGAATTCCGGGGACTTGTAGTTGGCGTAGTTTGTTTGGATGGGGGTGTCATTGTTCCTTCATCCTGTTCACTCACAGTATCAATTACGGAATGATTGTCAGGCGTTGCAGCTCCACTGCCTTGAGGGGTGGAATGATTACTCACAGGTTCTAGGCGAGAACTAAGAGGGAAAAAAAAAATAATAGTTAGTGTTTCACCAATGCCAAATATTTTCCACATAAAGTTTTTAATTTGGCTGTAGATCAAATTTAAAGTAACTAAAAAGCCCAAAACAGCATGCCAAATAACATATGTTCACCATAAGTCTAAGAGAAAGATAAAGCTCTGTTTTGAAGTGTGATCATTCATTAAAATGTGGTGGATAATTTCACTAGGTCATCTGCCTTCTCTAATTAATTTCTGGAAACTTCAATTATAAAAAAAAAGTTAAAACCTATTTGAAGTACTAGAATCTCTTAATGCTAGGAAGAGGTCATCTTTGGCTGTAGTTTAACGTTACTAAGGATTATGCCCAAATAAGAAAGAAAATATAAAAGGTGCATCGAGCATTTTTCTTTTCTTTTTGACAAGCATGTATTCACACATTACTTTCTAAGCAATCACACTTCTTATAAGTACAAACATGCTGATATTTGCAAATAATTACCTGTACAGAAGTTATCTACTAGCTAGATAACTGTATGGACCAGAGAGTAGTTTTTTTGAAAGCCTAGCCAGCCTTACCTTGATCGTGAATGATTGCCAAGCTGATACATGTGTGGGTTATACTGAGCCAGAATTGTAATGGTGTCACACTGCTGTCCAATGATTAGCCGAGCCTGTTGCTCTGTAGCATTTCTCAAATTTATTCCATTAAACTATGGAAAAAAAATGCACAAATCAAGATGTCAAATTTTCAGATGAAAACTAGCAAAATCATTCTTTCAGTCTCCTAATTAGTTTCATGTCTAAACACTGACTTTTTTCCACTGAGGTAAACAGCAGGATGGAAATGCTGCTATACAATGATTCCTAGGGTTTACCCCTTGGAAGGAATCACTGTAATTATAAAATATTTGGTAAGCTGATATGAGTTTAAAAAACTTTTTACTACTGGAAGACATATGTATCCTGAGCTGTGTTATGATCTGATGTCACTTATTAAATGTAAGTTGGTTCAAATCACAGATCTGAATAAATTCAGGATTTAAAGATAAATTCAGATCCACGATGCATTCATGTCTGCTGTAGTATCATCCACACACTGTGCAACAAGATGCTTTAACATACACAGTCATGAACAGATCTAACATTTACAAAGCAGCTTGCTCCTCCACATGTTTATCCAATATTGTAGGCAAAACCATGACTGTAGCTAATCTACACGTCTACCCGAGTATTTTTTGAACCTCAGGTAATGGGCACAGCAACAGCAGCATGAAACTCTCTACAAGCCAGCTGCTTCAATATTTACTCACCTTATCAGGCAGAGTATGGTTTTGGGACTATATTGTTTTAAGTACCAAAACTAGCTAGCTTCAAATTTAATTTTATCTATATAAGACGCAGATCTACCATCACAAGACATTATTTTATGACAAAACCTGATAAAAGGTCACAACAATCACATTATCTAGAATATTACAACACAGAGTTCCCTTTGCTGCATCTCACAGCACACAAGCTTTCACAAGATACAAATTTGGGGAAGGCAGTTCTGGCTGGATTCATAGGAACTGATTCATTAAGCCATAGGAATAGTAAGCAAACAATTACCTCTAGTAACTGATCACCATACTCAAGGCCAGCTTGATGGGCAATGCTCCCACCTGTTACTTTAGAGACAAATATTCCACCATTTTCTCCGCTCACAATGGAAATCCCTAGTGGCTCAGAACCCTTCTGCACTTTAACATGACGTGGCTCTTCCATGTAGGGCCTTTTAGAGGAGATAGTTAAAACTGATTTGGACAAAATTGTACTTGAACCATCACAATGTCAAAGTTACATGCAATACTTTATGTCTGTCTGAACTGTAATAACACAATGGGTTTAAACAGTTACTTTAAAAAAATTCCTGTCAATTGTCTTAAATGCATTCCTTTAACACCATGCAATGTACAGTGGCAGAAGTAAATGTATACCAGGAACATGACTGCTTTAAAACAATACAGTAAGTATGAATTATAAATAGCATGATGGTGAAGCTGGTAGGAAAGAAGCTTCCAGATGCATATTATATAAAAGTAATTGAACCACTGTATATAATATGTCATTTACAAACCATATTCCAGAAAAGTATGTTACTAATATAAATGCTGGGAGTCTTTATTGCTAGTGAAAATAAACATCATAAATAATGTGGTGGTAAACCAAAGGACAACAATGCACAAACATCAGACTTCATATTTGTATGCAGGGAAACATAAATTAGTAATGAAAATTAAGCAGTTGCAAACTCAAGCCATTAAGACAGCAGTTTGCATGGTAGCATTACAATTACCATGCAAATTCTCCTCAGGGTAATTATCCAAACATGTAAAATAGCACAAAGTGCGCGATACTGCTCGAGAAGGACAACCTTATATCAGGCCAACCTCAAACTCCTTAGTGATGAGAACCTAGGCCTAGGAGCCACAGGGATTCTCAGAAAAGACCTATTACGGAACAGATATCTGAAAGATGTAGAAGATTTGAGAAGAAAAGAACACTTAGAACAAGACACACAGTAGTAAGACACTAGTAAGTATAACAAGAGACTGGCTTATACAAAAGAAAACCCTGACACATCCCCCTGTCCTCCCCCACAGTTAGGGTGTCCCCACCTGTACAAACAGGGCTGGTCCCTTCATGGTGTATATAAACAAAGAGTAGCCTCCTAAAAAGTGCTGCTTTGTATTACTCTGAAATTAATAATGTCTCCACAGCAAAAGGCATCATTAGGTATTAACAGTTGAGCTTGTTCTGAATTAATCACCTTGGGTACTAGGTATGGTGTATTTTTTGTTTTAATTGCATTTTACTACACTTGACATGCATAAATTTGAATGTTTCATTTTCTAACACTTCATTATCATATAACCATTCCCTAAATTGTGCAAACTTCTTAAACTATTTTAATTGTGCTGTTCAGAGACCAGATGAGTTAACCGGACTCTACTCACTGCTACTAAACGTGAGCCAGACTGAGGGAAGGTATTTTTGGAAAGACTTGGGGCTGTAGGCAGAGGGAAGAGGACGTCCTTCCATAATTTAAGCTTATTGCCAAAGTTGCCTAGGTAACTATTTGGTAGCCTTCTGCAGCAAAGGCCTAACAGTTTGCCAGCTTATTAACGCATCAAAGCTAAGAACTGGCTGCTGATATGAACGAAGCTCTGGAACGCAGCCATCTTCTCACATCAACATCACTGTTAGAGGGCACACCCTCAGAGCTTGGCTATCAATGAAGTGAAGATAAAGCAGGTTTACTACCATCAAACTTAAACTTAAGCCCACATTGTTTGTACGGAGCACATCTTAACTAAACTGTGCTAACTCCCAGAAAATGGCAATTTATGAACTTTTTTTAAAAATTCATTATGAGCATGTAAACCATGATGTTACATGAAGCTTCTTAAATTCATACAATTGATCAAGGTATACTACCTCGTCAAAAACTAAAATTACATCTTTCTAAACTTTACTGATTGTACCTTTCTGCTTTCTAGCTACCACATGCATTTTTAAATTTGTTTGGTTTGTTTGCATTGGAATAAGAAAGAATCAAACCCATATAAATTGCACAGGATCCCAGAATTCTAGTAAATACAAAATGAAAGGTAACTAGTAATGCATGTAGTAAAGAATCAACAATAAAACAAAACAGAATGATAACATCAAAAAGGTGTCCTACTTGATAAGCAGTGTTACTAAAATAAAGTGCACTCTTCTATAACATTCAGAATGCCTGCCAGAATCACTAAACACTGACTAGAAAAAAGTCTTAATTGATCAGATCTTTTAATTTTCATTATAATTAAAATAAACAGAACAGAAACATTGATTATTTTTTTCATCTCTATTATTATCATTTTTATCCGGATAACTCACTTTATCCAAGTGAATTTACTTGTATTTTGTGGGGAACAGAAAGAATTATACAACCACATAACCATTTTAAAAGGTTACCCAGGCATCTTCAAACCTCTTCTTAGGATAAGGTTTTCCTTATCCTAAGACCTTAGGATAAGGTCTTAGCCTTAAATTAGCCACTTTCCTAAATTAAGAACTGTTTGTGTTTGTTACTTTTTTTGCTTTTAAAAAACAAAACAACAAACCTCAGAATTAAATTCTTTTTAGAAAGTCAATCCAGACTATGGTTTATACATATGCACAGCAGGAGTGAAGGGGTTGGAACCTGACTGTACTTCAACTCTATGATCAGCGTTAACAGAAATTGTTATTCCCCAGAGATCAAAACATGTATCTTGTGCTCAGAGATAAAAAGTTATAGGGGTGTCAAAAACCTAGCTTTATCAACTGAACATTATACATCATTAGCCATGTGAAAGAGGAAAGAAATTCTGACTTGGAATTTGCAAGTGACAATTAGAAGAACATTGATATGAGAACACAAATTGAGTACACGTAGTACAAGTCACACTGAAGTAAGAAAGAATGAAAGTTCACAAAAACCTTAACATTCCCTTTCGAAGTAACACTGTCCTTTGTATGCAATATACATTCTATAGTTACTACAATAACTTAGTTACCAATTCTTTAAACGAGACAAAAGTTTCATGTAACATTTTATGAATAACTTTTTATTACTACCAGAAAACTTAGAATACAGAACATCCTTACTACTTTATCATTCACATTTTTTATGGTGACTTCTAATACATAAATCAAGCAACACAAAGGAGTCTTGAAGTCCACATAGATGAAATCTATTCCAACACATCATAGCTTCTTTCTTTACACTGCCAGAATGGCATTCAGCTGCCTTACTACAAATAAAAGCCTGATTCAGATTTTTGTCTTGCTGTTCAATGCTTTGAATTCATGCAAACTTTCTCATATAGTCAGTCTAGCCAGATCATAATAAAATGGAATCAGATGTCCAGGACTGACACCATAAGCAACACATCTTGAAAATATTCATCATGAAATACAGAAAGTCGTTAAAACACAAAGCTTATGTTTTTAAGAAAGCTGTCATATCAGGTTCAAATTCTGCAAGCAGCTACACATATACTTTATGCTATTGCTAGCAGCAGTCCAGGTGCAGCCAAAGGGATCAGTCACAGTGGTAAAATTGCATCTGTACATATGGATAATGTTCTTGCACAGCTATGCCCTCAATTTTTCATGTTATCTGGCTAAATTGAATCAAGGCACAGTGGTTAGAGCTCATATTCTACAATGCTAAGGCACCTGATATTTAGCTATCAGATGTCACTAGGTTTTCGTTTTATTTAGTGTTACAGAACAAGCACCTGAGGTAGTTCAGCTGAAGGGGTTTATTCCAATTTAGACCACTCTTATTTAGCATGGCCATTAAGCTAACATGGAAGAAATAAAACCCTATGAAATTCCTTCATTTTCTAAACTGAAAAATCTAGTCTTCAGCTTTGAAGAAAAAATACCACAGAGACCTCTTAGATACTTTGTGAAGAAAATAAGAACAGATGAGATGCACCTCTGCGTCTACGTATTTGTCATTTAAATTAAACGTTCACCTTCCTTCAGTCCAATACACAAAAGTACAAAATTTCCTCAGATATGTCTGCATTAAAAGCAATAATATGGGTACCTTACCTATCTTTTCTACGTTCTCCAATAGATACTGGGCTAATAGAAATCCTAGGTAACGTAGAAAGGGAGTTTTGAGACTGGCTGCTGGCGAAGGAGGATGTTTCCAAGTTAAGAGGCGACTGTGGAGGAGTTATCAAGCTGGGACTGCTACATTCAGAGTGTGACAAGGAGCCTATGGAAAATCAACAGCTGAGTTTTAGTATCCTGCATCTACACAGACATAGTAAAGAAGACCACAAACACCTGAGACAAGAAAGAGGACCCCCTGTACACTAGCACTCTGTTAACCACGTGAGGAGCTTCAGGAGACCAGGTAACCAGCTCAGAGAGTGCAAACTCACTGTACTTAATGACTGCAGGCCAAATCTGTCCTCTCTAAGTGTGCACACAACTCCTGTCACTCTCAACAAGTAGAGGAGGCTGCAGACAAGCTACACCATATGCATGTCTGCAAACGCTTAGCCATGCAAAGATAAAGAAAAATAATAAAAATCAGGGAAGGGGAAGTAAAATAAAAAATCTAGTATGTAGGTTTATTTTCAAATTAAATATTTATGTATAGACTTTTCCTTCAGGTATGAGATACCTTATGAAACACCTGAAACACCAACAAAAGCCCAGCATAAACCATTCCGAGAGACAGGAAAGCTCTGCAATTTCAAACAAGCTTGATGTGACTTTGTTTGCATCTCTTCCCTGGTTGTACCCTCTCTGAGTAATGACTGAACCATTGCCCTAATACAAACATTCAGTTTGCCTCTTCTGAAAAAGCTACAAAAATAAACCTCAAATTATTAATCACAAATGAAAGCCATCTGTAATAATTATATTTGCCAAGTTCAGAAAAGCACTGCATACAATCCACTGAGGCTAGAGAACATTTGAGTTGCTTTTTACTGTCATCAGTCTCTGAATTCTACAGCTCTCCAGCACTCCAACAGGTATTTGTACCATGTCTTTAAATATCCTCCACCACGCAATTCTGAGTGAAGGACTGAAATGTTATCACTTTCAAAATATAATTTACAATCAGCAATATGCAAAATAAAATACTTAAATAATCATCTCACTGTTAAAAAACTTTTGAGACATCATTCTTTAAGAAAACTACAACTGTAAACAGCAATGTTTATTCTTAATTTTTTGTGCACTTTTTCTTTAGTGTGCTACATCCTAGAGACAACTAAGAGAAAAAATAACTTTCATTAGAAAGTTGGGTTTTTTTTTTTCCTTTCTGTATCAAAATGAAAAACTTTTTAACCTTAATAAAACTGTCCTATCTAGATTTTGGCGCAACCTGATTTAACAACTGCAAAGAGTTTGGATTGGTAATAATGAAAATAGTACAAATAAAATTACTTATGAAATAATTCACCTCTGTCAGACCCCATCATGGACCTTGGGTATCTTGGTGTTAAAGGGATCTTAATTCGTTCTGTTCTGTATTGCAAGTTACTCGAAGAACCTATTTTTACAACAAGAAAACATTACAATGATAAAAGTAACGGCAACTGCATTGAACAAAAAAGTACATTTAGATTCTGCTTCTTCAATGAGCATTACAATGGCCTCTGAATTTATGCACAAGGCTTGATGATAACCCTCGTATGTATTGTGGTATATCACATTTCTAGTAAAATGTCTGGGTTACACAGTCAATATAAGCAGAGCATAAAGCAGTAATACAATGAATACACACTGGTCATTCTTCTATGAAATGCATTTTTAATATTTTCCATCAAATTAAACTTAACGTGAAGTTGAAACAACAAAATTTACATTAGGACATTAGTCATCCTTGATTTTCTGTTTTTTCTCTTCTTTTCTCCACCTCACTGAACCTCAAAAATACTTAGGCTGCTCCTCCCATCTTTATAGGGGTACTTCCAAGCAGTAACAGGCACGGAAAGGAGAACCACTCACACAAACACACACAGCATTTTAAAGAGGATGTAAAGAATGAATTTAACACACCTACTTCCAGGGAACACCTTTAGTCATAAAACCACAAAAAATGAAGCAAAGGAACACAGGTTTAGGTTTTCCTAGCTATGACAATTCATAACCCATCTACTTAAGGAATTTTCCATTTATTCTTTGTTCCCAATATATAGGAGTCCCACAAGAAATCCACCAGAAAAGCTAGTTACCAAGTCTTGCACTGGATGGTAATGAATTTGAGCCATGAGATGCTCTCGTACGTGAATTTTCAGAGTACTCATTGGAGTGTTTATGACTTAAGTCCAAACTCAGGCGACCTTGGTGCTGGGAACTGCATCAAAAGAAAAGGAGAACAGGGCAGCAGTTAGAACTGGGTAAAGAACCTCAGAAAATAGAAAACTGGCCAACAAAAAATTTCAGTTATCCCTGAGTTACTGAATACAATGAATGCTCATCTCCTTCCCACTGCTTAATTGTCCCATCATTCTATTAATCGAGATAACCCAGAGGAAAAATAGCTGAGAGTGCTATGGAAAAAAAAAAAAAGAAAAAAAAAAGAAAGACTTTATTTGTTTTGGCACGGACAATAAAAAAACATTAGCAATTAGTTCATTAAAGAAAATGAATTTCTTTGTCAATATCAGTCAGAGGAGCAGAGGGAAACCTAATCCATCACTTACTGAAAGACATGAAAACAGCTGGCACATCACTTCTACACAATAATAGTTTTGAGAACACTGGGTCAAAACGACACCCAACTGCAGTGTGTTTCACTCTGCACTGTATAAAACAACTACCAAAAGCCATTTCATCCTAATGAAAAAAAAACCTAAGGAGATATAAATTCCAAAACACCTGGGATGCAGATGCTGATGGCATATTTGGCTGGCGACTGATGGGCAATTGCTGGTGTGAACTCTGTGGCTCCAGGCAGTATAGATTGGATTTCTCATGACAGCAGTTACTGCGGGGCACGGCGCTAAGCTTCTCGGTACAGTACCTGCTTAAGATGACAAAAGTACATTCCTATCAACAATATTAGCATATAAACAACAGGCTTTGAATATATTTAAATATTGAGATAATTACAAATTGTAACATTTGCACGTATGAGCATCTATCTATATATAAAAATTAATAGCGTACAGATAAACACATTATAACCTGATCTAGTTGAAGAGGTCTCTGCCCATTGCATGGAGGTTGGACTTGATGACCTTTAAAGGTCCCCCTCTCCAACCCAAACTATTCTAATATTCAGCCAAAGGCTATTTGACCAGTTTTCTCTGAAATTAGTTGGTAGCATAGAATATAATAGCAAAAACTTGTTCACATTTGAAAAGATACATATTTTCGAATGCAAGGTTTGACTTGATTGGGTTATTATGCAAAGATAATATGATAAGATAAAGCTTTTAGTTAGAAATAATACCTTTTAATACTTTTTCTACTGCCTTTAAAAGAGAGAACAAGAAATCAAAGAAGAGCAAAAGCTACTCTTGAGCATGCCTTTACATTCTGAAAATTGCTTGGTTTAGAAGCATTTCAAACAGGTTTTGAAGCTGTCCATTGTTTCAGATACACAAGTCATAACATCCTTCACGATGTCCACTAAGAAGAATATCTTCCATAATTTCTAGAACATTCAGGAGTTTGGGGCTTTCCAAAGAAATGAGGGTAAACTCAAAAAAAAAAAAATCAGTATTGTCTTTATTTGAAAATCAAGTTTTGTATGCAGCTGCTACACTCAAGACTGAACAATCCATCTGGCAACAAGTTTACCAGGTCTGAATAAATGCTTCTTGAGCAGTTCAAAGCAAGTAGTGCACAATAACCTAATCAGCTCCTGAGGCACTCCATTTAGTCCGTGCCAAATTAAAACCTGCTAACGCCATGAACCTCAATACCAACAACTGTTCAATAATTGAGACAACACACTAACCATTTTCTGTTCTACCTGATTATACTGATTTCTGCGTGAGCAGAAAGTTGCAGCAGCTTATCTCAAACACATTGGCAATTCATCTGTAATTTAGATTAAGATCACAACCAAATTTGGGCACTCAAGATACTCCAATATGTTTCACTTTCTGAACATCAAATCTTTTTCCTTGGAAGTATTTCAGAAGTTTAGCATCTCAAGCTAAAAAATACTGGAAATCTCACTTGTAGTAAGTAGTGATAAGTGTAGTAGCATAGGACAGGCTACACCTTGTTCAACCCGAATGTATTCAAAACTCATCTGCACAGAAACTGGTGAAAAACAAATCCTTCAGCCAGGAGTTGTTCTGTTTCCTTAATAATTCTTAAACAGGTCTTACTTCTTTGCAGTCCAAAAGGTAAGCAGACCACATTCAGATTCCAATAGACCATGGAAACATGTTTTGTGGGGCATGTTTGTTCTGCACATATCACAAGCAAGCCCCAGTATTGTCCAATACAGACAAGTTCCTTGGGGCATTCCTAAAAAGCCCGAGATCTGTCACTCACCTGCTGACATGCTGCCAGCATACAAGGCAGCTGGCACAAAGCCATCGCTGTGCCTAGCAGACCGTTTTGGGGAATACGGTGCCCATTCCTGTAGCTCTGGAGACAGATGTTCCTCACTAGCTGGAGCATACTTCTGCACCTACAAAAACATAGCAACTTGATTAACGTAAGCTGGAGATTCAGAAGAAATAGAAATCAAGTAGCCAAATCTTGTAGGCAGTAAGTAACTTTAAACTTTGTAGTATCTCCTGCAGAACGTGCTCACCACCACAGTGCTTGTTCCACCTTTATCTTTCAGTGATGCTATTCACTTCTACCCCTTCCTTCTTTCATCTTGCTCAATTATTTTTTTTTATTTTGTCATCTTTCTAGGCCAATGTTTGCAACTTAACTGGTATCCTTTCCTTCACAATAAAACATCTGGCATTTAGTTGGTTTTCTCCTCTTAAATAGTGCTTTCACAGGACACTTCAACTGCTGTATCAGCCACCATTGCCTATGTTTCCTAAAGAAGACCTGGCTAACAAGCCAGAAAGTGTATTTTCAGATACGCGTGGAGCAACTTCTCTTAAACAGAACAATTCAGATTTTAGAACCATCACAACTTCTGTTCTGTACATACTGAGTAGACACCAGTGAGTTGAAAAACATCAGAATAGCTCAATTACTGGCAGAGATGCTGGAGAGATACAAGTTCAAGGCTCAGCAGGCAGAGTTTACAAACTTGAAACGTACAACACAAAACATGACATTGAAGTACGTAATAACTGAAAAATAATTACTGAAAAGGTACTTACAGTTTCTACGACAGCAGAATTTTAATGAAATGAACAGTTACTGAGAGCACAAAGACTATAAAATGCAGATGTACCTTCTTAGAATCAATACTTGATCACCACCACAGCTGTATTAGTAGGATCAAAATTCTCTTAAATTTTTCAACTTATCAAAGTACACAAATTTAACTCTGTATATACACAACTAAGGAAACTGACACCACCTAATATGGCAACAAATTGAACTACACTGCATACTCTATATACGTATTTTTGATATTATAAACACTGCTTCAGCAATGAATACATGCAGACTGAACACTGCTGTTACACAGCCTGACGGAGCTGTAGCGCACAAAGACGATTCAACCAGAGAGAAATTTTCAGAGTGAATTGTGTTCACTCTGAAGCAAAAATCACTTCTGCTCTCTAGTCAACAACAACTTCAGGGTTACAAGGTTCTGCCTATTTTCTGGGAGGATGGAGGAGAAATGAAAGAAGATTAAAATAAATAAATAAATAAATAAATCAATCAATCATCACAGAACCTTGTCCTAATTTAACCCTAGAAACATAAATTAATTAATATATCAAATAACCCTAAAACCCATAAATTTCTAATTCTATTACACAGTTTTCTTCTTCACTTCAAACCAACACATATATCTACAATATCACTTGGGCAATATGTAGAGCCAACTGTAATATGTCTTTATCAATCATTTCTGGTCTTTTAAATAGTGAATGCCAAACCCACCCCCTCTGTTCCAGCTAGCAAATTTCTGACATGTTATTCCCCACCTACACGTGTCCTTGTCACAGTTGGAAACTCTTCACGTACTATAGTAATATTACTACAGTTACAACCAGGACAACATATCTGCTCATGACAAGGCACTATAACATTGCATGGGAGTATCAGTGCTAATGGATCAACCTGATGCTCTACAGAAAGTGAACACCCCTTAACTCAGATGTGTTCAACAGCTTCATCTTGTTTTGTTATTATATACATGCCAAAAGCAGACATTAGAATTTTCCTGCCTTCGCTTCTTGTGATGAAAAACCATAACCATGCTGAAAACACACTTTAAGGTTTTTAATTTTGTGCTTCAATATACCAAGTTTCTACCTGAAGCGCAGGATTGGGAATGGGCATAGGGGTCATTTTATGCCTCAGTGCAGGAGCTGATTTTGGCCTTGGTCTTTTAATCTCTGGCTCTTCAACTCTTTGAAAGCCAATGTCATCTTCACAGGATTTCCTTGAAGAGAGGTGAGCGCAGTCAATACCCTCCTCCCGATAATAATGCCCAGTGTTCCTGCTGCGCCCCTTGAGAGCGGCAGAGTCCTGTTTAAGTGACAAGGAAACTGGAGCCTGGGCAGTCGCTGGGCTGGTGGGTGGTGATCCAGTTGTTACCGTCGACTCTGATGCAGAGCTTGTCTGCTGTTTATGTTTAAATTTGATAGAGTCACTTCTCTTAGGAGGAGTCGGAGGAGTTGAAGCCACTTCAGCTTTTGATGGCTGAGGTGAATGGCCCGTCACCTGGTTAGGGGACAGGTACTCCAGCTTGGGAGGGGTTGGTGGTCTTTTGAAAGTATCAGGATCAAAGATAGATTTCCTTTGTTTTGGCTTTTTGTACACGGAGAACTTTTCTGTTTCTGTTGCTGAGATATTAACCATGACTTTTGGCCAGGTCCCACCACTATGCTTAGGTCCACGTCCTTTGTCAAATGCAGTCTCAACCATCATACAATCAGCTCCTGTTGGCTCATAAGGCAGCCTCCTGTTGTCCAAGTCAACAGCTCCAAAGCCTTGGTCCCCATATGTCTCTGGGCTGAACGAGCTGAGGCTGTGTTCTGAATTACTGTGGCAACTGTGCACCGTGTTCCTATGAGAGTCTACTCGTAGTGTGTTATTGGGGAAAGGTTTATGATCGCAAAATGAACCACTGCCCTGATCACTCTGGTCCTTCTTGCCATCCATGATGTCTGGATTGAAAATGTCAGTCTGTGTTGAGCTGTTGAGTTTCAGATTTCTTTTATTTTGGGTTTGTATCTCTGATGCATGAACCCTACAGTTTGATATTTTTTCTGAATCCTTCAGATTTTCAAATATATTTTGACCACTCCAAGATGAACTCTGAGGAAAAACCTGAAACAAAACAAACCCAAACAAGTTATGACCTTATTATGATGGCTGACTTCTGTTTAGTATGCGGCACATTCTAGCCTCCTTGTTTATCTATCCCTGAATATACACCAACACGTATATAGATATGGTTGGCAATCATTTAATAAAATCTTGCAGATGCAAAACACAGAACATCAGATAAAATTAAACTTGACAATCTTTTGAAACATTTTCAGAAGAATTCCAGAAGGGCAACTCCACATTGTGGCAGAAGCACCGTCCTGACAGTGAAGGGACTTGCATTCTACTTTTTCCTCTGTTAAGTGATGCCAGTAAGTCATCTCTCATGACCCATTTTCCCTTGAACATTTTATCTTTTTACTTTCTTAAAACCTCAAGGTCTCTAAAGCTGGAATTATCATTCACAAAGCCTATGTGACAGGCCCAGCATAATGGGATTCCAACCTCAATAAGCAAAACGGAGTAAAATTTTTACGGCAATAAGCCTGAAAAAGAAAGCCTTGTACTTAATGCTCATGATAGCCAGAGTTCAGTTTTCTGCACAACTCCCTCCTGACTAAAAGCAAACCTTTCTGCTGTCAGGAGGGAGTTTATCTTTCATGTACAGAACTGCTGAAGCTCTGAAGAAAAAAAAAACAAGAAGAAAGAAGCAATTGTGCTGGAAGTCATTTCATGTGACCAGCAAACAAATGGGAAAGAAGTAAGAATAATAAGTAAGTTTCATTTCCTACCAGATGCCACAATAGCTTTACTTTGGAAATAGCTGTTGAGTTTACCACCAGTGAAATGCATCCAGACTGCCTTATTTTTAGCAGAGACTTTCCCACGATGATATATTCATTTTTTTTAAGATACTCTTCCCCAAAAAAACTAAATAATTCAGTGTAACATCAAGAAAATTCCGAAAATTCAGCTTGTCCTACTCACCTTCATCAGTGACAGGGTAAGGGAATCCCTACAGTTTCTTATCAAAGCTTCACATTCAGTAAGCGACTTATTATCTAGTGCAATGCCATTAATCTAGACACAAAAAAAACCAAAACAGACATCTGTAAATCAAAGGCAGCAGGCAGGGAGCATCTTTAGGCAGCATCTCCGAGACAAGGGAAACACTAGCTTTGTATGTATATATGACTAAAGTCTGGTTGACCTTGTCCTGTCTTTTCCCATTTTCCACCAAAACCACAAGCTGCTTAACTACAAATTTTGCTATTCCTACTAGAGATACAGTGTAACAACACTTGTTTCACCATATTAGCCTCCATGCATTTGTACATGGACAATAATCACCTGCTGTTTCATAGGGGGTCATAAATCAGACAGGTTGTTTAAGGCTGCAAATGCACAGGGAAAAACCTCCCCTCCAAAAGGAAGACATCTGTGATGTGATAACTACAAGGCAAGAAACCTTTCATCCAGCCAAGGGATGTCTTTTTGGAACTGACCTTTCCTATTGAGTATAAAAATCAAAGTATCATTACATGTAAGCCAAGTGTGAACAGCAAGTCACCGCCCCTGTCAAAAATTCTCATATGAAGTAAGCGTAGCAAATAACCTGCACGTTATATTTATCACTCAGCCTACAAACACATTCATTTACAATAAATATTTAGTAAATATACAAAAAGGTGAAATATAGTGAAAGCAAAATACTGGAAAGTTTAAGATCTTAAGGAGTAGCACCAATGATAACACTTCAAAATAGATGAAAAAAGAAGGAGAATGCATTCGTAAGTCTTACAGCAATTATTCGATCTCCCACAGTAAGGGAACCCTCTTTGGCAGCTGGGCTTCCGGGCACAACAGCAGCAACAAATACTCCATTTTCTAGACTGACTCCACTATCTGAAGTACACAAAATAAACAAGAATTTATTCCTCAATTCAAATACCTTGCTGAAACAACACGTCTGAACTGCCTGCACAAGAAAGAAATCTAAGTACCAAACCAAGTGAATCACAGTTTCTGAGAACTCTTTGAAAAGAATAGGAACCCGGGGGAATACGGATATATCCCAAGATTTAATATAATCATACAAAGCTGGGGTGACTGATGGGTTTAACAGTCTGGTTTAAACTCCCAGTAACATTGCAGACACGCAGCTATGTAGAACTAAGTATTAAAAAAAAACCTGAAAACAAAACCCACCCAAGAACAAAAAAGAAAACCTGTACTCATTGAATAAAGCCAGCATCAATATAAGCATTCTTAGATTGCTAAAAACAATTAATGAAAATATCTATCTAGAAGGTAGTAACACTTTCAGCAGGATTTAAGCAGAGGCTCAGAACATGTACCTGTATGTCAAGCCATTTTTGGCTGAACAAACACGTATCATTTTTGTACTGCCTTTGTAGCTGTTACCTTTATGTCCGGAAACATTGATGTGAAGAGGTGTTATCACTCGCCCACCTAAGGACTTCCTTCTTCGAACCACCATGTTAATAACACCTCCTCCATTTAGAACAGCTTTTATAACTTGTTTTTTATCCTTATTAGTAAGATCTACATCATTTATCTTCAGTAACCAATCGTTCACTCTGGCAGATAAACAGAAATAAGCAGATCCGTGTCACAAGCATACTTAGCTGGGCACAGCACATGAATAACATTTCATGAAAGGGATGCAACAGAGCTGATCTCAATATGCTAATCCTTAATTATCTAGAGTTCTCTATTTCTGAAAAAGCATTAAATAGCAGCTAAATGAAAACCAGGACTTCTAGTTTGTATTTCCCTAGCAAAAGTATATCCTCAAATCAGCAATGACTACTCCTTATTTAAAAGCAACGCTTTGGACAGAGGACACTAAGAACAGGAGTGGGTTTCAAATTATCCCTTGCTCTTCGCCCTTCCCCCTGCCCTCCTCTAATAGCTCACCCCCATGTCTTTCCCAAACATAAATAAATAGATCAAAGTTGGAAGAGACAATAAATGGAGTAGGCGAGAAACAGAGGGGAAAAAAAAAGAAGATTCCATATCCTGGTGAGTTTTAAGGGATGAGTCAAATAGCATTTAATTTTTGTAATGTTTTTAGGCATTGGTGTAATGTGTTTTTCCAACCAACATTAACAGCATACACATGATCAATGATAAAAAAGAACATTAAAAAAAATGGGAAAAACTAAAGACAGTTTACAGTATGGTCATATTTGGTTTATTATGATCAACAAAAGACAAGTATCTTCCAAAGTCAAGCCCTACCTTAATCGACCATCAGCGATACTTCCTTTGTCTACTTTGGTAACAAAGATCCCACAGTCTCCAGGGAGGTATGGTTCATTGACACCTTCTGCCACATCAAAACCAAGTGCTTTCAAGTCCATATCGTCCTAATAAGTATTATTAACAAGTGACTCAACTGCTCTGGCAACCACTGTGCCCTGTCTGTTAGCAAAAGACATTACTGCATGTTTGTACTATGCACTTCTATTTACAGGGTACCTGATTTTGATCAGTTCTCAATATTTCATAATTCAATACCTATGCTCCCAATTCCATTAGTAATTAGGCATCCTCCAGCATTACAACGATCCTTCTCTCTCTCACATTAAAGCTGAAATAATGCAGAAGGGGAATTTCAGCAAGGAGGTGAAAGCAGAGAGTCAGGCAAGAAAGCATGCTCAGACATGTATAACCTGTTTTAAGGTTTGATACTGGATGTGTAAAGAGAGAACAAGGACATGTTCCCCAAGAGTGGGCTTTACTTGGGGATAAAAACAATTGTAAAGCTCTAACATCACGGGGAACCACTTTAAACAGATTAGAGGATATATACTACCAATCCTGGCCCAAAACAGATGATCTTCTATCTGAAAAGTGATACTCATTTTTGACAAATCAGTCATTGAACTAAACAAGGAAACATTAATTTAATGTGTGCTTTGGTAAATGGCAAGGTCACTGTAAAAAAAAATAGTTCAAGAAAATGAATTGGGACCAACTCCTCACAAACTTTTTTATTATTGCTATTTTCAGTGTTAAAAAGTACACTTATAAAAATTAGAAAACTCTATTTGAAATTAGCTGGACCACCCATTTCAGCATACTGAAAGGAGATGATACTTGAAATTTAGAATCTAACATGCAAAAATTAAATAGAGCTTAAATCAGATGTAAGGCATGGTTCTACACATGGTTCGATGACTAATGCCCTTAAAATCAGAAAAGCAGAAAAGTCTTCAGGGAAGCTGAAGATAAAACATGAAAAAATATTAAGAAATTAAATTAAGCTAAACCTGCCAGAAAATATACAAAAATCCTTATGATTCTTCCAAAGGTTCTATGTAAGAAGAAAGTTCATATGGAAGAGCATGGGGCTGCCACAAAATAAAGATCCAGTAGAGACCACAGTATCAATGCACAGCCTCAGATCTGAAAAGCAATTATTATGGCTCCCAGTTTTGAGCTGAGTGTTTATGTAGAATATGAACTTAAGCAGATAGATGAAGCTGAAGCAAAAATAAAAGGATTTAAACTTATTCAAGTCTATAATCTCCATCCTGGAATTCAAACGCTGGTAGGTCAGCAAGGATTTTCCCATATATCTAATCAAGGTTGACATAATATTAGTACCATATTTTGATAGTAGCAAGTAATCCCAGTTAAAATGGAGAAGATAGCAATGCACAAAAAATGATGATAAATTAGTTGGCCAAAAGATGAAAAAGCATAAAAAAAGAGGAATTGTTATGCCAGAAAAAACTTAGACAGTGGTCCTGATGGATCAGCATTGGTACTCAGTTCATATAGTCTTTCGAATCTATATATTTTAACATATAATAATACTAAATAGTATTTTGAGTATCAAAAAAAGATTATCTTAGTGGTTCTGATAGGATGCACTGTCAGAACACAGACAGATTGGAAGAGCATAAAAAAGATGACCCCGAATATTGCAGTAAAATAAAAGGGATTTAATTTGACAGCAATAAATCACAAACTTTGTCAATGACAAAGAAATTCTGGTAGATACAGCAGCTGTTATAAATGAAACACAATCTGTAAGACCACCTGTGTGTTCTATGTGGTCAAAAAAATAACTACTAGCAAACAATGTGGTGTGCCAGCCAAAAATTTCAAATAGACCAGCATTCAAGACTTGCATACAAGGCAGTGAAATAAAAATTCTAGGCTGCAATGAAAAAAAATAAAATTAAATGGAGAAAAGTACTACTAGGATAATGAAAGGATGTAAAGGTTATCTGGAAAGCTAAATGTAAGAACTTAATTTAATATGCCAAAATGGAAAAGGGATTTAACTCCCTCTACAGACAAGCAAGGGAGATTAGCATCTCCTTTCATCCCAGATTTTAAGCTGAAGGGCAATGTTGCCCTAAAATATATGCTCATCATGAATAAATATTTTTAATATTTAAAAAATTCTAATCATGAGATCTGAGCAGAAATAAGAGAAGTAACTTCATGTAAAAGCTTAACTACTTTATGCATAAATTATAAGTGATATTGCCTCTAAGAGTAGAGGATTGGGCTTTCTAATGTCTCATATCTTAAATTTTGGCTGCCTTAGCTTTGCCATTTCTGCAATGAATCACTAACTTTAAGAACTCTAAATGTTTTGCTTAAAACATTTTTATAGTACATGGACCTGGATACCCTGCAAGATCAGATGGAGGAATTGTTTTTAATTATAATTCATATGAAGAAAAATACAGTTTTTATATAACAGCTTGGTTTTGTCAACTACTTTTATCTAGACATTAGTGCACTTGCTGCACAAGTATGTGTTTTTCCTAGCACAACAATAAAGAACTAAAAAAAAAATACAGATTAGAGTTACCTTTACTCATACCTAGTATGAAGACATTACAATTTACTTCAAAGCTATCTAATAAGTAAGACAAAGCAGTTCGTGTTTTTTACTTACTCTGTCTTTTTCAAATTCTACCACTTCTGTTTCCCATTCCAGAGAGTCTGTGTCTATGGCTGAGTCGTGGGAACTATGAGCCATCAACTGACGGAATCTGGCCTCCTTTTCCAACTGATTCTCCATCTTCTCCCTAGGCAAAGAAAAAAATTATTTTTAGACACAGACAACACTTTTATATAAAACTGATACATAATGTTATCTTCAGGAGATACCTTATATTTTGTTTCGTAAGTCAAAAATCCAAGCTGTTTCCATCTTTCTAATATTCTTGGGCTGCTATCAAATTACCTTCTTGTTCTATATATGTTTATAACAGTCTTCCATTTTATGCATTATTTTTTTACACAATTGAAATGCACAGTTAGATTTCTGACATCTCCCAAAATGCATTTCATTTACTCGCAGATGAGCTGCATGCTTGCTTACGAAAAGTGGGGCATGATAAATACCAACAGCAAAACCTCTTCCACAGCCCATTGAGATGAGGTATGACACACATCTTCCTTGCATTCATAAACCAGTGAGAATACAGCTGGGAGGAACTAAATGGCAGTTCGTCCAACTTCAGTGGTAGAAACCAATATTGCTTAAGTGTATCTCCACAGTACAAAGCCTAGGACACGTGTCTCATTAATAAGATTAAAAGGTTAAGATAGTAATATTTAGGATCTGGTCTATCACAATAACTTCCACAAAATCTAAAAATACAGGGCAGTGTTTCCACATACAGTATCGTGAATGCTGCTGCCCCCCAGTTATAACAGCATATGATTCACTTGCAAACACAGCTAACAATCCACAGTTTTTATCACAAACTTCCATGCATTTTGATCATTTCTCTAACATACTTCAGTTCTTTCAGTTCACGCACAGCGTCGTTTTTCTGCTTTCTCATGTCATCCAGATTGCGAAGAGCTTCAGCCAAGTCACTCACAGCCCGGTCTCTCTCCCTCCTTAAGTTGTCACACAAAGTCCTTCAAAAGCAAAGAAGTTTCTGTTTAGTTACTTAAAACCCTATCTATGTAACAGACTAGTTCTACCATTTTATACAGTCAATGCAAAATTTAAAAAAGCAGTTTCAAAGCTATCTCTCTCCAAAAAAAAAAATTGTAAGGAGGAAAAAAATTACATATGCTAGGTCTTAAGGAAAAGCCTGCCAAGATAACAGAAGCTTCTTCATCCCCTTCAAAACTTTATTTCTACATAGCTTCTTTAAACTAGCAGAAAAACATCCTGATTGAAGTATTTTCCCTCAGTTCCTTACAAATATTCAGTAGCAAATAAGTTGGGTACTTTTTATGAAACATTCCCAAAGATTAGTAATTAATTGCAGCGCTATAGCTATAGCAGGATTAGATAAAGCATTCCTAAGAGAAGGCATACTTTATTGCTCTTAGGTAGCTGTGCTGTTAGGCATTATGGTATTTACTAGAGACGTATTACAGGTATGAAAACACAGACAAAGCACAATATCTTTAAGGTTCCCTCAACTTTAAAAAAAAAAATATTACCCCGTGACAGCTATTGCAGAAGTTCCAACAAGATGAAGAAAGCACTAGCAAAACCCAGCAAGTCCTAAAATTGCATTAAGTACATACAAGGTGTTACAAAGATGACTCATGTATCACCTAGCATTCATTTACCGTATACTTTCCCTTTCTGCAACAATCTTATCCCGCTCTTGAAAGGCCCAATCTCTCCTACACTTGGCTACTTCAGCTTCCTGGACAGCTTCCTTGAGCTCTTGTGACATTGCCTCATATTGTTTCCGAAGCATTTCAATTTCTTTATTTGCTCTTTCTATGTCTAGGGTAGCAGAATCTTGTATCTAGGAATTAAGAGATATAGATAAGTATTTTAGGCACAATTTTTAGGTGAATATGCATAAACAGCTTTTGTTACATGCGTGTTACTTGATGTATTCAATTCTCATGTTTTCATATAAAATGGTCATTTATCTTAATAACAACTTGGGTGGGGTGGGGGCAGAAAAGATAAAACCTGTTCTATTATATTTCATTCAGTGGCACACAAATTTGTGTGAATACAACCTACACAAATAAGAATCCTCACTTCAAAATAACATCAGTGAACATTTCGTATTTCAAAGATGGCATTCCATGCTTCTAGCTAGTTCCGCTCTGCAGACCGAAAAAAACTTCAAGTATATTTAGAAATCAGATACACTATTATAAGCAGTTACAGCACAGATTTCCTGCATTAATATCTGTTATTTACTCTGGTACAACTAGATCTACACTTTCACAACACAAGGGAGCTGTGTGGCTCACGTCTAAGTCCAAAGTAGAGCAATAGATTTCCAAAAAAAATTTGTTTGAATATTTCTTGTTTTAGACAAGAATTACCTTCCTCTAAAATTAACTTGTTCCTCTAACATTCTCTATTTTGAATGAGAGAGATGGTGACAATAGTAAGACAGACACACAGAGAATACCCCATGCTTGCAGCACAATAAACAAGGCAACTACAACAGTACAGCCCACCACAAACACTGCAGGCCATGGGCTTGCAAACAACTGTGTGTGGTTAATTTCAAAAATATAAATAAATCTAATTAATCTGACTAGACTTGTTTGATTAAAGATTGAACTACAGAGGAATGGTTTTAAGACCTAAATAAATCAAAGTATACAAAGAGAGACTACTAAGTCACGTTTAGTACACTTAAAAGGGTCTTTTTTCTTTTTTCTCTAAAGGAGTTATAAATACATTGAAAAGGAACAGAGCACTGACACTTAAATCCCAGGTTTACTTTCTCACCTCAATATTAAAAAAAATAAAAATTGCAACGCGTAAGACCAAACAGAGGCTATGAAGAGTCATGTCTGGACTTTTGATTGCCTCTTTCATTTCCAGGAATCACTTTATTCTCTTGCAGTCCACTGGCATGAAAAAGACAATCAAAAAAACCCATTCAGATCAACAAGCAAGATATTTATATTTGAAATGTCAACTCTGATTTGAAATCTGCCAAAGGTAGATTCTGAGCAGGTCCATTGCTAATTCACAGCAAAGTTTAGCCAAGCGTAGTCAGCTTCCTTGAGAAAAGCACAAGTTTCCAAAATCCTACAGACTTTGCCACAAAGAGTTTAACACAATGAAAGATTTATTACCAGTACAACAGAAAACATTGTTTAATTGCTTCCCCACACACTCATTTGGGATTAGCAAATCAGTGTGATGGGCCACAACAAAAACTTTTTTCATACTGGTAAAGAGTTGGTGTTCAATGAAAAGAGAATACAAGTTTAATGAAAACAACCCAAAATATCTAGTTTAATATTAAATAATTTTGTACTCCTTAGTTACTTCATGAACACAGAAGTTGTAGTACTAGGCACTGTCGAACTATATTCTATGCAAGCATTTATAATTGCATGTGGATTGAACACCACATTATAGATGGCCTACCAGCAGGTAATAAACTGCTGAGCCACCTGCTGGGTCACAATATTTTATTTATTTTTACAAACAGAAACTTAACATGAAGTTTCTTCCAAACAAGTTCTGTCACTATGTCTTGAAGAACATACATGTGTTTATTTTAGAGTGACCTGGGGAAAAGAGGCAAGACACCCCATGTGTCCAGACCTTGAACTAATCTCTTGAGAACTACTGACTGTTTGAAGCTAAGAAAGAAAAAGTCATCTGTGAAGACATGCAGTACCTGACGGGCTTGATAATATTCTCTTAGTAGATGGTCTCTCTGGATGATAGCTTCTGTTCTCTCTTTTCTGGCAACATCTCTTTCTTCCTTCACTGTCTCTATATCCTTGCAAGCTTGGTCAAGTTCCTTCTGGGCCTCAGCTTTGTCCTTCACTTCATGACAGTATTTTTCCAGCAACTCATTCCTCTCACAAATGGCTCGATCTCTTTCCACTAGAGCTGAGTTTAGCTCCTAAAACAAGATCCATTGTTTGCAGTCAGTTAAGCACAGAAGGAAATAGCTCATCTTTCCAACTGGATACACACTTATGACACCTTAAAAGCCTAGAGAGTTTACCTCTAATGTTCTGAAAAATGGGAGCAGAACAGACTGTGCTCACATTACATACAAGTAAGTACTAGCAAAGAATATTAAATGTGGTATTAAAGATATCACACCATCACATTAGCACAGTGCTATATCAAAAGTAAGCAGAATCTGGGAGCATTCACAGTTTTGAGGAATCAGTCAGACTTGGTGTTTTTAAAAATGGCTTTAAATACGGCAAAAAATAAGACTATACAGCAAATATTTTTAAGCAACTGCCTTGATTTTATAGAACTAATTCAGACAACACAGCTACGTATCTTATAGCTTCCTCGTGAGTTTTAAGTGGACATTAAAGTCACAAGTAAGATATCAATCTGCCAACTACAGAATGTTGAAAGATAGAACTACAGTATTCCATAAAGCAGAATGATGGTACATCTTATCAAATGTGGGACTCAGCTTCATCACAATAAAAAAAAATGCATAACATGTAGCTCTAAAATGCAACCTGTCTTTTTAAAATAGTTTCAACTAGACTTCCTACTGGAAGAGTGAGGCATTGAAACAGCTGAATTTCATGCCAATAAATTTTTAGATGGTCCAGCTCTCTAGAAGCATCCAGCAGATGGTTACAAAGAATTAGCCATTGACTGGATGGCTACACCTGGCTGGAAACTACTCATGTTTTGATCTCAAAAACATGACCAGAAACAGCTGACATCTGAAAAGCAGAAAGAGGAAAGGGTCCAAATACTTAAGGACATAAAGATACCATGTCATAAACTGACTTCCATTTTCTTTTCCTCTAAAACTAGCAAGGACTAAGATCAAGTATCTAAAGGACAGCTGGCAATTGCATTCTGCTGTACTAACATGATTGTTTTTGAGATTCGGCACCTAATTGGGGCTAGTCACGCTGTTAATTCTGCAATGGTACTGAGTCAGGTATTTTTGCTGTAGAGTAACAGACAAGCACTAGAACTAATGACTCACTCTGTGAACTTAAAACATATCAGTGAATCACGATTACCAGAGCACTTGAGTATTTTCAACATCAGTAAGAACTTCCATTGCTCAGTACCTCGAACTCAAACTGGGTAAGGCTGATCTATGGTAGCTGAACCACTAACCAAAGGGCTTCCCCTCAGAAGAGAGAAATCCCTGACCCATCTGATGATGTAGACAAGTTTTCATAGTGGAAGCAACATTTTATAGAGTTTAACTACAGTCTGTATAAGATCTGCATTCAAATGTGTGTATAAAACTTACACAAAATTATTATGCCTCTTCCAGCATGCAGCAGAGAAGAAAGTCATCGAGTATCGAGGCAGAGGGAAAGTTGCCAAAAAAGCCCTTCATTAAACAGGAATTTACAGTACTTTAAGATGATTGGAAAAAAATACACATTGCCACAGTTTATTCCAGCATGCTCCATATAAACCATCTGAGTAAGAGCAGCCATTGCCTCCAGTGGTCAGTAGTAAAATTTCACCTCTGTCTTTTTCCTGTGACATTTGCACAAAATTACCACATGACGGCACAGGGAACCGTGCCATCTGGCACTGATTAGAACAGCTTCTGTTTGGAAACATTAAGAGTGGTTTGGTTTGAAGAACAATTTTGAATTTCTGAAAAATTCTTACACTTGAAGGAAGTTCTCGCGTCTGAATATAGTGCAATAAGCTTATACAGGATAAAATACAACAGGTCTATTAAACAGAGGGGAAAGCTGACTACCACTGAGATGAAACATGACATTCTAAGTAGTCACCGGAGCAAAAGATTATGCCAAACAAAAACACCACTGGGCAAGTAGAGGGGGAAATCTATAACATCTAATCCCTAGCTTCAAGTGCCCAAATTCACGAGAACTTAATCCAAAACTGTCTGTAGTGCAAAATCCTGAGATTTTTTTCTATCATTTCTATCATTCATCATTCACATTTTTTCTATCATCACTATCATTCATCATTTCTATCTATAAATGCCAGAAAATTATTACATTTTGCATGTAAATTAACCAATTATATTTGGGCATGTATGACAAATAAAACTTAAATATTTAACTGGGAAATTGACGCCTCTTCAACCTCAATCTACCTCTTCTCCATTTCAATTGCTTTTGCACTACTTTGGGACACAAAAGGTACACTAGCAAACACAAGTTTAATAGAAGAAACTAAACTTAAAATGATCTAAGTGCATTCAGTGCTGTTTCAATAGGGGCTATGTAACAAGGCACATAAAGCTGCTATGCATCACAAGTAGAGCAAAGAACATTAAGTTGTATTTTGGCAAGGACCAGACCAATTATTCACTGACAGGCTAATCCCACTTATGTTCAGGATACTATTTCAAATGAATGTATTGCTTGATCAATAAATTTTTTCAACCTTTCAAATAATTGCCTTGCCAGAACCAGAAAATCCCTTATGCGGCTGCAGCAAGAGCCAGTACTATGAGACACAGGAACATACCTGCTCACAAGCAGAAGAGTCACAGCTACAGGAAAGGAAATACAGAACAGAAATAAAACTCACAGAACTGCTATTTTACACCTTTTAGTACATGATAGAAGCAGTTATTTCTGCTTTCTGATGGGCCACTTCTGGGTGTGAAGAAAAATGCATGCCTGTGCCCTCACTCACCAGTCCCAAGCTCTTTCCTCTTATTCAAAGCCCTTTTCAAGTCATCTAGGCAGGAGGGAACATCCAGGTATTTAAATCTTTACTCCCCTGGCCCTTAAAGCTCTTTGACAAATTACTTATAGTGCCACAATGACAGATAAAACAAATTGGAGCAGAATGATTAATTGTGGCTCCTTACTCCCTACCCTGATATCACTGAAATCAACAAGACGTTTCTATTGGCTTAATGGCTTCGATGAAAGTACAACATGTATGAAACGTGTTAAAACCTCACTCAGTGCAGAAGCTAAATTATTTAGCTGGCAAATACGTAGGGTTAAAAACTATCCTTAAATTCTTAAAACCAGAAGTTAGTTATTTTTTAAAGCTCTGATGCCATATGTCACAATCCACATTATGGCCCTCAGCAATGGTGCGGTTTAAAAAAAAAAAAAAAAAGCTCAAGCTCCACACCGTAATTTTTCATAAAGGGCGTTTTGTTCAGATGTAATGCTGTGAAGAAAGTAAAATGATATTTATAGGCAATGGAATACATTTGCTTGTATCTATTTCATGCTAAATTAAGTATTTGTAAACCAAAGGGTCAAGTCAGTGCATGTCAGCTGAAATGAAACTGAGCAGTAAATCGTGTTTTGGAAATCTTAACAGCATCATTGTAACACGATTGTGATATAAGCATTTCAAGAACATATTGCTGAAAAATACAAAGATCTGGTTTCGCGCACTTCAAGGCATGCCTGAGTTCTAGTGAAAAATCTTCAAAATGTCCCCTTTAAGTTAAAGGCAGGAGGAGGGCAAACGAGTAATAACATGCATGTCAGCACAGGCTTTGCATAAATATTTGAGACTACTTTATCATGTACCGTTTTAAGTCATAGTAGACAGTATCCAGTGGTTCCTGTAGAGGTTAGAAAGTTTAAAACAATGAATATTTCGAGCTCTATGGTTACAGAGAGCATTACTTGAAAAGGCACAGAAGACTAATGCAGTAAAGGAAGGACTTCTAATCAGAACAGAATTATGTCAAGTGAACAGCAAATTTCAACTGACAGGTATTCTATTCAAACATGCAATCTTAATTAATTGATAGTAAAAAGGAGCGCTATAGGAAAACATCAGCACAGAATTTCTTCTTTGCGGTGCATTCCTATTTTCCATTAATCAGTCACACATTTCTGATTCTAGCACCAACAATGCATACCCATTTCCCTTCCCCATCAAAACAATAAGTACTTATACCTGTCTTAAAGCTTCCATCTCTTCACTAGCCACTCGCTTCTCAGAAGAAGTGTTCTTCAGTTTGGACTCTGCAAGCTCCAGCTCTGTTTGAAGCTTATCTACCTCTTTAATGACTTGATCTCTCTCACTCATTATGAGGCGGTATTCATTGAAAACTGAATCCCTTTCTTCCTTGTATTTTTCTGCATCCTTTGCTGCTTTCAGCTGCATTGTTTTGAACCTTGTCACCTCCGACTGTAGCCGCTCCATCTCTCTCTGCAACTCTTTGTTTTGTGCTGTGGCGTTGCTTAGTTCCTGCTGTACCGATTCAAATCTAAAACCAAGCAGAAATGCCAATAAAATACTTGTTCCTCATTTTACTTTTTCATACATGAAACATTTAGCAAGATAAGCAAATGCATACACTGGTAAAACACAACCACAGAGAACATCTTCGACAATGTACTCCCAGTGCTGCAAAACAAAAATTAGACTCATTATTTCTTTAGGAATATTAATAAACCTTTAGGAATATTAGAGAACCTCTTTAAGGAATTAAAACATAAAAATTGTTGGAAATAAATTAGGATTAGTTTAATAATTATAAGTAAAATTTTTATCAAATTATTCTAAAAGGAATGCAAACATTGCCATTATTTAATAGCACAAGTTTAACCTTATTTATTATGTTGAGCTCTGTTCATCTTCGAATCTAATTCCTTCTCCCAATACACACTCCCAGGCATGTGGGAAGAAGAGAAGCAAATGCAGAACTTGGAAAAAACAGAACTACTTCCAGATGCTCAAACACACCACAAAGTTGGTAATGGACAATTTAGAGGAGAAAAAAGTAGGTTCACAGTAAAAATAGACACAATGGAACTAAAAAACTAAAAACACGTAATCCAAACATCACTGTTTGCTTTCATCAGTAGGTCATCCAGTAAAACTGAAATGCAAAATATCTTAAACTGTCAAAAGTAAATTTTAAAATTTTAACACAGACGAAAACATATATGCTTTATCACTACAACCTACTGAAGTATGGCACAATCAAAAAAGAACGTAAAAGGTTTAATTTCAAAGTAGTAAATTTTCTATTGATATTGTCAAAGTATTCTTAAAAGTGGGACTCAAGAGCAGTGTTTTTCCACAACTGGACCACTAAGATCCCCTTGCATGCTTTTTCCAAAACTGCCCAGTAAATGCCATTAACAGAAACATTGTACCTAACCGGAGACTTTTAAGTTTATCCAAATTTCAGGTGCCCACAAACTTCTGGCAGACTTTGTTTTCTCTCTCTCACACACACAGACTGTTTAAAAGTGCAATTTCTTGTCTAATCCAGCACGTTGCCTGACCTTTCCCAAGAGAGAGCTGTAAACCCAGTTTCAAATATTTCCTTGAAAGCCTCAGTGCATGCAAAGCATTGCCATAGCATTACTGAGGCATCTGCCAGTAACTTCAAAACCATCACCCTGCTCCTTTTGGGAAATTCTTCAGTTTAAGAGATCATTGGGCTGGCAATACAGAAGACCTCACATATTACAATCCACATTTCTTTTGCCTTTTCATAAGCGTGAGCATGAAGGTAAGAAGAATACACTATAAAAGTAGCACAAGGATATATCAGAAATTTATCACAGAGACTATGCCAAACAACCCGACTGCCATGTGAGAACCCACAGTACAATTAAAAACTATTTGGACGTCAAATCAAGGACAGCACTGGGAAGATACAGGAGAGAAGGGAGGAGAAAAGATTTAAGGCAATGTTTGCCAAACAAACAAAAAAAGTCATCAGTAAGGATGGAAAAGAGAAAAAAAAAAACACCCACCAATGAAAAAAAACAAAAACCCACCAAATCCCAACCAAACCACGCCAAGCATCCTGGCATAGGGAACTGACCAGAATATAAAGTCTCTGCCATAGAGGGACACTCATGTTAAATAGTGATAAAAAACCTCCATTAAATCCTGAAAGCAAAGTTCCAGCTGAAACACCTTGGTCCCGCTTGACCTTGCATTGCCTCCTAGGGAGGAAATAGAGGCACAGATGCCTTCTGTAGAGAAAAGCTCATTTCTAACAACTGCTGTGACTGGATTGCCAGTAGCAGAGTTAGATGGGTCAGCAGCAGCAAGCATGGGTTTAAAAGGAGCAACAAATGCTGAACAGAACCCTCACCTGGACTACCTGCTTTGTCTTCAACACAACTGCAAACTAGAGGCAGATTTATCCAGGCACCGGAGCCCACGTTCGGAATGCAGAGACACACACGCAGGGTAAGGTTGAGCACATAGGAATTAGATAGGCAGTATAGCTAATCTGTAATCTGCAAACTAGTCACCAACCAAATCACCTTGGTAGCATTCATATGCTCTGTATTATTCTGAAAATGTTTTAGATAAAAGAAAAAAAGGCTGAACGCTTCTCTGATATTTTTTAAGGCCAAAGATTTGTTCAAAGTGAGAGCTGGGCCACCGCTGGAGTCTTACTCTTTCTGCTCCCTTTTAAACCTATTTTGACTGTGTTTATACTTAGTATTAATTAGTGCTGCAATATGAAAAAAAAATTATTGCTGCAATTTCTGACCCATTCATCCTCAAACGATGAGTTTGTGATGTCTTATATTCTGACAGCTATACTCACTTAAAAAGCATTTCAAAAATTTTTGACCAGTCACCCAGAGAAATATGGTTTTGGTTATGAAGAAGGGGTATAAACATAAGATAAATAAAGGTTTCTATAAATAGAAACAAGTAAAAAAAGAAGGCCAGAGCCAAAGCCAACCAAATAAAAGGCAAAAATTCCTGAAGTTCAGTTATATTAATTTAGCTGGATCACTGATTCACAGGAACAAGAATATTTTCCTTGAAATTCTTAAAACCAACTGCTGCTCAGTGTCAAACCACACTTTCCTCTCAAGGAGACCCAAATCACAAGGGCATAAAACAAATATGTTGAGCTTCTGCATGTATCAGCATGGTTGCAGCGTTTCCTCTAGCATATATTAAGTTTTCTCTCACTTTCAGGAATTCATGGCAGTCTCTGTTACGTAACTTATTCTGTTATTACTCATGTTCTCCTATAACTTAATTAGCGGTATCACAACTATGTACATGCTATTCATGTGTACTTTATTATCTATTCTCAATCTCACCTTTTTGAAATACTACAAGTCTATGAATGCAGAAAACAACATTTTTGGCATTAGTCTGTGGGAACTGTGTATTATCCTTGACTTCTGTCAGTGCAAACATTCTCCACACGCCCACGGATGCTCTTTAGAGTCCTTATGTACACTAGCATTCTTCCTACCCCATACGGGTATCTGTGTAGGCTTAATATCAAGGAGGAACAGAGAGAGGTTAAATGTGGTGTGACATTGTGTATGTGCCCTTCTCTTTTGGCACTTGCGCTGCTCGTACCAGCAGCACTTTCCCAAAGAAGTGAGACTCCCACACATCTGCATCCAGTGAACTCTGTTGTCAGCCTGAAGCTCTGAATCCCACACCGTCTGCAACTCTCATGTCAGGAAAAGTTAACTTACGCTTGAGAACATCTTCATTTGCTAAAAACCTTTTCGAAATTTTATCATCCTAGTGACTTGTTTTTTCTATTTAAAAGGAGATACATCTTTTGCTAGACTCACCACCCGTTAAAGAGTTTGTCTGGAAGACTAACTCCGAGGTTTAATAAAACTTTGGTTGTATTTGACTGCTGTGTCTACAACAGAACATAGCTTGAAAGGAAGACCATCCCTTTCTCACATGAGCTCAAAAATAGTTAAAATTCCTTACACAATTCCAAAACCTTAACTGGGAAATCCTTTTCTCAAGAAAATGCACAATTTCTCCAAATAAACATCCCTCTCACACCTTCTAGGACCTTCCAGAAAATCTCTATATAGAAGCACATCCTTACCCATCACACCAAGATAGCATTCACTAGAGAAAAATTTAGGAAAAAAAGTCAGAAAAATATTTGATTCAACCAGAGAGAAAATAAGAGGCTACATTAGAATTGTTACTGCTTTCACAGCATATCTGAAGGTATCAAAACCTGACTATACCTTCTAAGAGAGGTTGAATATTGTTGCTGGAAATGTATTGCTGTGTCCCTCTGCTTCATCAACATGTCAATCTGTTTCTGAAGACGTCTGTTCTCCTCCTCAGCCTGCTCTAGGCGGCTCAGATCCGTATTGTGGCTTGCGATCTTCTCATTGTACCGTTTCCTTAGGGCGTCGTAATCCTTCTTTACACCCTCTAGCTTGTCCATTGCTGTATCGTAAAGTTTATTTAATATCTCTGATGACCCGTTTTGCTTCATAACCTAAAAAAAAAGGGCAGAAACTGTATTAATAAACTCAGATTTTAATCAGTCCAATAAATTTGATTTAAAATATATAAGAAACAATATCAGAACAAGAATATATTAACCAATTTTAATAATAATTCTTCTTAATGACTAAGGAAACACTGAGCCTCTTTCTAAGCATTGAAGTTACTCTAAGAATTACTATATCTGCTTAATGTTAACTGGGAAAAAAAATCTGCTTTATCACAAATCAGAGTGCATATATTTACGAAAATATCTAATGGTAACTGCTACCAACAGCTATTAAACTCGTGTTGTTTTCAAAGTGCTTTGTAGTTTTAGTAAGAGGTAATCGTTATTTGACGACCAAGATGATAGCTGTAATTTAGGAAATGACCACGAGATGGCATTCAGGACAGGTTGCCTGTATTCTCCATAAACAAATTAAATAATCTAAGAGTTTCAAGAAAACAAAATCTGCCCTAAATATATAAATATATAGGCATATATTTTAATATTCATACAATATTTAATCTGAGAACTACCCACAGAGGTTTGCATTTCAAATGCTATCCATAAAATATGAGCAGGAAGAGAAAAATCCATTTAAACATGAATGAAGTCTGACCTGGATCTTAGTTTCAAATTAATTTCCATTGACATAAGAATCTTGTTGTAAATACCAACGTTGATGAAAAATGAGCAGCAACAACAACAGAAATCCCCTAATGAGCTTCAGCAAATCTAGTCCTCCTTCCTTCTCAAAAGGCAAAAAAACAGTACCTGAAATGAGGCTTTAACTTCCCCCTTCCCCCCTGCCTTTAAAAAAAAAAAAAAATTTTGCTCATTTTTTCTGTTTTTGTCCTCTAAAGTGAAATTTGGCCTTGATGGAATGGTGGAAAGAACCAGAAATGCTCTATATAGAGAGGTGCCAATAATTTATATGATCATAATATCAGCCTACACAGGTATCTGAATCTGAAAAAAAGAAAGTATTAAAAAATTAGAAGGAAAAAGAGACAGAAAACATGAGCTCTATAAAAAGCTGAAACCAAACACATAGCAACCACCCTATATGCACAATCTGGCTCCTCATCTCCTTTTGTGTCTTATATTCAGAGTAAGGACCAGTTCCTGGACACAGCAGAACCTGGATGCCCACAGAACAAAGGAAAGATCAAAAGAAACTGCCTGATCTGTGCCCGATTCTCAGTGCCCGCAGGCAGTGAATAACAACCACCACTGCCAGGAAGGCACTCCTCTACACAGACACAACAAGAGAGACAAAGTTCTTCAGCCTGACACTGGTCTCCTTTAATTAACCAAGAGACGTAGAAGCGGCGAGTCACTGTTCATAAAGCAGTCCCGGAACAAGGCTGCATTTGCCAAGAGCCTTGGCACGGCTATTTCCACATCCATCCCTATCAGTGCCAGAAAGCTGGAGCCATGACTTGCCAGCACGCTGCAGTGAATTGCTGCAGATATGTTACGTGTGTGATAAACTCTGCACATCTGTGAAGTGTAAATACATGTTGATTTCAACCTGAGAGCGCCATTTTCCTGAAGACGGCTTCCCAAAGCATCCTCAGAACAGATAATCAGAAGGATGGAGCACCTCTTCTATGAAGACAGGCTGAGAGAGCTGGGGTTGTTCAGCCTGGAGAAGAGAAGGCTCTGGGGA